>OU342634.1:15135143-16385143 GCA_910589415.1 Malachius bipustulatus
ATCCTGAGAACAATACCGTAATAAATAATTTTGCCTGGCAACATTGTATTTGAGATACTGTGTTTGGTAGATCAAGAGATGTTTATGTTTATACTATGACTAGATGACTGAATAACCAATTTCTGACACTACTTCTTGTAGTCTCAAGGTCGAGGGACTGAAATTTTTAAAGAGAAGCAAATTCCTCTGAAAAATATATTTTTGACCGATAGCCGCTCTCCAATTTTTTTTTCTTTTAAGTATGGTGCAAAAAACAAAGTTTTTTTGTTTATATATTTAATTTATCACAGTAATAAAGATACACCCTGTATAAAACTATAACCCCGTCAGCGATGCCCATATGCAAAGGTGCAAGTCACTTTTTTAAGAATTATTTTATTTATAATTATTTTTGTTGCATACATAAATAATAATAATAATTGACCTGTCCTGACCTGACCTGACCTGACCTGACCTGACCTGACCTTGAGAGTCTATTTAAATTTGAATTTCATGTATAAAAAAGATATATGTATACAGGTTGTCCCAGCTTATTCGAAGCGGTCTCTGTAGGCCAAACGATGGATTTTTTCCAAAAAAAATTTGCACATTCAAGTACAGGATCACAATGGCCAAAATTTAAAATTATTTTGGGGTATACAGAGTGTCCCATATGACAGTGGCATATCAAAGTTATGTTTTTTTAAATGGAATGCTCTTAGGTTATTGCATTTTTAGATTGTCTGAAAAGATAAAATAAGATTGGCTTTTACAGTTGGTGTTTAAATTCAGAAGTTTTTGAGTTATAAACAAGTGAAAATCGTCATTTTTCAAGTTCAAGGCCCTGTACAACCAAAACGGTTCAAGATAGAGAAAAACGGCTTACATGTCCCTATTTTAACTTTTCATGTACTATCCTATGATGTGGATGAAATGTTTATACAGGGTGATAAAAAATTTGAAAAATTCTGAGATTTCTCCACGCGTCGCCAAATAAAAAAAATCAAAGAAAGTACAAATGTTTCTATACCATAGGATAGTACATGAAAAGTTAAAATAGGGACATGTAAGCCGTTTTTCTCTATCTTTAGCCGTTTTCGTTGCACAGGGCCTTGAACTTGAAAAATGACGATTTTCACTTGTTTATAACTCAAAAACTTCTGAATTTAAACACCAACTGTAAAAGCCAATCTTATTTTCTCTTCTCAGACAATCTAAAAATGCAATAACATAGGAGCATTCCATTTAAAAAAACATAACTTTGATATGCCACTCTCATATGGGACACTCTGTATACTCCAAAATAATTTTAAATTATGGCGATTGGGATTCTGTACTTGAATTTTTAAATTTTTTTTTGAAAAAGTCCATCGTTTGGCCTACAGAGACCGCTTCGAATAAGCTGGGACACCCTGTATAGTTGAAACCAACCTTGAATTTATTAATAAGAGAATAATTATTCTAGTCTTATCAATATGTACTTATTTTAATAATGAAACTAAGTGATAAGGTCGAAAGATAAAAATTCAGCCACCAAAGCGAAACTGATTAAGGTAGGCAATAATAAGTATTAATACCTGCATGTGTTAACTAAAAGTTATGCATTTGAAAATATTAAAAAGTAATTTTATAAGCATTGCTTCATTCGTTTTGCTTCGAAGATCAGTATCAGCTGCTACAGGTTTTTGTAATACTAATAGACATTCCTATTCTAAAATGACAAATCCAGATAACTATAAAGAAGCAAAATCAATATGCGAGTTCAGTGCAAATGACATCGAGGGAACCCCGGTCTCTTTGGAGAAATATAAAGACCACGTTTGCATCGTTGTCAACGTTGCCTCCCAGTGTGGTTACACCAAGAATAATTACGCCGAACTGGTCGAACTCTACAAGGAGTATTCAGAGAGTAAAGGACTCAGGATTTTGGCGTTCCCGTGCAACCAGTTCGGAGGACAGGAGCCTGGAACTGGAGAAGCAATTTGTCAGTTTGTTTCCAGCAAAAATGTAACTTTTGATGTTTTCGAGAAAGTCAACGTGAATGGCAATGATGCTCACCCGTTGTGGAAATATTTGAAGCACAAGCAAGGTGGCAGCTTCGGCGATATTAAATGGAATTTCACCAAGTTTATAATTGATAAAAATGGTCAACCAGTTGAACGTCATGAACCCAGTGTCAATCCCAAAGATTTGGTCCAGTCACTTGAAAAATATTGGTGAATTGATGTTTGGATTTTTCCATTTTATAATTTTATTTATAATTACTGTATCCTGTATGTGAAGGTAATACACAGCCAGAGTTGATAGAGAGTGTGTTGTTATACCTAGGTAAATGTCAATACTCTTGATAATATTGTAAACCATAATAATATAATACTGTATGTATTCATAATATAATATGCGCAGAACTTCAGGATGTGATAGCTCGTTCAAAAATATTTAAAAAAAAAGTTCCTATTAACATGGGTTCGCAAAACTACCATTTTCGAGATACGGGTGTCAGAAATTTTTTTTTCAGTTTTTTGAGGATTTCTCAGGAACCATTTCAGATATAAAACTGAATTTTTGTACACATTTTATCATTATTATTATTTACTTTTTGAGCCTTGACTAAATTTATTTCGTATGGCAGTGGCGGAGATTTTGGGGGTGCTTAAAATTTTTTGCCCCTAATTTCTATGACACTGCAAAATTTGTGAAAGCACATTTAACTCAATGTTTTCTACATAAAAAAGGTGCTCTTGATCAAATACTTTAATGTGAACTGTTTTCGAGAAAAACAGCATTTTATGATGAAAACCATAACAGTGGCAAATGTCTTTTGTGTACAAAAACACCATCGTGTATTTTTGATAATTTTTTTTATGATTTATTTCACTGCTCCATAAAATTTTCTTAATTTGCCCTCTTATTAACGTAAATAATATTTAATGACAAGATGATGTGTACAAAAGCTGAGTTCTGATCTGAAACAGTTCCTGAGATATTGTCAAAAAACTGAAAATAATTAATTTTTTGACAGTTGACACCCTGGTATCCTACAGGGTGATTCAGGTTTCACCTTGTTAACTCTAGGAACGGATAAAGAATTGAAAAATAATATGAGTTTGCTCTATGAACTAAAGTCTATTTTTTATTTAGATGGACTTGTCAAACAGCTGTCAAGTTGGTACCCTGTGCAATCTTTAAACAGTCATTTTCATATTGTCGGATGGTAGCCTGTTTTCTCGACCTTGGCAAAAAATTTACGTTGTGACTAAAGTAACGGCAACATTCCCCGATTCGGGTATAGGCTATGACGTCACCTGCAAAACATGTTTCCTTGTTGTAAGTTCCACTGTTATAAAACGCAAATTAAAAACTTCAAATTACTTTATTTTCTCTGAAAATAGTCCTTTTTTAGTAGTTATTCGTTTTTTGAGGACAAATTTAACTGTTGCTTGGATTGACTATATCCAATGACGTTTTGCGAAAACTAGGTCTACTCCCTGAGTCGGCACTCTAGTCACAGCGAAACGCGAAGGAACTGAAAAGTTGAAGTTGTCAAATTAACAAACCAAATTATCAAATTCAAAATTATTAAAATGCTCAGGCAGGTAAATTTATTTCAAAAGAAAGAAAAGAAGGAATCATCAAATGCTATAAACAATAGCGATTGAAAGATGTTTCTCCAGATTAAGCAAAAATACTGTTTAATCAGATTCCTTGAAAAATTCTTAAAAAATGATTAAATAATGTAAGTACCTCTTCTATTTATCAATAATAGATTTTCCTCTATTTTCAACATTTTTACATAAAACTAAGAAGGAATCGGTCTAATCCTACATACATAAGATTTATAAGAGTAAATAGCTAAGGTACTTACACCTACAAGTCTCTAAAATTTTCCAATTTACCTCTAAAAATTGAGTTTATAGTTTTTTTTTGGATTGAAATTTTGAAATAAATTGACATTTCAACTAATGGACATAACCTAAATTAATTTAGTAACTATTCCAGTGACTATTTTAGTAACAACTATCACCATAACCAACCTAATCAGTCTTGTTGCCAATCGTTCCCCTAGAATTTTGACTTGGTGGAATCCATCTAATTAAAAAATAAAGTATACCTTCTTATATCCTGTGATCCACAAATTTTTTCATCAACTAGTGCCTTGGAAGAGAGAAAGATGGCTATTGCAGTCATGTCAGAGCTCATTAAACTAATATAATTCTGAAATAACTTTTGTAGTTCAAATTCTCATGTGTCATATTTAATTTCAATTCCTGTCAGTTTCATTAAAATATTCATGACATTTTTGACCACCATTCTTCATAAGTTTTGTTATTTTTTGTGCTTTGGAAGTGAAATTATAAAATGGTAAATGATAATTGGAACATTCAAAAACCTAAACTCGAACGGAAACGTCAAATTGAAATATTGTTTTTTCCTCATTCAGAAAGACAGAATATTCTGAGTTTCTGAGATAAGAACAATTTAGGGTACCTGTATTACCTAACTAGAAAAGGGTGTCAGTGTCGGTAATACAGATACCCTCTACAACGGCTCGAGTTGTTCATCCTCCTTGAAATACAATACAACCAATGCCAAACTGCAATTAGTAAGAAACTCAGCACCACACATACTCAGCAGATATCGTTACTGTTCCAGGCTAGTTTCTTTACTCAAACAAAGTTCATTATGCAAGTAGTCATGTTTTTCTTTATTGTTCTATGATTTGTAGATCATTGATTGGAGTCGAGTAGTTCACTTACACACCTACCAATTGTTTGTATTTTATCTGGTAGACATGCTTAATTTTATTCAAGGCAATAAGTAGTTTTGATGAAAAATTTTGTGGATCACACGATATGAAAGCAAAGCCACCGAGGAGCTAGTGCTCATTATAACGTGAAAGTCGGTAAATTCGAGTATTAAATAAAATTATAGTAATTTTGAATTTGAAAGTTGATTTATTTCGCATAGAGATGAACAGAAACTGTTATTGAAATGTTTCCCCTGAAAATTTCAAGAAAAAGATACTGCCATGGATTCAGTGAGGGCGTTGGCTTCACGATCTTACTGCCAATAGCAGGCGTTAAAATGCAAACGCTGGAAATCTAGAAATCGATCGACCTTGAATTGTTTGACAAGGACAAGGAGAGTAATAATAATTGATAAGTGATGTGATAAGGTCAAAGATCAAAATCCGGCCATAAATCGAAAGTGACTAAGGTAAAATTAATATGCTAATGCTAATGAAGTAATAAAGTTATGCATTTGAAATTAAGAAGTAATTTTATAAGCATTGCTTCATTTGTTGTGCTTCGAGCGATATCAGTATCAGCTGCTGCAGATTTTTGTGAGGCAAATACGCATTCCTGTCCAAAAATGACAAACCCAGAAAACTATAAAGAAGCAAAATCAATATATGAGTTCAGTGCAAATGACATAAAGGGAACACCGGTCTCTTTGGAGAAATATAAAGACCACGTTTGCATCATTGTCAACGTTGCTTCCCAGTGTGGTTACACCAAGAATAATTACGCCGAACTGGTCGAACTCTACAAGGAGTATTCAGAAAGTAAAGGACTCAGGATTTTGGCGTTCCCGTGCAACCAGTTCGGAGGACAGGAGCCTGGAACTGGAGAAGAGATTTGTCAGTTCGTCGCCAGCAAAAATGTAACTTTTGATGTTTTCGAGAAAGTCAACGTGAATGGCAATGATGCTCACCCGTTGTGGAAATATTTGAAGCACAAGCAGGGTGGAACTTTGGGCGATTTCATTAAATGGAATTTCACCAAGTTTATAATTGATAAAAATGGTCAACCTGTTGAACGTCATGGGCCCAGCACCAATCCCAAAGATTTAGTCAAGTCCCTTGAAAAATACTGGTGAGGTGAATTGATGTTATATTTCTGTTTTATGCTTTTATATTACTGTACTGTGAGTAATACTGTAGAATAGGCTTTAAAGTGTTACATTATGTAATTATTGTAATAATAATATATTCTAATAAAAGTTACAAAACTGTTTTTTCTGCAGACTTTATAAAATAAATCTCCGAACCAAGTAGTATTAATTTGTCTGCTCAAACTTATTTTATTTTCACCAATTATAAATGCATGTAATTTTTTTTTCGAGTTAATCTTATAATAAAAGTGACTGATTCTTATCCTTTACTCGGTTTTCAATTTTCATAGAAAGGAGAAAGGTATTTTATTATTTATTTTTCTTTCAATCATTATTCATTCGTTCATAATAAATAATACATTTCGATGTATGCAACCAGCAATATGCAATATCAATATCGGTGGAGTTAATGCTTCCACTAAATCTATGGCCCTGTCATTAATCGGTCATGACAAGTGACACAACTGATTTCCATGAGCTGTTGTACTTGTAACCTAGAAACCTGTATCATATTAACATCAGCTCCGAGAAATTATAGTTTGAAACTCTTATCATTCTGATTGATTAGCATATTAGCTGGTCCTAGAGTACCTCGACATAAAATTATTATAAAAAATCTGTCAATATCTAGGTACTCTAGCTGGTCCTGCGAGAACGATATAATGGTAGGGCAGGGAGGCTTTTATTTATATCCCAACTAGGTTTTGCCAAACCACACCTTCTAGCTCTCCTATTGGTTGTTTACAAGCTGTATAACCCCGCGCGTGCTTTTGAACTGATCAGAGTCATAACGTGTGCACATAAATAAATGTAAATCACTGAAGCAACTATAACAGCTCACTGCATGGTTTGTTTTGTATTGAAACTAATTGTAAGAGGAAATATACAGTTTTATCAAAAATGTGTGCTGTAATTATTTATAATATGAAAGATGTGTGTCGATAATGAATTATCGACTAAAATGTCAGAAAGACTCTTCGAATGTGACGACATGCGCGAATAAGCCGACTGAATTCGACGCCAATAATAGCATCCCGTACGTGTTAGGTGTATCATGTCAAATGTTTGTCTTACGATGACGTTGACTCTTATGTCTTCTTACTTATTTCTACTTTTATGGCCTTGCACTTCTTGAATATTTAGGTATAAAGTATCTACAATATCATCTGCATTGTTGGTTGCATAAATTAGACGACCTCGCGTATAGTTCTTATTGAAATATTTTTCATACTATCTTGTAGGTATACCTATCTTGTATTATTTATTATTCGCTGTGTAAATCCTTTTAAAATTAACTCAAACTAATAAATACGTAAGTAAAATATTAATTCTCGGCAACAATAAAACACTGGGGTATTCACTATTATTTATTAAAACTTTTAGATTAGATTAGAAAACTTGCTCATGGCATACTTATTACCTATAGCAGCTAATAAATAATTAAATAATAAATTGGATAGGTACACTTATTACATAAGGTAATGCAGGTAATTAATTTGTAAGTAGTAGGTATACTTTGGTATTTGCTTTTTTTTTAATGCATATATTTTTATTAAAATATGGATTATGAAATTTAACAATTTTTTTTTCAAAAACAAAATTATTCTATCCTTCACACCAAAAAAATACCGGGTGTTGCATCGGCAGACCGTCCATAGGAAATCCCATGCAAATTTCAATACCCCCTAAATATTATCTCTCCGATTTTTTTATTTTTATTCGAATAAATCCGACTAACATGGTTCAGTCCTACCACCTCAAATCATATATCATACACGCTCAGAGGTGCATGTGCTTTGTGTTACCTGAAAATTCAATGCAATGTTGCCATATTTTTAAAAGAAATTATTATTGTGATATCTCGGAAACAAATAAAGATAAATTTTTTTTGTTTTGATTTTTGAAATTTCACAACACAGAGTATCGGTCATTATTTACATCCGCGGCTCCTACAGTTTCACTATCGCACCTATATGTATAGGGGTGGAGAACATATACCTATACTAACACCAGGAAGGTATTCATTTGCTTTGCAAATGAAAGGGAAAGCCACAAAACGGCCTAAAAAAACGGTTTTGAGAGTGCGGAGAGGTGCGGTCCTGACGACAAGAGGCGTCGATTAGATGCCGCGAATCACGGATTGATGCAATGATTTTCGGAATATAAATGCAAAATAAATGCAAAATTCAAAATAAAACTCGTGCTACTGTTAATCTTAAAGATTTTCCTTGCCCTGAAAGTGAAGAAAAAAATAGAAATTCGACCGTAGTGTCAAAGAGGCCTTAGTTGTGACCTTGATATTCGTTTGCAATGGCTGTTTTTAGCTTCTTACCCACCCAGCACCCCTATTTCGCTCCTCGGTCCCGAAAAAATTGATGAAACTTAGGAGCCGCGGATGTAAATAGTTACCACGCAGTATCAAATAGTGTGTTGTTGATTTTTTATCCACGAGTTTATCAACACCCTGTATATTATAGGTATATGCAGGTGTCACAGGCATGGTACACCCTCTTTTTTTTCTTTTTTTTTTGAAATAATTTTTTGAAATTTGGTACGTCGCATATTCTCGATAGAGCGCACTTCTTAGCAGAAAATTGAATTTTTTCCCACATCCGGTTTTTCCGGAAATGTTACCAACTTTTTATTTTTAAAAGGGACACCTATATATTATTATATTTTTGGATTCTATACATTTGTACGAATCCAACGATACCACATAAAGTACCATTTTAAATGTCAAATTTGTTTTTATTTAATTTTTTATTTCTCAATTATAGTGTGCCATGACTTCAGTTGTGTTCGTCACAGATGCAAAATGGGTACACCAAAATGTCCCTTATTGGAAGTACGACTAGTAGATGGTTCCTCGGTACCAATATGATACCATTTGAAAAAAATGAATCCAGCTCAAAAAATCAGTCCGGTGCGCATAATTTATCCATAAATCACTTGATTTAGTACTTTGAACAAAAATTCGATTTTTCTAGCATTAGATGATCCAATAATTGGAGTAAAACGAAGTAGTCATGGCACACTAGAATTGAGAAATAAAAAATTAAATAAAAACAAATTTGACATTTAAAATGGTACTTAATTGTTGGATTCGTACAAATGTATAGAATCCAAAAATATAATAATATCCCATAATAATGGTGTCCCATTTAAAAATAAAAAGTTGTTAACATTTCCGGAAAAACCGGATGTGGGAAAAATAAAATTTTCTGCCAAAAAGTGCGCTCTATCGAGAATATGCGACGTACCAAATTTCAAAAAAATTGTCTCAAAAAATAAAGAAAAAAAAGGGCGTGTACCATGCCTGTGACACACACTGTATACCTACCTAATCAAACATATAAAATTGTTTCAGTTGAACCATCGCCTGCCTTTATTATTTTGAATCAATTGGTAAAAATTCGCCAATCCTAACATAAATGTTGTTTAATAATATCATTATAATTCTTACTGCCGGAGATAAACTTTGACATTTGACATTTCTTGCAATAAAATAAGGCACATGAAAAATGTGGGAGTAAGATGACTAAGATGAGTAATCGAATCGGTTTCTTTGTAAGATTCTTTTTAATGTAATATAATGTATCAAACTGAAATGTCTATTTGTGCAAACAAATTTATCATTCAACAGCATGTATAAACACCCATTGTTGTTTCATTAGTAAACTAATAATTATATTCCTCATTTCTTTGTCCAGCAAGATAATTACTATCTGTTCTTATCTGAAATATGTATATACAAACTGCACGAGCTTTATTTGAAAAGGGCTTGTATCTAAATATAATAATTGATAATGATAGTCTTCAGAAGTAAAAATATTTTTAATATACTGGCTCACTGCGAGGGGTTTGCAGCGATGACACAATTATTATGAGAGATATATCAACTTAAATTGAGAGTGTTTGTATTGGACATAGTTGCCCAATCAATTCTGTAACGAATATCACAAAAATATATAAAATATGCTGATTATTGAAAATAATTCGAATCCTTATCTTGGATTTTCTAGTAGCAAATAATATATTCATTTACATACAATAATATACACGTCAAAATTATACAAGGACAAGGTAATCTAAAACGTATGAGATACCTTATACATATGTCGTACCTATTTGGTAAAAAACAGATACCTATCCTATATTCGGGACTGGTTATAGTCATCCCTTTTACGTAGATTTAGGATATTTTGAGGGTTTCGACCCCCTAATTTCTACGCCACTGGAATAAGTGCGATTTTAAGCAGCGTGTTTGAACCGGTGCATGTTTTCTAAACCAAGAAGGTACTCTCGGTTAACGGCTTTAAATTGAACCGTTTCTGAGAAAAATGTCATTTTACGAGAGAAAACATTAATTATTGTAGGAATAAGTTTTCACTTACTTTCATTTTTCCACGATGCTGTTGAAAAATCGTTGAAAAAGTGATGTTTTCTCTCATAAAATTAAATTTTTCTCGGAAACGGTTCATTTTAGAGCCGTTAACCAAGAGTACCTTTTTGGTATATGGGCGGCTTAAAGGCGCTGCTTAAAATGGCATTTAATCCAGTTGCGTAGAAATTAGGGGGTCGAAACCCTCAAAATACCCTAAATCTGCGCCACTGATTTTTTTAAATCATTATTTTACGACGAAAATAAGGGGATCAGTGAGCGCATAGTGTGTATAAAAGCTGAACATTGTATCTCATACGGTTCCCGAGATATCGTCAAAAAACTGGAAATATAATTATTTCTTCGACACCCTGTTATGTATTTCAAAAACGGTGCATTTCCGGACACATGACGTTAATGGGAAATTTTTGTTTATTTTGGTCTGAAGAATCAGCCTGATGTGAAGTTTGGCCAACCTTACAGTAAACACCCTGTATATACAGTGTGTGTCACAGGCATGGTACACCCCCTTTTTTTTATTTTTTGAGATATTTTTTGAGATTTGGTACGTCGCATATTCTCGATAGAGCGCACTTTTTAGCAGAAAATTGAATCTTTTCCCACATCCGGTTATTCCGGAAATGTTACCAACTTTTTATTTTTAAAAGGGACACCCTGTATATTATTACATTTTTGGATTCTATACATTTGTACGAATCCAACAATACCACATAAGTACCATTTTAAATGTCAAATTTGTTTTTATTTATTTTTTTATTTCTCAATTATAGTGTGCCATGACTTCATTTGTGTTCGTCACAGATGCAAAATGGGTAGGTACACCAAAATGTCCCTTATTGGAAGTACTAGTAGATACCTCGGTACCAATATGGTACCATTTGAAAAAAATGAATCCAGCTCAAAAAAGCATTCCGATGCGCATAATTTATCCATAAATCACTTAATTTAGTACTTTGAACAAAAATTCGATTTTTCTAGCATTAGATGATCCAATTGGAGTAAAACGAAATAGTCATGGCACACTATAATTGAGAACTAAAAAATGAAATAAAAACAAATTTGACATTTAAAATGGCACTTATGTGGTATCGTTGGATGCGTACAAATGTATAGAGTCCAAAAATATGATAATATATAGGGTGTCCCATTTAAAAATAAAAAGTTGGTAACATTTCCGGAAAAACCGGATGTGGGAAAAGATTCATTTTTCTGCTAAAAAGTGCGCTCTATCGAGAACATGCGACGTACCAAATTTCAAAAAATTATCTCAAAAAATAAAGAAGAAAAGGGGGTGTACCATGCCTGTGACACACTGTATATGCCCCTGTTGAATTTTTATTTAAGAAATATTCTGATATTGCTTCTTTGGTTGGCATAATCCAGACATTCTGCAATGTTCCAGATTCAAAGCCACCCATATAACACCGTTGATTAGTTCGAAAAAAAAATCGAAATCCCTTATTAGGAATAGTATCGAAAGTATAACCCAATAAGGCAAAATTTTGAAGCGCGACAGTTTCGTTTTTCAGTAGAGCATCTTACACTATTTAAAAAAAATCGGGCGACGGCATGATTTAAAGGCCCACATTAAAAATACGAATACAGTACTATTTTACACAATTTTACCGTACCCCTTCGAAGTGGTTCGCTAAAATTGGTTATACTTTCACTTTTCTTGGAAATCTCTTACTCTAAAACTCAATGCTATCTAATGATCGTCATATTTTATTTATAGTAATATCATCGTAAACACACTATGAAAAATTCGTGGGGGGAGGGAAGGCAAGTCCTTATCGCCGCCTCTGATCCACATAGCCCGTATTTATGCATGCCTAATTACTTTGCTGTTTCTTCCAATCCATAGTAGCAATCTTGGGGTTGTGTTGCATTTCTTCACTATTACAATAACTTACAAGCAGTGTTTCAAAATCAAAATCAATACGACCTTTTATAAAAATAAATAATGTAAAATTAAATTCATAATGAGAAAATTGTACCCACCATTCAACCATCTTACTTATAGGTATACATACCTACATATTTTCCGAAAAAGTTTACATTTTAGAGCTTTATTGTTCCTTAGATTATTTTGTTGTGTGTATTAAGATTTAGTAAGCATTATTTGGTCTTTTTATAAATGAAAGCCATTATCACATAATCATAGATGATCTGCGGAAGAGTATTGCGAAAACAATTTCAAAGAAAAAAACATATTTTGTTTTATTTTGATTAATAGTTTTTAAACAATAATAATTATTTTCCGTTAGATTGTTAATCTACGTCATAGAAATTTCGAAAATGGAACTTGTTATTTTATCAAAAAAAAATTAGGATAATAAAATAGTGTAGTAATAGTTATTAAACGTGCAGCTTTTACAGATATAGGTACGTGTGTCGTTTAAGCTAAATGTACAATTTTTGAAAGTCACCTTCGATTTTTGACCCAGTTTTGATACTCTTGACAACCTCAACTCTAAATAATAAATAAAAATATTCAAACAAAAACAATAAATTTACGTCAGCAGCGAATAAGAGATACAGCTTTAACTGTAAATTATTCTAATAATAACTAATTATTATTGTTGATTAATAAATTAATAAATTACGCTTATAACTCAGAACTATAATATGTGAACACATAATAATATGTAACTAAATTAATTAATGTTTCATGTTTTCTTTGTTTCCAGAAGATAAATTCATCGACCTATTACATACTTGCATACACATAAAATGAGTATAGGTATGAATTACATTAATAAAAAATAAATTAATTAACATTAACATACTAATTAGGTCAGAAAACAAACATTATTAAGTATTCGAAAATATTACTCAGTAACGGCTCTAATAATTAATGAACACACCCACATTCGAGCCCCTTTTCTTATCGTTAACAGTAAACATGAACACATTAATTTGAGATTATATTAGATGTCCAAGAAGTATTACGAAAACAAAATAATAAATGATAGTAAACAACATTAATGATAAAGAATTATTTCCCGTGGGAGCTGAAATCGTTATTTGCAGTTATTCATCAAATACCAAAATGAAGAAGATACAAATTTGAATTTTCAAGAATCATCCACTGCTGTGTAATTTATTATCTTTAGAAACAACCATACAATAAACAACCACCACAACATGTCTTTCAGTATAAAAAAGTCACGGAAACCAAAAATTATTAACATTACAAAAAAAAATTTAATTCTCTTTTTTTATTAAAAAACAAACATTTTTTCACTGAATCACGTCAAAATGAAGTAAATACCTATATTACTTGCCTTATGGTTTTTTAATTAATAAAAAAAAACAATATGGCGGCCATGGAAAAACAAAAGTTAACTATTCAAAAACTCGAAAAATTTGATGACTTATATGCTACTACTCTTGACGACTTATTCTGCAAAAAATTATTCATTTATTATTAATAATAAAAAAAAAATATGATGAAAATAAGAATATAGAGGGTGGGAATTTTTTCAGCAATGCCTGAAGTTTCCATAAATTTTGTTTCAGATTCTTAATAAGCATAAAACTGTGCCGCTTTTCCATACCTAATTCCCAAAAGTACAAAAAATTCCCACCCTGTATAATATCATATCCATCAATGATAATAAATTATGGCACCTTTTTGAGATAATAATTTATATTAATCCCAAAATATATATAGAGAACATAAATAATTATTAAAACATTTCAAAGGGAAAGGTTTTATTATATTTTTTAAAGTGCTCCTGCTTAATAAAGTAAAAAAAAAATCCAGCTTCAAAGTTAATTGGTAATTTTTCATTATCATAAAATCGCTATTCCAAAATAGATGGTGAAGTGCACTTGTTAACCCTGCTGCCTGAATTTCTATTCAATGTGGCAACATCGCCTAGCAAGGGATGTCAGGCAGCAGGGGCGACCGGACTCAACTATAACATTACCACAATTACTACCACGAACTGCCGCCCACTAAGCAGTTTCGATTCTCATTCATTTTTGTGTTCAATGTTCATGTTCGACATTATCAATTAAATTCTTTAAAGTTCTTGGTGTTCTTTTAAACGAGACTAGTGACTAGCGAGATCCCATCATCAGGTGGCTACGAAAGCCACCAATAGAAAATAAATATTTAAACTTATGTCATAAATCTGGCAATGTCGGAGGAACTACTATAACCGCATGGACCACACCACTGCAATTGTCCAATCATATGTCTGAAATCAAGATCGCAGTTCCCCTTCCTGCAAGAAAATACAGTGGTGTCACATGTTTTTAATAAAACACCAAACATAAAAAGATGTGTCACTTAAAGTAAACTGCTCTTATTTTAGAAAATTATAAAACAGGTAAATTAAATAATTATTGTTCTGATCACTTGAAAAAAAGAAAATTACCAAAAAGTATTTTATTTATTTTTTTATTTATTTATTTTTCATTGACGGACAAGACCAAATAATGTATTTGCAGTTACACTACTATTGCATTGCATAGTCAATCGAGTTAAATTGGGACGTATTGTCACAAATACGTTTGAATCGTCAGCAATTCTAAAAAGATGAGCGAGAGTGAGACGGAACTACGACTCGCGTCTTGATACGCTTAGATTGATACGATAAGATTGTCGTCCACCTCATCGGCTACTGTCAGTTGACAGTGACAGCGCTAAATATACTAATGAGGTTTGTTATTTGAAACGTTTTTAATACGGAATTAGCAGAATTACCTGTGATATTGTACGATGTGATAAACTACGAGTAACTTATTAATTGCGTGAATGCCTAAAAATCTATTGCCTTGTTTTTCTAACGTTTAAAAAAAAACGGACTGGGCATATATTCTCGCAACGAACTACAAAAAATTACACAAAATGCCTGGGAAACGATTGAACTCCCTAGGACGTGGTCTTGTGTGGTTAAATTGCTAGGATATTTTACTGCAGAAAAAGAAAACGGAGTTGTTATGCTTTCTTTTAAACGCCAACCAGCAGGTAGGTGACATGCTATTTCTAATCATAATTTAACAATTCACGCGCCACTGACACGAACTGCGATACCACATCTGGTTCGACTTAGAAATAAGTGTATGAATCAAATCGAATTAAATGAAATTGTTTAGTCAGAATCAGTGTGGCATGACAACGGACAACACTCAGTGGACAGAGCATACAAAACCCTATACGAACCGGCGTTTCTCAATTGGGCGAAATTACCTGAGTGACCCTTCGTCACGACGGGGGTCCTTATAATCCGGGAGCTCAATTGGGCGAAGGAATTTCTAAATGTTGAGTTATTTGCATGCTCTTGTATGGCTACGTTGCCAGATTTTACAGAAATTCCTATTTTCTACATTAAATAAAATTGAAAAAAATAAATAAATAATATTAATACTTGATGCATTATTTTTTTAAGTTCTAGCAAATACATCATCAAGCCCTTAGTGCATATACAATTATTATTTTATACTATACCTACAGCAGAAACATGAAACATCAATAGAAAAGTAATATGTATACATATAATGAATATGGCGATACACATTATAATTATTAATTATAGTGGTATTTATTTTTTTTTCCGCACTAAAACTCACCGGTAAGCCAGGTCTTTGGTCAGGGTAGGTTTTTTTTTTTTTTTTTTTTTCACCTGACCAAAGACCTGACTTACCGATGACGCTAAAGTGCAACATAGCCATAGGTAGGTACGTACCTACTGCCTACTCGACTTCAATTATTAATAATAAATTGATTAGGTATACCTATCCGATCTACTAAAAGCACCACTAAATAAATCTGGCAACACTGCGATATATATGGGCAAGGCCGCACATGTATTTCTTGTCTGTCCAGTTATCTCTTATAATCCCCTAGTTTCTCGTTTGTCGCCCAATTGACCCCTGGAATTAGTGGAATAACAAAATCCTTCGCCCAATTCGGTATCGCCCATACGAACGATCGAGGAGAAAAATTAGCCTGTCAAATTTGTTACACCGGATTACTATAATAGGTACTAATGACGGTTGATGACACTGTAATGATGTCCATTATTCAGTTTGGCAAGTCAATTATCATACTTGACAGAAGCAGAAAGCAGAACTAATTTTCTATTCATGGCTGAACAGAATGAGGAATTGATGGTTGCCAAATTCAAAAATTTTACAAATTTATGTATTGAATGAGTACTTTGAGGTTTCTAAATATTGCTACACGTGTCCTACACTGTCTAAACCTGTATAATATTTCAGCAAAACAAATATTTCCTAATTTCTCAGTAACAAAATGTTTATGATTATTAAGGAAACATTTAAAAATAATTACAGTATTTGCTTTAAATTTTAATTTTGAAATAGTCATGATAAAGAAAGTTTTTGCTTTCTAAAGTATACTGTCAAAAATATTAACAATTTATATGAGTTAATAATCTTAGTAATTTCGCAGCTATTATTAATTGTCAAAAATAATGAAATAATATAAAATGCAGGCTTATTGAGACACTCGTGATGACGTTTAATATGGCGTTTCCAATATCTTGATGCCGTGCGGTTGCGCATTATAACGTTTCATGGATGGAATTGCTCTTATAGAAGTAATACGGATGGTTTTAAAATATGTCGTTTTTTCAAAGGGGAAATGATCTGTTAATGACCTAACTGGTCGGTTCTTGTCATTTCAGGACACAGGACATCTCCCTTTCAATAAAATTTTTGTTGTAACAAAATATTTCTTCCTACACTAACTAGTTTTAAATTTTTTACAGTTTGGCAACGCTGCAACACATGTCATGAGTATTAGATGTCTCCATATGTCTCACTCTCTCTTGACTAGGCTAAAAGCATCGAATAGAATAGAATAAAAAAGAAATAGAGATACCATTCGATATCGATATACAAACTCGACTATTTACGTACGATATATCTCCCGGCTGGTGCTGTCGTTATCGTTACGTTATCTCAAAGTAGCAGCTATTAAATTTCGGTATATTTCGCTACAGCACGACGAAAACTTTCAGTCGAAAACCAACCGAGCAAGGAGAAAGACCGATCCTTTCTACTCTCTCGTCTGTACATCGCTAATAAATCAATCAGTGGTTCCGATCGACTTGACATTCATTATTATTTATCTGTTTTGCTCGAGAAAGAGAACGGAAATCCGACAAAGATTTTCGATAATTATTAATTGTGATAAATCTGTGATTTTTGGTTGTGAAGTTACAGAGGTCGTTTTGAATTAATGGTTAGAAAAAGGGCAAATCGAGTTTGTCCTAGCAAAATGAATTTATCATTTGCGGGATGTGGGTTCCTGGGGATTTACCACGTGGGGGTGGCTTGTTGCTTCCGCAAATACGCGCCCCATTTACTCCTGAACAATATTTCGGGGGCTTCTGTTGGAGCCCTATCTGCATGTGCGCTGCTGTGCGATTTACCAATGGGTGAGTACTGCTGAATTTAAATATTTAATTATTATAAAATAAATCATTTAAAAATTTTTGGATATGAATTATTTATTTTATAATAAATATATTTTTCATAAATTTTATTCTACCAGATAATTTGATTTAATTAGATATAAGCGAAGGTAACCTATTCGTCCTATGTAATAATTTATTAATTATACAGGTGTATCAATATTGAGAAAAATATTAAAAAGGCAGACTTTATAGTCAGAAATTAACAATAAAATTAACGTGTGTTGCAACGTTGCACTGTTTTTGAGATACAAAGGGCCGGTTGTTCAAACGTTAATTAAAAATTTTCAGATAATTACTGATTTTAAAATGCCCTGTATTATCGAACCATTGGTCTGATATTGCTGAAAATGGATTCTGCTCCCTTTAAGAAGAGTTAATTATTGATTAAAAATACAAGATCATTAATTATATTCGCCGTATTTTCAAAATTTACAATTTAAAATCAGTCATTATCTCAAAATTTTTAATTGACGTTTGAACAACCGGCCCAGAGGGTGTCAAAAAATTATGGTTCATCCAGTTTTCTGGGATAATTGATATTTTAAAAGCGCACTTTAACCGCGATATTTTCTACATCTAAAAGGTACTCTCGTGAGCCGTTTTCGAGAAAAAAAAGGCATTTACGTTGAAAAACTCGTTTTGGATGTTTCAAAACGCGTGTCGGAAAATTAGGGGGAAAATGGCTCAATTTTCGCAAATTAATGGCAGATATAAACAAATGAATTGACATTAAAAAATTAGCCAACAAAACTGGAAAAATTATCTTTTTTGTGACACCCCAATTATCTCAAAAACGGTGCATTTCCGGATACACACGTTAATTGGAATTTTTTTATTTATTTATTGGATTTTTTTGCAATTATAATTTTCTAAGAAGTGGTGGTATAAAAAAAAAGTATGAGCTTTTGTAGTTTATTTATTTTCAAAAAATATGTTTTTATTTTTATTATTTTTCCTTCTTTTTCAATTTAACTCTATAGGTAACCTTGACCTACCTATAATAACATTATCTACATATAAATTTGCGAAAATAGTTACACATTCATCTATAAAATGAAGATATCGGTGCCAAACATGAAATTTGCGCACGTTTTTGAAATCACTTTATTATATTATTATAGGAATAACCTTTATTATTTTTGAACGTTAATTTTACCTAATAAATAGATCTCAAATCAGCTGATTGTCGTCGCATGTCAAGGTTATAATAACAATATTATTGTAAAGTGATATCATGCGTCATGATCTAAAAAACAATAATGCGTTATAAACAAATAATGCACAAAGTTAAACTTAAAACGTTGTTGCGCGCTAATAGCGAATTATTGTTATCCTACCGATTAGGTATTCATCATACACATTTTTTGAAGTAGCAGGTAGGTAATTTGTAATTTAAATTTTAGATAAAAGTAAAGAAAAGTCATTGAAAGGACAAAAAGATGTTTTTCTGATTTTATCTACTTTAAATTAAAGTGCACATACTCCGGAAAATTTGAAACTTGAACACGTGCTTTTGACTTTTTCAAAGCACGTGTCAAGTTTATACTTTTCTAGCCGATTCTGTTATTGATTATTAATGTATTTCCTTCAAAGTTCTTGATGTTTTTTCAGCAAATGATTTTTTTTTATTTGTACATAATACAGCTGGATCTACAGGCTTGTCCAAAAATAAGTTATCTCTGAATTTATGATACAGAACAGAGTAGCAGTGTCACACAGAAAGTATAACAGGCTTAGGTATACACAACAAAAACAAAAAAATTACATTTTGTTCTTGATAATTTTACCTATACAGGGTGTCCGTTTTTCGAGCTTAAGCATGGGGATCTCGGTTATCTTGAGAGATACGAAGTCGGTCAAATTGGGGCAAAGCTGCGTATTTTTATGCCGAGTAATAATCTGAAAAAAATTCAGGATATTTTCAGTCGTTACTGAAATAGTATCCTGGAAAAACTGAAAAATCTAATTTTCTTATTTTTGCCATATCTTTCTTATTTTTGAAAATTAATAAATAATTTTTTGTTTTGTAGGCTTACGTAAGCGGCTAAGAGCTATCCATCTGACGTTTCAAAAAATTTCAAAGCCGACTAGATCCAAGGTTTTCACAGTCAACTTTCGTTTTTCTTATGGCCACCATATTGGATTTTCATGTCGTTCTGTATTAAAAAAAAATAAGGAAACCAAAAATCTATCACATTCAAAGAAAATTTTTAAAATTTAATTTTTATTTTTTCGAAAAAAATAGGTAACCTTTTTTTAAACCGAATGTCATAAATAACCATATAAGTCAAGCAATGTCACGTCATATTGCGACGTCGCCCGAAGTCGTTCGGTGATAATTTTTTTTTTATAAAAAAAATTTTAGAAATGTTTTTTGAATGTGATTGATTTTTGGTTTCCTTAATTTTTTTAATACAGAATGACATGAAAATCCAATATGGCGGCCATAAGAAAAACGAAAGTTGACTGTGAAAACTCTCGGATCTAGTGGGCCTTGAATATTTTTGTAATGACAGATGGATAGCTCTTGCCGACTTATGTAAGCCTACAAAAAACTATTTATTAATCTCCAATAACAGAAAAGATATGATGAAAATAAGAAATGTCGATTTTTAATTCAGTTTTTCCAGGATATTTCAGCAACGACTGAAAATATCCTGAATTTTTTTCAGATTATTACTCGGCATAAAAATACGCAATTTTGTCCCAATTTAACCGAACTCGTATCTCTACTGATAAGCGAGATCCCCATGCTTAAGCTCGAAAAACGGACACCCTGCATATTCATATTTATACAACAGGGTTCCCAAAATGTATCTCGCAGTACCAGTACGGCAACTTTTTTATTTTACTATAGACACAGAGTCGGTTAAATGGCCGTGGTAAAGTTGGGCACAATTTGAGCTTATTAAGCGGAAACTAAATTTTTGAAAAATTCAGCCATCACTGAATTAAGCTAAAAAAATTTAAAAGTCATCAAGATATCATCTTTTAAACAATAATAATAATTAGCGGGGAAGTGATGACATTTTATGATAAGAATACTCTTTTTCTTAATTCAACTTTCGGCTCGTTTTATGGGCAAAATATAAAGTTTTTTAATGTTATGTATTTGTTTTTGGTTTCCGTGATTTTTTTAATTGACATGAAAAACCAATATGGCGGCCATAAGAAAAACACAAGTCTATTATGAAAACTCTGGGATCTAGTCGGCTTTGAAAATTTAAAATGCAAAATGTTCCCGATTCTTAATAAGCATCAAATTGTGCCCAACTTTGCCCGTTTAACCGATTCTGTATTTATAACAAAATAAGAAAATATACCAACTTCTAATAAGTCTAATAAAACTTTTACTTTTTTGAAATTTTTTAAATGGGATTTTACCCATCATTCAAATTTTATCATTTTTTGTTTGGAATTACTCGTTTAACACCAAACTTATTATCAATTTAATTTATTTTAATCACAAACTCTTGTTCTTTTAAATTTGTATGAATAACCAAACATTTGACTTGAATTCGGTGTTTTGGTAGGTAGGCAGATAGATAGGTAATAAACCCCGTAATAAACCGAAATAAAAATAAATTTTAAAGAAAAATCATTAGTCACTGCCTGCAATTATTACTTTTTTTTTTAAATTTTATTAATAAATTATACCTCGAGGTACATTGAAAAGATAGTTCGTGACACTTTTTAATTTTTTTAATTAAATAATGTAAAATTTTACTGTCAAAAAAGTCACGTGACTGCTCATTTGCACATAAAATATTATGAATGTCATTTAACGACACGTGAAAACGCAAAGCTTACATAATCAACACGTGGCTGAAATCTCACAAAATATATATTCTTTTAGAAACCATCAGTATTATGTATATCAAAAACAAATATTTGATTTGTTTTGGCTGTAGGTAATAATATGAAATATTGATAATTAAGTTGGGATTGCAGCCAATAACACAGGTTTACTCTTTATTCTTTTAATTAAACCCAAGCTTTCGAGCTTTTCTTTAGCTCTTCGTCAGGGATAAGAAATTGAGTTAACGTGAAGATGTTAGATACTAAGTTAATCGTTTTCATGGACAAGTAAAAATGAAAATACAAATATGAACTAAACCAAATAAAAATTAAATAACATAAGTTTTTCCAAAAAAAGGTGTAAAATAATTTAGAAGATTTACATTTTAAATTATGAATAATTTTTAGCTACATTTCTGAAAAGTAAATTTTATAAAGAGTAAACCTGTGTTATTGGCTGCAATCCCAACTTAATTATCTATCTATATCTATTTGTAGTTAAAATCATATTTAAATAAGAGTGGACAAATCAATTTTACTACGTTCAATTTAGTATTAGTTCCACTAATTAGTGAGAAAATTTTCAGAAAAAATCAGGTACATATATTTTCGTCACTTTTTCCTTTGGTACATCGATGTTTTTTTTTTTTTTTTGTAAAACAGATTTTTGTACCAAATTCAGGTTTCCACCATCATAAATTTTAAGTGATGACGTCATCGGCATCTTAAGTGGCAGGCTAACCGAAATTGTTTTAAGAAAGTTTACGAGAAAAGAAAATTCAACTGTGAGTTCGATGATAATGACAAAATTTTGGAATTATTACATAATTCCAGGAAATAATTTGTCCATAACTTAAAGTGACAAAAGATACCTACAAGAGAAGAAAATTTGCAAATTGTTGCATTTAATTGTTGCATATGAGTCAGACGTTGGACTAGGTACTTTGGTGAAATTAAAAAAATATATTTGAGACCTCAAAAGTAAATCAAATCGTCACCGTTCCCTCAATTAAATTTAAAGAAGCAGTGATTCTTGGAAAGAATCAAACTTTCCGTCGAAATTTACTCTAATTGATTCGGTTGAATAATGTATTGGTGAAATATTCAAAAATATTACGTCAATTATTATAACACCGACTTTAAACAGCTAAGAATAAATTGACCAGCAGCGGTTTGCGTAAACGGTCGCTTGATGCATGACGCTGACGCATATAATAATAATTTATAATAGAAAAAGATCTTTATTTTTTCAAAGAAAAAAAAGTAAAGCAAAAGCTGCTCTTGTTTTTACTTATAATACATCATGATAACAATTCATTCTTACTCTTACAGTCTTACCTATATAGGGATGTGCCGTTCCCGGGAATTTTGTGTTACGGAAACTTTCCTGGGAAGGTTTCCTCATATATTCCCGAAGACTGGAAACATTGGGGAATATTCAATATATACAAGTGTGAGTCACAAACTGATCAATTTATAAAGAATTTATTAAAAATTCTTGATCTTGATCAGAAATTCGGAAACGTAAAGTCGCAATATATAATTATTTTTGAAAATTTCCATTTTGCGGGAAAATTTACTAGAAATATTCCCGTATATTTCCATAACATATACTTTTTTCCTTAGGATAATGATTGATTGATATGAACAATAAATGTAAAAATATGGATATATTTTCGGGCTTAATACTCAGTTTTTGAATTATCATATTAATAAGACTTTTGGAATGAGTAAAGACTTATCAAGAATTGAACTATAGGTACATAAACATTTTAGGATAGGAAATATAAATGAAATACCAAACTTTACAAACAAGTAATTATTAGAAAAAAGGTAAACACTGCATTAATGTCTAATGAAACAATGAACTAAATATATTTTTCGAGAAAAAATAAACATAAAAATCACTATATTTCCTGATAGGTGTATAATAGAAATAAATTATTCTTTCTTAGAAGTGAACAAAACTAACTTTGACATATTGGCATATTGAAAAACAACAAGCTTGTGTTTGTGAGCTTGTGTGGATTCGGGAACATTTCCGGAAATATATGGAAACTGGAAACATTCCTAGCCATAAATTCCTGAAATAAAATTCCCATTTTTCGGAAACTTAAATGACTTAGGGAAATTTTCCGGGAATATTTCCAATTGGGAAACATTCCCCAAGTGGAAACTTTCCGATGGCACATCACTAGTCTTACCCCATTGTTTTCTGCCTTCTCATAGCTTTCGGAGCAATTTTTGTTTTTCGGCGTAGGTATCTGCTATTAGAAAAACTCCATTCAAATTCAAGGTAAAATGATTGAAACATGTCCAATTTCCATAACTAAAAATTTCAACATTATCATCCCGGATAACGGATAAGAATTTACATTATCAGAATCCATCATAATTATTATTGTATGCGTTTTAATAATAATTATTAAAAAAAGGTAATTAAACATCCTTTTTACAAAAGTACTCAATTCATTAATAATTATTGAATCTAATCTTCGATAAGATATTAATTATTGTAAATCAAGATCTCTCATGTACATTTATGTGCTTATATATTCAAAACTATATTAGTCATATGTCACATCAATGTAGAGGTAGGTACTCCAGATATTTTTACGTTTTTCCAATATCCATGCGGGGTTCATCATTAATTTGGTCCACGCTCCCATCGATTTATTCAGGATCTGAATTCCTTCGCGACTTCTATCATAGATTTCTAGGCCGCCTTTGGATTTTTTTCAGAACTTATCTATTCTTGAGCAGTCCTGCAGCGTCAAATAACATTTTGGAAAATTTCGCATATCCATTTCTTCGCGATAGCTATAAGAAATAAGAAGTTTGAGGTAAGGAGTATAGGTATTACGTGGTATAAACGGGATTCATAATTTATGTGCGCAGGACTTATTAAAATATGACAAAAAGTTCCTATTAACATGGGTCCGTAAACCCACCATTATCTTAGAGGGTGTCAAGAAAAAAAAATTCCTTTTTTTACGATTTCTCATGCAGGAACTCCTTCAGGTATATAACTGAGTTTTTGTATACATCTTATCATTAATATTATTTACTTTTTGAGCTCTGATTAAATTTATTTCATACGGCAGTGGCGGAGATTTTTGGGGTTGCTTGAAATTTTTTTGCCCCAAATTTCTACGACAATGCAAAATTTGGCATTGTGGAAGCACATTTTAAACTGTCAATGTTTTCTACATAAAAAAGGCGCTCTTGGTCAAATAGTCTAATGTGAACTGTTTTCGACAAAAACAGAATTTTATGATGAAAAACATAAAATGGCAACATGTTTTGTTGTGGACAAAAACACCACGTATTTTTGATTTTTTTTATTGATTTGTTTCACTGCCACATCATTTTTTTTTTATTTACATACCCTCTTAACGTAGATAATATTAATGACAAGATGTGTACAAAAGCTTGATTCTGTATCTCAAACCAGTTCCTGTGAATCCTGTGATATCGTTAAAAAACTGAAAATAATTTTTTTCCACACCCTGTATCTAGAAAACGGTACTTTTGCGGACCTATGTTAATTAGAACTTTTTTTTTCATATTTTTGAACTAACTATCACATCATGAAGTCCTGCGCACATATTATGAATCAGCCTGTATAATACATGAAAACGGCAACCAATTTTTTTTATGTATACACTGAATATATGTACAGAATATACAGGGTCCTGCACTTTGCTGGATTTACAATTTTTTTTTTCCATTTATATTTCAAATTCAATGTAAAACGGATCGGCTATTACATTAGTATTTGAGCCAATTGGGAATACTTTTAATAATTGACAATTAAAAAATATAAGTAATAGGGCAGTTTAAACTAATTTTGACTACAAATATCTATTTTTTTAATGATACATATATTTATACTTTATTACATAATATACATAGGTACCATGTACCTAATTAAATGCAGTAATTATTATTATTATTATTGTGGGTTCTAGGTCATTTTTAATAACGTTATAAGTTTTAAAATGTGAAATACACATAATATTAATATGCCTATAATTATTACTAATATTTGTATGAATTTGACAAGAATAAAGACAGCAATAATAGCTAAAATAAGTTGAAGTAAAGATACGACACAAGGTTGTTTTAAATGTTCATTTTGCGAGTTAATTACGACTGATACCGAGTCCTGGCTGGGTCACAAGATTTTTATTAGGTATATATTAATAATACCTAATTGCTTAGAGGTGAAGAGGGAGAGTATAATCTGGTACCATGTGTGTGGAATTTTTTGTCAACGTGGCAACATTAATATTATAATATGAAATCATTAAAAGCTAACATTTCTATAAAAATTGAAGCGCTGAAGCCTTAGACTTTTCTCTGATTACCAGAAATATTATGTACCTTTATTTTTATTTTTTTAATTGTTCATACGTTTTTTATATTAATATTAATAACTCAATGAAAGCTGTCAAAACATCGTGGCCAACTCTATTTACAGAAAAAACAAGAAATTCATGCTACAGTTTTTGGGATAATAATAAATTGTCGTCTGTTTAATTAAAGGAAAAAATCTCTTTTAATAATGCATCGTTATACGTATATGATTAAAATTACCTATTGCGATCGGAAATCTATGTCGGTTTTATATCTAGGCGCTTCAAGGAGAGATTTTTCGTTTGAACTTGACGCAGCCTTACTTACCTATGCCAACAATTATTATTATTATTATTAATCTTATTTTATACTCGAATTAATTTATTTGGATCTATTTTTAAACTAGTTCGATTTGCAGATGTTTGCATTTTGTAATCGATTTGTTTATAGGTCCTATTATAAGCGAGGTAATTTTTTTCCCATAAATTTGAATCGTTTTCCAATCGCATTTTAATGACCGACTTGAGGATTACTTCTGCTTTCTGAAAGGATCTGACTGCAGGTGTCCCTATTATGTATATTAGTTAGGTAATTACTTCATGTAAAGGTAGGAAATGTTAAGGTGACATTAAAATAGCATTAGTGAATAGGATTATATGCTTTTGCATTTTTTCAGTAAGTACCTAACTGAATGTTAATGCAAAAATTATAAATACAATGGGTACAAAAAATGTAATTTTAGTAATGCCGATTGGATATGTATAGTATGTAGAACCATTTTAAGAATACGGAAAGCCATAACAGTAGAAAGAAACAGAAAAATGCATATATTCAGGCTGACCATGACCAGTGGTTCTCAAACATTTTCAGATAGTAGGTACTTTAATGATACTTCAATGGATTTTAAAAGTAGAACAGTTTTAGAACCTCACCTGCCCGGAAATGCACCGTTTTTGAGATACGCAGGGTGTCGAAGAAATATTCTTTTTCCAGTTTTTTGACAATATCTCGGGAACCGTATGAGATACAATGTTCAGCTCTTTATACACACTATGTGCTCACTGATCCACTTATTTTAGCCGTAAAATAAAGGTTTAAAAAAATTCAGTGGCGTAGATTTAGGGTATTTTGAGGGTTTCGACCTCCTAATTTCTACTCCACTGGAATAAATGCTATTTTAAGCAGCGCTTTTGAACCGCCCATGTTTTCTATTCCAAAAAGGTACTCTTGGTTACCGGCTCTAAAATGAACCGTTTCCGAGAAAAATGGCATTTTATGAGAGAAAACATCACTTTTTCAACGATTTTTCAACAGCATCGTGGGAAAATGAAAGTAGGTAAGTGAAAGCTTATTCCTATAATTAATGTTTTCTCTCATAAAATGACATTTTTCTCAGAAACGGTTCAATTTAAAGCCGTTAACCAATCTGCTTAAAATCGCATTTATTCCAGTGGCGTAGAAATTAGGGGATCGAAACCCTCAAAATATCCTAAATCTACGCCACTGATTTTTTTTAATTTTTATTTACGGCTAAAATAAGGAAATTAATGAGCACACATAGTGTGTAAGAGCTGAACATTGTATCTCATACGGTTCCCGAGATATCGTCAAAAAACTGGAAATAGAATATTTCTTCGACATGTAAAAACGGTGCATTTCCGGACACACGTTAATGGGAAATTTTTGTTTATTTTAGTCTGAAGAATCGGCCTGTGAAGTTTGGCCAGCCTTACAGTAAGCACCCTGTATAATAAGTTAAAATGAGACTCAAAAACGGCGTCATCGCGTTGCCTCGTTTGCTTTTCGAGCTCTGTAGAGATATAATATGAACACGTAATACGTATCATCTTTAATATATTATGGGACGGCCGGTCTGGACTGAAAAAGCCGAGCTTTCATTGACCAGTATTATTATTAATTAATACACCAGTGGGAAAATGTTCATTTTCATGATATCATGTAGAACATAGGTTAGGTACATACATCATTCCTAAACTGAAATCAAAAACATAATTGATGTTTCAATCAAAAGTCGCAGAAATATTTTCTTTATAGTAATTGAACAGACAATAAAATAATTTTCCGGTTTATAATTATTAAAATCATTGTTCGTTTCGGTATGGTGACTCATCTCGTCACGTTTTTCTAGACTGGACTGTCTGTCTACCTTTGATCGTTTGTTTTAATCGTTGTTGTAGTTTTGCAGGTACATACTCGTAATATTATTGAAAAAAAAAAATAATCGATTTAAATGTAAAACAATAATAGTTTTTACGTATGCCTTAACATTTACGTACGTCATTTTAATTACTTTAATTAAGACACAAATAGTTATTTAACCGAGTATTTAACCTTTCAAATGTGAACTAATTTATTAAAACTGATTTATTTATTTATGAAGAATTATTATTTTTCACTTATAAACAAATTATAATAAGTTTTATATAAACCGCAATCAAGTTATTATTGAACGCTGAATGGATTATTTATTGTTTTTTTTTTTTTTTCAAAATTAATTATTGTTGTATTTTTTTTTCAAAAATAGCCATTAGTCTTTGACTTAATTTTACCGACGAATACCTATACGACATGGCTTAAGGGTTGATGTAATTTTTCAAGAGGCCTTTCGTTTCGCTGTTACAGGGTGATTCATGCATTTTGCCGAAGTTTTTGATGAGCCAGTATCTTTCGAACGAATTGATGGAATTTAATGAAATTGTGGATATGCTCTACCAATGACCGATTCGAAAACTGCAGGGCCGTGCTTAATTTTTCAAGTCTTTATCGGTTTTGTCAAAAAGTTCATCCTGAATGCATTTTCTTCAAAGTTTAGTACCATTTTCTAAAACTACATATACATGAAAAATGCTACAATTGCGGCAAAAAATTATGACACCATTAAACTGAATCGGGATAAAATGAAAATTTTTAATTTTTTCAGGATTTCAATTCATTGTTGTTAATAATTTTCGAAAAATCAAATGTAATTTTTCAAAAATTTGTCCATTTTGTAGTTTTTCCAAATACATTTGCTTAATCTACATCAGATTTAGCCAAGATTAGAGACCGTTCTAGATTTTTTCTAGCTAAAAGTAAGTTTTAACAAGAAAAACAACTGAAAGAAGAAATGGATATTTTAATGACAACCAAAATTAAAAAAAATTAAACCAAAACTAATTTTGGCTAAATCTGTAGACCAAGCAAATTTATTTGAAATAACTAAAAAAATATGCAAGTTTTGAAAAATTTCATTTGATTTTTCGAAAATTATTAACCATGAATTGAAATCCTGAAAAAAACTAAACTAAACAAACTGAAAGTTTTTATTTTCTTCTCGATTCAGTTTAATTGTGCCAAGTAGGTATTTTTACCACAATAGTAGCATTTTTCATGTAGTTTTAGAAAGTGGGCACTAAAATTTGAATAAAATGCATACAGGGTGAAGTTTTTGACAAAACCGATAGATACTTGAAAAATTAAGTGCGTCTCTGCAGTTTTTAAATCGGCGAAAAATGCGAGGTACCTAATTGTCATTGGTAGAACATACATAATTATACCGATACTGCTCGTCAAAAATTTCGGCAAAATAAATTAATGATCTGTAACATCGAAACGAAGGGCCTCAGAAAAATTTCAAAACAAGATCCTGAATCGCCTTGAAAAACTACACCTACCCTTAAACTATGCCGGTCTGCTGGTGAATCACCCTGTATAATTTATATACCAACTTCCTTTACCTTGAAAAATTTAATACTCGAGTGACGATCTGCAATAACGATATTTTTATTAGTTTGTAAAAAGTACCTACGCAGTTTCATTAATAATTTTTTCTACTCCCAACCTTTAATATGCATATTAAATATGAATCACCAGTGCTTTAATGGGTCTCATTAAGATACAAATTTTCATTAAAGCACTGGTCAAGCTATCCAATGGCAGAGGAGCATTTGCAATCGAATCGGTTCCTTTTCGCTAACAATCGGGTCGGCAAGCCAACCGAAGTCACAGAGTTGTCATACTCACGACAAAAATTGCCTTGTGATATAAGTTCTGTATTTCTGAAAAAAAATTCTGAACGTTTATTTAATTTAGAACATAAAGTAACATTCAAAGAAAATGTATCAAGATTTTATGTTACCTTAATTAATTTGATAGGTAGATATATCGTGTAAAAGATAGGAAGATAAAGTATTATATCATTCGTGGCGCTCCGTGATAGTATTCAAAGCGGCAACGCTGCGATCGTCGCTTTGCGCAGGTAAACAATATCGTAATTAATGGCTGTCGATGTTATTAAAATTATTAATTAATCTCAAAATCGAAGCGTAAAATTCGGGATTCGAACTTCGCATAATAAAAATTACGCAGTAGTGAGTAGTGCCCTTTAAACTTGATACTAAAACATGTCTCAGCAGAATAATCTTAGCGACGAAGAGAAAATTTGGTAATATGCGTAAACAAATAGCAACCTATCTTAACCTCAATGATCCGCAATTGTACACGGGTCATTGTTAAAATATATAATTTTTTAATCTTTTCTATGAAATAAAAAAGGGTCGTAGAAAAAATAGTGTATGGAACTCGCAGATAATGGCTATTAATACGCTCTTATGATGGTTAAGACACTCGCCTACGGCTCGTATCTTAACCATCATACTCGCGTATTAATAGCCTTCATTATAAGCTCGTTGCATAATATACTATTACAAACATTATGGAAAAATGTCGTTATAGCTAAATTACACGTTTCATAATTTTATTATTATTATTACAACCTTTATTTTTTCGATATTCTAAAAATATAATTTCGTTTTACTGGGAGATAAAACTAAATTGTCTTAAATTATACGTATGTACAATATTTTGTTTTCAAAAATAAATAATTAGATAAATAATCTAAAAGACATTTTTGTAACATTACTAACATTCACAATAATAATACGATAGGTAAGATGAATACAAAATAAAAAATATTGTACTGATGGAGGAGTTACTCGTCACTAAGTTTGATAAAAACCTAATTATAATTCGTACATATCGCTTCAATTTACTTCTAATCTAAGCTTGTCGGTCTTTAGACATTTAATAATATTTAATTTAATGTATGTTTTTTTGCAAATATCAGCGAGGGGGAGTCATGTAACTATTTATATCAGGCTGCTGGGCTGGCTTAGATGATGCTCTTTGACCTTTTCATCAGGTTAAAATCATTAAAAAATAATCACCGACGTTTGATGAATGAGAGGATTCCAAAGTCCAAAATTGCAATTCATAAAATAATAATCAAAAATTACATTGCACAGACTACCAAACGAGAAAAACTGTATTTATATGTTTTGAATAATCTCGCACATAAGGCAGATTGAAAAAGACTCAATAAATTATAATTGGCGGGGGTATAATTTTTTTGTTGTAATAAATTTTGAGAAAAAAAAACTTCTGCAGGCTGGATTTTTGTAGCTTAATAATTGAGTAGAGCGGGATTAATAAAAGTTTTCTTCTTTATAAAGAGAAGGAAAGAAAAATCAATTTAAACTACTTTGTAATAACGCATCGTATAATAATTTTCTTTTAACTTTAAACCTAATTAAATAAACTTTTAACTTTTCCATGTTACCATATACCTACAAGTCCAAAGTTCTGTCGCGCTCATGTGATCAAGCTGCATCATGCAAATCTGGTCGACCTTTTTCCTAATAATTCATTTTCGAGTTCATTTTATTACTCAGCTATTTCAATATTAGAAATAATCGAGGAAATGGTATCTTTCTCTCTTTCATCAACCCTCTGAAGTGTGTTCAAACAAAAAAAACTTTCTTGCGCATCAATCGCATAAATAGTGTATTTTTATGCGATTCAATAAATTATGAATATTTTCACCGCCTTTTCAATTATTGGCTTTCTGTAATTTTAATTTTTCATTGTCATGAATCATATTAATAGTTGTTTAATGTGAAAATTTCAGTTCAAATTCCTTTGAAAATAGACCATAAAGTGGATATTATAGAACTTTAGCATTTTGCCTCTTTTCCTATATATGCACGCCTCTGACCAACTAATTTTGAAAATCCGCTTTATTTTACATTACATACCTTGAAATTCGAAAAAGTTTTTCTAACGTTTTGAAAAAAAATCGAACGTTTTGAAAATCGAGGATTTGAAATTCCACCATCCAACTCCGACATTTTTATTACCTATTTGCTTCTTGGAATTTTTGAACGTTAGCTTATTAGTATAGCTGTTCAATGTAAAAAATTCACTTCAATTCCTTTAAAAATTTGCTCAAAAATGGTTCAAATAGAAATTTTGCTATTTTTACTCTTCCTACCCACGCCACTGGCTTATTATTACAAATAATGCAATTTTTTTACACCTACATCAAGTTAAAACAATGTTCTTCTAATCGCTGTTCATTTTATTGACTTTCAAAGTTTTTTTTTCATCTTGCTTGATTCAAGAAAAAGCAATGTTCCCTAAAATTCACATGGCCGCCATTTTGAAACGGCTCAACCGATTTTCGTGAGCTATTCGATTTTTTTTACATGATGTTTATTTTATTAAAATATCAAATTTTAGATTTTGAAAACGGCCCTGCAACTTTTTTCAAATCAAGGTAATGTAAAAAAATGCATTCTTAAAATTAACTACAGCCAGTGGCGTGCATAGGAAAATCTCCCTTGAAACGCGTCACTGTTTGTGCAAAAGTGTGACAATTTAGTGAATATGGCACCAGCACCAGACCGACCTGTCAGAATATTTGAAAATTAATTAATTAATTAAATTAATAAAACAAAGTAACTGTAAATTATTAGTAAAGTAATTGTGTAAACATTTTAAGTTGATATAAATTTTTCGGCAACAAAAAATGGCGGATAATCGATTTTCTGTCACACTTTCTGCATTGGTGTTACGCGTCTCCTCCCTTTCTTTGTCTATATCCTGTACAGGAAAATATAGACTACATATATACAGGGTTATTCACGGTATACGCCACGGAAGATTATGGCCGTGTCTTTGGATTTTAGGTTCTTTTTATTTTTGGAGTGGATAGAGAACCGGCAGAGGTACGTTTTAAAATTATATTCATAATGTACAGGGTGTCCCAAAAGCATGAAACATATCAAAGTTATGTTTTTTTAAATGGAATGCTCCTATGTTATTGCATTTTTAGATTGCCTGGGAAGAGAGAATAAGATTGGCTTTACAGTTGGTGTTTAAATTCAGAAGTTTCTGAGTTATAAACAAGTGAAAATCGTCATTTTTCAAGTTCAAGGCCCTGTACAACGAAAACGGCTTAAGATAGAGAAAAACGGCTTACATGTCCCTATTTTAACTTTTCATGTACTATCCAATGATGCAGATGAAATGTTTATACAGGGTGATAAAAAAATTTGAAAAATTCTGAGATTTTTCCACGCGTCGACAAAGAATAAAATCAAAGAAAGTACAAATGTTTCTATACCATAGGATAGTACATGAAAAGTTAAAATAGGGACATGTAAGCCGTTTTTCTCTATCTTGAACCGTTTTCGTTGTACAGGGCCTTGACCTTGAAAAATGACGGATTTTCACTTGTTTATAACTCAAAAACTTCTGAATTTAAACACCAACTGTAAAAGCCAATCTTATTCTCTTTTCCCAGGCAATCTAAAAATGCAATAACATAGGAGCATTCCATTTAAAAAAACATAACTTTGATATGTTTCATGCTTTTGGAACATCCTGTACATTATGAATATAATTTTAAAACGTACCTCTGCCGGGTATCTATCCACTCCAAACATAAAAAGATCCTAAAATCCAGAGACACGGCCATAATCTTCTGTGGCGTATACCGTGAATAACCCTGTATATAGGGATATCCTGTATAAACCGTGTGACCAACAGAAAAATTTACTACTGTTAGAAAGCCCCCAAAAATGCTGCCATAGATTCCAAAATTTAGTTCACAAGGCTAAAATATAAAATAAAATCAAAGTTTGAAAATGAAATTTTCCTTTATATACATATAAATTTAAATTTTAGAGGAATTCATCTCGTTCCAATTTTTCAACTAGACCTTTCAACTTTCCTGGTTACCCAGTAGAGGTGTTCAACAGGATTCCGTTCTCTAACAACATTTTATCTGATATGACCCCAAAATCGTTAAATTTTTCATTAGCTCTGGACGATTCCGTTAATAATTTTTTCTTTATTAGTTCTGATTTCTGACTTAATCAGTGAATGAAAGTTTTCGAGTAATTTCCACTTTCTTTCAAATTCATTGTCGCGAGAATTTATGGCAAATTTTGAAGAAACTCTATTTTAAAGGAATTGAAAGATTTTCAAGATTTGTTTTGTAATTAATATTTGATAATGATATACGGAAATATCAACAAAGACCAATGACGTCATAAAAGGTCACCATTTATAGATTATAAACTAAATTGTTTTAGAACTAGCGAATGTGTACACAGATGCTTTTCGTAAACAACAATGACTGTATTTATTTTGTAATGTTTGCAAAAATTTCCTGGAAAATGCACCTAAACAAAACACCATGTGCATGAACATGAAAGCCAACGGATGTTTTCTTTTCTTTTTTTTTAAAAAAAGGAGAGAGGAAAATATTTTTGTACCACTGACGCTGACGCTACCCGTATCTTCAATACGTGTACTTTCAAGTTATTTAATTAATTAATTATGTACGTTTTTGATTAGATTTCCATTTATTGAATTGACTTGTTTGGTTGTTTGTTTATTTTTATTTTTCAAATCAATTTTGCTCCCTTGTCTATTCTGTTATAGATAGGTAGGTTATAGGCAGATAGGTAGGTATTGAACTTTGAAGTATAGACGTTTTTGCGAGAATTTTCTTTGTGCTATGTACCTACTTCTAAAAAAAAAATTAATCGTACATTGATACCTACATCAAAAATGCATTATATTGATTTCGATTTATCTACGAATAATAATAATTAATGACTAACTAGGTTGGTTTTATCTATTAATTAGAATGGGTTTTAAAAGGTTTTAAATAGCTAATGTAAATGATTGTTAATCCTAAAATTAATTATTATCCCTTGTATTGCTTTGATCGATCATGACGTGACTCGAAGGTGCTCGTACCAGAGTCCATCCTCACCGCCTGAACTTTGCTTTTTTTTCGACTCGAATTTTTATTTCCATCGGAAGATTACCTTGAGACGCCGCCACTTATTTTAAACATTTTTTGTATGCAGTTATTGCAAACAAATCAAAATATAAATTGGTAAAATAATAATTGGTAAATATTTTACATGAAGCAATATTACCTATCAATTATTGTGACTAACTCTATTTTACCAAGTTTTTATTAACTCGCATTCTTTTGCATGTCTGTATGTCCAAATCTTGCAATCGATTTTAAATTAACTTCCCAAAGGACTTGAAACTTTAAACAAGGCTCAGAGGTGGATGGCAATGCAACCCTTCCTTTCATGTCTGTTATCGATAAATTTTTTATGAAATCTCGAACGCCAATTAGAGAGTGCGTGATCGGAGCCAGCTACAGGATAAGTGGCAGTGCTGTAGCTTGGACACACAGCAATAAGTTAAAAAATTGATTGTTGATTTTCTAGAAGTTTTTCTTTAATCCTTACCCAGATCCCATGTCAGGTTAATTAAAAGTGTCTCTTTTCAAGAGACCTAGCTCATTGTTTTAATTGTGCCTTTATTAACCAATTATTTACTTTATTTTGTAAGCTTTCTCGTCACTTTTATTTACACTTTACGACACTGCACAACAATAGTCAAAAATTACCCAAGTCAATTATTTTGTATTTTGTTGTGATTAGAAAAGTGACCTTTTTTACAAGGATCATGAAATTGTAACATCCTGTATCCTGTTTATTAAATCTTTGTTGTTTTTTTTTGAAGTTTTTGAATTCTTTTAAGTTTTTTCTCCTGTTTCTCTTGTAACTTTTGAAACTCCATAGTTCCTGAAAAAAACTTTATTCAGCAAAATAATATTTTTAACTTTTGTTATTGATTCCCTAAATTATAAGATAACACCTGATCACCCTGTAAATAAAAATGAAATAAAATAAAAATCAATAACATTTGAAGTATGAAAATTTGATTTATATTGATTTTACTAATGAAACGTTCTTATTCCAGACGAATTAACCAACACAACGCTCCGAGTGGTGACGGAAGCGCGCAAAAGGTCCTTGGGCCCCTTCCACCCCACCTTCAAAATACACGAACTGCTGCTCGAAGGTCTGCAAAAATACCTCCCGGAGGACGCCCATCTGAGGGTCACCGGCAAGCTACACATCTCCTTGACGCGAGTCAAAGACGGGACCAACGAAATCGTATCCCAGTTCGATTCCAGAGAGGAGCTGATTCAGGCCTTGCTTTGTTCCGCCTTTATCCCTTTCTTCTCGGGAGTGGTGCCACCTATGTTCAAAGGGCAAAGGTAAATTAATAATAATTATTATAGGGCGTTCAAATTGGTCAAAATATCGCTCTTTTAGGGAAATTTTTCCTAGGGCAATGAGACTTATACAGGAAGGAGCATAATATGCAAGGTTTTTATATGATATACTTTTGCGCCTTATCTTGGATTTCAGGCCAAAACTGTATATTTTAGAGAAAAACACCATCAGATAAAAGTTGTAGAGCGGAAAATTTTTGTTCTGTTACTTTGTTACAAATTTCGCGTAGTTTCGCCGCAAGAGGAACTTTTGCACTTTTTCTAGGTTTTTGACCAAATCTATTGAATATCTTGGAATGTACAAAGAGATCGAATGTAGAACCAAAATTGTAGGAACTCTACAACTTTTGTCTCATGGCATTTTCCTCCAAAATGCTTAGTTTTGGCTTGAGATCTAAAATAAGGCGCAAAAGTAGACTATATGATAACTTTACCGCCCTCTGACAGTGAAACTTTGGGGAATTTGTGAAAAAGTTATGGAAGTAAAACAGAAAATTTTCCTCTACAACCTTATTCCTGTGAAATTTTCTACCAAAATTCATAGTTTTTAAGAGAAAAAACAGCAAAAAGGGTCAAAAGCACCTTGTATATAAATACAGGGTGTGCGGAAATTATGCGCAAAAAATTAAGGGGGTGATTCCACTTGCCAAAAGTATCTATAATTTTTTTTCCGAAAACTCACAAATAAGAAAGTTATGAGCCTTCAAAGTTGATTTTTTTAAATCAATAATTTTTTATAACTTTTTTTCTAGTGTACGGATTTTATTAAAATTTGACACACTTGCCACTGATGTTGCTTTACATCCTTGGTCCAAATTAGACTTGAATCCCTCGAAATCAAGAGGCCTTAACTGCCCTTGACCTTCAAAAAAGGCCTATAACTTTTTTCGTAATATTTTTTTCTGAGTTTTGAAGACGCACAATTGAAGAAAATGAAGAAAACTTCGGTAAAGGTCCTCTTTGTCTATCACGATAAAGTGACCCGTTTCCGAGTAAAACTGTTTTAAAAATTGCTTGCAATAAAATTTATCAACATAAATTATGATCATTTTGCAACAATACCAAAGCATGCTTTGGAAACAGCTGTAGGGTTGCCTAGTTATGTACAAAACAGAGACATTCGTATATAAATAGACTTACGGCCAATATTATAAACGCTGGTTAAGTTAACTGGCAGATTTCTGTGCCCGATTTTGAAGCTAATATTGACCTCGAATAACTATTATTAAAATTTTTGTAATCCCTTTTATGCCAAGAGTAATTAAAATGCAATAATTTCGACCTATAGTCTATATCTTCTCCAGAAACGACCACAGAAATCGGCCAGTTAACTTAACCAGCGTTTATAATATTGGCCGTTAGAAATGTAAAATTTTAAAAGTTTTTAATCTTTTTTTTTTAATAAAATAATAAAAAATTATTTTAATAAAAAACAAAAATTGCTGTCAAAATGAAATCCAAAGCAAACGCCTTGTTTCCTAGACAACCCTGCAGCTGTTTCCAAAGCATGCTTTGGTATTGTTACAGAATGATCATAATTATTATGGTGATCAATTTTAGTGCAAACAAATTTTTAAAACAGTTTTACTCGGAAACGGGTAATTTTATCGTGATAGACAAAGAGGACCTTTTCCGATTATTTCTTCATGTTCTTCAATTGTGCATCTTCAAAACTTAGAAAAAAATATTACGAAAAAAGTTGTAGGCCTTTTTTAAGGTTAAGGGCACATAAGGCCTCTTGATTTAGAGGGATTCAAGTCTAATTTGGACCAAGGATGTAAAGCAACATCAGTGGCAAGTGTGTCAAATTTTAAGAAAATCCGTACACTAGAAAAAAAGTTATCAAAAAATATTGATTTAAAAAAATCAACTTTGAAGGCTCATAACTTTCTTATTTGTGAGTTTTCGGAAAAAAATTATAGTAACTTTTGGCAATATTTCATCAAGTAGAATCACCCTCTTAATTTTTTGCGCATAATTTCCGGGCACCTGTATAACTACTTCTCAGAAGACACCTTTTTTTGGAAAAACATGTTTAAATAGTCTCAACTTTTCGTCTATTGATCACATTGCTGTAGGAAACATTTCTCTAATTTTTTCCAATTTATAAAGGACTAAATTAGAATATTAATACTCATAAATAGATACTAATAATAATTATAATAATGTAATAGGTACATCGATGGGGGATGCAGTAATAATCTACCAACATTAGATGAAAACACCATCACTGTCAGCCCATTCTGTGGAGAGAGTGATATTTGTCCGAGAGATGATACTCTGCAGCTTTTCCATGTAAGTTGTTTTCTTTTTCATTGTATAGTCTTAGATTTAATTATTATCCAATGATGCAGGTAAACATAGCAAACACCAGTGTGGAACTGTCGACGAGCAACTTCAGACGTATCTGGAGGATTCTGTTCCCTCCCAGGCCCGAAATGATGTCGACGATGTGCAAGCAGGGTTTTGACGACGCGTTGAGGTTTCTGCACAGGAATAACCTGATCAGCTGCACCAGGTGTCTCGCCGTTCAGTCGACTTTCGTCATTTCCGACGGGTACAATGAAGACGAGCATCTGATGTACGATCCGCAATGCAAAGAGTGCCAGAGGCAACAACAGGTAAGGATTTACGATACATCCAAATTGAAATGCCATATTGAAATAAAGCCAATTTACTTTTGCACAAAGGTGCATTATAATAAACGGTCTTATTAATTATTACAGGAAGCACTTGTATCAAACATACCTGATACTGTGATAAACATTTTCCAAGAAGCGATCGAGTCTGCCAATAAGGGTCTATCTAACTGGATTTTCAAGCACAAAGGAATGAAATTACTCTCAGTGGTAGCTTTGCCATACACCCTCCCACTGGCCATGACAATAGGTACCTTGAACAGGTAAGTCATCACATTATGTTACTGATGTTTTTGACGGTTTGTCTTACAATTAATTATTTTTTCCAGGATTATGGAAGCGGCGCCCCAGGTCTGTTACTCGATGACCGGACTGGGAAAGACGTTAGTAGAGCAATTAGTTCACATAATAAGCAAAGTTAAGAAGAGAGAGCAAATGAAAGTGGTTTGCAACCTGGCATTCAGTGAGTTCGGTGGAAGTACGTATTCCGTCTCTATCGAGAGCACGCTAGAAAACCCATTTCTAATGCTTTTTGCAGATAAGTTTGATGTTGAGTCTTGTCAGGACCTCACCTCAGAAAATCAAAAGAACTTGAACTTTACTCTAGACTTGAATGACTCGTGAGTATATTCTCATTGTTTCTGTTTATGTGTGAGTGCTGATTTGTTGTGGTTTCAGTGATCTACCTATTGACGAAAGTCCGGATCCTCAATCAAGGGCTGAAAAGTTGCTGCAGAAGCGACCCAATTTATTGAGTCGAGCCGATACAGGAAACGAGGAAACTTTTGATAATATTTTAAAGGTTACAGCGCATCACGATGCTATCATGGCGTTCTACTTCATGGATAAAAACAATAAGGTTAGCTTTGATCTTCTTTCTAAATACAATAAGCGTAATGTTTATAAAATTATGTTGTAATCCTAATTTATGTGTAATTTTTTTAGGTAAAAGTTACAGAAATCTATGACGTAACAGACAGCGATTTCGAGAAAGAAGATAATGAAGACGAATCAGAAGAACAGTCGTCGGGATTAGATTTGAAAAATGAAGGTATGTAATATCTGGGGATTTTTATATTATTTCTTCTATTAATAATGTTTTTATGTACCTACCTACAATATTATACTGTTTTCAGATGGAAATCTGAGCAAAAGTGAACCTCGTAGTAATAATTCTCAAGAAAATATCTTAGATAAGGACTCATCAAACCTATTTTCTGACCCAGAAAGTGAATGGACTGTTGACAGCAAGCAAGAAGATGAAGAGAATTATTCTTCCGATAATATGCCTGAATCGGACCAATCAAGCATAAAGACTTATCCGTTGCATGCATGTAAAGAACAATAACATTAGTGAATGATTCTAGTTTATTTGTATGTGTAGAAGAATATTTTACACTTCCTAATTAAATATGTAGTCAATGCAAGTGAGTGACAATTAATAATTTAATGATATTCCAGAAGATGAGTGTGAATCGTGCCACACTTACCTACTGCTAAGTAAGGACCTATTTTTATCTATTTAATTTTTTAGTGATATTTCCAAGGTTTGTCATTTATATTTTGTATTTTTTTTTTACTCCATGAAAAAGTATAAAAAACGTTGTGGTGTCCAATTGTGATATTGTAAAATAAGTTTTTTATTACTTTAACAATTTATTAAGTATTATGTGCGGGTGGTTTATTCGCAATTATTTATAATTAATTTATATTAGCCAATAAGCCTACAGTTATTATTAACTATTTTTAATATCTGTTATATAGTTGATAAATAATTGAAGAATGAAATATATTTTTAAGGTATTTTCGAGTGTTTCCTTTCAACCTGTTCAATCTATCCACGTTATTGATGTCAAAGTTAACATTTTTTACTATAGTAGGTAAGCATCAGCTAGTTTATTCATTTTTTGAGGATGCATACATCTTCAACACTACATTGCATTATTTTTATTGAAAGCTTATTCCCTTTTTTTTGAATATCAGAACAGTCAATCAAAAAATGTGCCTTGACAAACAAGAAAATTCACTTTTCTACTACAAAGAAATATTAAATATCCTTGAAAAGTATTAAGTGTGGAAAATGTGGGGTTTCTAATATTTGTATAAGCTTCCCACCTCAATGAATTTGCTGAAACACACCAAAAAAACTCGGCCATTATCCTTATCGCCAAGATAAGCTTCTAGGGGAACTACTTGAACTTGGTTTTTGAAGCCTGCTGTTGCATATGATACCGTTTATTGAACTTGGACTCATTTGACGAATAATCGATTTGTAATACAAAAAACGACCTAACTCTGCTCATGTTATTCTGGTTAGTTGAGAACATCTTCCATTGAGCGCTGCATCTTTTCTCATCTTCAAATAAGTTGGTGTCGCTAGAATGCTTGTCAACTGTCAAGATCAGCGTACTAGCCACTAACACCACTAATTAAATTTGTCATGTAACAGGCCTGTACTGAAATTTGAAAAAGAAGAAACATTAACGTTGAAACATTAATTAGGACTAAATTTGCTTATACTGACAGATCTGGGGGGCTATTCTCGAGTTCGTGGGAATGAAAGGATAACCGGAGTTTGTTCCCATATTCAAAGTGCAAACTTGACATGGAGATGTTTTGAACAGATGTATTTTTTTGACACATTTGGTCACAGTCATAGGTAGCAAGTGGAAAAAGCAAAGTTTGAAAAAATAAACAAAATATCAACATAGCTATACAGGGTTTCAAATCGGGCCATCGGATCATTAGATTTATAGCAATAAAAGTCCACAATTATTTAATATGATTTATTCAGAACGATAAACAATCCTGCACTTAGAAGATGAATTCATACACGGTCACCGACTAGTACTTGCAATACCAGAGTCGGCGGCGGAATTCGTTGTGGGTTCTATTTATAACTTCTCAATTCATCGTCACGACCGCGCGGCTAAGTTTGAAGGGGAATCCCCGCGCTGCTTTCATTATTTGTTTTTGAACAGCTGAATCCAACTAACACGCCCCCTCAAAAATAAATCATGAAAGAATATGAAATGAATTTATCTTCTTCATGCCTTCTGGCAATGAAAACATATGGTCCAGCATTTGCTGCAAAGGATATGGGAAAACCAGGAAAAACCCAATCAGACCATTTACACACTGTATAGTACATATTATCATTTACAACAGAAAACGGTTATCTCTCATGCTTATATTCATTATTTTATATTATTATATTTAGCAAACTAATTTCTACTTTAGACCCATTCCACACCTCATCTTCAGGAAAGTGACTGGAGGTAATGGTTTAGTCAGTCCATCTGCAAGCTGTTGACCTGTAGGAATATAGTTCAATTGAATAACCTTATTTTCAATTTGTTCTCTAGTAAAATGATATTTGATATCAATGTGTTTTTACCTCTTATGATTTGTTGGATTATTTGCAATACTAATACAACCATTATTGTCTTCATAGATAATAATAGGATTTAGCATATGCAAATTTATACTTTTTGCTAGCGATTTTAACCAAATTGCTTCTCGAACCGCTTCAAACAATGCCATATATTCTGCCTCTGTGGATGATACAGCCACAGATGCCTGCCTTCTCGTATTCCAACTGATTGTACTTGATTCAAATAATTTGAACAGGTAACCAGTAGTGCTACGTCTATCTGTTTCATTACTTCCCCAATCCGCGTCAACATACCCACTCAATATGACATCAGATTCCCCTTTGTTGTATGTCAACTTGAGATCCAGAGACCCTTTGATGTATCTAACAACACGCTTTAAACATTGCCATAATTCTTTATTATTTTTATTAGTATACCTACTTAAAATATTAACAGCTGTGCTCAGATCAGGACGAGTACACACTGTTACATACATTAGGCAACCTAGTAGGTTTCGGCAGGGAGCATTGATACTCTCTTCAGACTCAAGTGCTTCGTAATTTAATCTATTCGGTAAAGGCGTACTGACAGCTTTACAGTCTTGCATTCCGAATTTAGTCAACACTGTTCTTAAATATTGGCTTTGATCTAGAGTAATTTTATTACTTGATCGTTCCAATTTAATTCCTAGGAACAGTTTAATTTCTTTTAAATCTACCATTCTAAATTTTGTCATTAAATACCTCTTGAAATTATTCATTGCACTCATATCAGCTGTTACTATAACAAGATCATCAACATAATAAAGTACCACATATATATTTCTACTTATTTCTCCTTTATCTAAAATATAGATACAAGGATCGACAGATGAGTTTGTAAAGCCTTTCTCTTTCAATGCCAGTTCAAATGTTTCATACCAACATCTTGCTGCCTGTTTTAATCCGTACAAGGCTTTATGCAATTTACAAACCTGATTGCTCTTGCATTTTACCCCTTCAGGAACTTTCATATAAATTTCCTGCTCTCTTAATACTCCATTTAAAAAGGCAGTTTTTACATCCATATGATGTATCAATAAATTAAATTGATTTGCAAATGCAATGATAAACCTGAAACTTGAAATTCTTGCCACAGGTGCAAAAGTTTCAGTATAATCTTCTAAATATTCTTGATTAAAACCTCTATTGGCAGAAGTTCGTTATGGGAATTAAATTAAATAAAACACCGTCATGAAATGAGAGTAAACGTATATTACTTGACTGCTTGCTTCGACAGCTTCTTAAGAAGTGATTGTTAGGACCGAGACTCCGTCGGTTCCTTTTAACAAAACACCCATGTAGGGTCTCAAGTGCAAGACCGACAAAGGAGCTGTTTGTATAAACAGTTTCCGAGGCTGGAGAGGTGAATGACTGAAAGAGTATCGATAGACGAAACCCTTAATCAGTATGCATTTTATTATGATGCATTTATGTAATTACCTCTCTAGACAGGGTAACTCAATAACCTCGAGCAACAAGTCTAGCTTTATACCTGACTGGGTTTCCAAACTCATCATTTTTAATCGTAAATACCCATTTACTATCTATAATGTTTTTGTTCGGAGGTTTCTGGACTAAAGACCATGTCTTATTTAATGAAAGAGAATCTAGTTCATCCTTTATTGCAATTTCCCAGTTAACTCTATCATCTCGATCCCTAACTTCTGAATATGAACCAGGAATTTTATCGTTTGTTGTTATTGCACACGTTAGATATTCACCTTGAACATTCTCTTCCCTATAATTAACTATGGGAAGTTCTTTTATCCTATCACTCCTTCTCAAACCATCAGATTTTTCATTTTCTGAAGAATTATTTGTACGTGACCCAGCCATACTCTCAGGCTGATTGACATTTTTAACTTCACCTGACTCATCTACTTTTACTGATTTTCTACATGGCTCATTTTGGGCGTTTTTGCTAACCCCTTCCGAATTCCTTCTTGGTCTCGACTCCAAGAAATTAACTTCATCTACGAGAACATCTCGTGCTACAATGAACTTATCAGCTTCAGTGTCCCACACTTTATAGCCATTCGGTTCGTATCCCACCAGTATACCTTTAAAAGATCTTTCATCAAATTTGGATTTCTGTGTTTTATTATGAATGTACACAGTTGAACCGAAAACCCTTAAATACTTTAGCATGGGCTTTTTATTATGCCACAATTCGAATGGTGTCTTATTAACTTTTATTGCTTTGGTAGGACTCATATTTATGAGATATGTAGCAGTTAGAACTGCTTCACCCCAGAAACACTTTTCTAAGGCAGCCCCGTTTAGCATTGCACGGGCTTTTTCTGTTATTGTCCTATTCATTCTCTCACTAACACCATTCAAGTTTGGCGTCCGTGGGACAGTCAGGTGAAAACTAATGCCTTTTTGGGTACAAAAATTCTTCATTTCGTTTGATAGGTATTCACCCCCGTTATCACAATATAAGTGAACTACTTTTAAATTAAAATGGTTTTCACTTTTTAAAACGTAGTCTTTGAATACTGAATATATACTTGTGATTTATATGCTATTAAGTATGTAGTGCAATAATGAGTGTACTCATCTACAAAGATTACAAAATAATTTTTATTGTCCATAGTAGGAGTGATTATGGACCACAAACATCTGAATGTACAATAAATAAGGGTCTTTTTATATGGCTCTTGTCTTTACCTTTTGAAAATGGTAATCTGGCTTGTTTACCATTAATGCAAGCTTCACATAAATTTCCGTTTGGTGTAACAATCTATCTGACCTACATCTTCAACCAGATGTTTATTTTTCATCTCTAAGAATTTAGCTTGCCTATGGGCCGGTTGTTCAAACGTCAATTAAAAATTTTGAGATAATTACTGATTTTAAATTGCAAATTTTGAAAATACGGCGAATATAATTAATGATCTTGTATTTTTAATCAATAATTAACTCTTCTTAAAGGGAGCAGAATTTATTTTCAGCAATATCAGACCAATGGTTCGATAATACAGGGCATTTTAAAATCAGTAATTATCTGAAAATTTTTAATTAACGTTTGAACAACCGGCCCTATATGTCCCAACCGGTTATGCCACAATTTGTATTCCTTATTTATTGTACTACTATATACAACTGAGTCTACTGAATTTTTGTTGACCAATAAATCAACAATTATTAAACTGTTCAATAACTTACCCTTCAGTAGCGTTTTACTACCTTTTGTTATTTGAACACCCTGTTTGTTGAATATTATGGTCATTCCAGCTTGTTGCATTTTTCTTACTGAGAGTAGGTTGTACGGGACTTCCGGACAATATAGGACATCTTCCAGTACACCTGGAATCCCTGTGTCGCTAATGACCTGGATGGTACCCCTTCTGTTTGCGGTGATGAACTCATTCTTCTTTGCAATTGAAATTTTCATCGGAGGCTTCAAGATTGAAGAGGTGATAAACAAATCATCTCTGTTGACTAAATGGTCCGATGCACCCGAATCCAGAATGAAACTAATTTTTACCTCAGGTTGTTTTACTTTAGTTCCATTACTTCCATTCATCATCATCATGAAGGCAAAGCCATTTGCTGTTGATGGTTGTTCCAGTATTTGTACTGACTGTATTGTCCGATCACGGTTAGGATAACTGTTATTATAGTTTCTTTTGTAATAATAACAATCCCTTTTCAGGTGCCCCTTACGGCCACAGTGATGACATTTAGATGTTCCCGTAAATTTCCTTGTAGTGGTTGGTTTTCGATTTGAAAAATATTTGGGTTTGTAAGGTTTATTTCGTTTTGATGACTCCCATTGAGGTTTATTCAAAACTTTATTGCTGGCTTCAATGTGTAAGACTTTTGAACTGGTTTCATTTTGTCCAGCTCGCAATTTTACTTCGTGGTCTAGAAGGCGAGTTTTAACAAAAGCCAAAGTTAAATTATCTTCGGATAATGTTTCAATCGCTGTGATCACTCCATCGTAACTTGTGGGAAGTGTCAGAAGTAGATGGGACACTTTATCCGTTTCTTCTAATTTCGCTCCTGCTGCTACAGTTCCGTTACCAGATCTTCGAATACTGTGAAATGGTTTATTAATTGCGTGTCACCTTGAAGTTTAAGACTTAGTAATTTCTTTCGCAAGGCCAATTGGGTGGCGAGACTTTTTCCTGCGTATAGTCGTCCATCTAAATTTTCAAGGATGCTTTTAGCTGTTTGGTCAGCAGTCGCAAATCCAAGGAAAGAATCAGATAAATATTCAATTATGACACTCTTAGCGGTTCGTTCTTTTTTCTGCCAGGCATCGGTGACTTGTTCGGGAATTTCTTCATCAATTACTTTTAGAACATTGAGTTCAGCTAGAAGGGCACGAATACGAAATTTCCATACACTATATTTTTCACCGTTGAAAGGTTGAATGTTTCTCTTCATTTTGAGGTTTTCCATAGTTAACGGCATTCACAGAAGTCACAAACACTTTTCAATCGGTTGAGCAGTTTTCTTACACTCTTTTTTCGCACCTTTAGTTTGTCACAATTTCGCGATGCACTGGGCCCATAACCCATTAGATTTATAGCAATAAAAGTCCACAATTATTTAATATGATTTATTCAGAACGATAAACAATCCTGCACTTAGAACTCTTAGAAGATGAATTCATACACGGTCACCGACTAGTATACTTGCAATACCAGAGTCGGCGGCGGAATTAAACGCACAATCGTTGTGGGTTCTATTTATAACTTCTCAGTTCATCGTCACGACCGCGCGGCTAAGTTTGAAGGGGAATCCCCGCGCTGCTTTCATTATTTGTTTTTGAACAGCTGAATCCAACTAACACGGATTAGCATTGCGAAAGTTATTTTTGAGGATTCCTGCTCGCCATTTAAACTGCCAGAAATGGTTTTGGTATCAAAATGAAGCTAAAATTATTCCGCATAACGCTTGACATCAGAAATTAATTTAATTTCACGTTGTTTTCTAAAATTCTGCAGTAGAAGTTCAAGTAATTGTTAATATTTAATCACAAAATAGCATATGCCTTGCCCAAACAATAATGACGTTTCTACGTTTTGACAATCCAATAATAAAACATTGGTCTATTAAAAAAATTCACGGCAAATAAATCGCGAACCCTCTTGTAACTGCATGGCTACACTGTAGTAGGTTTTCACCATTAAGACTCTTTCTTGGTTTGTATAGAACCAGACTTTATTATTACTGTTAGACTGGGGTTCCCCGCCGTTGGCTATTTTTAGCTAATGATGACGCTGGGTCGCAGAACCACGGCGAGCGGGGCATTCATTGCAGCATTAGCAGCGCGAGCAGCGAGGCCTCGAGCAGCAACGACAGAGCGCGGTAGCCTGCAGTCAACTGCGCGTGTATGAATTATGAAATGTAGCGGTGTTATCAAATAACGGAATCCAGAGGGACTTTCAATAAATAATTTCAATAGTAATTTTGTTTAATTGCTAACATCAGAAGTGGGATACGAATCTGAATCAAAAATTCAGGCTTTTTAACAGTGTGGTGCACCTTTGTGATTTTGAAATTTTGCGAAAAATTCAAGTGGTGCAGGGTGTGGTTCTGAGTGACAATATGTCGGGGAAAATCTCTCGAGTGTCTACAAAGACTCGGCATAGAGAAAGTTCGGAGAGCAGTAATTCTAGTGGACGTCGAAGTCGCCACGACATCCCCGGACACGGGACAGGTCTCATAATGAGAAGCATCGGAGGAATGATTCCAGAGACTCGCCGTCGCTAAACAGAGGGATTCGTCGCACTCACCATCGACGGCAGAGGTTCCAGGAATGAAATCATGCAGTAAAGAGGCGTTCGAGGCGAACAAGCGGTGGGTGGTTCCCGTTGGAGGTGAACAGGAACGTCGGAGAGGTGGTGAGTCTTCCAGAGTCACTGACGATATTCTTGAGGGGCTTGGTAAGCATGAGCGTGAGAGCACCAAAAGGCCGGAGGTTCCGGTGGGTGTGTCTTTGACTGATATTATTATTGCGGACTTTGATCCTTTGTTTGGGAGTATTGGCGAGTGGTTGAATGGTGTGGATGAATATTCGGCAGTTTACGAATGTCCGGACAAGGTGACTTGTCATTTGGCCTTGGGTGGGTTGCGTGGTCTAGCCGAGGTTTGGTGTGGAAACAGACCATGAATAATCGTGTCTAAAATAATACTATTTCTCCTGTTGGTAATCACCGAAATCAGAATCGTCGCCCAGGTATGTTCGTTTTGTCGGTGGGTTTTGTAAAATAATTTCTCTACAAAATGCTGTAGGGTCAGGGGTGCTTTGTTGATTTGGGTAGTGAGTGTTCTCTTGTTACTCGACAATAATTGTTATCGCCAATTGGGTGTTGTCGCAATTGGCACCAAAAAAATAAATAAATGGGTAAATAAAAATAAGGAATAGGGGTATGTCTGGCGTCGTATTGAAAACCTTCGGTGGGTCGCGTATTGAGCCTCTGGGTCGTCCGAATGCTGCTGTGATAATTGACGTTGTTGAAGACTGCATCGATTTCTTTGTTGTCGAAGGGTGTGTGCTGGGATTGAATGTGTTAATGGGTCGGAAATTTTGCAGAGTTGAGCGATGTCACGTATGTAAAGATCGGCGACAGTTTAATATTTTCGGTGGTCCCTACTCATGTTAATGTAAACAAAGTGAACTGCGTTTCCTTTCGCCGCGCCTCATATTAATATCGGAATACCGGATGCTGATCATCAGAACGGGTTATTGAATCTTTTGCAGGCTGAACTATTCCGCGTGTATCGGGACCGATATTTCTGAATTAGGAAAAACCACTTGTACTGAGATGGAAATTGAATTAACAACTCGTCTACCGTGGCGGGTCGAAGATGGTCTCAGAATTATTAGACAATGGGATAATTCGCGAATCTACCTCCCCGTACGCAAGTTCTGTTCGGTTCGTCCCTTAAATGTTATTACTGTCAAAGATAAATACCCGATTCCATTGATTGAGGACTTGTTCGATCGTTTGGCAGGAAATAAATATTTAAATATTTTATAAGTCTTGACCTATGGGGTATCACCAGATTCCTATGTCATCAAAATCGGTTTCGTTGACAGCGTTTGTCACACAGGATGGACACTATGAGTTTCTCCGTATGCCATTCGGCCTTTCGAACGGTCCTTCTGTGTTTCACAGAATAATAAATTTTGTTTTAGGAAATTTATGATTCACAAGAGTGATAGTCTGTTTAGATGATATTCTCATTCCCGCCAAAACACCTCAGGACTCAGGAACAACTGGGGTATATCGTGTTCAGCGGAATCAGGAAATCGAACGGGGTGCAAGGGCTGAGGATTATAATTCAATCGAACCGGCATCCCTCTTATCTTGATGAAAGAGTTGAAGAGGTACCTATTATTGATACATAAAACACTTACAGTAAGTATTAGAATAATATAATCATAACAGCCTTTATCGTCCAACAGGTATTTTTGTTAATTGAAAATGCACATTCACTGCAAGGGAATTTCTATGACGCTCGCTGGGAGCAGTGCATGAGATATTAATTCAAGTTGACTTTAAATCGTTGCAGGTTGTCTTTTTCAGCAAACACACCCTTTGAAATGCTATCCAAAGTGATGCGGTTCTATACATGAAAGAAATCTGAAATACGGTGGTCGAGGTGTAATGAGCTGAACATGATAGGGGATGAGCTATTGCGGCTCGATGTATATTTTTAGAGTGGTGTCAAATGGGTCAATGGAAGTGTCAACGAATCAGCTGTTGTTGATGTCACACAACTCCAATATAGTAGCAAGAACCTCTGCAGAACAGCAGAAACAGAAACAGCGTTTCGAAAAGGTGTCTTCCTATCACTTGTCAAGTTGGCGATCTGATCCTGTTGAACAGTAAAACTATTACCAAAATGGAAAGGTCCGTTCTTGGTGATGAAAGTGTTGGCCAATGACCGGTACTAAGTTAAGGAGACCTGGAGTTATACGGTCGCAGATCAAGTACACCAGTGTAGCTGGAGTGGAAAACATGAAGCCCTGGATACATTTTCCGGATGAGGAGCCTACACACTAGCGACTGAAGAGTGAAGACCTAAAGAAGAGTGGTGAGCGCTATCCTACCACAGGTCAGAATGCAGTTACATCTAATCGATAAGGTAACAGTCTCATTAGTTGAACGTCAGGGAAGAGATGTAATCCGGGTTCGGTTGTAGGCCGGTATACCGAACTGTCGTGCTTTCAAGACCTAAAGAAGAGTGGTGAGCGCTATCCTACCACAGGTCAACGTCTCTTCCCTGGGAGGGTATAATTATCGATTGACCCTAAGTACTTTATCCGGGCATGACTACCGGCAAGTCATGTTGTCGTGTCAAGAAAGCCTATCAAGAGGAGTGGTGTTGGGCTAACCAGCCACAGGAGTGGTGTCGGGCTAACCGGCCACAGGCAAAGTACTTGTTATTTAATGAGACACTACAAAATTATATTTTTGGATCCACTTATATTTAAGGCATGAGCATGGATTAATATTAGTGCATGAGGTACCTCATACTGTTAGCGCTTCTTTCAGTTTATAGGTCAAGGACATCCAGCCAGACGAGTTATTTGAATGCTTAAAATAACAACTAACGATTAGTTGTTGCTGTTCGCGAGTGACTAATACGTATTGTGCGTATTGTGTTACAGATATGCACTTCGACAGTGAGGACACTGCGGAAGTCAGGATGGTCGAATGTTAGACTGGGGTTCCCCGCCGTTGGCTATTTTTAGCTAATGATGACGCTGGGTCGCAGAACCACGGCGAGCGGGGCATTCATTGCAGCATTAGCAGCGCGAGCAGCGAGGCCTCGAGCAGCAACGACAGAGCGCGGTAGCCTGCAGTCAACTGCGCGTGTATGAATTATGAAATGTAGCGGTGTTATCAAATAACGGAATCCAGAGGGACTTTCAATAAATAATTTCAATAGTAATTTTGTTTAATTGCTAACATTACCTACTATAAAGTTTTATTATTGGATTGTGAAAACGTAGAAACGTATTATTGTTTAGGCAAGGCATGCTATTTTGTGATTAAACATTAACAATTACTTGAATTTTTACTGAAGAATTTTAGAAAACAACGTGAAATTAAATTAATTTCTGATGTCAAGCGTTATGCGCAATAATTTTAGCTTCATTTTGATACCAAAACCATTTCTGTCAGTTTAAACGGTGAGCAGGAATCCTTAAAAACCACTTTCGCAATGCTAACCCCTATGGCCCGCTTTGAAAATCAACACCCTGTATAGAGAACGAGGAATTCTGTTTTTTATATTACTGGCCGAGAAAATCTTTTATTTTTTCTCGATTCAGTTTACTGATGGTGCCAAGCAATTTTTTTGGTAGCAATTAATTAATAATTGTTAACATTATTTTTCATGTATTTTTCTAAAATGGTACTAAATTTTGAGGAATATGAATAATTCGGATGAATTTTTGACAAAACCCAAAGAGGTCAGAAAAATGAAATACGACCCTGCAGTTTACGAATTCTTTGAAAATCCGGGGAATTACTAAAGTGTCATTTGATAGAGCATATATAGCTACCTACCTAAATTCCCTTAAATTCCTTCAATTCACACCCCGAGTGCGAGTGTAAGCGAAACGAAGAGACTCAGAAAAATTTTAAAGCCAGATCCTGAATTGCCTTGAAAAACTACCCCTACCCCCTCTACCACAGAATTGAATTATTCTATTCTGTAGTGCCCCTACTCCTGTGCTAGAGCCATGTCTGTCTGCTGGTGAACATTCTGTATAAACCCAACATCAGTTGCTTCACTGATCTCCAGAACAACAGCGCCACTTAAAATTGGCCAAGTGCACAAAGATGAGTAGGTCATTCCTCAAGAAGAAGAAGAACTTATGTAAGCTTGAGATTGAAAATCTTCCGCGCTGCGCATGACGTCACTTTGGTGATTGAAATCCGAGCGCTAACCGAAGAATTGAAAATATTTTAAGCTGGAAGTCAACATTTGTGGGGTGTATTGAAAAGTGTTGGTGCTTACTGTGATACGCTGATACGATACAAATCATTTATACATAACTGTCTTTGCCTATGGGCTAGCAAACTAAAAAAAGATATCTCTTTGCCCTTGATTCTCACATCCTCACTTAGCGCACAATAATTCATTTTTGCCGTTAGACGGTCAGGTACTGAAGTAAAACTAATTATAGTCTTTAAACATCGAAATAAGTTACTAAATCGCGACTTTACGTCATTACTACTGTCGAGTCGCATGTAGCTATCTACTGACGTTACAATGTGCTCGCTGACATACCTTAGTTGTTTCTTATTTATTTGTATCATGATAATAATTAATTAGATACGTAAATTATTATTTACTGCTTAAGAAATAGTAATCATAAATTTGAATTATTTATTCTTCTTTTTTTCTTTTTCTTTACATTCTTTACGTATTTTTCTTTTTTTACATTTTTTACCTGGTTTACCTCGAAAAAAGTCCATGTAAAGAAAGAATTTTTTACCCGTAAAGAATCGCGTAAAGAATAGAGGTAAAGAATACGGCACATCACTGATCATGAGCGGAACCGAAGAAATAAAATACCTAAGTTTTGCCAAGCCACACCTCCTAGCTCTCTTATTGGTTGTTTATAAATTTTATAACCGGCGTGCGTATTTTTGAACATGAACGTACTGGTCGAGACATACTTCCACGATACGCATATCGATTTGACCTCCACCAGTCTGAACGCGGCATTTTATTACAATGTCAAAACCCAGTTGGGATATAAATAAACGCAGACAGATCATGACACACGTGACACGACTACAAGAAAATCACTTCCGCCTGTCTGCCGAACGCCCGGAACAGCAGAGCAGTCTGTCGTGGTTAAGTCAATTGTCAATGTCAAAAGAATTTAAATGTGGCTGCCTGAGATGGCTGACTTCCGTCGAACTCAATTACATCACAAAGGCCAATAAGGCCATGTTGTATGATTGTAGTATATGTAGTGTAACGTGTAACATTATGATACATATTTCGTGACTATTATATTACTTTTTTTAACCGTAACACAACAATAATTATTATTGCTAGAATTTTGAAATTAGGCAACGCGCAAATTTAACCTTCAATATGTTGAAAATCTTACAAGGACAAGGAGCACATCACATCACTGACAAGGACAAAGAGAATTTTGGCTGCGTTCAAATATACATATTAGAAACATGTTAAAATTTGAACCAAGTCCCGTTAAATTTTTATTATACTGATTAGTACCTAGTTAATGTTGATAGATATATAAAAAACGTAACTTATTTAAGTTTACTTTCCAATAAAAAATTGAATTTATCTTACTTTTCTGTAATTCTGTTAAGTTTGGGGGCTGTCAAATTATATTTGTTCTGACAATCTGTTGAATAATTGTCGCGTTGCATTTTCGCTTGTACGTAGCTTGTCTGGCTTGCTTGTCTTGTTGCCTTGCTTTCTTGCGTCTAGCGAGGTAAACGAAACGAATTAAATGATTCCTGTTCCGGTCTTTTTAACTTGAAGTGAAAATAACAGGAATACCTGTGTTGGTGTATCGGATGCCTGTACATGTAAGACATTGTTGATTTAAATTGTGAAATACAAATAATGCAAAATTAACGGTAGTGTTTTGAGCAAGTGTGTGTGAAAAACGCGCGGCGGTGCAATGACGCTAATGACGCACTTGCACAAAATACACTTTTACTGCACGACCCTGATGTTATTTAAGTGAAAAACCAGTAAAAGCTCGGGCAGTTTCCGATTTGAAAGTTTTCTGCGATTGAAAAATGGATTTTCTGAAGAAAACAAGAACACGTTCCAAATCTACCAACAATCCGGTGGTGCTCATGAGTACGTTGAGCGAGAAAGATCTGGACAACTCCAAGGATGAAAAGGTTGACAACGCTTCCAATACAGCTAGCAGTGCTAAAGACAGTGGTGAGGCCGTTGTCCCACCGAGCGAGGACACTAACTGTGAGAACACCGAGAACGAGGTTGTTCTGAATTCGGTGGTAAAGACGCGCAAACGAAAAGCCAGTGAAGCAGAACTGGATGATGAAGGTAACGCGAAAAAGGACAGTAACAATACTGCAGAAAACGAAGACGATACTGTCACGAACAAAGCTGAGGAATCTACCAAAGATGTCGACAGTGTTGGGACTGATAAAGCGAGTAAAGCGAATGAATCTGAGAGCTCGCAAGACTCCGATTCGAAAGGTGATACTGCTTTCGAGAAAGGTAAGAAATGTTCTTTTGTGTTGCTGTGTTGCTAATGCTAAACAAAGGTAATCCTGTTGTTTAGTCTTCCAAAACACCCCTCACATCCCATTCCACTTTTTCCACTCGCGTCGCTCACAGCGTTGCTGCATTAAATCAGATCTTTGGTCAGGGTAGGTTTTTTTTCCTTTAAATGTCGCTAAAATTTAAAAAAAACTATCCTGACCTAAGACCTGATTTAATGCTGCATCGCTGTGACTGCTGTGAGCGACGTGAGTGGAAAAAGTGGAATGGGCATGTGAGGGGTGTTTTGGAAGACTAAACAACAGGATTACCTAAATAAATATGCCGTTAACTATACAGAACAGATAATTAATTATTAGGGCTCTAAGGGTTAACGGATTAACCGTGTGTAATCACTAAAAGTATAACTGGTTAGGATTTTTTGGTAAAGGTGCTCTATCACGACGGTTTTACCCCTACGCTGGCCCCCATCCACTGGCTCTGCTTGCTACGCTCAGACACGTTCTCAGCGTTGCCATATGCAAGCCCTTCACGTAATATGTAATATAGCTACCGGTTCCTGTTTCCAATACACCAATATTACTACTAAGCCCGGCCGGCATTCTCGTTACAATTAATTATTATTGAGACGATAACGCCTATCGGCTCGGAGCGAGCAGAGAGAGTGGAGGGGGGCCAGTGTAGGGGTAAAACCGTCGCGATAGAGCACCTTTACCGATTTTTTACCATCAGTTGATTGTTTAAAGCTGCGTACTCACTAGAGCACGAGCCCCGAACAGAGCTGAGCCGCTCAGATGTGGACGGGCATCAGAACAGAGCCGAGCACGCTCAGGTTGTTCGGCGAACGTGCTCAGACCGATCCAAGTTCTGTCGGTACATCAAAGGATGTTCGCGTTCAGTCTGGACGGGATTAACCAGCTCTACTGCCGAACTATGTACCTACGAACAACTGGATCAGTGCCGAACCGAATGCTCGTTCGGGGCTCGGGTGAAAAATATAAACGCCCTGAATGCTCGGCTCTGCTCTGTTCGGGGGCGCTCGTTCGGGGCTCGTGCTCTAGTGAGTACGCAGCTTAATAGTTTCCTAAGGTTGCGCTTTAACGCTCTACTCCCTCCATTAGCACCCCCACCACCACTTTCTCTGCTCATGTAGTGCTGACATCCTCTCAGTGTTGTCACATATAACCAGAATTTGATAAGTCAGGTCATTGGTCATTGGTTCTGTCTCCCTTTAAATTTATTACCCCTATGGCTTTTTCTATATCTTCTACATTTTACTTTTCTTTTTTCATTTTTGTCAAATTCATTTGGGAAAATGACCTGACTTGTCAGATTCTGGTCAGTTTCTAGTCATATGTGGTAACGCTGAGAGCGTTTCAGCTCGACGGGAGCAGAGGATGGGAATTCCGTCTCTATAGCGTAACCTTACCCTGGAATAGTTTGTCTCAGAGAGAATTAAGATAAATAGGGTGATTTCGCCAGTAGTTGGCCACCTAAGGCAACTGTGTATTACAATAGATATTTTTATAAATCGCCACTTTTGCCAGTGGTCGGCCATTACAGTATCTAGCCTGATCCTGAACTAGATTTGGCCCCATTCGTGTATAGTAATGCGTCAAAGCACGAGTTACCCGGGGGCTCATCTGTTATTGCGTTGTTTTTATTGAATATGAGGATGGGTACAATCCTGTCGACCGCCACCATCAGGATAGGTGATCCTGCAAAGGTCTCCCTCAGTATGGAGCCGAGTTGGCATTTCTTTTCATTGAGCTGACACGCCAATCTTGGCCTTAGGGCAGTCCTCAACGCCGTTTCCCTGACAAAAAAGTCCAGGGGCGAGGACCAGCTCCTCGGCCGCGGTCCACATGGTTCTCATTGCTCCTGCAGTAGCAACATATATGCTAAGCGAATCTTTGTAGACTGTTTGACATAGTCTGTGTAGTTATAAGTGTGGTCCTGGGCCACCATGCTATTGAACCATAAGCTAGCATGGGCCTGATGACAGCTGTGTACAGCCATAGGGCAACCTTTGGGGCTAGGTCCCAGTCGGCCCCAAGGCCGCTTCTAGTTTGGGATGATGGGGTTGTGGGTAACAGCTTAAAGCAGTATAGAAAAGCTTGAATTTACTCTCGCGGGGGAGTTCTCTCGCAAACCGACTGGAAATAATAGCTCTGGATGGGTTGTCAAACAGAAATGACTTTGCCACTCCTAGAAAATCCTTTATTAATTATTAATTATCGTTGATTAAAAAAAGCAGTGTGTGTTACTGCTTAAGTTATATACGTATGTAATGTCTGCATGATAATTTTTGTGATTTCAGCATCTGATTCAGCCGACTCGTCCATGATGGAACAAAACGAAATCTCGTTTGGCAGCAGAAGCGGCACGATACTGGGAAAAGGCAAACGAGCTCGGATTCCTAACAAACGATACAGTGATATTATTCTAACACCCGCGTCTAGGACCAACAAATCCCTCTCGGAAAACGGTGAAAAACGTACAGTCGAAAAGATGGAAACGGACAAAAAGAACGAAACGGAAACATTCGACAGCGCAGATTCTCCGGCGGTCTCGTCGTTGAAGAGAGCGAGCACGGGCAGTCCCTTCAGCAAGAAACCGAAACTGAGCGTCGATCTCAGCAATCCGAGTTTCTCGAACCCGTTCAAGCACGGATGGAAACGAGAACTCGTCTACAGGGCGACGAACGACTCGTACAACAGGAGAAACGCCGACATTTACTATTACACTCCGAGCGGGAAGAAAGTCAGATCGATGAGGGAAGTCGCCGAGCACCTGCACGAGTCCAGCGGGCTCACAATGGAGGACTTTACATTCTTCAAGGAACCGCTGGGGCTCAACGATCCGGATAAGGAGATCATCCGTGACGCCAAAATTAAGATCGGGGGCGCTCCCCTGCCCAGAAAGTCGACGTCTTTGACGCCCGTCAAAGTGAAACCTTTCAAAATGGTCAGTCCCAGGGTTGCCAAGACGGCGACTCCGAAAAGTGGCTCGGTAAAATCGCCGGCAACTCCGAAACCGAACGTGCATGCTCAAAGCTCAACTTCTTCGGCACAATCGGATTCGCCAGGTGAAGCGAAAACGGCATCGAGGTTGGGTAATTTTAAGGTAATTGTTTTTTTTGTAATTGTTTTATGTTTTTGGTCACTTTGAATTGGGTTGGACCAAAAAAAATCAACCGTTCTTAATTATTCTTCTTCCTCAACCCACTACTGTCTCGAATCCTTCAGCCAGTACTCTATAGACAACTTTTCTCTTTCACACTTTCACAATCGTTTGTCACTTGCTCAACTGAACTGTCTTACTTCACATTCTCATTCCAAATACTAGCCTTCTTCTTATTAGCTTCTTTTTGATCTTACTTTCATAGCATCCAAAACTTCTGATCACTCTCTTCCTCTGATAGCTTTCAAAAGTACTGTTGCGATTTGCATTTATTTCTCCCTTGAAAACATTATTTATTTGCCATCTGGGAAAGTTTGTTTCCTGATGGTCTTAGAAATGGTTCTAAACCTGTGAAGAGAGACAATATTTAATAATCAGGATTTCATGGACTTAGATTCAGACCACCGAGAAGAGAGGAGTCGTTTTCAATTTACAATGTTCAATTTTCCATTTTCATTTCACCTCAGTTCATTCTAGAGTCGGTCACTTGTATGTTTCATAAGATGGCACTTCAGAAGTCCATAATCTACACAAACAAGAACACCAGTTGGAGCATTGGCCGGAGTAACGTTGTAACTTACATTTTTACATGAGATTCAAAAAATGAACCTTGCAACATTATTGAATGGAATGTTTTCATTTAGCGATTCTTAAAATATTGTTTAAATATTATTTAAGGTAAATTAGGCAACAATTAAAGCTTTGGTGGAAGCATTCTGCCCATTTAAACCTGCTGAATCGAAAAAAATGACTCCAAAAAATTATGTAAGTTACAACGTTACTCCGGCCAACGCTACAGTTGTTGAATGTTCCTAATCTTCAGTTTCAAATAAATCTAGAATAACGAGCTATCGCTACTATGTCATAACAAGATTTAGAATTTCTCAAATTTTAAATTTACAAATAGGCTGCTCTAGTGATAGTTCACACAAGCGTTGAAAAAATCTACAGGTAAATCTGTTGAACTAAACCAAAAATCGAGTTTTAAAGTTTTTTTTTTCAAAATTCTGTACTGGATCTGTAGGGTTTTTTCTATATACCATAGCCCCATCATAGGCTTTGAAATAATTCCACAATGAACAATTTTCTTTGTTTTTTATTGTTATGACAATATTAACAGTATCCAATTATTGGAAATCTTGCAGATTATGTTTTATAAAAAAAAAGACTTATTTAAAATGTCAATGAGTGACATTTATTAATTGTTTTAAGAAATAATTTTCCTCATAAATTTGTTGCTTTCAGATTAAATTACCACCGAAAAAGGGAGAAAAAAAGCCAACGCCTGATGAGAACATCATGCAAGTCGAGAAAGAATCACCGCTTAGGAGTAGCAAGAGACCTGCAAAGAGCAAGTGAGTACTTATAAGCCTTTCTGTTATTGTAGGAATTTCCAGAATTTGACTTTCGTCCGTAGTGCTTAATTCCAGTACAGGTCAATCAATAATAAACAAAAAAAATCTCATCAAATAATTTATGAGAATGTTGTTTATATTATGATACGATTAATCTTTTCTTGTTAAAAATATTTAAATAGATGAATGAATGAATGGATGTGTGAAAAGTTGTGGTTCCGGTTCTGTTTTTTGCATGATGAGAGTGGATTCCCCTATAACAGGTGATGTATTGGAAGTAGTTAATGCCGACTTTTTGTGGCTCCGTTACCTGATTCCCTCGTTATCCCTGAACCGTTCCCCTCTTTCAGTGTGGACAACAAGCCGTGTCAGCCGTGTTCGATCAGGTGTCCGGAAATGCTGGGCATGGTGCCCACCTTGCAGTGTCGCCTCTGCTTGTGCCTGTATCATCACAGGTGTGTGGGAAAGTTGCCCGGTGATGATCATCAGCTTTACGTCTGCAAGGTAAGTTATTCCGGCTACTCGTCAAATTTGTCATTTTTGTCACTTTTGCCACACCTTCTGGATGAGAAGGGTGTTAATTTATTTCTCGCTGGTTAATTGCAAATGGCATCTTTTGCTTTTAATTAGAAGAGGGATAGTTCTTCAATTTTCAAGTATTTATCAGATCTATTAGATGAATAATTCCTGTACTAAAATGTATGGCATTTTGCAGAACTGTGACATGGTCCAACAACCGCCGGCAGAAATGTCGTCTCCTTCACCTTTAAGCCCACCGCCGCCACCACTAACCCCGATCATGTTGCTCAAGACGAGTCACTCCAATACGAATCCGAAGGTTCTCCCTAAGTTACAAAGAATTCCAAAACCAAAAGAGGACCAGAAGGCATACACGCCCCCTGAGAAGCTCGATAATCCCTCGATTATATCGTCGGAAAATGTAACTGTCTGTCTGAGTGAAAAACCCAGAAAGCCATCTCCGAAACCGAAAGAAACTGTGCCCAACGAACCTAAACAGCAGCCCGTTAAACCGGCAGAAGACTTACCACAGTCTGAAAACAAGAGCCTGGTTGGCTCTGTGACAACTTGGTTGCCACACAGTTCCAAAATACAAGTGGATACTGCGAGTCAAAAACGGGGATTATCGGAATCGTCGAAACCCCAATTTGTGGAATATTTGGCTGGGAGAAAGTTTCTCGTGATACCCAAACAGAATGTCATATCGGTGAGTCCCAGCGGGACGCTTACCAGGCCAGAAGACACTGCCGACGCGGCTTCGTCTAAACCGGAGGACACCGTCAATACGGCTGAAAGCGCCGGAAATTCCGTTGTTAACAAGGAACCCGTTCACTCTGCCAGTTTTGGAATAACCGGAACTCCCAACATTGAACCCGGATCACTGACACCGGTGGCGGTAGCTGAGCACGATACGGATAACGGTTCCTGTAAGGATATTGAAGAGGGCGGCGGCGAGACGACTAAGAGGAAGCTTGAGGAAGACGAGTAAGTTTATTAGAAATAACGTATCGATTAATATTTTCAGGGATTCACCTTGGTGCAATGCAAAAAAAACGGATCTTTCCAATATCCCGTCCCGTTCCTGTAGCATTAAACTATTCCAATACATTTTATGATTTGTGTGTCGAAATCTCTTCGTAGAATTGTGAACATTTTTCATTGTTTTGTGCCCGAACTCATTTGACTGTTTCTTTTTGAATTTCAGGAAAGGAACAACCCCCAAAGGTGGTCCGATGAAAAAACGAGCTGTTGCCCGAGTGAACAGCACCTCTCTGATCGCCTCCGATAAGAGAGACGATTCAAAGTTCATGTTGAACTATTTACAGCATCTGTCTTACGGCTATAAAACCTTGTTGTATGTTTTCCAATACCTCAAAGTCCAGGATTTATTAAGAGCCCGATGTGTGTGTACCCTGTGGAGGGATCTAGGCAGTCATCCTAGACTCTGGAGCACGGTCAGGATGAAAAATTCCCCAGTTCATAGTTTCGATGGACTCGCTAACACATTAAAAGAACACGGCACTACTAATTTGGATCTTCGTAAGATGCTTTTACCCAACGGTGGCGAAGAAACGTGGCCAGAATTCAACAAGTCCATTGCTAAGGTGACTACTCTACGTAAAATCGAACTCTGCCGTTGCCCGGCCAGTGTTATAGAGCAACTGTCGATTTCTAATCCAAACTTGGAAATTGTCAACGCTCTGGCAATAAAGTGCGAGACCATGAATCTGGATCCCTTGGGAAATTTTACTGCTTTGAAAGAGCTCCGTCTGAAGTCCACTTCGGGGCTATCCCTTTCATCGGATCTGAGTGCCCTGAAGCAGTTGACCACTCTACAGCATCTCTCGTTGACTTCAATCAGAGATTTGAACAAATTGAACCTCGAAATGATTGCAAAACTGACGAACCTCGATTCGCTCGATTTGGGGGAATGCATGAATTTTCCCGAGAATTTCGGGAAGGATATTCTCGCAAAACTGCCCAAATTGGAGAAATTACGCTTGGAAAAGGGACAAGGCACTTGTCACATATTCGAGATCCTAGAGGCAATAAAAGACATGCCTCAGCTGGAACAGTTGGAGCTCGTCAACTTTGACATAAAAGCTGGATTTGACAAGGCGTTGGGAAAATGTTCAAACATTAAACGCTTATTGATTATTCCGACTTATATATCCCAAAGCGCCACAACCAACCATATGGTCTTGGGGGGCGTTTTGAGACTCCAAAAGACGCTGTCCCACTTTGTATGGGGAGTTACGCTGGAGCTGCTCAGAGTAACCGAGATATTTGTCGATCAATGTGAAGAACCGGACAAGAAAGATAAGAAGCAGGACAAGGGAAAAGAGAAGGAGAAAGAGAAGAAACCTACAGGAACGGGAGACAGTATTCCGGTTTTGAAACCTGTCCCAGTGATTACTGAAAAGGTAGATATCCCACCTGCGCATGACCCGCCGCAAGTCGAGATCCTTCCTCTCCCGAACTTGCAGAAATTGCTGCTGCAAAGCCTGCCCACCACAAGGGTGAAGATCTTGAAGATTCCTTTCCATGCAACGTGGCGACAAAGTATATCAGACTCTGTTAATTAACAGTGCAAACGAACTATCTTTCATTTAACAAGATCAAGTCAGTTTTCTTGGCACAAGAAATGCCGGGGACGTTTTTAATCTTTGAACTAAGCGTTTTGAAGAATGAGGTAAGGATTTGACAATTCTTGTGTTTCAGATTGTTCATAATCATAATTATTGTTAATAATATGGAAGCTCTGCTTATTTATGTTCGTTATTGTTTATGTTTTATAGCTTAGGTTCAAAATTAAATAGAAAAGAGCCCTTCGCGTTTTTCTACAAGGACGCTGACTTGAAAATTAGGATTAGAGAAATTTGGTTCCCAGGAATGTCTCTTGCATTCTATTCTATAATAGTGTAACGTAAAACAATGTCACAACTTTTTGTTTTGTAATTTGAGCCAATAATTTGATAACTGTATAGGTTTTAGTTTTAACTGATCTTTTTTATTCATTATCATGTGAATCAAATAGTATTTTAAATTACATTTACATTTTAGATTATGTAAGTGACTAAATTATTATAACTATCAATAAACTTTTTAATGTTACAAGATTTTTTGTATAGTTTGAATTAGTGATTCAATACCTATAGGTACCTTATTGTTTATTTAGAATTCCACCAAATCTGAAGTTCTTCATTAAATTCCTGTAAACTTATACAAACAATTTTCAATCATAAATTCCTTCATTGTAATCCTAAATGTCTTAACATGTAAATTTCTGATTTCTAATGGTAACAGGTTAAACAACTTTACATCTATCGGATTTGACTTTGTTAATCTATGCTGTGGAAGCACTAACTGATGTTTACCTCGAGTGTCGTACTGATGAGTGCCAGTGTGACATCTAAATCGCTTATTTTCCCTAATTGAATGCAAATTAGTAAAAACCATAGAGTACAACGACATGATCTTCAATAATGTCTCAAAGACCGGCCTACAATGTTCATCAAATTTTGCACCCACTATCGCTCTTTTGTATTTTGAAGACCCTGGTTAAGCGCACTTCTGCAGCCCTTCCCTACAACATAATGCCATAAGAAAGACGAGAGTGAAAAAGGGCAAAATATGCAATGAGAGCAGCCACACTTCCCAACCTCCTTCCTAATTCGTCTAACCGTATACACAGACCTTAAAAGGCATTGACACAGTTTGCCAACGTGTATCTATCAAATTATGACCTTTGCACAATCATAATCAAAACTCACAAAAATATTGTCAATGCAAGTCTTCGAGCCATTTACGCATCTCGTGTATACTTTTTGTTCAAGTCCAAAGGATCTAAATAATTGCCTCATTTCTAATGAATAAGTCTTATCAGTTAGAAAGTCCCTGTTAAAGTCACCAACAATCATTTAAATATGATAATGCCTCGAATAGTACCTCCACTACTTTTACTTTTGCCAAAATTTACGCCTGCACAATATGCCCCCATCACAGGTCATCAACACTCATGTTTTTAACAGCAACCAGTTCCCTGCCTTTGAATGAGTTATGTAGATAAATACAAACCCCACCTTGTGAAAACTCTTTCTTGCAGAAAGCATCAATCATAGTAAAACCTTCAATTGTGAAAAAGTTCTTCTCTTCTTCACGTAGCCAATGTTCAGAAAGCACAATAATTCTGATGCAACTCAGGTCCTGTATAAAATCTTCAATTTCCAAAATTTTATTTCTAACATTTTAATCTGACCTTCTTTGAAATTTTTTAATATTTGTACCTTTGATTTATGAAAAATTTATTTTACATTAATTTTTTCCATCCCAGCTGATTTTAATGATTTGCTTGGATGTTCTGACTTGATGCTAAAAAAGCATCACTTCTTTCCCTTCTTGCTCGAGTAAAATTAAAATTGAAACGCCTTACAATAAATACCATCAGGCCAAAACTCGGGTGTATTCAATTCTTGATAATGCCGGCTGACAATGCCCACTTGAAAAGCTTTAGAACGCCCTTTGCCAGACAGCGTCATAACCACTAGATCAGCATCCAGTATTACAGAGCACTTTTTTAAATGTATTTACTGCTTCCTGTGCTTTCCCTACATACAACCACATTTTTCGTGGCTGTGATTTAAACGTCTCATTGGCATCTAAAGATGCAGTACCTTGAATCTCTATCTTTCTTCTATTGTGTGCTTGTTTTTGTTTCTATTAGTCATAAGTACCTTTCATGTTTAACTAGCTCAAAACCTTCATTATCCGCTTTTCCACCTTCTATAGATTTTCCCATGTTAATAATCTCATTAATTATTTCAGTTTATTTACTTTTAATTTATCCACTTCTTCAATATCTCTTGTCTTTATCTCCCTTGATATGTTTTTTGTTTTAGCTGATGCTATTTTACCATGTACAGTAGTATTACTTTCTTCTATGTTTTTTTCTTCACTTGTATTGTATTTGTATTTGTATATTGAGGGTGATCTAGTTACTGCGACCTAAAAGATCTATTGGATCCCCTCTACTGTGCTTCGCCTGGTGTGGAATCCCTTTAGTGAAGCACCCTCTCCAGGTCCGTTTCCTTGAGAAACTTCAGGATTTTGAGAGGATCAAGGTCGGGTAAGTTCCCGGCCTCTATCTGCAGACGCTATTCTCTTCTATGCCCAACTTGAGCTTACAATGTCCCGTTAGGAATCCCGTCAGTGTTCTGAGACGTTCCTTGTTGAGGTTGAAGAGTATCTTCGACCTCTCTCGGTTAAAATTCTCGAGAAGTTCTTTGGCTTGTCTCAACCCTGAGAGGTTCCTCCAATGGGTTTCTCTCAGTTTTTCTTCTTCCTTTTGGAGTTCTGCTTTGAAGAAAGTATCTTCGAAGCCATAGAATGGTTCTGGTCCTATGAAGGGTGTCGATGCTCCTTTTCTTGCCAATGCGTGGGCACGTTCGTTTCCCTCGATTCCGGAATGGTCCGGTATCCACTTGAGGTGAATTTTATTTTTCTTCGATGAAATGAAAATAAAAATAAAAGGCACGGTGGGTTCGGATTGCGCCATAGAATACACCCCAGACAGCCATAATGCATGCCAAAATGAGTGCAGTGCCCCCCGGTGTGCATAAAGTAGGTAAAGCCCCTACTGGGCGTTGCTAGACAAAAGATGAATGACATGTTGTTAGACAACATGCCATTCATTGAAGTTGTGCTGTGAGCAGAGGCGGAAATTGTAGACACGTGTTTCGTCCTGTTTGGGACTCTTCAGTACAATGTATCTACCAACACACAGCACAGTTTTGATCACGTATCCCGTGAGTGGAAGAATTCGATGAAATGAAAATAAAAATAAAAGGCACGGTGGGTTCGGCTTGCGCCATAGGATACACCCCATTTTGTTTATTTTTCTTGCCTAATTCGTTAAGTTTTCCTAGGCATTCCCAAGCCATATTGGAGCTGATGATCGGAGAGCTCAGCGTTTTTATGGCTGCTTGACTATCCGTCAATATTTCTATTTCTTTATTTTTGTAGTTTCTGTCGAGGTTTATTTGGGTACATACTTCTATTGCGTGTAATTCCGCTTGAAGTATGGTTGGGGATTTTCCCATTGGTTTGGAGTATATGGTGCGTGGCCCATAGATTCCTGCCCCGGTTCCCTCGATGGTTTTAGAGCCGTCTGTGTACCATTTGATCGTACCTTCTTTGAGAGTGCAGTTGGAGGTGTTGTTCCATTCCTCTTTAATAGACAATTTCGTGATGAAGTTTCTCTCGAAACTGAATTTTCTTAACAGTTCTGTCTTTTGGTAGTGTCAGGAGTCCCTCACAGCCACCCAAGGATCGATCCTCAGTGGCTCGCCGTACACTCCTGATTCCTACTCTTGACATCCTAAGTAGAGCTTCTCCAGCTCTTCTTTCTATCACCAAATGAAGTGGTGTCAGATCCAGGATTACTTCCAACGCAGCGGTTGGGCAGGTTCTCATTGCTCCTGTGATGCAGAGACACGCAAGTCTCTGGATCTTCTCAAGTCTTTTCTTTGCTGTTACTAGCTTAGTTCTTTTGTACCAAGCAACCGCTCCGTATGTGATGATAGGTCTCACGAGCATGGTGCACATCCAGTGCAGAATGTGTGGGTTACAGCCCCATGTTCTGCTAGCCATTCTCCTGCACACCATGAGAACGGTAGTGGCCTTACTTACTGTTTTGTCCAGGTGCTGGTTCCACAATAGCTTTTTGTCTAGTGTTACTCCTAGAAATTTAACTTCTTCCTTCCATTCTAAATCCACTTTCCTCAAGCGTATGGCTTTGAGTTTTGGAAGCTTCAGTCTTCTTGTGAATAGTACAAGTATTGTTTTTGTAGGGTTGATGTTTAGTCCTACTTCCTGGCACCATTTCAGGGTTATATTTATTTAACCCTCTGTATAATGTCGCAGAGAGTACTTTCAAATTTACCTCTGGCTATTATGACGATGTCATCGGCATACCCAATGCAGGTAATGCCGTTCTCGGTGAGTAGCCCGAGGAGTTCGTCAACGACCAGACTCCACAGAAGGGGGGATAGCACTCCTCCTTGTGGGCATCCTTTAGTTGTGTTTACCTGGATGGTGTTCTTGCCCACCTTGGTTTCAACTGTTCTTGTAGACAACATGTTCTGAATCCATTTGGATGTTGTGTTCTCTACTCCTCTTTTTGCTAAGGCTTTCTTGACAGCATCGTGCTTTGTATTGTCGAATGCTCCTTCTATATCAAGGAAGGCGCAGATGGCGATTTCCTTGTACTCCAGAGTGTCCTGAATCTTTTCAGTCAGCTCGTACAGCGCGGTCTCTGTCCCACCTGCCCGCTCTGTACGCGTGCTGACTTGGGTGTAGACCCTGTTAAGTGTTTCTGTTCTTCTATAGTTGTCGACGACTTTCTCCATTGTCTTCAATAGGAATGATGTAAGACAGATGGGTCTGAATGACTTCGGAAGGGTGATGTCCTTTTTTTCCCACTTTGGGAATAAAGGTGACTCGCGCTATCTCCAGGCTTGTGGTATATATCCCATTGCCAGGCTGCTTCTGAAAATTCTAACCAGGTGTGGTATGAGATCATCCAGTCCTCTTTGCAGGAGAGCCGGAAATATGCCATCCACTCCAGGTGATTTAAATGGTTGAAAGGTGTCAATGGCCCACTTCAACCTTCTAGGAGTGCATATTATTTTAACAGTGTCCCAATTTTCCTTTTTTGGTTTCCCAAATTTCACGTGGGTGGTCTGATCTCTTTCCAGTGAGCTACCTGGAAAGTGAGTTTTTAACAGAAGTAGAGCTCTCTGCTCTTCATCTTCTGTATAGTTACCATCCAGTTTTCTGAGTGACATTGTTCCCTGAGCAGTGCCCTTCGCTAATACCTTATGTAGTCTAGATGCTTCAGGTGTTGTTGTGATGTTCTCATAAAATTCCCTGAAGCTCTTTCTTTTCGCTTTCCTTATTTCTTTGTTGTAGGTTGTCAAGGCCATGGTGTAGTTCTGCCAGTAGGATCCGTCGCGCTTGGCTTTATTAAAAAGCCTTCGAACTTCTGCCCGGAGTTTAGAGAGGTGTTCGTTCCACCATGGGGTTTTTCTACAACTTCTTTTTTCCCTAATGGGACAGCTGGATTCGTATGAGTCCTTCAGAGCTCCGTTTAGAGATCCTACTATTTCATCCAATTCTTGATAGTTTTTAATTTTCGAATTGAATTGCTCTAAGTTACACTTTAGATTGGTGCGAAATTAATCCCAGTCTGTATTTCTTGGATTTCTAATCAGGGTACTCTCTTGCGAGAGTCCCCCCAATTTGAACTCTATTATTCTATGGTCAAAGAGTGAAGGTTCGTTTGATACCCTCCAGTCTGTGATCATATGACTTATACACAAGCTGGCAAGTGTTATGTCAATTACATCCTGACTTCGTTTAGTGACATTTGGTGTATTTCCCACATTAATTGTCTCTAAATTGGATTCAAGAATAAATTCAAGCAATTGCTCACCTGTTTTGTTGGTGTACTTGCTGCCCCAGCTGATGTTGTGTGCGTTGGCATCGCAGCCGACCAAGAGCGGTATTCCTTTCCCGTTACAGTACTCGGCCAGCTTCTGGACTTCCTTCGGGGGTGCCGATGACTTTTCATGGAAGTACGCTGTTGCTACTATGATGCTGCGGTGTGAGCCATCGGTGATGTTGACCCGAATTGGCACCAAGTCCCGCGTCATGAATTCTGAAAGACAAACATAATTTATGTTGTTTCTTATCAGGATGCAGGCCCTTAGGACTTCATTTCTGAAATCCCATATGACCTTGCAGTCCTTACGTGGCAAGCCTCTTACCTGCCCCTTGTAGACCCAAGGTTCTTGTATTAGCACAGCGCCTAGGCATGCCCTGTCGAACACCCGAGCTATGGCAGCTGATGCTCCCCTAGCGTGATGGGCGTTCAACTGGGCTATCCCAGTGACATTTGCTGCGCTAATGTTGATTTTTGTATTACTTTATCCATGTTGTTCCCACGAATAGCTAGGGAAGGGTTGTTTCACCCAAGCAGAGCCCTGCATGCAAGGGTGAGGGGTATATACAATGGGGTGCCCCCTGGTGCCCCAAGGATAAGTCCAGTGGTGGATGGTCTACTATCCAGTCACGCATCCCATCAGCCTGGACTTCCACCTTAGGATTTAGGTTTTTTAGCGAGGTTGTCTCCTCTTGGTTCAGGCGATTAAGCCCAGACCTCCACATCATTCTGTCCGCGAGACGTGACCACGACAACAGATGATACGGTATGTCAGAGAGTCCACAATCGAACATCTCTGGCGCCGTTACCCCTAGTGCAGACCTTTAGTCACGACACGACAACCAGGTTAGGGGAGGTGGTCTGCGGCAGGGCTTTGAGCTACCAGTCTGGAATTTTACCTCCGACAAGCTTTATCACCACTGCTAACCTTACTCACTTACGCTCATTGTGATAGGCCTTCCCCCTATCCGTCACCTGGGGACGCGCTCGATGGGTACTCAACCGCACGGGGATGGGTACTCAACCGCACGGGTGGTACTCAACCTCACGGGGGGTACTCAACCGCACGGTTTTTTTTTTCTTCACTTTTATTCAAGAGTTTTTCCTCCAATAGGTCATTTAATTTTACAAGCTCTTTAATTCTCGCATTCTTCTCAGCTAGCAATTCCTTCAATAATTATATTATGCTATCTCTACTTGATAAACTGCTACATTATTGCAGTAATTTCCCTTATCAGACTCCTGTCAAGACTGACAACATATCAAATTTCTCTCAATATCATAACCTTTTTACACCACTTATATCCACTTTTTTGTCACAATAACTACAGAGCCCAGAACAAGCTACCACCTGGTGAGGCATCTTATCTTATCTTATGTAGTAAATGACTTACCATCTTAACAATTACAACCATCGAAACTCTTAAATCTCCTAGGAGTGGAGACACAAAAGATCTTCTAGGTTGTAGTGTAGATACATCCCCAATTAATACAATACAATACCAACCGATCTTCATTCCTTACAGGTGGGGGGGGGGGGGGGAACTTTTAAATCGTAAATGAGCACCCTCTTTTTATACTGCTATGAAGAAACTTGACAACTAAACTTGGTTTATGAATGAAAATCACATCAGTTTTATGTACTTTTATTGATGAAAACGTCACAATAAAATAGATCGAATTTTTCAGTAACAACATTCAAGTGTATTTCTAAAATAGACATCTGATTTTTATCAAAAATTGATATAGTTTCATTATGAAAAAAATAAGGTATAAAAATAAGCTATGGAATATTATTTTTTTTAAACTGGCCAAATTAACAGCTCCAGATCATTTTTTCTACTTACTTAACGAAATTATTACAACTTCCACTATTCAATTGTAAAAAAAAAACGGTTTTATCAGGTATGGTAGTTTTATCTCCACCACCCTCTGACGCTCATTTCTTTGCATCAAAAGACAACGATTCAAGTTTTTAGATTACATTTTGATAGATTAGAATCAAAGAATACCAAATAAGTGGGGATGGCATTTATTTAAAAAAGTGCAAGTCGAGAAAGCCATTACAAAATGGTCCGTTCAGGTCCCTCTTATTTACATAATTGAACTCTAAATTCTATTAAAATGGACAGGCAAAGGAAAGTGGTTTGTATATTATTGGAGAAAACTGAATGATGTCAGAGTCGAATTAGGCTTAAATTTCAAGAACTGTTAACCGGCATTTGGTATCAAATTAAGGGGGATTAAACAGGCCTATAGGATGATATTGTCGCAACTCAATTTTTGCAATAAGCATTCTTATTATTAACGAGGTATTATTTTTTTACATAAACTAATATAAAAATAGAGTATTTTATAAAAAAATAATGGCACATGTGAATTTCTATATTCTTATTAATATTATTGATTATTTCAGCACCTGTTGTATAAAAAAATTCCCGAAACTAATAGAATTTATTTATAATAATAATTAAAGAGCTATGACTAGTTCAATTAATTTCACATGACTATTTTTTTGACTTTCCAGCGTAACAGAATAGTATATTCTATATCAAGGGCGGAAAGAAGTTCATTTCAGCGAGTATGAAGTTAGCGGAGCGAGGGTCGATTGAATACGAGCTGAAATGAACTTCTGATCCGGCCGAGATATAGACACTATTTTTTAGCGCATCGCGTAAGAACACTGAATACTTTGGCTTGTTAGCTTGTTGGCGAATATGTGGTGGCGTACAAATTAATTCACTGTCAGTGTAATTTTCCTGTCGAGCGTTAATTTTGTTTCTTTATTGACGAAACCTCAGAAACTAGTAACCCCCGTTAATCGTTATAATTAGATAGGTACCTATACCTGTTATTATATTTCCAGCTCGTTTAGACTTTATTGAAATATGCGCGTAGGTATAGTGGTCTCGGTTTAGTTGTCAGCGGTGTGCTTCAATTTCGCTCTCACCTGCCGCGTAATCACTAACTGATAACACTATCAGTAGTTGCTATAGTAACTCCTAAATCTGTCCGCCCTAGGGCCAGAAAAAACGTTCGTTGCGGGCTGGAAAATTTTCTACGCTTGGAAGCGAGCTGCTGTTGCAAGCAGGCTGCAATTTGCGTCATTCCGCCGGCTACTGAGCTACTGAAAAATCGTCTTTCAGAGGCGATGCGCTAAAAAATAATATCAAACTTATTTACAAAAAAAAAAGTGTTTTTCTTCTTTACAAACCCAATGATTAATAATAATTACAGGTGCAAGGAATATTTGTCACTAGTTATACTGAATAAAAATTTGCAGAGTTGACTCTTGTCGTAGAAATCAACACATGCCATTTTCTCACTCCTAAACAGTTAATGTACAATCTAATGGTAAAGCCACATTATTAAAGGCTAGTTCACATCTCTTGAAGCAGTTTACATTATTAAAGTGCCTAAGCGTATGTGAACAACTGGAAAGACGGTTTTGCTTATAAATAAAAACAGGCACTCTTATCAAAAGCAAAATAAAAAATCGATATAAAACACATCAACATCTAAAAGTATTTTTCTTTCAACAGTTATAGAGGCATCTTTTATTGACATTTTTAACGTCACCAATAAAAAACAATAATAATTATATGTAACAGTGTAGTTCTCTGGATAACAAGGTCTCTTAACACGTTTTTTTCTTCATCGAAAACTTCATATAATTAATATAAAACACGTAATAAAAATATAAACTTAAAAATGACAAAACATGACAGATAATAGGAGGCAGTATCTACAAATATTTATGACATATTTTAGGCTGACATGATTTAGATGATCTTTTAATTCATTAACAAACTTCTTCTAGCCTGAGAATTATTAGTCTGATTAAAAGTAAACACTCTGAAAAAACGGGGGTCTTGAAAATTGTGATTATTAAAGTTTGCTATCTGATTCATCTTCATTATATTAGGAAATTTGATCAATCATACATGGTGATAAAAATTATGGCACCTACCCTAAACAAATAAAATTATAAGAAAATATTGCACACAATTTGGTTCAATTATCTCCACCCTATCAAACAAAATAAAGAAGAATTGATCAACCTTAAAGCCGGACCCACACAAAATAACTCCTGAGATTTCACACCCCTGAGAGCTCCCCATCTCTCAGAAGATGCCTAGTTTAAAATAATTTAAAAGAAAAAGAAACAATTCCACAACACTAAAGAGTCAGTTATTATAGAGAGCTAAAATGAATCATGATACGAGGTACGAGGGTGATCCAAAAAATTGACGACTTGAAAACAGACAAAAAAAGGTTCCAAATTAAGGGTTTATTTGTGTCCGGAGAGAACCCTTCTTGAGACACAAAGGAGTCGTATTTTCAGAGAGAAATAAAGAAGAGTTTGTCAATAAATTAATCGATCAACTCATTGATCCCGGAATATTTTCGGGGATACGATACAATACAATAATGCAACGCAAGATATTGCATCAGATTGTATGGAATGACGGAAACTTTGTGTTAGTTCATTAAACAAAAAAAATATAAATATAAATATGTAGGTAGGTATTCAAAATATTAAAAATGTTAGTGTATAAAATAATTAAATGCATATATTCAACAGTTCAACTTTATCACTTTTTTCGAGATTTTAAACACAGGAAAGAAGTGATGATGAGGACGATGATAAAATTAAATATACAAAAGCTCTGAGATTTGTTGAAGTTGTATGCTAAAAATTAAGTTAGACTCGATATAATAAATAGCAACCCTCACAATAAATCTCTCTTAAAAGGTAAATTAAAATGATGACAAATGAGGTGATTAATACTGAAATAATGTTATGTGTAGTAGAACTAAAATAAGATTGAGGGAAATCATAACACTAAATATCCGTTTCTATTTTACATACTGCAGGCTTACTACTGATTTTTTGAAACAATGATTTTATTATTGTGTATAATAATTATTTTAGTGTGTAAAAAAGTAGAAGTCAGTGTAATTTTGAAACCTATTAGAAGAAAATCCTTTGGAGACAACATAGTTTGCTCTGAGGAAAGCTATAGTCAGTATAGTTTGGGATGTTATGAAAGAGAGCTAAATTGGAGCTCTAAAAGAGGTGACGAGCAACTATTGTGAACTGAATTAGAGGAGGCTGCGTTTAGTAGCAGTGAGATTACAAAAAAAAATTATTTTTTGTTATTAAATTCCCTATTGTAATGCAAATAGGGACTGAAAATAATTAATATGTAAAACTGAAAATGTTGTAGCAGCCAACATGTTGTTTCGAGTTTTATGACTTCCCTCCATAATTTTAAAAGTGTTATACTACTACACTACTAAAACATTGAAGTGATAAAGTTAAACGAAATCAAAATATTATGCTGTACAGCCGTTAGATTTGTTCATGTACGAATCAGTATCGTAATTATTATTGTGACACTGCGCAAAGTACATGCTGGACAGTTGACTGTCCAGGTCGGTCAAGGTGCGCGACTCAAACGAACCGATTCTCGAGTCGTAAGAATCGATTTTACCGTACGAATCGGCTCTCGAATAATCGATTCTCGAGTCGTACGAATCGCTCACGCGATCGATTACAATGTTCGGGGGGGACTTGAGCGGATGGCGCAGTTTGTTGGAGCTCATCTCGATCGACTGATTGATTCTGAACGAATCGATTTCCGAGATTTGATAGAGCTTGTCCTTGGTCGCCGGACCGATGCTCTGTTGGCAGTGCGGCCTGTGAATCGAAAGCATCTCCATCAGGTTCGCCTTTTGGTTTTGCAGCTCCTGGAATTGTTTCTTCAAGTCGATGTTCTGGGTTTCCAAAGTTTCCGATTCGGTGATTAGGTTGGCGGTTTTCTCTCGTTTTTTCAATCGGCATTTCGTCGCTGCGATCTTGTTTCGTTCGCGACGGCGGCGTCTTCGTTCCTCATCTTCAAGAGTTAACTGAAAAAGTAATTAGATATAAATATAATGAAAAAGGTGACAAATTAACTTTTTTTTAATATACCCTTAACTTGTCATTTAGTACATAACACTAACTAGATATTGCTAGAAATAAAAAAAACCTGTTGTTGGAATCACATAATCTCTTTGCATACTCCTCTATCCTACTCTTTTTAAATCTAAGCAAACTGAATTTATTTCACTTCAAAAATGAAGCCAATTCCTGGCTGGGTAACCAAATTTGTTACCTGGGTAAACATTCATTGCCCACCAAGTGGCTGTTAAGGAAGGAGTACAGTAAAATGTGTTTTAAACTTGATTGACAGCAGTATATTTCCTGGATAAACATCTGAATTGTTGCTTGATATTTCGAATTTTACGTTTTTTCAATTTTTTCATATGAGAACTTATGCTTTAGGTAACGTTTTAATAAGAAGATATTCTTCATTGGTAAACAAAAATTGGTTGCCTCTGTAAACACTCATTATTCACTGAAAAGGTCGTTGAGGTGCACAAAAAAGTAAGGTTGTTCTAATCTTTGATCATTGCCAAAAAGAAAAAAAACTATTTTCTATGGATTAGACTAACTTTTTGTTTGGTTCTCGCAATTTTTTATTTTGCGAATCCTTCTTACGCTTTAAGCGGATTTTGCCTTAATAAATTCCAAAATATGAATCAGTTGTGGTAAGAAGTTAAGTCTTCCTGGGTAAACAAACTTGCATGTTGCCTGGGTAAACAATCATTGCCCACCAAGTGGCTGTTAAGGAAGGAGTACAGTAAAATGTGTTTTAACTTGATTGTCAGCAGTATATTTCCTGCATAAACATCTGAATTTTTGATTGATATTTCTAATTTTTGGGTTTTTCAATTTTTTAATATGAGAACTTGTGCTTTGACGTTTTGATAAGAAGATATTCTTCATTGGTAAACAAAAATTGGTTGCCTCTGTAAACACTCATTATTCACTGAAAAGGTCGTTGAGGTGCACAAAAAAGTAAGGTTGTTCTAATCTCGATCATTGCCAAAAAGAAAAAAAACTGTTTTCTATGGATTAGACTAACTTTTTGTTTGGTTCTTGCAATTTTTTATTTTGCGAATCCTTCTTACGCTTAAAGCGGATTTTGCCTTAATAAATTCCAAAACATGAATCAGTTGTGGTAAGAAGTTAAATCTTCCTGGGTAAACAAACTGCATGTTGCCTGGGTAAACAATCTTTGTTTACTAAGCGGCTATGAAAGGAACACAGTTAAGTTTCTTTTGATCTTCACTATCAACAAAAAAAGAAGGTTGCTGTACATTTCCTGATTTAGAAACCTATAATGTTTGCTTAATAGTATATTCTGACTGACAATCCGAAATGAGATAAAAATCGTGGGTGTGAGATAAAAATCATGGCTGTATGAACAAGGGTGCCTAAGCTACAGAAAAGAAGAAAAAGAGATAAAAATTATTGTAAGGAGCTTTTCAAAAATCTTGAACAATTTAGTTAACCGCATAATTTTCTACTCTTTTTAAATTTTCATATGAAAAATTAATTCATTGTCGCTTTAGAAATAGTTCAATCCTAAATTTTGAAATAAAATGACATTGAAGAAGTAAAATAGTCACAAAGTGTTAAAAGCAAACAATTAGAAATATGTTCCTGTCTAACATCTAACCAAATATCACGAGATTAATATTCAACATAGGTGATAGAATTAGATATAGGACGAAAATAACGAGGCATTTGACATGTACAAATTGACTGTCATAACTTATGCGGTACAGATGCAATAAAGATCTAGTAAACAAACTTGGGAAAGGGTTAAAAATAGGCGAGTTGTTTCGGGGAGAGAGATTTGATTATTTACCATCCCGATTATTTACTCAGTTAAATTAAGTCATCCTTCATATGTCACTTCAAGCAGAAAGTGATCAAATTTACACACATACGAAATACTTCATAACAAAAAATTACTTTCTTGCCTACCAATTTACACGCCCACCAAATACATAACCAAACCATGCAAAACAGAAGAGCAAGAAATTTGTATGATTCGCAAGCAGCTGCAAATGCTGCTTGCTGAAGTTTTCCTCTAATTTTTTTAAATTTTTTTATTACTTTACTATTTAACAAAAAAATTAAATAGAAAAATAAAAACGGGCATACTTTTATTAACCTAAGACTGCTCTTTTTTAGCTTAATAAGTTGAAATGTTTTTTTTTATCGCATTTTTCAAAATATTTACATACTTTTACACATTTGTGACAAACTTTTACTTACACCTTTTCGAAGCATTTTTAAAAATAAAATTTCATAACAGAATTATCAGCTTAATTTGAAGGCATTTTTAAAGCTAAAAAAGACAAACCACCAATCATATCTGACACTGATAAACTTGGTTGACTATTAAATTTAAATTAATAAAAAATTTTTGCATCTATCTAATTGAAAAAATATCAAGAATAACGCGCTTAGATGATAAAAAGATAAACAAAATAACACGTACTCCAGTGATGCCACTCTCCTGCTGTCTGTCATCCTCAGATTCGCTTTCCTGCTTCTTGATCCGTTTGCACTTGTCCATATCGAACAAGTCTTCGCCGTCGCTTTGGAATTTTCGTTTTTGTTCTATCGATAGCTTCAGCCCGGCTTTGACCAGCTGCGATCTCGTGTGCAACAGGCTCGGCGTCTTGTGCGTGGGTGACTCGGTACTGGAAGAACTGTTAGAATCACTGGACATGGTTTTGGTGTCACTGTGTTTGTTGCTGCGTTTGTCCCCGAAGGTGTAATCCAGCGGGTTCGTCATGGAAATCAGAGAATTCAGTATCTCGGGAGTTTTCGGGGTAACACTGGCGTTTTCCACTAACAAGCTGTTGGCCGCGTTGGCGGCGGCCTCCGCTAAACTTATGTTTAAATTATACATATCACAAATTTTCTTCATATCACAATTAGGTTTAAAATGGTAGTCTCTCTCAGATGCACAGCTATCTTGAGTTAGAGTCATTCACTCGGGGTGTGTCTTCTTTGCTGGAGAAGTGTATCCTGAAATGAAAACAACAAAATGTATCAAAAATTAAAGTATGTATTAGCAACGAGTTGTTTCAAATTCAAAGTGTTGCATATAAGGTATGTAATTTCAAAAGCACTCAACGGACATGATTTTTGGATTTCGAGTTCTCGCAAAAATTAAGAATCATAATCAGGAGTTAAAGTTAATTAAGTTAAAACACAAAAGTATTGTGTAAAGTAAAACTGGAATCAAAATTATAACATTTCATTGGTATTATTTAAACTTTCGTAATCCAGAAAAGCTAAAAAATTAAAAATAAAAATTAATCCCATAGACTCTTCTTTCGATTTCATCCTGACTTTGGACGACTCCTCAAAACAAAATAGTAACTGACAAAAAGCTCCCTTCACCCAACTAAATTTGAAGAATTTAATTGAAAAAATTTGTCTCTCCCTAAAAATAAAGTACACCCAAGTTTAGTAGATTTTTTTATTGAAGAAAATTGTCTCTCCCCAATAAATATAGCACATGCAACAGACTTTAACTAGAGAAGAAGTCCCAAAAAATTTTATTGAAGAAAACTGAGCCCCCCCCTCCTCCCTAATAAAAATGTAGTTAGTGTTCAATATTCGCGACTTTAGAAAACGCCTCAAAGACTATTGAAGAAAATTATTTCTCTCCATTACAAATGTATACAGATTTTCAAGGATCTTCACTGAAGAAGTATGTCTCTCCCCAATAAAAATTAACTACTCCCGACTTTATAAGAAAACTAAAAGGTTTTTATTGGAGAAAATTGTCCCTCCCTAAAACAAAATGAAGTATACCAGACTTTAGAAGAGCTCTCAAAATTTGTTATTTAGGAACACTGTCTCTCCTCAATTAAAATGAAGTATACCAGACGTTATAAGAAGTCTAAAAAATTCTTATCGAAGAAAGCTACCTCCCTCCCCAATTAAAATTTAGTTATAGTTCGATATTTGCGACTTAAGAAGAAGCCTCACATACTTTTATTGAAGATAATTGTCTCTCTCCATTACAAATGTATACAGAATGTATTCCTGATATTTTCAAGGATCTTCACTGAATAAGTACATATGTCTGTCCCCAATAAAAATTAACTACTCCCGACTTTATAAGAAAACTAAAAGATTTTTATTGGAGATAATTGTCTCTCCCTAAAACAAAATGAAGTATACCAGACTTTAGAAGAGGTCTCAAAATTTTTATTGAGGAACATTGTCTCTCCTCGATTAAAATGAAGTATACCAGACGTTATAAGAAGTCTAAAAACTTCTTATCGAAGAAAGCTACCTCCCCCCAATTAAAATTTAGTTATAGTTCGATATTTGCGACTTAAGAAGAAGCCTCACATACTTTTATTGAAGAAAATTGTCTCTCCCAATTACAAATGTTTACAGAATGTATTCCTGATGCCATTTTAAAGGATCTTCACTGAAGAAGTATGTCTCTCCCCAATAAAAATTAAGTACTCCCGACTTTATTAGAGGACTTAAAGCTGTTATTGAAGAAAACTGTCTCTCCCCAATAAAAATGAAGTTAGTGTTCAATATTCGCGACTTTAGAAGACACCTCAAATTCTTTTATTGAAGAAAATTGCCACTCCCTAATACAAATGTATACAGACTGTATTCCTGATGCTGTTTTTAAGGATCTTCACTGAATAAGTCTCTCCCCAATAAAAATAAAGTACATACTGCCAACTTTTGAAGAGAACTAAGAGATAATTATTGAAGAAAATTGTCTCCCCCTAATAAAAATGAAGTATAACAGACGTTAGAAAGAAGTCTCAAAAATTTTTATTGAAGAAAATTGTCTCTCCCCAATAAAAATGAAGAAGTGTTCATTATTCGCGAGTTTGAAGACACTTTCAAATTTTTTTATTGGAGTCTCTTCCCAATAAAAATGCATATTCCTGATATGCTATTATCAAGCATCTTCACTGAAGAAGTATGTCTCTCCTGAATAAAATGAAATATTGAAATAAGTTTGAGATCTTCATTGCAGAACTGTTTACTCCCTAAAATTAATTTAGACAATGTTTCAATCCTCATTTGGTTATTGAAAAAAGGACAACAAATTAGATGAGAATGTTTCAAGTTGTATTTAAAAGTTGCAACATAATTTAACAAATTATATCCTCTTGAAAGGTTGGTTTGGTTGTTTCCTATTCAATATTTGCACTTTAAAAATAATTAAATCTAGGTATAGAACTAAGAAACTCAAAAATAAATTTATCAATGACAATTTCTTATCTTATTTCAACTCGTATCTTAGGTATGTTAGAATCACCCTGTATCAATAATTAACCATTATTATGCTTAATAATAATATGGTATGACCTATTAAGATCCATTGAAAATATTAATAATAAGAATAAGTAACAATATTATAATTTTCAAGCATATTATTAACATAACATAACATAATACTATCCAATATCTAAATGTGTTAAATAAATCTGATAGGTACTTGATCATTTCCAAGGTAAGTGTTACCTTTCACCTCTAATCAAGTTTTTGATGGATCTTGTATGTAGTTGTAGGCGGAATAAATAGAAATACATAGAAAGTCATTACAGGGTGTCTCCGTTTAATTATTTGTATTACCTATCCTATACCATACTTGTTGGAACACTTTAATGATTTATTTAGTTCAAAAATACTTTCATTAACTTTTATAGAATTTTATATGAATACTCTCTTGATGAGGTGAAGCGGTAGTCATTAAAATGATTCTCAGTTCAGTTACACACCTACAATATAATTTATACCTAATGCACTAGCACTAGAGCACTACTGGGATATGATAATGTTTAGTATCCCATAAAATATTTGAAGGTTTTTAGTAAGTACCTACTGCTAGGCTAGGAGAAATTATTAAGGCCCTATAATATGGATTATTTAAGAATCCTTTAAAATGTTGCTCTTGTTTATGAAAAAAAGAAGTTTATTAGTCCATGCAGTTACACCCCTTTTATTATAGAAAGTCTGAATTAATCTGAATCTGAAAAAGTCCTTTAAATTTCGGGGAGTTTCTGGGTATTATAAAAATTTCTGTATATAACATCAACTTTTTATGAACGAGAGATATGTAAAAGAATTACATGGAGTCTTTATTCTTTTTAATAATTAAAAATAATTAAATTAGATTAAATAAATAGATAATTAAATCTCCCACAAGAGGCACAGAATGTAACTAAAAATACAGAAATTGTCAAGAGTACCATAAAAAAGTAAAAAGAAGCAATTATTGCTATGTTAAGTATGTGAAAATCTCATTTCTAATGGTAAAAAGATTTTTTAAGAATTTGATTATGTTAATCTTTCCTAACAATTTCGTTTTTCAACAGGTTTTAAAATATGCTCATTAGGATAACTCTCGTGTCTTGCTAAGCAAGAACGTCGTACCTTCTGACATTTTCCTAAAAATCGAGTTCCAGGTATTTATTTCTACCTCTATTTTGCTTAAAGCAGAAATTTTCCCATCTGCACTTTTAAGACAGTTTAATTAAACTGCCTATAAAATTTGAAATATGTAATTTCAATAAGAAAGTGGTGTCACTAAGGAAATTAGTCTTAAACTACATATAACTAAAAAAATACATTTTACTAAGGCAAAATATCGTAACTGATTTTTTTGTAAAGGTGCAATATTTTTAATAAATATTTATGCAAAAATGCACAACATACAGTGCATGTCGCAGGCATGGTACACCCCCCTTTTTTTTCTTTTTTTTTGAGATAATTTTTTGAAATTTGGTACGTCGCATATTCTCGATAGAGCGCACTTTTTAGCAGAAAATTGAATTTTTTCCCACATCCGGTTTTTCCGGAAATGTTACCAACTTTTTATTTTTAAATGGGACAACCTATATACATATTATTATATTTTTGGATTCTATACATTTGTACGAATCCAATAACAATACCACAAAGTACCATTTTAAATGTCTAATTTGTTTATATTTAATTTTTTATTTCTCAATTATAGTGTGCCATGACTTCAGTTGTGTTCGTCACAGATGCAAAATGGGTACACCAAAATGTCCCTTATTAAGAGTATACTAGTAGATGGTACCTCGGTACCAATATGTTACCATTTGAAAAAAATGAATCCAGCTCAAAAAATCATTCCGGTGCGCATATAATTCGTCCATAAATCACTTAATTTAGTACTTTGAACAAAAATTCGATTTTTCTAGCATTAGATGATCCTATTGGAGTAAAACGAAATAGTCATGGCACACTATAATTGAGAAATAAAAAATTAAATAAAAACAAATTTGACATTTAAAATGGTACTTATGTGGTATTGTTGGATTCGTACAAATGCATAGAATCCAAAAATATAATACTATATAGGATGTCCCATTTAAAAATAAAAAGTTGGTAACATTTCCGAAAAAAACGGATGTGGGAAAAAATTCAATTTTGTGATAAAAAGTGCGCGCTCTATCGAGAATATGCGATACTTACGTACCAAATTTCAAAAAATTATCTCAAAAAAAAAAGAAAAAACAGGGGGTGTAACATGCCTGTGACACACACTGTATATACCTATATAAGGTATATGATTTTATTATTTATTTATACAATACTAGCCTGCTGAACCTAAAAGTCCCTAACTCCAAACAACCAGCAGTGTTGTCAAGTTTCAATAATATATTACACCCACATAATAATTAAACCTGAATTCAATAATGTTTAATATCACTTTATTTTTTAGCAGGCTTTTTATTTACTCATCAATGCAGGATTAAGTTCAATAATTATACTTAAACTTTAACTTTGTACAAATAATTGTATCATATTATTTGTATTTTATATTATTGTACCTTTCCATAATAATTAACAATAATTATTAATAATTTGATTGTACCTAAAAAATTTAGAGATAAAAAGGTAAACTGACAACACTGAAATGAATTGAACCAAAACTGGTAATTGGATAAAACAGGTAAAATATTTCAAACGCACCTGATTTTTTTTTGGTATTGATACCCCTACTCTCTTATTCACTGCTCTTAGGAATAATCTCTAGATGGCAGGTGCTAATTATTTTGCATTTAATTTGGGTTAATTTGCAATATTATTTTTTATTATCCTAGGAAGGACGCTCGCTCGCTTAGAAAAAGCAATTTAATTAACAGCCGTTCAATATTAGCCGCCACAGTATACCTACACCTACACATCAAACAATATAAGCAATAAAATCGGGACCCAAAAGTAAAGTGTTAGAGGTATAAAAGCTTTATAAAATAATAAATTCGGAAGTAAAATATTGTTATAGATTTACAATTTGTTGATACATATGAGTAGGTAGCCCAAACACCTACTAAATAATGCATCCAATAAATATTTACTCAAGCGTCTTCTTACCTTTTTTTCGAACACCTGAAATAATTGGCGAATTCAAGATTGAGTTCATAGAATTTTAGGGCGAATTTGAATAGTCGACACTGTTTCACGCACACACGAATACACAAATTCGCAAATATACTCGCGTAATAATTATTATAATACATTTCATACTCTTCTAAACAGCTCAGTACCGATCACTAATTTGTAATACCGCCGAGAACGCTCCAATGTTCCCGATACAACAATAAAACCTAAAAATGTAAATCGTTAATATGTGCTCATGTCAAACACTCCCATATAATTTTTGCTTGTATACAGCCGGCTATTTTTAGACTTGATGTCATCACCTCGGCTTCTCATTGGTCCCAAATGACATAAGCAACGCGGAGAGCCGACGCGCATCTCCTGGCAACGATGGAACTCGCGGCCACCTGAATGCTGTTTTATAACTTATAATTGCAGTCACAATAACAAAACATCGCTACACACTAGTGATGTACGCGGAATTAGATATCGCAACCGTACTCCGTTATTAATTAACGTTATTACATAATAATTATTATCAAGTAGGATATTCGTATTCGTATTAGTTTTTGCCTTAGTTATGACTTTTTTATGACTGGAAAACCTTTAAAGAAATATTTAAAATTTAGAGGGTCTTTTATTATTATGCATACACAATAAATTTTTTTAATTTTTTTTTTTAATTTGTCAAATTAGAAAATATAAACTTCAAAGCGTTTAAATCTTTTACTTCTTTGGTCTGTTCTGTATGCGCTTTGTTTTGGATATTGACAGTTTGACAATCTGGATATTTGCGAAACGAAACTAGTGAATAAGTTAAGAGCCCAGAGCTGCCAGACCGTAAACACAAAAAAAAAGACTTTGGGGTTTTAAAAAAATATAATTATATGTGTTGTAAATTAGTCCCGTTTTGCAAAATCCCATAAATTGTTAACGAAAATCGTTATATTGAACATTGTTAGATCCGAAAATGTAGTCGCGGTAATAAGTAACTGACAAAAATTACTAAAAAAGCTATTTCGAAGAAGCGTCAAGCAGAAACTTATGTTTCGAAGAAAATTTTCTGGGAACTTGCCACTTCTCCAAAATGGCTTTTACTACATTTTCGGATTTAATAAAAAATAAAAATAATAAATATAAATTAACAACATCGTATAAGGTGTTGTAGATTTACCTACATAACAATAATAATTGCAATATCTGACAACAGGGTCAGCCTCCTCAGCTACCATAAGATCCATCATGGATTATTAGTGTATTTTTTAATAAAAAAAATATTCATTCATGTCGCCAGTCGTAACGTAATATACAGTGTGTGTCACAGGCATGGTACACCCCCTTTTTTTGCTTTATTTTTTGAGATAATTTTTTGAAATTTGGTACGTCCCATATTCTCGATAGAGCGCACTTTTTAGCAGAAAATTGAATTTTTTCCCACATCCGCTTTTTCCGGAAATGTTACCAACTTTTTATTTTTAAATGGGACACCCTGTGGGCCGGTTGCACAAAAACAAATTAAAAATTTTGAGATAATTACTGATTTTGAATTATAAATTTTGAAAATATGGCGAATATATTTAATGATTTTTAATTTTTTATCAGTAATTAACTCTTCTTAAAGGGAGTAAAACTTATTTTCAGCAATATTAGACCAATATTCTCATAATACAGGGCATTTTAAAATCAGTAATTATCTGAAAATGCTTAATTTACGTTTGTGCAACCGGCCCTATACAGGGTGTTCTACAAGCTCTATGACAAACTTTGACAGATGGTAGGTTGGTTGATTTTAAACATATTTTTTTTAATAAACATGGGTCCGATTCGTTTTTGTTTAGAAGTTACAAGCATTCTTAGAACACGACCTTTTAGAGTTTATTGATGACGTGCAACTCAATATTATTCAAAATATGTGGTATCAGCATGACGGTGCACCACCACATAGAGGACGACAAGTTGCTGCTTGGCTAAATGAACATTTCCCGAATAAATGGATAGGTCAAGGAGGTCCAATATCATGGCCACCTCGTTCTCCCGATCTGAATCCTCTGGATTTTTATTTATGGGGACACATGAAGCAGCTGGTCTACCATGTTGAAATCGCTACCCATCAGCAGTTACTTGAAATAATTCAAGATGCAGCTAACCAAATAAGAAATGATCCAAATCTCATTCTTCGAGTGACCGAATCTTTAGTTCGTCGATGTGAGGCTTGCATTCAAGCTGAGGGTGGACATTTCGAACAATTTTTATAGTCTAAAGTTTTGTGATTATCATTTAATTTAAATTTTTATTGTTGATTGTTAATAAAGGTTAAATGCTTGTAACTTATAAACAAAAACGAATCGGACCCATGTTTATTAAAAAAAATATGTTTAAAATCAAGCAACCTACCATCTGTCAAAGTTTGTCATAGAGCTTGTAGAACACCCTGTATATTATATGTATATTATATTTTTGGATTCTATACATTTGTACGAATCCAACAATACCACATAGTACCATTTTAAATAAATGTCAAATTTTTTTTATTTAATTTTTCATTTCTCAATTATAGTGTGCAATGACTATTTCGTTTTACTCCAATTGGATCATCTAATGCTAGAAAAATCGAATCTTTGTTCAAAGTACTAAATTAAGTGATTTATGGATAAATTATGCGCACCGGAATGATTTTTTGAGCTGGATTCATTTTTTTCAAATGGTACTATATTGGTACCGAGGTACCATCTACTAGTACTCTTAATAAGGGGCATTTTGGTGTACCCATTTTGCATCTGTGACGAACACAACTGAAGTCATGGCACACTATAATTGAGAAATAAAAAATTAAATAAAAACAAATTTGACATTTAAAATGGTACTTATGTGGTATTGTTGAATTCGTACAAATGTATAGAATCCAAAAATATAATAATATATAGGGTGTCCCATTTAAAAATAAAAAGTTGGTAACATTTCCGGAAAAACCGGATGTGGGAAAAATTTAATTTTCTTCCAAAAAGTGCGCTCTATCGAGAATATGCGACGTACCAAATTTCAAAAAATTATCTAAAAAAAAAGAAAAAAAAGGGGGTGCACCATACCTGTGACACACTGTATATACCTATACCTTAACATGTCGATTTTTTCGAAAAAACCAAATAGTAGTTTTTGTAATAATAAGTCGGAAAAGGCCAATTAAAATAAAATTAGCTCAAAAGAGCAGATACAAGACGCCATTTTGGACTTTCGCATTGCGAACCTCAGTGCATTGTTTCCATTTATACATACATAAAATTCGACTTGGAAAAAAGAAATAAAATTTCGAACATGCGAATAAGGAACATAATTTTGAATCGAATCAAATGGGTTACGCCTATAACGCTGATGAAAGTAACATTAAAAATTAATAAAGTAAGTAAAATAAAATTAATATTTATTGTTTTTCGTTGCACTATTTTTATAATCAATATACCTAAATACGGATTTTCTTGAAATAGGTCAATAGGTTAATAGGCTATTATGTAGGTACTTGCACAAATTATGTAACTTTGTAACAGTAACAGTTATTGATTTGATCCCGCATCACTAGAGCGTTTAAGAATAATAGTATTCGTTCGTCGTCCGGCTTCGGTTCAGTTCGTTGCATTTGCATACCGGGTGATCCTTCAAACAGGATTTGAATTTGCTCTGGTCAGGGTCCTCCTCTCATGTACCTACGTCTTTCTTCACAGGCAAAAAAATATAAAAATATTGTTTTGGGGTTTAACTTTAACAGAGCAGCTCTAGCATTAATCATTATAGCATATTGCCTCCGGGTTTAGTTTAGTCCCAAGCCCAATAATTATAAGTGTATGCACTCATAAAATAATATGTATAACTACATAGTATTCATAGGTATATTATTTACATAATTGCATATTGCATATAATATATTAGGTAAAAAATGGATAGATAAGTACATAATGTAGGTACCTATCCACAAACCTACCTATATATTTTTAAAAAGTATCTTTAGACCTTCAAAATCACTCGGAATATTCCGTTATTTATTAATTTTATAGTACCCTTTTCAAAATCTTGTTATTATACCTATGATTTCGATATTTTATGAAGCAATAATTTCTGTTTTATCAAAAAAAATTATATAATAATATTTTCAACATTCATTTATTTGGGTCATAAAATTATTAAATTATTGTTTTTTATAAATTGAAAATAATAATTTTAGTGTAATTTTCTGGCCCCTATTAAGGCTATTTTTGTACTGGTAAATATACAGGGTCAACCTTTGGGAGCTGATATCATTTATATAGGCTAATAAACTGTCAGTTTGACAGTTTCCATTTTTTGTGTATCTGTGTTTTAAGAAAAACTCAACATTTAAAAAATATTTTCAGCACAACACCACTTCCGGTTATACCGGAAGTGGACACGAACTTCGTTATTTTAAATGACACAGTGCGGTTTTTTTATGGATTCGTGTTCCTCATCAAAAATTAAGTGACTTTAGTAAAACAACATAATATCAATCTTCAATTGTTTTTGAGTTATGTATTTGGATTTTTATGAATTTTTTGACACTTTCAGAGTCTCACTAAAACCGTGTTATCTACGAAACTGTATGACATAAATTGATGAAATAAATTTAAGTTCACTAAAAAATTAACGAGTTATCACACAACATTCGAGAAATCAGAAGAAACGCGCAAAAAGTGATTGAAAATTATTTTTGAAATTTCGAATTTTACAAGTAAAACAAAATCATTTTTTCAAATAGCACCCTGTATATTTTTATATTTCATTAGATTGGCAAAAAAACTAAACAAAATCGATGTGCATGATAAGGGAATAATATTTTTTCATTTTTCAAATAAATAAAATAAAAATTTTTCAAATAATGCTATTTGAAAAAATGATTTTTTTTTATTGTAAAATTCTAAATTTCAAAAGTCATTTTCAATCACTTTTTGCCCGTTTCTTCTGATTTCTCGAATTTTGTGTGATAACTTGTTAATTTTTTAGTGAGCTAAAATTTATTTCACAAATTTATGTCATACAGTTTCGTAGATAAAACGGTTTTAGGGAGACTCTGAAAGTATCAAAAAAATCATAAAAATCCAAATAATTCAAAAACAATTTAAGATCGATATTATGTTGTTGTACTAAACTCACTTAGTTTTTGATGAAGAACATGAATCCATAAAAAAAAACCGCACCATGTCATTTAAAATAACGAAGTTCGTGTCCACTTCCGGTATAACCGGAAGTGGTGTTGTGCTGAAAATATTTTTAAAATGTTGAGTTTTTCCTAAAACACAGATACACAAAAAATGGAAACTGTCAAACTAACAGTTTGGCCTATATAAATGGTATCAGCTCCCGAAGGTTGACCCTGTATAGGAACAAAAAAATGGTTGGGATAATTTTGTTTTTAGAATTATTATTTTATTTGAGGTATAAAATTATTTCAATTCTAATGTCAGCTTGTAGGTATCTATAAGAGAAATTAAAAACAAAAAGTTTGGAAACATAATATTCCATCCTAATTTTTGTTTTCAGTCTTTTTGCAATGATAAAAAAATCAATAACTTATTGGGACTCAAGAGAAATTAGATTTCAAATAATTTTCTGATGATAAATTAATTCATGTAAAATTTTATTTAATACTGAACATCCCTTCGCCTGCATTATAAATTCGTATAGAGAATTTAAGAAGTTGTCAGGATCAGTTTCCATCCATGCAGGTCAGGTAAGTTGAACGTTTTGATGACTAAAATTTTTAATTATAATACATGAGGTCATACTGAATAAATTGACTATTACTGAAAAATCATATGTAATTATCTGAAATCATTTAAAATTCAAATTAAACCTAGATAATGGTAGGTAACAATTTCCATCAATTTAGCTCCAGGCAAATCTTCGATACTAGACAATCTGACTACTTGCTGGTTCTGTTACCTGACTCATTTCTCCACGACCGGAACAAAAATGTTCGCCGATATTTTATTGATCAGAGATCACCATCATGAACCATTTTTTATGAAAATTGCAGGTTAATCATTTTTATTTATGATACATTTTTCAAGTCTTAATTAATCAAAATTAATAATTATTTATAATCTAAATTATATTTATCCAAAAAATATCCAAAAAAAGTAATTACATACTTTAATTTGTTACAGTTTATCCCTTGCTTTTTGTTTTATTAGATAAGATAACCTTCTGTGTATGTAGAAGTATATCTATGATGCAGCGAGTAGGTATAGCTGTTATAATTGAGCAATATAATTGGTAAAGTTTAAATTATGTGATAAGCATATATCTAATATTTTAAGCACAGAATTTTGAGTACGAAATAATTAAACCGAAATTAAACAAAAAATTATAAGAAATCATTGTAATAAAATGCTGTCAAAATTGACAGCTTCAAGAAAAACCATAATATAACTATAATTTCTATAAATATCACAAATTATACACAGCTTACTTTTTTACAAGATAATAATAATTATAAAGACTGTTATATTGTATCGTGTGATCCACACAATTTTTCACCAACTAGTGCCTTGGAAGAGAGAGATAGCTATTGCAGTCATGTCTGAGCTCATTGCACCTGAGCACACCTACCAATAGTTTGCATTATATCTGACAGACTGGCAGACGTGCTTCATTTTTTCCAAAGCACTAGTTGATGAAAAATTTTGTGGATCACCCGATACAATGGTAGGACATAGAACTAAGTAACACACCATATAAATTAACTTTTTGACATTTTATGACAGGATTAAAGATGTCTGATTAAGTAGGTATACAAAAAAATGCGTCCACTTCATATAGTTTTTTTTTTTATGTTAACTGACAAGACTATTAATTTCTGTCTCACAATTTTTTTTTAACTAGACCGGAAAATAGTTTTATTTAATGCAGCTGATAGCATTTCGCAGCCAAGTTGGAGCCGAGGCTGGGAAACTAACCAAGAAATTTCTTTTCTATTATATAAAATCAAAATTTCACTTTTTTTAAATTATTAGTTATATTATTTATAATGTGCTGTTTTATACTTCAATGTAATTAAATTATTTGTAAAAAAATAATTCTGCCAGTAACCTTAAATTTTTAACTGAATGAACTAGAACCTTGAAACAAAAACTAAATCAAAGGTCATGAATTTTACTACTTTTTGACGTAAAACTAATTTGTCGAATGTCAAAGATGACGTTGCAGTCGCTGTCAACTTTAATTTTTTAAATGGCATCAAGTAGTAAAATTCATGACCTTTGATTTAGTTTTTGTTTCAAGGTTCTTTAGCTCATTCAGTAAAAAATTTAAGGTCAGGAGGGGACTATAAATTTCCTCACTGTATAGTTTACACTACATGACTGGATATATCACACTGTAGACAATACAACCCCACCCGCCACTTGCATTTCAGCCTTGCATGGGTCAAAAGGGTTAGTCATAACATAAATGTCTGCATAGGTGGTAGCTAGTTAGGAATGTTAATGGGTGATTGTTAGGATATAAACTTCAATTTAATCGATCATACAAAATGCCATACAGCCCAAATTCATATCTATTGGTCGAGATACAAAATGGCGGCTGTCCAATTTAAAAAGTGGACACTATCATTCCCACTGTCATACAATCCAGTCACTATAATTTACATTACTTGTCTTGTGTACATTTTCTATACTGTCAGGAAAATCACTCTTGCCAGCAAAAAAACAATTGTCTTAAATAAGTACAGTAGAGTCTTGGATATTAGAGTTCTGTATAATCTCATTTTTATCAACATTAGTTCATTTTTAAAGTTCTTAGCAAGAACTTCTCTCTGTTAGCTCAAAATAGCAAAAACTTCTGCATGGCAGGCTTGGTGAATTCGAATAAAACGTTCATTCCTTTTCAAATCGGTAATAAAAAAACTTTTATTAAATAAATATACATCTTCAAAAACAGAAATACTCGATTTAAGAAATAAATAAACTTAGGAGCCCACAATAATGTTGTTGATCGGAATGTGAATGAGCTTGACAAAGAAGCCAATGAAGCCCATGATGCAGAAGCCGATGGCCGTAGCGATCGCTATTTTCTGGAATTCTGCAAACAAACAAAGAATTACATTTCGGCCAGGTAAATAAAATGAGTAAAAAAATACAAGTTATAAGCTGGTTCTTTATTTTATGGACATTTTTGTTTTATCTCAATTAATTTATGAAGGGAATTATTCATATTTTTTTTTTAAATCTCTGGAATAAATAAATTAATTAAATAACTATCTTGAGATTCTTTTCAACATCAATCACCCTCATTCAACTTTAATAAAAAAAAAAATTCCATGATAAGAAAAGTAACAGTAAGTTCCTTCCTTAGAAATATTTCTCGTAAACTTATATAATTTAATTTATCCATAAAAATTAAGGACAAGTTGAGTAAAAAATAATATAAATTCATCTCTATTTATTACCTGCGTTATTTTATTACCAATTCAAGATATTTTAATAGCCAATTTTTGAGACAGGAAGTTTAAACTTTCAAAACTGGACCAATATGGTTTCTCTATAATAGCTAATGTTAAAACTCAGAGATTGACTTCTCTTTTGAAAAATCGGCCACAAATTTTAGATGCATGCAGGATCACCAGCAGCACGAACCTGCTCCTGTTTAAAGATTCTTTACTGGTACAATTTTGTTTCAATCTAACCAGAATTAAGCAGTAACCAGATCATTCCCAGGTCCAAGTAATCTATTTAATTTCTTCTAACACTTCTATCAGCTTGAAAATTTTGAAATATTATATTTCTTATGACACGGATATGAGAGAATGGGTGATAAGATAAGTCATGGATGAAGAAGAAGAATCAAAGAAATAAAAAAAATGACCTGTTTCTGAGTAAAACTGTTTTAAACATTTGCTTGCACTAAAATTGATCACCATAAATTATGATCATTCTGCAACAATACCAAAGCATGCTTTGGAAACAGCTGCAGGGTTGCCTAGTTATGTACAAAACAGAGACATTCGTATAGAAATAAACTTGGAAATGATACAATTGGGTGAATGATACAAAATAGGTAATAAAATAATTTTAGTTAAAAAAAAAGCTGTCAAAATGAAATCTAAAGCAACCTTTTGGTAAAATTTTATCAAGTAGAATCACCCCCTTAATTCTTTGTGCATAATTTCCGGACACCTGTATATATAGACAAATAATAATTCCCCTGAACGATTACGTTGAATACTGAACGATTATACATAGGGAAATTGTTTGGCTCTATTTCATTGAGTTATACCATCGTGCTCCGGGAGGTACGCTAAAAAGGGGGTCCCGGCTGCTTCACAGCAGTCGTTAAGTTAAGTCAGAGGCCCTTGAGGCTACTTGAAAACTTCTGACACTTGGGCTTTACCACAGCCATAAGATATTTATTTATTTACCTTAGATACCTACTTCATTGTTGAAATTGTTGCAAACAATCCCATTGAAACAATTATCATGGAAGCTATCCCATTGTAACAATTTACCATAGAAACTATCAATTGCAATTCGCCTATGTATAGTCTCAGTACTCACATGGACTAAGGAGTTTTCCAACACTTCTGAGGGGTGGAATAGATGAGGATTAGGAAGGAATTTCAATGAAACATGAACAAGTACTGAAATTATTGTTGTTAACCAATAGCTTTGAATTTGAATCTTCTGAAAGTTGGCTCTAGTTTTGATGTTGAAAGGCTTGTATTGTGGCTCTGAGCGGAAACAACTGTATGAAAGGTGGGGTATCAGGTCGAACCCCAAAAAACTCGTCTCGAGGGAAGTGTTTTGAATTGTACAGTAGCTCCTACTTACTTTTATAAAATAAAACGTTCAATAGTGTTACACTGACAACTGACATCTTTTACAATTCTCGATGTTAAGTTTAAATACCCGTTAAAAATTTAATCGGACAAGACCTTTGTTTTTTTTTCAAATTAGGCACAATATTGCAGCATTTACATCTTAAATAAGATGAGCAGCCAGCTCCAGCTGGCAGGTTTACGAACTCGAACTCTTGCTTGATCACAAAATGCACAAGACAGCTAGCAAGATAACAGTAAAATATCATAACTTGGCACCAAAATCTTTGAATAACCTTCAAAAAAACAACTCACCCTTTCGGTCTGGTTTCGTGCACCGTTTAACTAGCCTAATTGAATCTTTGGCAAACTGCCTGCCAGGTTCGATAAACTTCACTACTTGATCCATTGCAATTCAAACTGGAAAATAAAGGAGAAAACTGTAGGTAAAGTACTTGGTTATTAAGTAGTGGAAATAATTCTTATGAGCTTTCTTATGTAACTGTAATAATAATTGGTACAATTTGACTTACTCTCAACTGATTTCTGAATCCACAAAACTAAGCTCTAGCTAACCAGAAAGCTAGGTAAAATTATTAGTACCAATGAATGTGTGCTTCAAAACTACAAACTTTTAACTTATAATTCCACTTTCTGAGACTGGCATCTGTTAGTTGCTGGTGTTTAAATAGTAGTAGTAAGTTAGGTAGAATAATAAAACGTAACAACTACACTACAACGCCAACAGCCAACACCACTGATGATGAAAAACAGAATTATTGCAAGTGTGAGTTACGAAAATGCCAACACGATCACCTTCAGCCACGTAGAGACAGTTTAGTGCCAACACTGCCGAGAACTGCCAACGCCAACAAAACGATCTCTTGTCACTTCTGTCCAATTCTGGTATTCTGGATAAAAAAGTTGCTTTGTTAGCTGAGTAAATGACAAACGTCAAACCATTCGTCAGTTGTCTTGATTTATAATGAAGCCGTCAGTGATGTCGTCTGTAGGTAGGAGCGGCTAAATGCTGACCGCCGTGCACTAGTAGTTCCCAATAGTACACGGTAGATGTCTCTTACTCCCGACACCTGGCGCCATTTTTTAAATACCTTTTACAGAGTAATATAATACTGAGTAATAAAGGTATGTAACTGTATACAGGGTGTCCCATAATGTGTGGGCAATCTCCCGGATTTGGGTAAATTTTGTAAAAATAAATGAAAAAATATCTATAAAATTAATTCCTCAGAGACACCCCTACAAAGATATTAGCTGTTGGAGTTGAGGGTTGAAAATCAATTTTTTGCAATAACTTTTTTATTTCTTGACCAATTTTGATAATTTTTGGTTTTATTTTGTATTATTTGGGACTGTTTAGAATAGTGTTTCATAATCTTTGGTAGCACATACATAGACCTCGGGATGGCATAACCCCCTCATTCACTTGAAAGAAAACAATAAAAATAATAATTTTACAGTTTTTTAAGGTTAGTTTTCTTTTTATTTGACATTTTTTACATGTATCCTTATTTATTTCGATAGAGCGAACCTTTATCGAGATAAACGTCCTTCTAATAGGTGATGCGTCGCAGGAACTTTCTAAATTTCAAGTAAATTTTAACAAGATGGCTGACCTTTGACAGTAAATTGAGCAGGAAACAAAACAATAACTTAATTAAATACACGTCAAATAGTGTCAAAGATTTTATTTCATGCAGATTCAATTCTAACTGATTTTAAAATGAGTTACAAAAACGCTGAATACGCAGAAAATCAGTTAGAATTGAATCTGCATGAAATGAAATCTTTTGACACTGACGTGCATTTAATTAAGTTATTGTTTTGTTTCCTGCTCAATTTACTGTCATAGGTCAGCCATCTTGTTAAAATTTACTTGAAATTTAGAAAGTTCCTGCGACGCATCACCTATTAGAAGGACGTTTATCTCGATAACGGTTTGCTCTATCGAAATAAATAAGGATACATTTTTGATGTAAAAAATATCAAATAAAAGGAAAATTAACCTTAAAAAAACTGTAAAATTATTATTTTTATTGTTTTCTTTCAAGTGAATGAGGGGGTTATGCCATCCCGAGGTCTATGTATGTGCTACCAAAGATTATGAAACACTATTCTAAAAAGTTCAAAATAATACAAAATAACACCAAAAATTATCAAAATCGGTCAAGAAATAAAAAAGTTATTGCAAAAAATTGATTTTCAACCCTGTGGCGTACTTAGGCGACACACAAAGGGGACTTGTATTTTTGTTCGATAAATAATAAGTGGACTGTATGTTTAAGTAGTATATTTACACGTTTATTACACTTTGTACAATGATTATTAACGATTGGGTAATTAACCCTATTAACACCTTACTTTGTTAATGGCGTAGGTACTTCACTTAAGAAAGACACCAGCCACACTCAAGTATATTAATTAATAATAGAAAAATATGCGTCGTCACATAGAAGACGCTACACTCGACTCGACTCCTTCACAGTTCGAGAGAGAGAGAGAGACTTGTCTCTTCCCTGCACACATCGTCCCAGCACCCTGACGCGCATTGTTGCCAGTATAAAATAAAAATCCTTATGTTTAGTTGTACTGAACATAAACTGGGGGGGCGCGGCAAGCACTACACAACACAACCTTATAAGTAACTAAACACTATAATAATAACAATCATAATAGGAAATAATGTTTTAACTCTTTTTGTTTTGTTAATTAACTGAAAAGCACAAATTTTTTACTACCATTTTAAGTCTGTCGACTCCAAATAATGAATAAGCAAAAAAAGTTAATCCACTTTTAAAAAACAGTAAAATTAGGTAATTGTTAATCCTACATATTGTAAACATTTTACATTAAGTTTATTACTCTGCGTATATTGGCAGAACACACACCTTTTTAATAGATGTCAGACAATTGCCATTGTTTGTTTTAATTTCAACAACTCTAACCTTTTGATCAGGTCCTTTTATTATTTTTGTAATACGGGCCAATTTCCATTCTAATGGGGAAACATGATCCTCTTTTACCAGCACTAATGCACCTTCTTCCAAATTAGGTTGTTCTTTTTGCCACTTTGGCCTATTCTGCAACTGAATTAAATAATCTCTGACCCACGCCTTCCAGAATGACTGCTGAATCCTAGTGCAAAGTTTCCAAAATTTTAAACGATTAATAGGAACGCCTGTCACATCAGGTTCGGGTATAGCAGTTAGTTCTGTTCCAATTAAGAAATGACTTGGAGTCAGATAATTAAGATCTGAAGGATCATTTGTGATTTGACATAATGGCCTTGAGTTCAAAATACCTTCCACTTGAATAACTATAGTATTCAATTCCTCATATGTAAATGTAAGTTTTCCAACTACACGTTTTAAGTGGTGCTTTGCGGACTTAATGCCTGCCTCCCAGAGACCCCCAAATACCGGAGAATAACTGGGTATAAATGACCATTGAATACCTAAAGCAGTACATGCATTTTCAATCTTTGACCTGTGTTCAGTTGAATTAAGTAATGAAGCTAAATTTTGCAACTCATTATTAGCCCCCTTAAACGTAGAGCCATTATCGCTATAAATCAAAGAAGGACGTCCACGTCTTGAAATGAAACGTTTAAGAACACTCAAGAACGTAGGAGTTGTCATATCGGATGCGAGTTCAATATGGATCGCCTTCGTAACGAAACATACAAATAAAACAATATAAGCCTTAGTTGTAATAGATTTCCTAAGTCTCGATTGCTTAATTAAGAAGGGACCTCCATAATCCACTCCAACTTTTTGAAATACTCTAGCCACATTTACCCTATCAGCAGGTAAAGAACCCATCAATTGTTCTGAACACTTAGCCTTCATACGAAAACATTTAACACATTTATACAATACTTTTTTAACTTCTCTATTACCATTAAGAAGCCAATATCTTTGTTTTAGATTTGCCAACACTTGTTTTGGACCAGCATGTAATAATATAACATGCTCATGACGAATTAATAATTCTGTGATATGCGAATTTTTGGGCAAAATTATCGGATGTTTCTTTGTAAATGGTATAGAAGCATTTTGCAATCTACCACCCACGCGAATTATTTTATCAGCATCCAAAAAAGGATGTAGCGATTTTATATTAGAGCTAATAGGCTGATTTTTCTCTAATTGTGCCATTTCTATTTTAAAATAATTTTTTTGCTCTTGTTTAATAATTATTTTTAAAGCATTGCGCATTTCCTGAGCAGTAATATTACCATAGACCCGACTACTTTTATTAGAGAGATTACGAATGAATCGAATACAAAGAGCAGTAATTCTTTGCATTTTAATAATACTCGAATATTTTGTAAATAGCGTCAATAATTCCACCTTACATTCATTGGTTGCTAGAAGTGTTGGAATAGCAAACTCAGTGTTATTAATATCAGGACCTGTACTACTATTATTATTATGTACAAAATCAAGATTTGCCAATTCAGATGGCCCGTGCCACCAAGAGCCTTCATTTTGAAGTACCTTAGGTTGCACACCTCGAGACAAACAATCTGCGGGATTAAATTCCGATCGCACATACAACCAAGAAAATCGTTCAGTCAATTCCTGAATCACTTTAACTCGATTTGCCATATAAACATGCAACTTCAAATGATTCGTGCGGATCCAACTTAGGGCAATCGTTGAGTCTGAATACAAATAAACATTGTTAATATGGTCATGTAGTAAATTATATATTCTGTGAGCTAGTTTTGCTAATAAAACACAACTATTTAGTTCAAGTTTCGGAATTGTAAGCTTCTTACTTAGAGAAGCTACACGCGATTTCGAACACAATAATTTGGTATCGACATGGTTATCATAAACCGTTCGTACATATAAACAAGCTCCATAAGCGCTTGATGAGGAGTCACAATAGCCTATTAACTCGGACCGAATGGAATTACCTATATGTAAATTTCGATCAACTTGCAAAGGAGTCATTGAAATAATTTCAGAAGCAAATTTATGCCATTCTGAAGACAGACTCTTGGGAAGTTCCTCATCCCACGACAAATTATTTTTCCACAATGTTTGTATCAGAAGCTTAGCCTTGACCAGAATAGGTCCGGTAAGCCCCAATGGGTCGTAAAATTTTGATATGAAGCTAAGCACGCTTCGTTTTGTAGGTTTTTCAATTAATTGTGTTTCAGGGCAAAAAATTTTAAAAAGATCCCTTTGCACGTCAAAAACCAATCCCAAAGTTTTCACAACCGTGTCATTTTTGTTTAATTCAATTTGATGACCTTCGGGATGTACAGTCGAAACATTGCTTAATAATGCTGGATGATTAGCACACCATTTATGCAATTTTAAATGTGCCTTGCCCAAAAGCTCTATCAATTGGGATTGTATTTGAACTGCAGTATCTAGATCGTTTGACCCACATAAAAAGTCATCGATGTAACAATTATTCAAAATTGCCTTTGATGCCAAAGGATATTCCTCGGCATTATCCTGTGCTAGTTTTTTCAGACACCTGGTAGCCAAGTGTGGACTAGCCTTTAAACCATATGTTACAGTTTGTAATTGCAAACATTGCACAGGCGACTCAGCATTCTGCCTCCATAAAATGTTTTGCAGTCTTTTATGAGCAGGATCAATTAATATTTGCCTGTACATTTGCTTTATATCACAAATAAAAATGTATTTAAAAGTTCTGAACTTAATCAATATATCAAAGAGTTCAGGTTGGGCAATATTTCCGTTATACATAACATCATTTAAAGAAATGTTATTTTTGGTTCGCATGGACCCGTCAAAAACCACGCGAAGACGTGTTGAAGTTTTATCTTCACGTATGATTGGATGATGAGGTAAAAAATATACAGGCTCATTTTTTGAATATTCTGAAAATTCAACAACTTTGGCATGACCCAATGAGATGTATTCATCAATAAATTTTGAATACTCCCTTAATAACTTCGGATCATTATTTAACCTTTTTTCCAAATTTTCTAATCGCTTATAGGCAAATAAGAATGAATCACCTAGTTCTAAATTCTTGAGTTCGACCTTCAAAGGCAATTGTACTTGAAATCTTCCATCAACTTGTGTGACAGATTGACTAAAAATAGTTTCACAAATTTCCTCTTCAGAGTCTAATTTGTCCTGATCTTCCGGAACATTTTCCGTCTCCCAAAACTTTGTGAGCAAATTATTTAAATTTGCCTCGGGGTCAACATTTACTTGAGCCTCCGAGTCAATAGCTGAATGTAAAGAGACTGAAAACAAATTAGTTTTATTATAGTTGCTTACTTTTGTTGGTACAGACCCACTGACCACGTATCCAAAATAGGTATTTTGTAAGACAGGTTGACTTAAACCGTATTTAATGGTACCTGTCGAAATAATCCTAAAGAAAACATCAGCTCCAAGAAGAAGCGAAATTTCCGACGGCATATTAAATTCCTCGTCTGCTAAACGTATGTTAGGAGGTATTTTTATTTTATCTACGTTAAAGTAAAACTGAGGCAATTCAGAAGTTATTTTTTGCACAATTGATAAATTTGTTGTAACCTTATCTTGTGAAATATTAGAATATATGTCTAATTCCACAAACTGAGTAGTTTTTGTTTTACTATTCGAGAGTCCAACAACCTCGAGCTCATGAGTTGAAGGAGTTATACCTAAAGACTTAACTAACTTTGTGGTTATAAACGAACTTTGCGAACAAGAATCCAAAAGACATTTTGCCTTAATGAAGTTCCCTGTAGCAGTTTTTAATTTAACAACTGCCGTAGGAAGAAGCACTTGACATGGGTGATTTCTCCCAAACAAAGCAACCATATTATTATGAGAGACCGTTGGAGAACTTAGCTCCCGATCAATATGAAGCAAACTATTATGTGGTTTTCCACATAAAACACATTGCCTTTTAAAAACACATTCATTTATGGGATGATCATTGAGACATAATTTGCAAAGCTTATATTTGTCTACCACACTCAACCTTTCGCTTACCGGAAAGTTTTTAAATTTAACACATGAAAATATTTTATGATCCGGTACATTACAAAGTACACAGCGAGATGCAATAGTTTTTTGACTTTTATTTTTGGATGTATAATTTGTGGACATGTTCAAAACAACCTTTTGTTTAAATTTATTAGTATTAGTATTTGTATTGACCGATGAAGAAGATGATGCTGCTTCTAAACTCAATGCTCGCTTTTCCACAAAACCTAAAAATGCTTCCAAATTAGGTAGCTCAGTTTGATCTTTTTCAAGCTGATATGCCTTATTTGTATAGGAGTCTACTTTTTTCGTTAAAATATAAACAAGAATGGAGTTCCATTGATCTACTGGTTCGCCTAAATTCTTCAAACAGCCGACCTGCTGCCTAATTTTTGAAATAAATTCCCTTAAATTTTTTGATGAACCGACACTCACCGAAGGTATCTCTAAAAGATGTTGCAAATGAGCATTAATAATTAAGGCTTTATTATCATATCTCTTAACTAAAAGATTAATAGCATTGGTATACGAATCATCGATAATAGGAAGACTTGATATAATTTCTAATGCTTCTCCTTCCAAATACTTTTTTAGATAGCAAAGTTTTTGAACATTAGACAACTGCGTATTTTTATGAATTAAGGCAGAAAAAATATCAAAAAAGGAATTAAATTTACTCACATCAGTACCATTAAAAATTGGTATTTCCAATGTTGGCAATGAAGACCTGCCAAGAGATTGTTGAGACGTGACTTCGGACTTCACTGTCTTCTGGTCAGCAACACACTGTATAGACAAAACTCTGATAATCTTTTCTAGTTTCCCCATTACTAAAAGGTATAAATTTAGGACATCAGTGTCATCTTTCAGCGTGGGATCAGAAGCAAGAATTTCATTATTAAATTCCACATAATTTTCATAAGTCTTATTAACTAAATCTCTTCTGATAATAAACTCATCAATAGTATTACTTTTTGTTTCTGAACTTTCATAATCAGTTAAAAAAGTCTCAATATTTTTTATTGTACCTTTTGCAGATTCACGCCTTTGAATATTCTTTTTGGTTGCCATTATAATGCATGAAATATTCAACTGAATTAATAAAATGCGTTTTGATTAAATACCAATTGTCTGACTATCCTCACAATGTAACCACTACAATACGACCTACCAATTACAAAGAAGTAAGTAGGTACTAAAATAATAAAGTAGGTAAGTACCTATAAAAATACTAGGTTACACATATAAACGCAACAACAGTAAGAGACAATTATCAAAAACTATAATAATTAATTAATAGTTATCATTTATGCATAATCACAATAATCAACATTCTGCAAAAGAATAAAAATAATTTCGAGATCGTGACAAACCTATGTAGCACAATCGTACAACAGCGCATCAGCGTTCACCTGTAGCAAAGCAAATAGCGCCACGCCAGAATAACGTGGATCGTGTTAGTGGAGTGGGTATTTCCAGTACTCCCGACTCTCTTCCCTGTATCTCGTTCTCGCTCTGTGGTCTACCCTTGCTCCTCAACAGCAACACCTTGGCTTCAGCTCGTTCTCGTCAAGGAAGAAAGCGATCGATTCAAACAGAAATGTGGAATGGGTAGGCAAAATAATCGACTTCGACCTTGAACCAGCACCAACACCAGCAGGAACGCAGCACGCAGCAACCCAGACTTGACTTGGATCGGAATGATTGGAATAATAATAATAAACTCACCCCAGGCTTGTGTACTGTTGATTGGCAAAATTATTTAACCATTTAATTATCACAGACACCAACCAATAATAGTTGCTCCAATAGTAAAGCTAGGTATTCACCATTTACGTAGGGTTGGACCATAATTTATTCCATGAACCATTACCATAAATCCATTAACCATTTAACTTATAGGTACACTTACGGCTTGATTGATTTTAATTAACCATCCATGGATTGACCATTATTATCAATCCAGACTAGATGAACCAATTTTACAAATCCAGAATCCGACTCGATTGACCAAATTTATGTGGCGTACTTAGGCGACACACAAAGGGGACTTGTATTTTTGTTCGATAAATAATAAGTGGACTGTATGTTTAAGTAGTATATTTACACGTTTATTACACTTTGTACAATGATTATTAACGATTGGGTAATTAACCCTATTAACACCTTACTTTGTTAATGGCGTAGGTACTTCACTTAAGAAAGACACCAGCCACACTCAAGTATATTAATTAATAATAGAAAAATATGCGTCGTCACATAGAAGACGCTACACTCGACTCGACTCCTTCACAGTTCGAGAGAGAGAGAGAGACTTGTCTCTTCCCTGCACACATCGTCCCAGCACCCTGACGCGCATTGTTGCCAGTATAAAATAAAAATCCTTATGTTTAGTTGTACTGAACAAACCCTCAACTTCAACAGCTAATATCTTTGTAGGGGTGTCTCTGAGGAATTAATTTTATAGCTATTTTTTCATTTATTTTTACGAAATTTACCCAAATCCGGGAGATTGCCCACATATTATGGGACACCCTGTACATACAGTTCATTTTTTTAAGTGTTGCCATAGGGAAGCATGTAAAAAATACACCCTGTGTTAGCTTGTATGTTGTCTTGTACTTTGAAAGTCGTTTTTAATTTTCAATACCTAATAGTACATAATGTCATCTACTTTACAATACCTTCCAGAAAAGCCGGTCGTTGTTTAATTTAATTATACAGGCTGTCCCATTTAGGTAAAATGGACTGCAAGAAACGGTAAGAGATACGAAGTCGGTTAAATTACAAAAAAGTTGCGCTGTTTTGAGATGAGTATTTGGCAATAAAAAAATTGCCAAATACTCGTCTCAATTAACGTAAGTTAACGCAGGGTGTATTTTTTACATGCTATTCTCTATGTCAACACTTAAAAAAATGCGCCATATTAAGGAAATGTTAATTGAATCGGGAAACAAATGAAAAAATTCCAGTTATATAAAACGAAATTTTAGTGAATTTTTCAGAGATAACTCGGAATTTTACGCTAATACATACATCGAACATCGCCACGTTATAACTCAGAATTTCATTTGAAATTCTTAATAATGAATGAATGTTTGGTACTAAAGCCATTAAAACATGTAGGTTTGAAAGAATACAATAGCGTTGACGATAGATGTTCTTTTCGTGTAGATTTGGTGCCCTTTTATCGAGTTGGATTTATATGTTTTTTCTTAATAGAAGGTAAATACAAAGTTATTGTCTTTCAACATTTTTATTTACCGGCACTTGATTTACACTGGCAGATTTTTCGCTATTAAGGTGAAGATTGTCTGAATTACTTTCAAATATTCAATAATAAATCGGAATTTTTTAAATAATCAAAAACTAAATGACTTATAAAATTTTCATTTGATGAATACCTACTGTAACTTTTTAATAATTTTTAATTTAGAAGATTTTGTCCCATCATTTACTTCAAAATGTTCACTTAAATACTCTAAAATGAGTTCTAATTTCATTAGAATTTTCATTAAAGTTCGGTATTGTTGTTGGTGTGTATTGTCTGAGATATGTAACAATAAGAAATTAATAATGCTGATGAAAACGTGAACAGGAACACGTGGACTGTGAACCGCCAATAAAGGAATGGAATGGACACACCTTGCGCCCCCATGCGTAGTTATTCTGAACTATTATTAGTGCACGGCGGTCAGCATTTAGCCGCTCCTCTGTAGGTAGGGCACACTAGGGTACCTGTATTACCGACACTAACGCTTACTAGGGTAGCGCATTCACTCGTTGACGTTTACCTAACATAGTTATGTTTGAACAGCTGGATGTCATATTTTTGGCACATTTGGTCACAGGCGTAGGGCGTAGGCATCAAGTGGAAAAAAGCGAAGTTTTAAAAATGAAGCAAAATAATAACACCGAAAGAAATCGAGGAATCCTTTTTTAGTGGGTATTAAATAGTATATTATGCAATAAGCTTATAATGAAGGCTATTAATACGTGAGTATGATGGTTAAGATACGAGCCGTAGGCGAGTGTCTTAACCATCATAAGAGCGTATTAATAGCCATTATCTGCGAGTTCCATACACTATTTTTTCTACTACCCTTTTTTATTTCATAGAAAAGATTAAAAAATTATATATTTTAACAATGACAATGATCCGTGTACAATTGCGGATCATTGAGGTTAAGATAGGTTGCTATTTGTTTACTCATATTACCAAATTGTCTCTTTGTCGCTAAGATTATTCTGCTGAGACATGTTTTAGTATCAAGTTTAAAGGGCACTACTCACTACTGCGTAATTTTTATTATGCGAAGTTCGAATTCCGAATTTTACGCTTTGATTTTGAGATTAATAATAATTTTAATAACATTGACAGTCAATAATTACGATATTGTTTACCTTCGCACGCGACGGTCGCAGCGTTGCCGCTTTGAATACTATCACGGAGCACTACGAATAATATAACACTTTATCTTCCTATCTTTTACAACGATATACCTACCTATCAAATTAATTAAGGTAACATAAAATCTTGATAAATTTCCTTTGAATGTTACTTATGTTCTAAATTAAATAAACGTTCATAATTTTTTTCAGAAATGCAGAACTTATATCACAAGGCAATTTTTGTCGTGAGTATGACAACTCTGGGACTTCGGTTGGTTTGGACCGACCCGATAGTGAGCGAAAAGGAACCGATTGGATTGCAAATGCTCCTCTGCCATTGGATAGCTTGACCACTTGACCAGTGCGTTAATGAAAACTTGTATTTTAATGAGACCCCATTAAAGCACTGGTGATTCATATTTAATATGCATATTAAAGGTTAGGAGTAGAAAAAACATATTACGGGTCTGTAAGGGTCTACGAATCTTTATAAACTTTAGTATTTGGTGTAATTTTAAACTCGATATCTAATTCATACTAATACTGAGAAAAACGGTCGGGAAAAAGTAAGCGTCAATGTCGGTAATGCAGGTTCCCTAGGGTTCCAAAACTTCCAAATAGACAAGCATTTGACAGTTACAGGGTTGCCAATTTCACTGTAAACTTTTGATTACAGTAAACGCGGAATTTTTTAATTTAAAACGCCAAATTTAAATTTTAAATACCTGCAGCAATTATTATTGAAAGTTTGAGTTTGACATGTCAAAACTTTGTTAATTTTAAAATTACGAATACAATAAGTGTGAGACTTTTGAAAAATGGTCGCCTTAGAAAGATCTTCGAAACAGTGTAGAGGAAAAAATAGTACATTTAGCGGAAAACATTCTCCCTAAAAAACCTTTCCAGGGAATAAAACATAAGAAGAGGGTGTTTCTATTAAAAAATTACAATGACGTCATTAACCAAAAGCCAATGACGTCATAATGATAAGTTACACTTACACGTCAGAAGATGGCATTTTATCATTTTAAAAAACAAAATCGACATATCAAAGCGATTTTCATAGAAACGTCATTTATCACATAGCGGAATTATGAATTATGTTTCTATAATATTTCGAATTATCTGAAAAATACCCCCGCATTTGATTATGCAATTGCAAGGCTGTTTCTTTTCTTAGAATTATTAGAGTAGGCTAAATACAATCACGTGCATGCGTAGATTACAAACTTGAACTTCCTATTTACAGCTTTGTCACGTGTATTATGTAGTATGCAGTTGCACGAGCACGATACGCATAAACACGGTATGCCCATTGCTGTTACTATTTTGGTTATTACTGCGCAAAAACGTCATGTGGTTTTATTTTGACTTAAAGTTATTAATCGCAGCGAGGTTGTTTATAAAATAAATGTCAAATTATATTGCTTCCATTCTTTTTGCTTGTGGTTTTCTTTGTGCTAGATCTATTAATTCTATTATAGAAAAAATGTAACAATATGGCGGCTATAAGAAAAACAATAGTTGACTATGAAAACTTTGGGATTTAGTTGGCCTTGGAAATTTTTTAAACGATAAATGGATAGCTGTTGCCGACTTATGCAAGCCTACAAAGAATTATTTATTTATTCCTGAGTTCCTGACAATAAAAAAGATATGAGCAGTCTCATGTGTAATCTTAGAGCCACGTGACGTCAGAAGACCGGAACGCAGCCTGCGCGTCATCGGTAATCGGCATACCGTATATATGTGTATGTCATTCGTCATAAATGTCACTACGTTATTACAGTAAATTCGAGAAATACGATGCGATCTTTGTTCGTTTACGTTTCGCTTTTCGTTCGTACGGTTTCGATAATCGACTGTCGATTTCGATTTCGATGAATTCGATGAACCTCATTCACAAAACAATAAAAATGTCGGGCGCTCATGTCGTACAACTGTACAGTATCAAAGTTATGTATGTGATTGCTTAATTATTTCATAAATATTCTAATTGTAACATCCAGTGGTTAAATTGAAACAGTCACTAAATTATTGCTGATTGATCAAATGAACCCTACCGTCTTTGCGAGACATGTAGAGTGGCGACAAAGCAAATTTAATAATAATAATAATAGTAAGGATTTTTAATACTAGAACCAGAGTACGGTTTCAATCCAAGTATAATAATATCACTTACGACGAACCTATCGAAATATAATCGTATTTTTTAACCCAGCCCGAGTCGAATAAATTTCAGGATGAGTTCTGTCCTTATAATCATGATTGGGTCCATGTTTTAGCTACTAAGTCGGTCCTCCACTTCATCAATAGCCATGTCAGTGATGCAAATTCAGGTATGAGGTATTTGGTTTGGATTTAACTGTAAACATTTAATTCTATGCGCTTTGAAGCGGATAAATTGTTAATTTTGAATTATGATGACAGGCCAAGAGGCAACATTGCTATCTCTGTGACCTACCCCGGATGCCTTGGGCCATGGTGCATGACTTCTCTGAAGCTGTTTGCAGGGGCTGCGTTAATTATGAAGGTAAAATTTAACATCTGTTTGTTTTATAGCAAAGGAAATTACCTGGAACTTATTTAAATAATAAAAATAATACTGCAGGTTTGACCTGTTTAATTTTGCATTTTGGGATCCTGTTAGCCTGAAATTTACTTCAACTGCACCCCTTAATTAACAATATTAAAGTTTGGTAAATCAGATATCAATACAAAATTTATGTAAATGTCTTATTGTGTATTTGTGAATAGGGGTTGTGTTGTTGTTGTTGTTGTTGTTGTTTTTCTGTTTTATGGCCTGGTCAGCTTGACATACAGCCAACTTTCATAATGGTGATTCCCATTGGAAATCCAACTTCAGACTTGTAGCTATCTTCTGGGTCTTCTCGTTATCGTTTAGGCAGTCTTGGTGCTTCTCTATTCAGACAGTTAGTATGGGACAAACACAAACACAGGTATAGACTCTTCTCGCTCTAGGGCAATTCCCAGAGCATTACACAACACCGAAAATTGCCAGGATAAGCCCATGGATTGGAGGGTTAAGATCTGAAAGAAGGTTCATTTGATTATCTTAGGAAACGGTTTATCTATAATTTAATGTTATATATTTGCAGGAATTTTGTGATTATGGATATTGTTTGGGGGTTTAGGTTATGCAGTAGGGTATTTATATCTATTGGCGTGGGTATTTTATGGCCAGTGAGCTCTCTGTAGATGTCGAAGTCGTCTGTAATATTAATGGGACAAGTGAAGAAAATATGCTGTAGGTCTTCTATCTGCCCGCACTCACAGTAGGGACTCTCCGCAGCTCCTATTCGGTGTCTGTGTTGTAGTGTCAGACAGTGGTTGGTTCTCATTCTAATTATCGTAGTAATTTGCCTTCTGTTGTTGTAGGGGATGTTAGTGAGCAGCGGCTTAGTCGGGAATGTTTCCAGGTACTGATAGAATTTGCCTCTATTTTTACAATTGTTTCTCCATGTTTGCGACCAAGTGGACTTAATTTCTGATATCAACTGAGGTAGTATTGGTGCGTTGTTTGAGGGAACCTCTAGGGTCGCCCCAAGTGCGGCTCCTAGTTTTGCCATTCGGTCGGCCGTATCATTTCCCGTAATGTTAGTGTGACTGGGAATCCAAAGTAGATCGATTTTTGTCCCATTTTCTCTCGCTTCTATTATAAGCTGTTTCGTTTTTAATGAGATGTAGTGCGTGTCTCCCCTATATCTAGGGTTGGATATACTTTGCAAGGCACTCTGTGAATCTGCGACCACTGTCACATGCCTCAAATTGTTTTCCAATGCCAGGGTGCAAGCCTTGTGTATCGCCAAGGTCTCCCCAATACATATGGGTGTGTGATCGTCGATTCGCGCGGCGTATCGAAGTTTCATGGATGGTATGCAGACCCCGATGCCTGCTGTACCTTCTGTTAGGGTGGCATCTGTGTATATGACTACTGTTTGTTGTCTTTTCGACAAGATTGCATTAAAGTTTTGTCTGTTGTCCCTATCTTTTTCTAGATTCGAACTTTCATACTCTAAGTCTGTGTACTGGGTCTGGAGGCTTACGAGAAAACATGGAAGGGCAGGAAAAATACCTTTGTGTGTATTCGGAATATTTTCAAGGAAGTTTAATGTCTGTACAGTGTAGGGGGGTTCCTTTCGATTCCAAAAATCAGAGGGGAGGTTGCAGTAGGTGGCTAAATTTTTTGTTACTTCTATTGTAGGATGGTTTTTTATTCGTTGGAGATTTACTATTAATTTTGCAGCTAACATTTTACGGCGGGTGTCAAGATTTGGTTCTCCACATTCTGCTTGTAATGCGTTGATAGGCGTAGATTTCATGCACCCTGTAATTATGCGTAGGCCCTGGTTGTGTATGTTGTCGAGCTTTTTTAAGACGTGTTTGGGAGCGGGTTGAAGGAGCTGGCAGGCAAAATCTAAGTGGGAACGTACAATGCCGTTGAATATCAGCTTCAGGATTTTGGGGTCTGCGCCCCACCCGATCCCCGAAGAGGCTCTCATGATGTTGAGGCCTCTTTGCGATTTACGTGATATTTCGGTCACATGCGGTTCCCAGGAAAGTGTATTTGTGAACTTTACTCCTAAATATGATACTTCCGTTTCCCACCTAATAATCTCTTCGTTATATCGGATCGGGGGTAGGGATTGATTTGATTTGCGCTTACGGAAAAACATGGCTGAGGATTTTAACGTGGAGATTGTCAGTTTGTGATCGTCTAACCAGCGGGATAATTGTTTAAGGCACAGATTCATGTTTTCTATCATTTCGATCGGATTAGGACCCGTAGTTATTAGCAAAATGTCGTCTGCATATTGGACCAATTGGATGTGTGGCGTCATAGAATATTGCATGTCACTAGTATATAAGTTAAAAAGGATTGGACTCAACGAAGAGCCCTGCGGAACGCCTCTATATATTTTCTGCGGTCCTTGAATGTTCTGGTGGTTGTCTTTAACATAGGCTTCTCTGTCCATGAATAATTTGAAAATTAGGTTAGATAGGTGAGTGTCGAATCCTGCGTTTATTAATTTTGAATGTAGCTGATAGAGATCTACATGGTCGAAGGCGGATTTGAGGTCTAAAAAGACTGCCAGTGTGTACTGGTTTCGACTGAAACCCAGCAGGACTCTGTTGGCGAGATGAATGGTGTTGGTTGTTATGGAGCGTCCTTTCCGGAAGGCGGACTGCAGGGGAGGATAGAGGTTTTGACTCTCTATGTGCCACTCAAGTCGGTTTTTGATCATGGACTCTAGTGTTTTTCCTACGCAGGAGGATAGGGCTATTGGTCGATAGCTTTCGCTTATCAGTGGATCTTTAGATGGCTTAAGCAGTGGGTAAATTAAATATGTTTTCCATGACACTGGAGTGGGAAGCTGGCTGAGGGTTCGATTGTATATCTGAAGTAGAGCGGACAATGCTACTGGTGGGAGGTTCAGTAGCATTTTATATGTGATTCTGTCGAGTCCTGGTGTGGTGTCTTTTTTCTGGGACAGGGTGTATTTTAGTTCGTCCATGGTAAATTCGTCAGGTTTGTGGTTGGGGCTTGTTGGAAGGTTAAACTCTGGGTCAATGTCGCAAACGCTCAATGTGGAAAGGAGGTGTTCTGCCAAATTTGGGGATGGTAAAGAGGATGGATTTGTTCCTCCTTTATGGATCCTAGTCATTTTCCTAAAAAAAGTCCAAACTTTAGATAGGCTCGTGTTACGGTTTAATGTGGAGCAGTAGTTCCTATATGATTCTTTTTTCTTCTTGTTTGTTAGTCTCTTAAAAATTGCATTAATTTTCTTGAGCTCTATATAGTTACCTAGACTGCAGTCCCTCATGAACTTTTTAGCCGTTTCCCTTTTGCGAGTGAGAGCTGTGCGACACTCTTCATCCCACCAGGGTGTGTATAGTCTTCTAGGACCGGTATTATTCCCTGTTACGGGCGTTGCCGCCTCTGCTGCATCCCTGATGATGTTTTGTGAAAACTCGTTATAATTTTTGGTCGCTTCTGCCCAATCGTAGTCTTCGAGTCTTTCCTGGAATTTTTCCCAGTTTGTTTTTCTATAATTATACCTAGTGCCCTGTGAGACTGGTAGAACGGGAATATTGATCTCGATAGAGCACATCGTGGGAAAGTGGTTACTGAGGCCTGGATTGTCTAATGTTAGCCAATTTGATTTGGCAGCGAGGTCTGCTGTCACTAGTGTAATGTCTACTGCACTTGTTCTCCCAGTGGTTGGAGGCAGTATCAAGGTTGGGGATCCGTCGTTGAGCACGACTAAGTTATGTGTACCCAGAGATTCAACTATAGTTTTCCCACTTATATTACAGGGAATTTGATCCCATAGGGGGTGGTGGGCATTTAAATCTCCCATGATGACAAAGGGTCTTGGTAGGGATTGCAGTAACTGGTTCCACTGGTTAGATCGCATCGTAGTGTTCGGTGGGCAGTATATGTTGATGATGTTGATATTGTGGATGTTTATTGCCTGTATTTGGAAATTTTGGGGGAGGCCTATCCTTTTACTGATTTGTGTCACTTGGAACGGGATTCTCGAGTCTACAAGTGTGGCTATGCCCCCGTACCCGTCTTTACGATCGGCACGGATGATGCGATATCCATTTATATGTGCTAGTATGGATGGTTTTAGCCATGTTTCATTGAGGTGGATAACGTTGGGATTGTGTTTGTTAATTAAAAGTTTTAGGACGTCTTTTCCGCTCGTGTAGCTACGTATGTTCCACTGCATAAGTTGCAGTGTGTGTGGTTGATGTCTAGTATTCATCGAGATCACTGGGGACAGAGGTCTGTGTGTTTAGTGTTGCGGGGCCTGCCTGCTCCCCTTTTTTTTGTGTTTGTGTTGTTTTATATTTGGTTAGTGTTTCGAGCGCTAGCTCGATTTGTCTGTGGCTGAAGGTCTTAAGAAGCTGTACAAATTCGTTCTCTGATTCGGGGATAACAGGTATTTTTTGGGGAAGTGACTTTAGTTGTGAGTAGACTGGGGTGTGAGATTGAAGACTGGCTGGAGTCCTTGAGCTGGGAAAGTTTAAATGTTGGTTATGTTCGCTCATATTGTATCCTTGTTCAACAGTCTTTTTTCGTTTATTTGGTATATTTTTTGTCCTTACTATATTGCTGAATGAAGGTAGAGGCTGTGTTAGGAATTGTCTTCGTTGGTGGGGTTGGATTGTCTGTGCTGTGTTAGCTGTTGGGGTCAGTGTAGGGAAGTCTCTGGGTTGTGAGTTAAATGGTCTGCTGGTCTTTTCTTTTGGTAACCTTATGTTTGCTTCATAATAAGTAATGTTATCTGCTGACATTAACTGTCTGATCATCGTTTGTCTCTCGTATTCAGGACAATTTCTACTAATGGACGGGTGATCTTGAGAGTTGCAATGAATGCACTTGGTCTGACATTGACCCTTGTGGCCTGATGCCGAACCGCAGTTTTTGCACTTGGGGTTAGAGTTACAATTTTTCATGGTGTGACCGTACAACAAGCACCCGTGGCATTGAATGACTGGCAATACATATACTTCCACCGGTAGTGGAAGCATATATATCTCTACGTGTCTAGGGGTTGTGTTGGCGTTGGCCTTGACAAGACAGCTTACATTTTATGTCACCTCCCACCAAGTCATGAGAGGTCTAGTTAGGGTCACTCTGTCAACAATAATTGTGACAGGAGACAGGAAGTATAGTTTTGTTTTGATTATGGTGACAGGTTATGTGCATATTTTTTTGTGTTTTTGTATAACATCTCTCTATAAGATCTCTTTTTGCGAAATTTAAATCGACTTGTTTTTCCATAACATAAGCGACATTGTGTTAATTTTACCCAGTCTTGTAACTGTCTTTGCTATTAACTTTAATTTATGGCTGATATACCTAAATGGCCAATAGGTAATATATTTTGAAATGTCATAAAATTGTCAAGTTAAACTTACAAAACTACAGCACCCCTTCATTTAAATCATCTTTTTTTTAGTTTATGACCTTCTTTTACCTACTTATTCACCCAGCGCATATAATTCATTCATAGAAATTATGATAGTGGAGGTTTTCTACCCTTGCTCTTCTGCAACGTTGCCATATTTATTTTCATTACTTGTATCTTATGATATAATGTTTACAGTAATTTGCCTTTATATCAAATAGTTCTGAATTAATGAATGGTTACATCCAGTGCGATTTTTTCCCATAAATTGGGAATGAAGTGAAATTGTAGTTCCGGATGGATCAGAGCCTAAAAACAGCTAAAAAGTAATTCCATTAAGGGCCGATAAATTCAGAATGACGGAAAATTAGATTTATCTAATGAGGAATTTAAAAGTAATTGAGAAATGTGCGACCTTACCTTAAAGTAGGAAGATTGACTCAAGATAACACCCTTATCCTCCTTCATTTTTTCATGACAACAGATGAGAGAGAATGCAGGAATAAGGATAGGTGAAAAGATTAAAAAATGAACACAAAACAATGACATCAAAGAAAACTGACCTGACCTGACTGTTTTTTTTTATTAGAGGGGACATCCAACTTCTAAAGAATTTTTAGTAATCATTTAAAGTATGTTAAATAGAAATGATAAATGGCATGACAACGTTGCACACAATTATTCTGGCTGACACTGCTGACAGTCTCTTAGTAGAACAATTTATTTTGGTAACGGTGAACTTCAGTTCAGTTGAACGTTTCTTGAACTTGGAATTGAACACTCTGCTCTAAATAGCAGTATGGACAATAGTGTTCACTTTTTGATTGGACAACCGCCATCTTACATCAAGTCAACAAGTATGAAGGAAAACTTCTCAATGTGTATCTTCTAGAATATGTCAATATGTAGTTGCTAGGATACCTCCAGTGTGTCGGTTATATTTTAAGTCTTCATTAAACTTACTAAATTATTTTATTTCAAGATAGTATGGGTCTTTTAGGGTTCCTATGAAAGCAGAAGTTTAGTGTCATCTATCTGAAAAATAAGGAACTAAAGCGTACAAGTTAATAACTTTGCCAGCTTGTTACACTGTTTTTCAAATAAATTCTGGTAGCATTCTTCTTCTTTTTTTACTTCATCTTTAGTCTCACTATCACTACAGCGGGTCGATGTTTCTTGTCAGTTGTTTCCCTGTCTTTCAAGTGTCTTATTTCCTATTAGTTGATCTTTTTTTTTGTTGCTTTCTTCTTTCAGTGAATCTCAATCTTCTGTAATTTCTTGGATATTTCTTTTCTGTTACTACTGTTCTTTTTCAAAATTAATAATTTCAATTTCTAATCCTGTTCACGACTTATAACTTCACAAATCCATCCAAGCATTTTCATTTCTGTTGTTTCTAGTATTTTTTCTATTTTATTTAAAATTTATTTTTATAAAAACGCTATTATATTATGTGTCTCTATGTAAATTAGGTGCAGACAGAATCGAGATCGTACTGGAAACAGCCAGACAGATGAAGAGAGCCCACGGTTTTCAGGAACAGAGACCTCTTGGATCGATAGGGGTGCCTCCCAAGAGACAGACGGCCGGAGGCCACGAGCATCAGAACGGAGAGGTCGGTCCGAGTTCCAGCAGACAGCCAGGCGGACATCACGGTGGAGGATACCATTCGAGGGTCGCTGGAAGTATGGTCGAGTTTCAGGGGCAGCCTCAGTTACCGGCTCCCAGAGGTTAGTTACGGAAGTGGTCTTGTTAGTTTGGGTTGTTGATCACTGCTTGATTGATCATCATAAAAAATTATGTACTGTACGGTAATACTGAATTATATACCCTTCATCGTTAGGCAGGATTAAAGGATGACATAAATAGATAATTATCCGTCTGCAGGTAGCGCAATGACTAGGACGACTCAAGATCAGTCACAGGAGCAGGACGGTCCGCTTGGGAGGACCCCGTTGCGTCTTCCGTCGGCTGCAGTGACTCATCATCATTCCATGCAGGTAATGGCTTTTTCGAGGATTTTTTATACTAAAGATAAAGTGGAATGTTTCTGTGACACTCTTTACAACTTGATCAATACTGCTTGCCTAGGTACATCATGGACGTTCTGTTGGCCAGCAACAGCAGCAGCAGCAGCAACAGGGTTTGAAGCGCGGCCTGTCAACCTCGGATGAAGACGATCAACATCTCCTGCATCAGCACAACGGGGAAACGAAAAGGATGCTTGCATTAGAGGAGCAGCATCCGGGGAGACCTCCTCTCACCCGGGGAGAGTCTCTGCCGGCTGTTTCGCTTGCACAGCCGTTCATTGTGAACGCTGAAAGGGGAGCTTTCAAGGGAGAAAAGCATCCCCTTAGAACTTCATCTTTTGATACAGCCACCACTTTCAAAACTAATGGTGATTATTATTATTATTACAAAAATAACAACAAAAACTAACTGGTGGGAATTCAGACTCTAATACAAACTCAGTAGTATCGTAACTTCAAGGGTTTTTATCATGTATTCCAGCCGCGAACGGGACTCCCCCGTCTAACTCTCCAATGAGCAGTCGGACGGCGTCTCCGCCTGAGGGGCCGATTGCTGTTCAGCGAGAGGCACCCCCGGCACCAGCACCCAGTCCCATGGCCGCTCTGATGTCCGTAGCAGATGCCCTCCCTCCGGGCAGTCCCAGATCGACGGGCGGAAGTCCTCCTGGCAACGTGGCACCCCGTTCCGCCTCCAGGGGATCACAGCACTCGCCCAACTCGACGGGTTCGTCGAGTGGCAGACGGTCCTCGGGTTCACGACACGTTTCCTCGACTACAGTCACATCAACAGACGGGATGGGAGGGGGCGGTGGGGGTGACGCCGCAAATGCCACGGCCGCCACTACGGGAGACTCGGCTCCGCCGCTCGGTCAGAGCCAGGCCGGCGCCGTTCTGAAGTGTACCCTGTGCCAGGAACGTCTGGAGGACACCCACTTTGTGCAGTGCCCCTCCGTGCAGCACCACAAGTTCTGCTTCCCGTGCAGTCGTGAGAGTATCAAACGTCAGGGTGCTGGTTCAGAGGTTGGTATCTGCTGTGGTGTTGAATATTATTTTTTATTAACCAATGAGAATCAATTCAGGCTGGATTAGCGAAATCATTCAAACTGAGTTCAAACCTGGTCTAAAAATGAACATTTTCCGCTTTAAACTCTTTTTTTTATAACTGTCAACTGTCATATTGTTGCAACAAATGTGAATAATGTTCAAATGCCTAAGACATCAAATATTCTTCTTTTAGAGAAGTTGCTTTTGGTTTTAGTACAAAACTTGCAAAAGTATTTTCACCTGTCATGAGCACTTTAATTGAATTTGATTCGAATTCGAACCAAAGCTTCGCACACCCCTATTACCTGGTCATCCCTGACCTGCCCTGCCTGAGTTGTTGCTCATTTTGTTATTGTTGGTTATTTATTCAAGTATTGAACATCGACAGTTGAATAAAAATTGAAAATAATAACACCATAGGTAGGTAGGTCTTATGAGTATAAGGACAATTAATAGCCTGTCGATTGGAGTCTGGTTTTTTCACCCATCTTCCTGACAGTTGTCAAGTCTGGAGCGCCCGAGAACCCAAATAAAGAGTTTCGACTCAGACAGCAACACACATCCAGCCAGAGTTCCAAAAGCACGGACGGCCGTTTCGGTCTCATTAGACCTCGTCAGCGTACTATATTGGAATCCGGAAGGATATGAATCGACACTCTTATGGATCGTAATTCCCCCGGTTTCCAGTGACCTCAAGAAAGAGCGACATCTATCAAGAGAAGTCAAAGGCCCCGAGAGAAACTCCAAAGTGTATTATGGGTTGCAGACACTCCAGGGTCTACAAGACTGACGTCACAATACATATGCATATATAAAAAAAAAACAACTGTCAGGACGATGGGTGAAAAAACCCGACTCCAATCGACAGGCTATTAATTGTCCTTATACTCATAAGACCTACCTACCTATAGTGTTATTATGATCAGTTGAGTATAGTTTGGCTTTTTAATATGCAAAAATTGAAAATTTCTGTTAAAATGCTTTCCAAAAATTAATTCTCTAATAAACATTTTAGGTGTATTGCCCGAGTGGTGAGAAGTGTCCCCTGGCAAACTCGAACGTTCCATGGGCTTTCATGCATGGAGAGATCGCAACAATTCTGGGAGAAGAATACAAAGTGAAAAAGGAGAGAGACACTTAATTTTAATTTTGACAATTGTTTATTGGATAATCGTGTTAAAAAAAAAAGTATCGCATGGAGTAAAAAGTTGTCGATACAAATTAGCAGGGCATGTATACAATACGTGTGTTGTTGGGCAGTTCCAGTGGCACATCGTAACGGTATAAGTCGGTTTCCTGGAATCTTTTGAGGGACGGTCACTGGAATTTGTAACTTTTAATGACAGTTCGGAATAGTATACAAAGTCAGTTCGGTGTGAATAGAGGAATAAAAAAAATGTCGCCAGCGTCAGAAATCCATTCAGATTTTATTTCAGCCACGATCCGTTAAATATTTGCTACCAGTCGTATCGGTAAGTTTATTAATATCGTTTACTCTTTTTATACCAATTTGAATCTTTACTACTGATCACTTGTAAAGTAAGCGGATTGTAATTTTGAGTGATAGAGAAAGAAGGTCATAATGTTAACAGTAGGTATTGACAATCATCAGTACAGTAGTTACAGTGTATTCCTGAGGGTTTCATTATCATAATAAAAGTCGAACTAAGTCAGATAATAGTTGCATTATTATTAGTTAAAAAGTGAATGGATCAAACCGCGTAAACAAGCGACCTGCATTGTAAATATGCATAATATGTTGTTTTATAATTGATTCTCTTTTTATGAGAATTTCACTTCTTAGTCTGTAATAAAAAATAATGAGTGTATTATTTGAAACGAGGATTTCAGTCCAGTGTAAATAGATTTTTTTAAAGTAGCAAACGCTAACCATTGGATTGTGTGCTAGTACTATACAGAGCATTCCAAATTGTCGGTACTACAAAAATATATTGCTGTTTTTAAATTGTTTGAAGCTGATAATAATAATTATTAAGCTGGCAATATACTACTTGATTTGATAAGGAATACCCTGTATATATCGAATCGTCCTTAGACCTGAGTTGACCTCTATAATTCAATATGACCACGGTAAATAATATATGGGTGTCCAGATATAGACTGATGAAATTGTAATATCACGATTATGCTAGTGAACTTTTTTTAATTAAGAATAACTGAAAGCGCGACTGGTAAATTACCATCAGCTTTGTCTAGTTCTAGCTTGTCTCGCCCTGTATAATATACTAATCTCATATATCATTATAAAGAAACTCGTTTAGAGTATGTTAAAGTTGTAATGTAATATAGGTCAATCTTGCTCTGGATAGAAGTCTCTTCATTCATTCTGTGGCTTGTCAGCTCTCATTTTTGGGATTTTTATAATATTTTGACGAAATGAGAGAAACAATTAAATAATCAATTAATTAATTGTAAGTTTTTAGTCTGTTGACAGAAAATAGTTCATTATAAATTATTGTTTTTTTAATTTTTGGGATCCAGTGTACAACAATAGCCTGATTCCTGTTAATAAGTTAATTTGAATTTTTGGGCTTTATGGTTTATGCATAGTATGAATGTCATTTTTTTTTTTAAGAGGGAGCATCGGTCTTAACTGTGTAGGTAAGACATAGTCGCTCCACTCTGGTAATATGGCTTCGAGATCGTGCTCATTTTGCCAGACACAATTTTTAAATACAGTCAAACCTGGATAACCCGGAAACGCCTGGGACCGAAAATAAATTCCGTCTTATACAGGTTTCACAACTGTTTAAACCGGAAACAAACCTGCTTAGCACGGAAAATGCCCAACGTACATTTTTTTAGTATCGATAGAATGTTTTCCCTCGAGTCGACCTGATTTTATTTTGTCCTTATTCTTCAAAATATCATAAACTTGTGTCTTATCACACTTATATTTTTCCGTGAGAAGCTTAACGCTAATTTTTTGTTTTTCATAACACATAATTAAATCTATTTTAGATTTCAGTGTTGAGTGTTGAATTTTTTATTTGCAGACATATCGAATATTGTACCTACTAAAAATAATTTGATGCTCGCAGCTCACAGTTGGAGAGTTTAGAATTGACTAAAATTGAATCCGAACAGGACTAAACAGGAAGTGCATAAGTACCTACAGACAGTTTTTATTGCCGCAATAAAAATTCCGAGAAGTGAGAGTAGGATAGACGCGCGAAAACATGCGGAGGTAAAGAGTAAAGGGTGGCGACGTCGGTCCGCTTCCGTCTTATGCAGGTGAAATTGCGTGCATAAGGTTGAAAAACGTGTTCCGTCTCCGCGTTACGCAGTTTCCGACTTGAGCAGTGGAAGTTACAATAATGTGTATAGCTTAATTCTGGACCGGGAAAAATTCCCGTGATAGACAGATTTCCGCCTTATTCAGTGTTCGTCTTATCCAGGTTTGACTGTATAGCCTTTAAAACCTTCGATCGCTTGTTTTACTTTTCACAGACATTCGAAAATGAATCTGAAAAGTAAAGCGGGTCGAGGTGAGTTTCGAACCCGCGATCTATGGCTCAGTAGCCTAGTGGAGTTAACCACTCGACCACCTTTGATGACACATTGGTTCCATGATTGGTGTCAATTTCAATGTGCAAAATGTAATTTTTGCTATAATTTGTTATTGGAATTTTTTTATTATTCTATTAGCTATAAAAAATCTATTATAAGGATAAAATACCAAAAAAACTATTTCGCAAATTTAGAAATGTTAACTTTCCTGACATCTGAAGGGCCTAACTGTGTCGGGCACTGCGTCGCGGTTGTAAGTTTCATTATTTATATTTAAAGGTAAAATTAAAATAAAATTATCAATTCAGTTTGAAAGTTTAAAATAAATTGATTTTTTGTTACTGTTACAAAAACGTTTAAATCCCAAGTAACTACCTTCAAAATTCTGATCCAAAAAAGAAAGGGAGTCTGAAATAAATTTTCTGAATATTGTTGTATTGTGACTTGTAGTGACACTTGTTTAAGATTTTTTTTTTTTTTTTTGTAAACCTAATAATCAAAATTTGTATTTTTTCATCACAAACACAGCAGTAAAAAAGTCATTCCAAAGAAGCGACAAAAAATTTTCTCCCAATTGCCGCTTCTCTGAAATTGCTTTTTTGCTAATGTCAGTTTTGTCAACAATGTCATGTAAATTATCATTTTCATATGTCAAAAATTAATTGTTTATTGACTAGAAAGAAATTTGCTTGAAGAAAATAGAAAATTCAACTTTTGATGATTATTATTATCACTGTTATTAAAAAGATCAAATTACCTAGAGTGAGAATTAAATTTTGTACATCGAAATAGATATAAAAAAAATTAAAAACGAACACTAATGACAAAAAACTTGAACACTTACTTCTTGACTGTCATAATTTTTATCCAAACAGGCTGGCCTATAATATCGAATAGAATATAAACATGGTTTGTATGTATTAGTGTGAGTCAACTCTTTGAAACATGCAGTATATTTAGATTTCGATGTTACTATGTTGGTATTGATTCTGTTACAGTAAACTCTCTATTCTCTGGTAAGAATTCAAAAAAAAAATATTACTACAAAAACGCATGCACTAGTCGTCACTTTTGCTTGAGTAATGGAACGGTTGTTGGTTATAAGGGATAGAGGAAATAAGAAGGGCTCTGGTTTCCAAACGTGTTTCATATCCTCTGAAATGAATCGGTTAATCGAGAGTCTACTGTATTTGAAAAGCAACTGCTATTTAATTCTGTAAGTGTTGCATGAAATTTCCACACTCGAGTGCATAGTGTTAGTGTTAGTGTTGTTATGCCATTGGGTTCGATTGATTCGAAATTTTGAATACTAAAAAGTTCTATTCCTCAGTAATTTTCCACAAGAAGGAAAAGTAATAACAACACTGCACTTGATTTGGTTGGTTGCATTGTTGCCAAGCGGAACAATAATTATTATTGAGTGCTTGAGGAAGGAAATGTATTGCGACAATTTAGGACGTCGTTTAGAATTGAAGAAATGATGTTGTTTGTAGCAACTCTATTCGTATATAGAAGCGCATTTATTGATTTATTGTTTATAGTAGCTCTATTATGTTATGTTTTCTGTTCGTGGAATATTCCAAAGGAGCAAGTGAGTCAGTTGTGTTAGCAAATGATTTTCAACGGCTACTTTGTTAATAAAGCTGACTTATTTTCTTCCCGTTCTGGCTGATAAGCCAACTTGATTTGGAACATTCTGTATGTTATGTTTTCTGTATATATTCATGGATCTTCGACCAAACGTAAGTTCAATTTTTTTTGTCCATATTTTACATTAAGCTTGATTTATCAATACTGCTACTGTAATATATATTTATTTTCAAGAAAGGTTTTTTTTATCATACTTTTCTAATATCAGAGTGTGAAATTTTTCTATATCTCTTTTAACGTGATGCTCAAAAGGATTATGGGATTAAATAAACGAAACATCTCCCACTTCCCAATATTTAGAGAAAAGCCCATACAACTAAAATAAAATCATGAACTAGTAGGTACACCCTCTTATAACCCAGCATGATTTCTAAAATTTCGCCCATCTCCTTTAATTTGCAGACTGTGATGAAAAAAATAACTTTTGTTTTTCTGTTTTTCAGTGGTAACTTTTTTCCTTGTCAACTGATTTTCAAAACCTTGTATTGGTCATGAAACTGAGACCTCAGGATGAAATCATCTCGCCTCAATTTTTTTACGAATCGTTAAATATACCAATATAATAGTGGTCATTCTCTTTGTTGTCCAATTTTCAAAATCTTGTGTTGTTCGTTGAGAGCTCAGAAGAAATGTTCTTACCTCAAAATGTTACCGAATGATTGATAAATAATCAATCAACTTTAGGAAATGAAACATTTTCAAGTAAAACATTAACAGCTATTAGTATTATAAAGGCCTAAAGCTAACAGGCAAATTTCTGTGATTATTTTTAAAGCTAATATCGACCTCAAATAACTTTTATATACATTTTTAGTTGTAACCTTTCCTAGAACGGGCCTAGAAATCTGTCCGTTACCTTAATGAGCCTTTATAATACTGGCTGTTAATTCAATACATTAAATCAGGTTACCCGGCTAAATCATATAGTGTTGATCTATTTGAAAGTATTTTAAATTTTAATCATTAGGCATATTTTACATTTTCTCTTCGCAATCATAATCATACTGGTATGTGAACACAATCAATATGCAAACAATTGTTTATAAGACAGGAGTAGATGACATTGTAAACTATATTCCATTCATTGATGCCACACTGTGAATTAGAGGTGCAGAAACATGTTTCATCTTCCTTGGGACTCATCAGTACAATGTATCTTGTCATACAGCACAGTTTCGATCACTTAGCCTTAGTGAGAGGCTTGATGAAAAATTGCTTGCTCTTTTTCAATTATTTGTAAGCCCCAAAATCTTGTTTTTTTTTCAAGTTTCCCATTAATCAATTGACAATAATTTCTTTAACCAAATTTTTATACAAATGATTGTTTTTTTACCATTTGAAATTTGAGTATATCTGAAAGACTTTAAATTCACAAGGTACATCTACCAACCACTCAACTAAAGGCAACACTTTCGTCTTTATTTATTTTGTATAAAGAAAATAAATTATTAAAAAGTACACTTTTATTAGTATATTTTCTGCTGTAGATATAAATATCTTGTATATAACTTCTACAAAGGGAAATGCAGTAATTGAAATAACATAATGAGGTTTTATTTACCACTGGCAGTTATTTCACAATACAAGTATGAAATATATCTCTTATAAATTGTTAACATAAATAAGGAACCTATACAACAATAATTATATATCACAAATATAACAGATAGTTTCACGACAAAATTGTAAAACCTTCCCTACATCCATAAAAGCTTGACTGAACCAATGTGAAAATAAAACAAAAATGCAGTTCTGGAGGGAAAATGTTTACAATTCGGGCATGAAATAAATAAAAATGATATGTGGTACATACATTATAGTACTAGTACTCTATGGTGATTGATGACTTAGACTGGTTCAAGTTCTAAAATGTATAAAGATTGTTTTAATATTTTTTAAGAGCCTAGAATAAGATGGACCCAAAAAGAAAACTTTACACTCACAATAATCACAGAAGATGACATGACTGATTTTTTCATAATAATTATTAGGTATGTAGATCATTATTTTAAACAGACTGTCTGCTAATTTTTTTAATTCGAGTAGATCTAACCTCTTTAAAATTCAAAATTTAGCCCGAATAATCAGATTCTGGTACAGTAGGTAGAAAAAATTTGTATTCTTGTAAAGGAAATTGAAATGGATAAAACTAAACTTAATTTTGATCACAATTATTTCCAGTTGACACCAAAATTTTCTTTTACCAAACATTACTATCTGGTCCTCTACCTATTGCTTCTATTTCTATACAATTCTATTGTAAATAAAGACTTGTAATGTATTGATATTAATTCTGTAGAGAAATTAAGACTTGAAATTATGTAGATTTTCCTCAATTTTTTATCTATAATTTACCCTCAGAATACAACCAATCTGAGTCACCATTATAAGAAGATATTTTGTGATGTAAGTAAATGTTTTGCGCAATACAATAACATTACAATTTAATGAATAAATAACATCTTCATTGACTCTTATCACAAAACGCTGCTGATTGATTCAGGATTTTTCTGGAAGTTTGATTAATCTCTTACAAAATAAATTAATGCGAGTCAGTCACTTACATTAATCATAATGATTATAATACAATTATTCAGAGAGCTGAAATCACTTAACAATCATCCCGTCATAATTCAGAAATAGAAATTAAAGTTTATCTTTTTTTTCACTATCCAGACAACATGCTTCTTGAATTGAGAAGTAGAAATTCAAAATTTTTGTTAGGTTGACCATGACAACAAAAAACCTGTTGTGTTAAGACCAAATATACAGTAGAAATTACCTTTATTATTATCCAGAATCCGGAGTGATATAATTATTATTATAATAGGTGGTATATTTTGTTATTAAATTATTGCCAATGTCACTGCAATAACAGTGTAAATATCCCATCTCAACCTGAAGAAAGTGAACAAAACAAACGGTTATTGGGTTCTAGGCTCATAGAAAAAAATCCTCTGATCCCATGTCAGAGGTAGAAAATAGTTCATCAGTATGCCATATCAGCCTGGTGTGTTTCTATTTCTTGCATTGTAGTTGAGCAGGTAGCTAATAAGTTGTAGCTACCTCATATGATTGAGATAGAAACTTACACCAGGCTGAATGGCAACCCGATGAGCTCAAAAAAGTTGTATTTTTCTGCCTCTAGCACGAGATCAGTATTTTTTTTCAAGAGCCTAGAACCACATAACTTACACCAGGTTCCGGGATATTTTTTTCGTGAACAGGTAAAAATTGCAGGAAAACAAGAAAATTGTCCATTATAACATTTTTGATTATCCGGAGCACTGCCAGATTGGATAATCGAGTTTCTACTGTATGTACACTCCAATCATAGTCACAATTAGTCTTTTATTACATTAATAAGGATGTAATAATTGAAGAAAAAATATTTTACTGCTTTTGCAAAGAGTAACATCACTGAGGTAGTACCTATTTAAATTTTTTATTGTCAAGGCTTGTAATTATTTTAAATTTACCCAATTATTAATCACTGACGTAAAGTTTTCTTATACATTTCGGATTATGTGTTCAAAAACAAAGTGATCGGACTCTATATATTTGTTTCCTTCAAATTATTAAAGCGAAATTACTTGCAAATCATATAACAGAGATTAAATTTCAAGAAAACAAATATCACACATCGAGTTCTATGAACTCAAGTATCAAGTATTCTTTGAGCGAGTCTTGAAATTTGAGTCAATTTTGTTGAGCATGCAGTAATAATAATAATTAATAATCCTATTCTGATTTACCTTAATAATATGAAATAAAATCTTTTTCTATGACTGTACAACCCAAGTAACGAAATTAGATTTCTATGAATTATTAATGTATGTATGCAGGTATATAAAAATATAAATAAACACAATAGCTAATTAAATAATAATAATAATAATTAAACATTAATTTATTGTCGACCTACCTAGGGTACACTGACTTAAACTAACTTTGGATCTGGACAACACTTGTTGAGTTAGTTGCTGTGTTTTTATTGCAAACACGCTTGAAGTTTCTCTATCCATTCCTGAGCAGAAGATGAGTCCAATGCACAGAAATTGTATGTGCGACGACTAGTTCGAAGCTGCAAGCAAAATTCAAAATATGAGATAAAAAAAAATATATTTTGTCATAATCTGGTAGCAAGATAACTCAGAAAACACTTTATTTCCTAAATCTAAACTCTACAGCTTCATAGAGCCGTAATATCTTTTTAATATCCACCAAAATAGGATTCCTCGTTCTCTAGTCGTGTTAATATTTTATTTCTTATTTCAAACTTTGCCTTTTTCCACTTGCTACCCAAGACTATGACCAAATGTGCCAAAAATATGACATTCAGCTGTTTAAACATCTCAATGCCAAGTTTGCACTTTGAATGAGAAAGATCTCCTGTGATCGTTTCATTCCTACGAACTCAAGAATAGCCTCCCAGGTAACTTTCTAGAATTACATAGCCAAACTGTCAAATTCGACATTCAGTCCTGATTGAGGCCTTAGAGCAACTGCGACACATTTCCACAATATGGAGCAGAGATTCTATAACCTGTCTTAACAGTCTAAAAATCCTGTCGAAGTTTTAAAACCCCAAAAAGTGATTTCCCTTACATCAAAAAATGACTTGTCATCCGTTTTCTTAGGAGGACCCGGGGCTGGAGCTACGGGAGTCACGGACATAACTTCAGCTAGATCTGCAAAACAAAGAATATCTCTCATGAAACAAGTTTTAATAAAGTATTAATCAAGTTTATATTACCTTTATTCACTTGCCCACAGGTAATCCTATTTATTTGTTAGTGGACGAGTGAATAAAGACAATATAATTTAATTTACTGGTTTCCTAAATAATAGCTTCAAAAATTCTTTCAATTCATAACCTACCGATTGAGCCTTTACAATGAGAATCTTCCATCGCATCGTAGTACCGTAACTGATGCTTAATCGAGTCGAGGACAAACCACCTTTGCTTCCAGCCCTTCAGAAGGGCCCCGCGTTTGTAGAGGTAGCCTTCGTGAGTGCGATTCTCGGCAACATTAGAAGAAAACTGCTCGTAATATTGTTGATTGGACGTTTGCCTCGCACTGCCTGCAACCATAATAATTGATCACGATGTAATATTATTATAATAAACAAGATAACAAGTGTTAATGAACAAAGACTAACCTGAACTAATAGATCCATTATCTCCGCCGCTACCGGTCACAGTCTGCGAAGTAGTATTATCCGGCATAACTTTATACTTTGTGCAGTTCTTTGGTACTCCTTCCATGCATTTTTCGTGACAACTGTAACCGCAGTCCATGCATTTCATACCCGTCTAAAAAAATACCATCGTTTTCAAGGTCAATAATGGAGAAAATTCAAAAAAGTCTTACCTTAACCGGTCCCCATAAGAGGTTTGCGCAATAATCACAATAAGTCGGGGTCGTGTTGTTGTACTTTTCGAATCTGTGAGGATGCGAATAGACGAGAGCAGCTTCCGCGGCCCCCACCATTTTCCCCTTCATGAGTATTTCTAATGTTGAGCGTTTGTGCACAAGTTTTCCGTGAGATCTAATCAATGCTGTACTGAATGACGCATGTCGCTGAAACATTAATGAAAACAGAAAGTCATGGTGGGCTTTGATGTTGCATAGTTGAGTGTGCTTATATCTAGGCAACAATGTTTGTATTATTCCCGAAATAAATTATTTTGTTCTTATTATTCAACACAATTCCGGACACGGTAAAATTTACACAACTTACAGTTAAAGAATCCGAAGAAGGAGGCTCCAGCTTATCCCACAAAACTTTCCATTTCTGAGGTAAGTGTCCTAGTTCCGTTTCGAGTCGATGTATCTCTTCCAATAAATGACTGAAGGCGTCCGGTACACATTTATTGACACAATCATATCTGAAACATTAACAATTTACTCTCACCCTAAATTGAATTAAACCATCCTCACCCTAAAGTGACAATTTTTCTAGACGACTGATTCGAGATACCGTCTGCGGCTTCGGATTCCTCTTCTTGTTGCATATCCATTTGAATTATTTCCGGATCGTAACTGGGACCGTGCCTTAGATCCTCATCCAGGTAATACTGCCAGACTTCCAGGCAAGGTAGATGAGACTGAGGTCGTAATACCTGTTGAAATAATTACCATTGTACAGCAACATTTTTGAAATTCCCGAAGAAACGAACCGAAACGAGACTTACCGGTTGATCGAAATCGGGCGTGTACATGAAATTGAAAAAAGTCGGAGTCCGAATGTGCAGCTTTTCGATGTAATCGAACACGCTCTGACCCAAATTGGTCCCAGTCGGAGACCCGGCCACCCGTCCTCCTGGATAAATATTCTCGTCGTCGGAAATCGTGTCCACGCTCTTGTGATGAGACGTCAGGGATCCCCTCTTGTCTTCGACGGCCGCCACTCCGCTCTCGACCCTTTCCAATTCACAATCGAACAGGAACGTTCTAAATCGACACGACACCGAATGGTAGGCCAGGAACTTCAAGTAGTGATCGTTGAACTCGAAAGCCATCGGGAACTGTTTCTGGATCTGATGGACGACGTCCAAAAACTGCAGGAAGGTGGGAGCAAAGCTTCCCGTCTGCGAATTAGAGCTGAGATTGCTCCGGTGACTGAACCTGTGACCGAAACCGATCCATTCTTTCTCCACGAGCACCCTGAATCCCTCGATCGTCCTGTAATACGGATCCAGACACAACTGAGCGACGGACGAAACTTGAGCTGTAATGTCCCAGCCGTCTTCTAGACAGATCGCAACGGAGGAGCCCTGCAAATCCAGTAAATCGACAACGGCCCCCGATAGCTGCATTATATTTTGAATCTGCTGCAGCCATTCTGAATTCTCGATCAATCTAAAAATAAAACTCATACACATGGTAGCTGGCACATGACTAAGGTCAAAAGGACGTACTTGTAAAAGCTCTGGTCAGGTTCCACGCTCTGAGAACTGGGAATGCAGGCTCTCATGAGTTTCTTGAAAGCAGCTTTGGTGTGTCGAACGTCGAAATATTCGACGGGAATAAAATCGGTTTTAGGAGCAGACGATTCGATTTTGACCCCCTTCATTTGAGCCTTCTCTCCCAGGATGTACAGCGCGGCCCTCTGGAACGAATGTGCCCCGTCGATGGCAGCCTCGCTGTCCACGGAATGTCTCACGTTTACTCTCGTCTGTGGATTCGCCAGAGAGGCCTGCGAACTTTGCCGCCGGTCTTTCAACGAACCCCACCTGCCGAAGTTCTTCGGTCCCTTACCACCGGAAGATCTCGGGAACATCCTGTAAATTTGATTTTTTTTTAACAATTATAAAATGAAAAATGTACCAGCTGCGGACATGTACCTAATTGAATGATACTATACTTTGTAATCTTTGTATACCCTGGTCATTAATAAATAAATAAATAAAACTTGTACTAGAGTTGACAGTAGTTGTTGGTACTCTCCTCTCACCCCCTCTCTAAATCCCACTTTCCATCTATCCTCTTTCTACCCAACTCCATCTCTCCTATCTCTCGTTCACTCTCACTCTTCTAAGTTGCCTTGAATAAATTAATTTTGAACTCCCAGCCAGGAACAACACTTTAAATCATCCATTCCAACATTCCTTTGATAAAAGTTTTCTTATAGAATACGTAATAGATTTTCAAAACTCACCCCAAAGTTCCCATGGCTTTATTAAACGGATTCGATCTTCGAGCCACCTCGGGAGTCAAGGTGGCCCCGCCCAAAGGATCATCGGCCGCGAGCAGCAGCGAATCGATGCTGAGACTGCTCTCGCACATTCCCCAAGCCGAGCCCTGTCTCATAGAGTAAAACGGTGTCGCGCACACGAGAGCGGTCAAATATCTTTCCTGTTCGAATGACGAGGTAGTTTCGGTCGAGGTGTTCGGATTCGGGTGGCTCTTCAGCATGTTCATGACGCTCTTCCCGTGATGGCCGGCCCCTCTCAACAGTAAAGCCTTGGAGCGGGGATGTCGCCAGGTGGTGCTTGGTATTCTGCCTTGCCGGTAACATCGACAAAACCGACGGATGCTTTCGTCGGATACAGCCGTCGGGACGACCAGAAGAGCCGGATAACTGCAAGGAAAATTAAAAGAACGTGGTACTCAAGCCATTTAAATTTAAAAAATCTCACCTTCTGCACATTAAATAAACAGAATTGACACTGGTCAATCGGAACTGGTCGGCAGTGGTCTTGCTGTTCACCGGTGAAGAGTTCGGACTGATGATTCCCAACCGTTGCCAGTCACGCACGTAACTCCTTTCGGCTAATCTTTCCAGGGTCTTGGCGTCGGTCTGGGCCGTCGGTACGGAACTCGGTCCGCTAGTTTCGAAATCGTCGACAGATATGTCGTCGTCGTGACCGTAATCGTCCGTTATCGGCAGACTCATTCTCCCTGGCGACGTAAGATACTTGTTGCTCTTGTTTATGTTCAAGTTGGGCAGGACGTACTTCTGCCGCTTTGAAGAGGACTTCTGCTTGAAACCGGCTTTCCTGGCCGTCTTCAAGAGGGTCTTCTTCGCCAGCCCTCGAAGGGTGGCGTTCTTCTCTTTGCCCTTATGGAGGGGAGTCTGGGAAACGACCACCTGCCCGCTGAAAGCAAAATGGAGAAACACGTCGGGCGGATGACGGACTTTATGCAGGAGTTTCCTGAGGGCGTCCACGTTTTCGGCCGTCACTTCCTCATCGAATGCAAGTTTCATCAACTGGAAGGTGCACGAACGCAACTGCAGGCCCTCCTGCAGCCACTGATCCAGGTGAGCCAGATACTGAACCGCCACTTTTTTCTCTTTCGTTAGCGACATAATTGGAAAACTTCTCACCACGACTTGCTCACAAGCTGAAACCACAATTAATGAAGTATTGATTTGATAATTTGAAAAAATTACGAACCGAATGAATCGCAAGGTGTCCCTTTGAAAACGATTCTGTAATTGGTCAAGAAAACGGCTCCTTCCGCCGGTAGCAATGGCGGCGCACCTAGCAATCCCTGAGTGCTCTCTTCTCTACCATCGGGCAATAAATACACCCTCAATCCTTCCATTATAGGTTCCTCTCCGGGCAACATGTTTGGACTCAGTATTTTTGGCTTCTGAATCGGGGGTAACCTCTTTGATTCCCTGTGAAATTATAATTGATTGAAGACGAGAAAAAATTAAAGGAATCATTCGTAAAGAGGAGTGCAAAATAAAGGCAAAATGTTAACATTTAGACGGCGTTTCTGAGTCTCAATAATAAAAAGTACATTAAATCTTACCTGTGTACCGCTTCAAGCGTTTCGATGTGCATGTGAACGACACCAGGTATCATCTGGTGGAGGTTTCGGATGTGATCGCGCGTTACCCCACCTTCGTTGCACACCTTATCGATGAACCGTAACACCTGACGGATGACAGAGAGACACGGTTCGGCAGTTTCCTGATCCTCGAACCCGCTCTCCGCATCGCCGCTGTCACTTTCGGCCACGCTGTTAGCCATACTGTTGCTGGTCTGTTCATCGTCGATCGTATCTTTCCTGTTGTTCTTACTGCCGATATCGAGCGGTATGAGGAGATAAACCATTCGATTCGCATAATGAATTGCCTGACTGTACATGGTGTTTTCCTCGCAGGTAATCAGCTCTTTACGCTTTTCCTCATCCACCGACGGCCAGATCCTCATTTGTTCGGCCGCTATTTCCAGCGCCGTCGCCTCTTGCACTCTATTAAGGATCGATCTTCTCTGCCAGGTGAAATCTCTGCCGTCTCGGACAGATGTCGGGCTCAAGTGTTCACCTCCGAAACGCGGCGAGACAGACTCGGCTCTCGACGTGTAGAGAGCCTTGATGTCTTTCTGCACGTCCAGGTAGAAAGCGGCCTCCCAGAACTGCTGATTCTGCCACACGGCGTGCTCCTGGATACACGTGTAGGCAAACTGGATGATTCCGGTGCACAGTTTCCTGCAGAAAGTCGTCGCCAACGGCAGGAGAGCTGCAGCGACTCCGTGTTCATCCATCGAGGAATCGTCCTGGAGAGCGCAGTTCATGAGCCGGACCACCAGGTCGAACTGCTGATGTTCCAGCATGGCCTTCGTGTTGGTACCGCTGACGTGTTGGGCCAGTTCGTTGCATAGAGCCAGACGAGCCTGTTTCGATTGCAGAGCTCTCAAGACTGCCGGGAATGTCTTGCGAGCGTCCGAGATTTTGTTCTCGAATATGCAGTTAACACAGTTTCTTAAAACCTGTAAACAGTTGATAATTTGGTGTGAATTATGGATTCTGATGACGAATTAGATATTTTTGCAAAATTTACAAAATTCCCCTTACCTCTAACCTACGAGCGGAATTGCTCAAGATGTTTTTATTGTCACCGAGACTAGAAATGTGGACTCCCATCGGAACGATCCTAGGCTGAATGGGCCGAAGAGACTGTAACCTGAACAGGAAAAGTTTGACAATTCCAGCACACAAAAGCGGTTGAAATTTAATGGCAGGCCAGCAAATTGAGCAACAATTAAAATATTTTTTTAATTTTAAAATTATTTTTGATTAAACTTTGTGTTTTTCAAGATATAAGGGAAACTTGTAAATTCCAGTAGCTTTCGTCAGCTGATCACAGAAAATCCTTCAACAATAACAATAACAGAGCTTGGTGTAAATAGGTACCTGAATATTTCCAGAGCTGAGTAGGGCCTACTTTCATCATAAATCATACCTGCTGATCAGATATTGACAGATATTTACAGCATCTATATCTATAATTTGTGAGTTTCAATATATCTTGAAAAAGACTATACCTAAAATGTAAGAAAGAATAACAAACAATAGACAGTCGGGTTTTTCTTAGGAACTCAGGGGCTTAAGCCTCCCAGCTACCAAAATAATTTTATAGCTTCTTGCTAAACAAACTTATTATTACTATATTTTCCTCTAAGCAGTAATTTTCATAATTTCCAAAGCTAGACTGAAGAAAACCCGGAATATTAATGACAATTTCATTTCAAACAATAATAAAAAACATGAACTTCATCATTTCAAGCAGTGTATTGCAGCCTTGCATGGGAATACGGTGGTAAGTGTAAAAATTAGCCACGATTAAACATTGCCAGCTCACAAAATAACTTACCACGCATGCTCTCCACTGTACCAACAAAATAAAATCAATTAATCAACGAGCACTTGATAACAACTAATGAAAGCGCCCTTACCTGGCTTTCAAGTTATTTTTCGACAACCCCTCCTCGATGATCGCCTTCACTCTGTCCGGATCGACGAAAGGCAACGGAGGCTGATGAATCCTGGCGAAAGCCCCCTCCGGGGGCACCAGAATCTTCTGCGAGTAAGACTGAGGGTTCGGGTTCTCGTTCATGTACAACTGTTGTGCGAGCTCCTGTATATGGACTAAAACTAATCTGGGATCTTGGTTCTCGGTTTTCGTCAGTTCCCCCAGGTTGCTGTACAGTTCGTCCCAGACGTCGCACGGCCTCCACGGGGGACCCCTCTCCGACACGAACCCGGTGAAGAACATGCAGTCCAGCACTCGGGTCGTGAAATCGCAGTCTTTGAGGTTTCTTTCTCCCAGGAATTGAGCTTTGTGGAAGGTTATCACAGGTTTCGGGTGTATCCTGATAAGGGTCAGGCAGTTGCGATAGCCCTGCAATAGACTGGCAAACGTTCGCATGAAAACTGCACGGATCTCCTTGTCAAGCATCACGGGTTGCGGGGCTCTTAAAATTAAAGGGGGAAAAGCGTGATCGGCGCAACTCAACTCCGGCTGGAGGATCAAGCTTAAAGCCTCTTGGGTGTGACTGAGAAGCGGTTCGGCCAGTAGGGGCAAAGAAATGCCGTCGGGGATTGTGATCGAACCGCCGTCCAAGTCGGCTACAATTACGTCCATCTGAAAATTGCCATCGTACGGAATTAATGTTAGCTCAATCAAAGCAAGTACATTCAAACTTACCAGTTCGGCTACTTCAGATCTAAGAGAGGAATGAACCCCCATCACGAACGGTGTCGGTGTTGACAAGACCTCAACGAGCGGCGCCGGCAATAGAGGAATATAAACGTGACTATATCGAAACGGGTACATTAAAGCAGTCAGCGCGCGACAGGCGTCAGTCAAACGAGTGTAACTTTTCGAATGGAAGAGTATCTTATGTTCAGTCATTATGGCACAATATAAAACAAGTACATTCCTAATACCTGAAAAAAATTAAGGTCAATTACTCGAAAACAAAAATCATAAAAGAAAAACTTACCCAGCTGATGGAAAAGTAAGTTAACAGACGTTTGGGTGACGGGCAAAGAAGGACTCAGCGGCGGCTGGAGAGCCTGCCTGTCTCCAGCTCCGATGCTGAATCTAACTTGAGGACCACCGGCCGGAGGTACTTGAATACAACCCAGTATGTTTCCAATCAATGTTTCCAATGGTACGGGCATATTTTCGATATAAACTGAATAGATAATCCCCAAACAGTTCTAAAAATATTATTTATAACATTGAGTCCCAGACAATATATTAGGGTGTTTCTTACCCTAAACGTTTCAATGTAATCAAGCCTGGAAACTAGAACGAGACATTTAGGCGCGTACATTATACTATGGTGAAGAATTGTCGGTATTGGTCTAACCAGTGGGGTTTCTTCCATCGTGTCTTCTTCCTGTAATTTTACAAGTTTACCAAATAAAATAAGACATGCATATTTATATGTTTCAAAGTTTCTGATATTTTGATATACATTTTGTTAGTGACAGAACATGTGACACTCAGGAATGCCTGACCGCGCATTGAAATTACTGAAAATCTTCTTTGTTACGTTACCTCATCAGCTGGTTTGCTAGGTGTTATCGAGACAGTTTCGTTGAAGCAAAGACAGGCGCAATAATGCCTGTTCGCATCTACATCGGTAAGTACTGACACAAAAAACCTTGGCTCTTGTCTTTCGGTTGAAAGAGCCCATCCTTGAGGTTGGCAAAACTGAAATGATGAAAAAAATTACCTACAATATTATTATAAATGAAGTAAGAAAAATGACAAGTCCATTATTATCTCCAAGATTTTTTAATGCTTATTGAATAATAATTACTTTACCTACTTTTAGGTAATAATTATTTTACTTTGAAGTTTATTCAAAAATGTTATATTTGCGACACTTGTCCCTATGTCTGTCTCCATCAACGGGCAATGATGCAATAATTTTTTAATAGCAACATACAGTAAAACTGTAATTATGGTAATTGGGTAACTAGATTAAATAAATATTGTTCATTGGTCCTTGGTATCAAGAAGAAAGTGAAGAAGTATGGTGACGGTGAATTATATAAATCAATTTGTTGATATGAGTGTATTGTGGTTTCTTCAAGTATTTGTGCATTTAAAATGTATCAATAAAATTAATTTTTTAAGTTTCGCAAAAAAAAAGTGAAGTAAGTAATTATTAGTAAGTAAGTTAATTCTATTCTATTATTTATTGTTATTTTCCATTAAAATGTTTCCAATGAAAACATCAGGATAAGTTATTTTAATAAGCTCAATTCAGGCTTAATTGATTATTAATTTCAACAGAACTACAGATAGATTGATGATTATATTAAATTAATTGAATGAACTTTGCTCTTCAAATATTTCCTGTTGCTATTATTAGCAGGTAGTTAATCATCTTAAAAAGAAGACTGTAATAATAATTGCTTATTACCAGCATCTTACTTATGGCCAAGTCATCTCCATTCACTTTATTACTTACTCCCTCCCATCCTTGAAAAAAGTAAATCTGAATAGTATTGTTACGCAGTGTTGCCAGGTTTCTAGTGTTCATCCAGTCTTGATGATATTAAAGTCATATTAAAGGTTGAAAGATGATACAACTAAAAATTACTTTTTAAAGCTCCTCCCCCCCCCACTAAACATATATTTTCAAGGAAAATTACACACTTGACCTTACATAAAATGTGTACTGAAAAATCAGCGTCAAAAAAATATCAAATAATAATAATTAGCCCTAATAGTTTCAATCTGTTACCACAACTAGCAACACTGTTGCTGCCAAATTGAAGTTATTAAAAGAGGATTTATTCCTTTTATCATAATATCAGTAGCTTGATGCAAAACAGCTGCTGTGCTGTAACAAATCCAAATTGATGAATTACTTCTCTTTCAATATGCTAACATCGAGGCTAACATCAAGTAAAGGATGCTGCAATAGGCAGAGACCATGAAAGATTAATCTAGCAAATGTTGAGTCGAATTACATAGACCTTTTGACACTTTTTCAAGTCATTATGTGTGTCATGTGTCAGTGTGAGAACTGACAGCAGCAAGAACAATTTAAAAGAAAAACAAATTAATGGCCATGGATCTTGACTCTTGATCAAAGAAAAATAATTTAAAGTAATACTTGGGTATGTTTTATTGCCGGCAATAATTTGGATAAACCTGAAAGGGCCTACTGATGTAAAATGTATTGTTTCAGTGTAACTGCATGGCTTGAATAATAGGGGAATAGCTTTTCCAGATATATTCACTCTGTTACCCATCTGGTGTGACAAACTGTTGCTCTCTGATGTAAGTCTTTAGGTCATTTCAAGCAACAAGTAACTGCTCTAATTAATTAAGTAATAGGTTTGAATTATTGCTTTATCTGTTTTCATTTTACCTTCAGGTAAATGACGATTTTTGAATCATAGGTTTACAATTTGGGTTTTCTGAGGTTTTCGGTCTCCACTTACCCATTCTATTCCTTCAATAAATGGAGTATCTGACCAGTCCTTTAGCGGGAATCTTTGCAGTATGATCCCACTGCTGATGCCACTTCCTAAATTGAGAAACATTCAATAATTACCTATCCATTCAAATGAATTTTGGGTAATCCTGTTGTTTAGTCTTCCAAAACACCCCTCACATGCCCATTCCACTTTTTCCACTCGCGTTGCTCACAGGGTTATTGCATTAAATCAGGTCTTTGGTCAGGGTAGGTTTTTTCCTTTAAATGTCCATAAAATAAAATAAAAAACCTACCCTGACCAAAGACCTGATTTTTAATGCAGCAATGCTGTGAGCGACGCGAGTGGAAAAAGTGGAATGGGCTTGTGAGGGGTGTTTTGGAAGACTTAACAACAGGATTACCGAATTTTGTAGGACTTACTTTCTTTTTCGTGATCATATCCAACTATAACAAAATAGTCGGCCAACCTTGACATGTTTTATATCCAAATCTGATCATCAAAAAAGCAGGAATGTTCAAGTTGTAAAACGGTCATGATTAGCAATACTCTACTCTTACATTTTGTAATAGCCAAGAATATATTAATTGATCATTTTGTCTTACTAAAGTTATAACCTAGAAATATAAACCGTAATAATATCTTGAAATTACATTTTTTAATTAACGAAAACTTTGTTATCAGAAAATACCATTAATTATTGTTCTTGAACTGATGAGATTTATTTAAATGGGGGTACTCGGAATTTATTATAGCCACACCCAAATAATATTCTTCATTCTTCAAAACAAAACTTTTACGCCATTTTATTTAGTATTTTACGAATTTTAGCAATAAATTTTAATGTAAATTGACAAAAAGATTGACAAGAATGAAAAAAATTGTTGATGATATATGTTTTCAATTTTCATTTATCATTTGTCAATTATTTTTGTTATCTCTAATTTATGAAATTGTACTCAGCCAGCTCAACTTCGGGGAGTTCCAGCAGAGCGACTTGAATTATTATTAATGACACTGATGACAGTGATGACACTATAAGCTGTTTATTGTCATCATCTCATCAGTCATCATCACATCAGTCATTAATCATTCTACCACCTTTATGGGTGTGTTGCTTTGAATTTTTGAATCAAAAAAGGTTCTGAAATCCATCAATGGGATTCGGTTTTGGTCAGCGAAGACGAACGTATCGTGATCGTGAAATTCAGACTAAATTCGGGTTAAATAAATCAAAAATCAAAGGCTAGCAGATTTGATCATAGAAATAAAGTGAACCTGTGTAGGTACTAACATTTTGTTTCTCTAATAAGCTGTATAAATCCTAATTAGTGCATGGTAAGTCCTTTTAAATCCTCTTAATGGCCGGTGGCATGGATGTAGACCGTGTCCCCGATCCGGGGGGCGGGAATACTATCGCAAATATAAATGATAAGGGAAAAAATGTAAGAAAAACACTCCTCTACAGAGATAAAGATATCGGACCGTATCAGGTGAATATTGAGTCTCATTCAGTTTTTAAAAAACCTAATGATTGTCAAACTGAAGGCGCAACTGCCCGCCAAGAAAACCTCCACATAGGCAATTTTAGTCCACTATCAATAGCAAAAAAAATCTTAAGCCTAAAATTAGATAATATAAGTAAGCTAGAGAAGAAGGGCAGAAATCGGGTAGCTGTAACATTCAGGAATGCAAAAGCAGCAAACGAATTTTTAGTTAATAAAAAATTGTTGGATATGGGATACAATATGTACATTCCCACTAATCTCATATCATGTAAGGGTATTGTGAAAAATGTGGATAAGTCATTAACCGAAGACGAACTATTAAATAACACTTTTGCCCACAATCAACAGATAATAAGCGTTAAAAGGATGAATAGACGAACCATAAACTTGCAAGGTGAAGTTGAATATGTGCCCACTGGTACAATTCTTTACACTTTTTCAGGCAAATACCTACCACGACACGTAGAGATATATATGCTTCCACTACCGGTGGAAGTATATGTATTGCCAGTCATTCAATGCCACGGGTGCTTGTTGTACGGTCACACCATGAAAAATTGTAACTCTAACCCCAAAAGTGCAAAAACTGCGGTTCGGCATCAGGCCACAAGGGTCAATGTCAGACCAAGTGCATTCATTGCAACTCTCAAGATCACCCATCCATTAGTAGAAATTGTCCTGAATACGAGAGACAAACGATGATCAGACAGTTAATGTCAGCAGATAACATTACTTATTATGAAGCAAACATAAGGTTACCAAAAGAAAAGACCAGCAGACCATTTAACTCACAACCCAGAGACTTCCCTACACTGACCCCAACAGCTAACGCAGCACAGACAATCCAACCCCACCAACGAAGACAATTCCTAACACAGCCTCTACCTTCATTCAGCAATATAGTAAGGACAAAAAATATACCAAATAAACGAAAAAAGACTGTTGAACAAGGATACAATATGAGCGAACATAACCAACATTTAAACTTTCCCAACTCAAGGACTCCAGCCAGTCTTCAATCTCACACCCCAGTCTACTCACAACTAAAGTCACTTCCCCAAAAAATACCCGTTATCCCCGAATCAGAGAACGAATTTGTACAGCTTCTTAAGACCTTCAGCCACAGACAAATCGAGCTTGCGCTCGAAACACTAACCAAATATAAAACAACACAAACACAAAAAAAAGGGGAGCCGGCAGGCCCCGCAACACTAAACACACAGACCTCTGTCCCCAGTGATCTCGATGAATACTAGACATCAACCACACACACTGCAACTTATGCAGTGGAACATACGTAGCTACACAAGTGGAAAAGACGTCCTAAAACTTTTAATTAACAAACATAATCCCAACGTAATCCACCTCAATGAAACATGGCTAAAACCATCAATACTAGCACATATAAATGGATATCGCATCATCCGTGCCGATCGTAAAGACGGGTACGGGGGCATAGCCACACTTGTAGACTCGAGAATCCCATTCCAAGTGACACAAATCAGTAAAAGGATAGGCCTCCCCCAAAATTTCCAAATACAGGCAATAAACATCCACAATATTAACATCATCAACATATACTGCCCACCGAACACTACGATAAGATCTAACCAGTGTGGAACCAGTTACTGCAATCCCTACCAAGACCCTTTGTCATCATGGGAGATTTAAATGCCCACCACCCCCTATGGGATCAAATTCCCTGTAATATAAGTGGTAAAACTATAGTTGAATCTCTGGGTACACATAACTTAGTCGTGCTCAACGACGGATCCCCAACCTTGATACTGCCTCCAACCACTGGGAGAACCAGTGCAGTAGACATTACACTAGTGACAGCAGACCTCGCTGCCAAATCAAATTGGCTAACAATAGACAATCCAGGCCTCAGTAACCACTTTCCCACGATGTGTTCTATCGAGATCAATAGTCCCGTTCTACCAGTCTCACAGGGCACTAGGTATAATTATAGAAAAACAAATTGGGAAAAATTCCAGGAAAGACTCGATGACTACGATTGGGTAGAAGCGACCAAAAATTATAACGAGTTTTCACAAAACATCAGGGATGCAGCAGAGGCGGCAACGCCCGTAACAGGGAATAATACCGGTCCTAGAAGACTATACACACCCTGGTGGGATGAAGAGTGTAGCACAGCTCTCACTCGCAAAAGGGAAACGGCTAGAAAGTTCATGAGGGACTGCAATATAGGTAACTATATAGAGCTCAAGAAAATTAATGCAATTTTTAAGAGACTAACAAACAAGAAGAAAAAAGAATCATATAGGAACTACTGCTCCACATTAAACCGTAACACGAGCCTATCTAAAGTTTGGACTTTTTTTAGGAAAATGACTAGGATCCATAAAGGAGGAACAAATCCATCCTCTTTACCATCCCCAAATTTGGCAGAACATCTCCTTTCCACATTGAGCGTTTGCGACATTGATCCAGAGTTTAACCTCCCAACAAGCCCCAACCACAAACCAGACGAATTTACTATGGACGAACTAAAATACACCCTATCCCAAAAAAAAGACACCACACCAGGACTCGACAGAATCACATATAAAATGCTACTGAACCTCCCACCAGTAGCATTGGCCGCTTTACTTCAGATATACAATCGAACCCTCAGCCAGCTTCCCATCCCAGTGTCATGGAAAACATATTTAATTTACCCACTGCTTAAGCCATCTAAAGATCCACTGATGAGCGAAAGCTATCGACCAATAGCCCTATCCTCCTGCGTAGGAAAAACACTAGAGTCCATGATCAAAAACCGACTTGAGTGGCACATAGAAAGTCAAAACCTCTATCCCCCCCTGCAGTCCGCCTTCCGGAAAGGACGCTCCATAACAACCAACACCATTCATCTCGCCAACAGAGTCCTGCTGGGTTTCAGTCGAAACCAGTACACACTGGCAGTCTTTTTAGACCTCAAATCTGCCTTCGACCATGTAGATCTCTATCGGCTACATTCAAAATTAATAAACGCAGGATTCGACACTCACCTATCTAACCTAATTTTTAAATTATTCATGGACAGAGAAGCCTATGTTAAAGACAACCACCAGAACATTCAAGGACCGCAGAAAATATATAGAGGCGTTCCGCAGGGCTCTTCGCTGAGCCCAATCCTTTTTAACTTATATACTAGTGACATGCAATATTCTATGACGCCACACATCCAATTGGTCCAATATGCAGACGACATTTTGCTAATAACTACGGGTCCTAATACGATCGAAATGATAGAAAACATGAATCTGTGCCTTAAACAATTGTCCCGCTGGTTAGACGATCACAAACTGACAATCTCCACGTTAAAATCCTCAGCCATGTTGTTCCGTAAGCGCAAATCAAATCAATCCCTACCCCCGATCCGATATAACGAAGAGATTATTAGGTGGGAAACGGAAGTATCATATTTAGGAGTAAAGTTCACAAATACACTTTCCTGGGAACCGCATGTGACCGAAATATTACGTAAATCGCAAAGAGGCCTCAACATCATGAGAGCCTCTTCGGGGATCTGGTGGGGCGCAGACCCCAAAATCTTGAAGCTTATATTCAACGGCATTGTACGTTCCCACTTAGATTTTGCCTGCCAGCTCCTTCAACCCGCTCCCAAACACGTCTTAAAAAAGCTCGACAACATACACAACCAGGGCCTACGCATAATTACAGGGTGCATGAAATCTACACCTATTAACGCATTACAAGCAGAATGTGGAGAACCAAATCTTGACACCCGCCGTAAAATGTTAGCTGCAAAATTAATAGTAAATCTCCAACGAATAAAAAACCATCCTACATAGAAGTAACAAAAAATTTAGCCACCTACTGCAACCTCCCCTCTGATTTTTGGAATCGAAAGGAACCTCCCTACACTGTACAGACAATAAACTTCCTTGAAAATACTCCGAATACACACAAAGGTATTTTTTCTGCCCTTCCATGTTTTCTCGTAAGCCTCCAGACCCAGTACACAGACTTAGAGTATGAAAGTTCGAATCTAGAAAAAGATAGGGACAACAGACAAAACTTTAATGCAATCTTGTCGAAAAGACAACAAACAGTAGTCATATACACAGATGCCACCCTAACAGAAGGTACAGCAGGCATCGGGGTCTGCATACCATCCATGAAACTTCGATATGCCGCGCGAATCGACGATCACACACCCATATGTATTGGGGAGACCTTGGCGATACACAAGGCTTGCACCCTGGCATTGGAAAATAATTTGAGGCATGTGACAGTGGTCGCAGATTCACAGAGTGCCTTGCAAAGTATATCCAACCCTAGATATAGGGGAGACACGCACTACATCTCATTAAAAACCAAACAGCTTATAATAGAAGCGAGAGAAAATGGGACAAAAATCGAACTACTGTGGATTCCCAGTCACACTAACATTACGGGAAATGATACGGCCGACCGAATGGCAAAACTAGGAGCCGCACTTGGGGCGACCCTAGAGATTCCCTCAAACAACTCACCAATACTACCTCAGTTGATATCAGAAATTAAGTCCACTTGGTCGCAAACATGGAGAAACAATTGTAAAAATAGAGGCAAATTCTATCAGTACCTGGAAACATTCCCGACTAAGCCGCTGCTCACTAGCATCCCCTACAACAACAGAAGGCAAATTACTACGATAATTAGAATGAGAACCAACCATTGTCTGACACTACAACACAGACACCGAATAGGAGCTGCGGAGAGTCCCTACTGTGAGTGCGGGCAGATAGAAGACCTACAGCATATTTTCTTCACTTGTCCCATTAATATTACAGACGACTTCGACATCTACAGAGAGCTCACTGGCCATAAAATACCCACGCCAATAGATATAAATACCCTACTGCATAACCTAAACCCCCAAACAATATCCATAATCACAAAATTCCTGCAAATATATAACATTAAATTATAGATAAACCGTTTCCTAAGATAATCAAATGAACCTTCTTTCAGATCTTAACCCTCCAATCCATGGGCTTATCCTGGCAATTTTCGGTGTTGTGTAATGCTCTGGTAATTGCCCTAGAGCGAGAAGAGTCTATACCTGTGTTTGTGTTTGTCCCATACTAACTGTCTGAATAGAGAAGCACCAAGACTGCCTAAACGATAACGAGAAGACCCAGAAGATAGCTACAAGTCTGAAGTTGGATTTCCAATGGGAATCACCATTATGAAAGTTGGCTGTATGTCAAGCTGACCAGGCCATAAAACAGAAAAACAACAACAACAACAAATCCATCAATAAAACGAAAAGCTGTTATGTATCGTGTGCTCCACAAAATTTTTCATCAACTATTGCCTTGACTTGAATAAAATGAAGCATGTCTGCCAGATAAAAGTGATAAAACACAAACAATTGGTAGGTGTGTAATAAAGTGAATTACCTACTCCAATCAATGATCTACTACAAATCGTAGAACAAAAAACAAAAACATGACTACTTGCATAATGAACTTTGAATAACGAAACTAACCTGGAACAGTAACGCTAACGATATCTGCTGAGTACGTATGGTGCTGAGTAATATGAACAACTCGAGCCGTTGTAGAGAATCTGTATTACCGACACTGACCCTTACTAGCCTTAGTGTCGGTAATACAGGTACCCTAAATCGTTCTTATCTCAGAAACTCAGAATATTTTGTCTTTCTGAATGAGGATAAAACAATATTTCAATTTGACGTTTCCATTCGAGTTTAGGTTTTTGAATGTTCCAATTACCATTTACCATTTTATAATTTCACTTCCAAAGCACAAAAAATAACAAAATTTATGAAGAATTGTGGTAAAAAATGTCATGAATCATAAAAAAGTGACAATTAAGGTAGGTGTTTGGTAACATACCAGTAATTTCATCACGTTTTTAAATTATAATCATAAATTATTGTTTTTCGCAATATCTTTAATATTTTAATGAAACTGACAGATATGAATATGACACATGAGATTCATGAGAATTTGAACTACAAAAGTTATTTCAGAATTATTTTAGGAAAAGAGCTCAGACATGACTGCAATAGTCCTTTCTCTCTTCCAAGGCACTAGTTGATGAAAAATTTTGTGGATCACACGATATAACATGTATGTATATCATAAAATATTTCAAGGTTAGCATTCGACAACCGATTTATCAACCGGTATAACAGATGAATAAAAACAAATACATTAGATGATAATACGTGCAGCTCTCCGCTGTTTACATGTAATACAAGTGAAGTATAGGGAACCTGTATTACCGCTTTACTAGGGTACGTAGTAGCGCATTCACTCGTTGACGTTTATTAAACACGGTTATGTTTGAACAGTTGGATGTCATATTTTTGGCACATTTGGTCACAGGCGTAGGTATCATGTGGAAAAAAGCGAAGTTTGGAAAATGAAACAAAATTAACACGAATAGAAATCGATAATCCTCTTTCAGTGGGTATTAAAAGCAAAATTACGGGTTTATAGGATCTACGAAGCTGTAGACTTTAGTAGGTATCTAAAGCCGGCCACTCACTATACTGCAGCGCAGTATGACAGGATCGTACTACGAAATTGTACAACTTCGCGGACAATTGTATGCGGCCACTCACTATATCCAGCCGTGCAGTATTGGGCAGTTCTCGTCGAGTAGAGACGTCGGACAATGAGAAAAATTTGTAATTAGCAGCAGCTGTAATTTGTGTTTGTAAATCAAAAAATGAAAGAAAAGATAATATACTAATCGAAAATGTTGATGCAAGGAATGGTTGCTAAAAATAAATCAATTGTGATTGAATCAAAATGTTTATATATTACAAAAAACTCCTTAAAAAAAATAATTATATTTACTATATAGACATATCTATTTATTAAAAACCCCAAATTTATGAAATAAACAGCTAATAAGCACGTAAGCACGTACTTTGTTGTATGATTTTGCCGGCCATCGCCACACACGCTCCAATTCATATCCAATAGGCTAAGTAAGTATCGGATGTTTGCGGCGCGCGCGCCTCCTCGTGGATTTTTTTCGCACTTTCGTGCGGCAGTATAACCTTGCTTTGCAATTTTTGACAGCTCGTTTGGATAATGAAACCCTTTTAAAATTATTATTTGGCAGTGAACTTATAGATTTTTAAATTTATTATGACTACAATAATTATTAAAAGTCATTTCCAAGCACCCAGTCTCGACTGCTTTCGTTTTAAATCGTTGAGAAATGGGCGAAATCTCATGATGAGTTTTCACATGAGCGGTGTTAGAGAATACGTTTACATGGAACTTTTCTTCAAGGAACAGCGCTCATTTAGAGAGACTCCTGGTGCACATAGCACTCATAAAAATGAAAAAACCTATTATTGTCCCATTGTTCAGGTGATATATTAATTGTCCATTAAAAAAATATCACCTTTCTTATCAACGCATAATAAGTTCATATTTCATCTCATGTTTTCGGGGTTTTTATTGAGCTTATGTATAATAAGTCGAAGAGTTTTAAACATATTTTGCAGCTGTAAAGCAAGAAAATGTTACCCTTCGTCTGAAATACAGCTCGAAAAAATTATAGCAGTAGTTATTGTTTTATTAGTATTACTTATATGCCTTAAATTATTAACTAAAATTTTTAACTTTAATTTACTATCTAAAAAAAGATTCAGGAGTAATAAATACGTATGTAATCGCAAGCATTTAAGGTACTCGTGTACAACAAACACTTCCCGATTTTTGTATACTCGGAACGACCTCATGTTTGCAATAACAAATACATTAAAATGAACAGCGGGCACGCAGGACTTGCCACATGAAAGTGTCAAATTTGCCTACTTGGTGGCGCCACAATAGTTACTTGTTTAGCCTATTGCATGCGTACGATGGCTCAGAAGGGACATGCCTGTGTTTTATTGTCTCAAATCTCGCACTGCCAGATTTAAAGGCGCACTGCCAGATTTAAAGGCGCACTGCGACATTTATTCTCGCAGTGCTAGATTTAAAGACGCAGTGCTAGATTTTATCTCGCACTGCCAGATTTAATCTCGCACTGTCAGATTTAAAGACGCACTGCCAGATTAAAGACGCGCCAACGAAATTGACTCCGAAGAAACTCAGTTAAATTACTGGTAGGCTTATATATCTACGGTGGTGATCCGTGCATTTACTGCATTTTGTTAGTGAAATAGTGTATTTAAAGACCTCATTGGATTTTTGCAGATTCAGGTAAATATTTACATTAATTTAAGTCCGCATTAATTACCATACAGCTGAAAATAGGTAAAGGTCTTAGGTACGTGCACTAGTACAAATAAAATATCGAAAGTCCCCACAGATCATACGTCTGCTAATAAAGTTATGCAAGGTCAAATGTCTCACATATGCGGTTTTTTGTATTTTTGTTTTCGATTAATATTATCGTAAAAATAGGCCCGAAAACTGTTGTAAGTATATCATGAAGTTACCTACAAGAATTTTAGGAAACTTTTATGAGAGGACGTTACTCATTTTCCCAAGAGCTGGTTTAGCCGTTTTTGCTAAATTTTTAAATAGGTAGTCATTCTACAGCAAATTTAGCTGAGATTATAAATATAAACCTTTGAATGTAAATAAATGTGGACCGCGTGTTCCCTATCCTAGCCTGCAGAGCGTTTTGGTGACTGGTGTGTTGATGTCGAGAACCGGTCTTAGATGAGGCATGTAGTGGGGCAAGGAGAAGGGTGTAAAATGTAAACAAACAGTCCCTTCCGACAGTGGCGCGGCGCGAGTTCGGGTAAAAGGGAATTTATTAATTACATAATATAATGATGATAATAAAATCATTATTTTTTATTGCAGTTTCTTCTACAGAAAACATAAATCAAGAACATATTATATAGGTACATGGTATATAATTATTGATGTTAACCAAAAAAGTCTTACATAAATTGAATCTAAATTTATTTAAAAAAATTTGGTAATTGTTTACATCCGCGGCTCCTAAGTTTCATCAATTTTTTCGGGACCGAGGAGCGAAATAGGGGTGCTGGGTGGGTAAGAAAGTAAAAACAGCCATGGCAAACTAATATTAAGGTCACAACTAAGGCCTCTTTGGCACTACGGTCGAATTTCTATTTTTTTTTTCACTTTCAGGGCAAGGAAAATCTTCGAAAATAACAGTACCACGATTTTTATTTTGAATTTTGCATTTATTTTGAATTTATAATCCGAAAATCATTGCATCAATCCCTGTGCGGACTGAACACGTAATGAAAGCGGATATATCGCTCAGTCCGCCTCTGTGAACCTCTAACACAGAATAGACTGCTTGGCAATTATGGTGAAGTGGTTTTATCCGGAATCGCGGCATCTAATCGGTGCCTCTTGTCAGGACCGCACTCCCTCCGCACTCTCAAAACCATTTTTTTACACCGTTTTGTGGCTTTCCCTTTCATTTGCCCAGCAAATGAATACCTTCCTGGTGTTACTATAGGTATGTTCTCCACCCCTATATAAGTTCCATAGTGAAACTGTAGGAGCCGCAGATGTAAATAATGACCAAAAATTTAATTTATATGGAATTTTTATTTTTATTGAAAATTTTTTTCAAGTGAAATTGATCAATTCAAGTAGGGTAGATAAATAAAAAATTCAAAAATTTTTTGATATACATATTTAATACGATAGTTGTGCTTCATTGTGCTCAAAAAATAAGTGTGCCGCGGTTGCGCTGACATGTGCCTAGAGGAGAATGGAAAAAAATTGCGGGCACATCCTTATTTAACTGAAAATAAAAAAAAATTACGGTTCTAACTTCATGCACGTAATAAAATGGTGATTTTTTGTTGAATGAAATCACTTTCAATAAAAACAAACTGTAAATAATAAAAATAAATAACCTGACCGGGCGCAAACACGTGGATGCATGAGGCTGTCATCAAAATGATTAATTACGGTTTTATTCAATTTACGATGCTTTTCTTATTAAGGGTGAGATTTTAAAGTAAAACTATCATGTTATAGGTTCTTGTGAGGGTGCGATCTATTCATGTATTGATATGTCAATTGTGGCTGCATTCAGCGTTTGTTTGGAAAGAGAGGGATTGAGGGACACTTTTTCGATGTTTATGTATCGGTCCATCTTTTATTTAATAGTCTAAGTTATAAACCGAGATCTTTTCAATATCCCTTTCCGGTTCGGAGTTATGACGTCATATTATGACTCAGCAGAAGAAAATGCATATTTTTTAATGCAGTTAGGTACCTACATACGATATAATTTTCTTTACATACGGACTCTCAGAAGTCAAATCTTACCGGGGTAATAATCTATACTTTCCTAGAAATTATTGTTGCTTAATTTTTAAGGCAAGAAACTGTGTTTTTACTTTTTTATTAATTAGAAAATGGAACCGAATTAAAACCGAGATTAAAACAATTTTAAAAAAAAATGTGACCTCATAAAATCTTCATACTTAACGTTTTTTTCCCATTTTTGCAATACAGACTTGGGCCCTTATTTTTTAGTGTTTTTTTTTTATAAAAAAATACACTATTGAGGACGACATCACTTTTCGAAAATCACCCAAACTCAACAAATGTCCACCGATCCTGACCCCCAGATCACAAAAAATAAATAAAAAATATATATAAATATATTAATTTTATATATTAATTTTTATAAAAATATATATATATATATATATATATATCGTGGGCAGGTGAATTTTGGAAAACCATTTTTTCGTGATCTGGGGGTCATGATCGGTGGACATTTGATGATTTTGGGTGATTTTCGAAAAGTAATTAAGTCCTCAATAGTGTAGATTTATTTATAAAAAAATACACTAAGAGAGATATTTAGGCACATCGACAGGGTTGGTTTGTTACAGGGCCCTACTAAATATTCCATAAATGTAAAAACTTTATGAAAACTTTATAGGTCACAATTTTCTATCTAATGGTTTTAATTTAATTCTAATAAATTAATAATAAAAATACAGTTCCTTACCTGTTGAATACAGGAACACAATTTTAATATCTATTATACATACCTAACATATAAAATGTCAGAGCCCATAATGTACATACATGTTGGACTTTTAATGGGACTTACACCAATATTTAGCTGTATGCGAATTAATGCAGACCTAGCACTATTTTTTGGTCTATTTTGGCTGAATTATAAAGTTATTTTGATAATATGACTGACTGAATATACTTGGGCATTAAAAAAAAAATTAAATCAATTGTTTAAGGTTAAACATGGAGAAAGATTTATTGGATTACTTGAAAAATCGACGCATTTCAGATGATACAATACAGATATTGGAAAAGGAAAAGGTTAGTACCTTCTTAGTGCAAAATTGACATATACCTACTCCTCGTGATTAAATTGTTTTATGTTTGTTTATAGATGAATTGTGAAACCATATCAAAGACATCAATTGACATTTTAACAACCTACTTTCCGACATTGGGTGATAGCATTGCCGTGAAAGATTTCTGCACTAAGAAGATCCAAGGAGCTGAAAGAAAAATGGGACTAGTAAATCTCATTAGAAAGAAAATGAGCAAGAAACGTAGTCGTAGAACTTCTTCAACTAGCGACGAAGAAATGGAAACTTGCTCTGCCTCGTTAGAAAATAAAACCTTTAAAGGTAAAAATACCAGACAGGTGATGGTGGGTTGGCTTTGCAGTCTAAACGGTAATCCACATAAGCAAGTTAGACTAAAACAGGGAGGTGGCACACGAAAATTAGTAGTAGACATAAATGGAAGCTACAATGATATATTGATGGCGAGCAAGAGCATTTTTTTCAAAGATGGTATGTCATCTAAAGGTAGAGAAGAAAATTTTTCATTCGCCGTTTGGGACTTTCAACAAAACCCGCTGGGAGACTATACCATCCAAGAAATGTACAAGATTACAGGACTAACAAGACTAAGATTTTATTTAGTCTCAACAGAGAAGACAACCCCCCTTTTAACGAATCCGCAACCTTCGTTAAACTTTGCTAGCAATCTTGTGCAGATTTTGGGCTCCGAATCCGAAAATGAGGATAACTTCCAGGTGCCTACGCAGACACACAGTTCCCCAATGTTAGGAAAAGAAGAACCTCATGGTATGTACCGCATATGCTTCTACGTAGGTCCAAATTAAAAATATATCACTAGGTTGCGTAATAAAACTTTTAACAAAAAGGTTTGATTTCATATAGTCGTCCGGGGGATAAATTCATAGTCGTCCGGGAATGTGCTTTTCCTATGAAGTGCACATACTATTTTTTCTGAAATCATTACTATAAACTACAGATAATCATTAAAAATTTATTTAAAAATATAAGGTAGGTGTAATTACATAAAATAGGTAAAGGTACGACTTTGCCGGCCTAGGCTTGGAAAGTTATTCCCGTACCGTTCAAAGTCATTCCCGTACTGTTTTTTTGTCGTTGGCTGGGTAACCACTTGAAATACTAGAATAACATGTTTCCTACTGGCGTCAAAGCGAACCTAGAATGTCGATATTGTTTAACGATTTCAGAAAAAATGATTTTGTGTAATATGTTATTGATTAACAAAACGCAATCAGCTCACATTATTGTTTTAATTAAGAAGCTGTTCTGTCAAGAATTTGACACGTTTTTTTTATAGGCGAAGAATCGTCGCAAAATAATGCACTCGCTAACAACGACCCATTAGCGCTTCTAGTCGGCAGTATTTTTGAGGAGCAGTACACTGAAGTTAACACTCACCAATATTTGTTCGAAACTGACCAATATTTGTTGGAAGCTAATCGTGCGGATGTTCCTTCGCCAGCTACATTAGAAATGGTTTTAACGGATCTAAAGGCCAAAGTTACCACGGACAAAATAAGCAAATTTAACATATTTAGAAGCGATGTGTTCAAGTGTTGCTTACGAGGTCTTCGACGAAAGGATTTTAACCCTTATAATAAAATATCCGTAAAATTCAGTGACCTTGAAGGCCAAAGCGAAGGAGCAATAGACGAAGGAGGACCTAAGCGCGAAATGTTTCGTTTACTGTTGAATGACCTACGCACCAGTAATTTGTTTACAGGTAGGAATAAAAAGTATATTTCGTTAAACAGTAATGCTCTGCGGGAAAAACATTATTTTGAAACGGGAAGGATAATGGCCTTATCCTTATTACATGGAGGTCCTGGTCCACATTTCATGTCTAACACGCTTTTTTCGATTATTGTTAATGGAATTGACAATACTGATATTAAAATCGACGATGTGGAAGAGGAAATACAAAATAAATTGTCATTATTTGAAAAAGAAAACGATGTTAGTAAACTACAGGAATTGATATTAGCAGATACGATCTTTTCCACAGCAGGAATCCAATACATTTCGTCACCTGACCAAAAATCAAATATGATAAAAGGTTTTATTATATTTTTTGGTTTTATAGAAGAATCCATTTTGTTATTTTTTTTAGACGTCTTGCGATTTTATGGTTATCAAAGAATACAGGAGGCTCTAGAACAGTTCATTGATGGATTAAAGACAGGATGTGTTTATGACAAACTTCTTGAATATCCAAAACTTTTTGAGCCTCTTTTCTGTGAAGAGAAAGTTCCTCTAACGGCTAACATTTTAGAAGAACTATTCCAGGGAATAGATTACAGCGAAATGGGCTCTAACAAAAGAACAGCAGAAAACAGGGCCATAACCTATTTTAGAGATTATCTCCTGGATTGCGAAGGTATGTTAGAAATAAATTACGTACTTAAAAAATACCTACCTGCATTTTGAGATTTTTTTTTTTTAGAAAAAACGGATGATGTAAGTCTCACCGACATCTTGATTTTTGCAACAGGGGCGGACACTATCCCGCCGTTAGGCTTTCCCTGTCAGGCTCGATTAAGCTTCCTCCACGGGAATAATAGATATCCGGAAGCTAATACATGTGCCCTTGAATTAAAAATTCCTACCTGCCATTTAGATTACGAGGACTTTAAGCAAGCCATGAGTTTTGCAATTTTAAATTCAAACACATTTGGAATGCCGTAAAGCTTTTATACTGGCTGGTTTAAAACTTTTAGAAGTTTATTTTATTTTCTTTCAAATTTTATATATTATACAGTGCCAGTTTTTGTACTGCTTGTTTGAAACTTTAAGAACTTTATTTTGTTTTCTTTTAACTTTTATATGTTTATAAAAAATTGTTTTTTCATGTTAGAGAATATTTTATTTTTGTGTTTTTGTTACTTTTATAAACATTTATTATAATAATAAAGATTTCGAACATATTATACACAATGTTTTATAATAATTCGTAAATTTTTTCCCTAATACTTTTGTATAAAGTTAAAGCTTCAATAGGCCTTACCGGCTTTGCGTAGTTGTTCTCCAACATCAAAATATTACATAAATTATAAACATTTCTATCACGACAAACATTTTCTTCTAAAAATGTAGCCTGTGCCTTAAAAAAAGTCACTTCTTCTTCTGATATTGCAACACAATAGTCTTTCGTTCCAAATAACTCAGGTAGATTGTACAACATAATGGGTCTCCCGCTTGGTGCTCTACTATGTCTACTGGATGATATACGATGACTGTTCCATTCTAATGCCACCTGATCTAGCTCCTCCTGTAGTTAAATAAGAAAAGATTGCTGTATAGTTAACAAAACCGTTTCTTGACTAAACAAAGTGCGCGCTTAACGCGTTTTACTCGAGGTCTTATGATACAACGAGGAATAAAAAAACAACCTCTTGGTTTATGTAAAATTTGACAAATAGGTATTACTATAACTTTCTATAACCTTATACAAAGAAGCTGAAAAATTTTCATGCTCCTATTACTAACGCCAAAACATTCTTCAATCTCAAATTAAAAATATCACCCGATAAAAAAATTGGATTTCTGATATAAACATTTAATGCCCGTTATCTGAAAATTATTTTCCCATATTGAAAATTCGTTCCAAATAAATTTTCGGTATAAAAAAAATCTATTTCTGATGTCAAAAACTTATTTCGAATATCAGAAATTTAATTTCTGTTATCAAGTGATATTTTTAATTCAGGACACTGGAGAATCTTTTGGCGTGTTCCGTAGACCTTTGTGTATTTCTTTGACTGTAATCGTTACTGCACATGTGTACCTACCTGTATTAAATGTAAGAAGCAAAATTGGACCAGAGATTTGTCAACAAATGTGCCGTTGAAAAGATTTTCGTCTTTCAAAGCCTCAAACAAGTTCATCCAGTACTGTGCATTTTCTCTCCGAAGTATGCTCCACCAGGATTCAATTCGCTGGTTGTGTTGACTCGTGCCATAAATGAATGCTGGTAACGATCGCCGATTTCCAAAATTTCGACTTCTTAAAAAAGTCTGCATATGTTCAATATGAAGATTCTCAGTTCCCATATCTGAACGTACGGTTCTTGGACATCCTCCGCATATTTCCACAGATGTTACAAAGAAACCAGATATAACCCGTGGATTATTATTTGTATAACTAGCTTTTAACCATATAATGTGACGTGAGTATCCATCAATACAACCACTTATGGCAATACCGTAAGGTTTTAATTTATCGTAACCATCTACATGCCACAAGAAGTTTGGGCCCTTATTGAAATATTGTCTTCTTCGCAGTCGTCGTCTTCTGCGCAAAGATACTCCCTCTGGATCTAATTCTTTCAGTAAGAGTCTTACTGTATTTCGACGAACTACTAAGCCAGCTTGCAGACATTTTAGATGCATCCATCTATATCACGGTGTAAGATAATAAGGTGTTGGAACAAGACTCCCCAGTGCGACCCGATATCGTCACCACTCGTCACGTTACATCGGTTTTACCAAATACACTATAGTCTAGCGTATTTGGTTTTACCCATTTGGCATTTGTTTTGTTGCTCTCGCTCGCAATGGTTAGTTCTGCCGTACTCTTCTCTCGGACAAGCGCACAAGCGCTAGCATAAATGATTCACGCATATTCGCTGATAAACGCGTGCTCTTATGTTCTAATTTTATTAATATTTAAATGTTAAAATGTGACTCGATGAAATACCCGTTATAGTTTCATCGCATCAACTTCTACAATTAGGCAAATCACAGTTTCTACCCATTTTTGCTTATCGCTTCTTCAGAAAAAAATAAAATTGAGTAGCATGACACCCTGATAATGGCAATTTGCATGTGTAAGAGCAAGAGGTCAGAGCCCAGCTGGCAAGACTCTCTCATACACTGAGGTTCAGGTTTTCGTCGCGCGCTTTACTGTTGAAATACGTGCTTCGTTCACTCACCTATATATCTTACACCGTGATCTATATCCATGTAGTTGAGAGCTTGTCTCTAACTGGTTCCTGATAAAGTCCAATATTTTAGTTGGATTGGAGTAAGGTTTTCTTCTATGCAATTTTAAGTCCTTCAAAACACGTTTCAAGTGTCTGGCGCTAATGTCAATATTATATCTGAGGCTCAAAAAGCATCTTATTTCTTGCTGTTCTAAGCCCAAATCGAAATAGAACCTTATTAAATTATTTCGATTACAAATATACTGATCCATTTTGAAAAATCTGTTAAGAAGCAGAAATAAATTTTAGCTACAAACACTACTGTTTAGCACAAGAGCACACACTAGAACTGGAACGGATGGACCCATAAGCCACGTCAAATACTACCACTCTGAGTTTCAATAACGCTTATCTTGTAGCGGTAATCGATTGAAATCTAGCACTGCGAGAATAAATGTCGCAGTGCGTCTTTAAATCTGGCAGTGCGAGATAAAATCTGGCAGTGCGTCTTTAAATCTGGCAGTGCGTCTTTAAATCTGGCAGTGCGAGATAAAATCTGGCAGTGCGTCTTTAAATCTGGCAGTGCGAGATAAAATCTGGCAGTGCGTCTTTAAATCTGGCAGTGCGAGATAAAATCTAGCACTGCGTCTTTAAATCTAGCACTGCGAGAATAAATCTGGCAGTGCGCCTTTAAATCTGGCAGTGCGAGATTTGAGACAATAAAACACAGGCATGTCCCTTCTGAGCCATCGTACATGCGATCCGACAAAATTGTACTGCTGCAGTTAAAAAGTTTTACTTCGTCGGTCGTAGACACACACTATCAAATATCGTACGATCTTGTCGAATTGCGCCGCAGTACCGCGTGAGTGGCCGGCTTAACACGTAGTTACTGAGAAAAATACGTTTTAATACGCGGACTTATAGCGAATTCGAGTTGGCTGCACTTGCTCGGAGCGAGATCGATCTGTCTCTAAATCAGTTCTGCCCAGAATTCTGCCCCAGTCCGGAGCAGAACTTTCGCATTTCGACTCTGTATGGAACCGAACTGTGTCAGGTTAGGCCAGAACCAGAGCAAGAGCCAGAGCGCCATGCACCGGTGCAGTGCAGTCTGCATTTTCATATTATAGCCTTCTACCTATCCCTATCCTATACCTATCACGGTTGTTTGTTGTTATGATGTTATTCTTATTATAACAGAGTCGTGGAACTACAAGGCGTGATCCCTTTTAATTATTGTAATAAGTTGTAATTCATACAATACGTAAAATGTACTTATCCACAAATTTTTGGTATAAGGAATTACTAGGAATCAGTAATGGAATCAGTAGTTAATTTTCCCGCTATTTCTAACCTCTAAATTTACCGGAGTGCACCGTTGCACCGTCAAATTTGACGGTGCAGTTTATTTTGCTCCGGGGCAGTTCCGCCATACGGCTCGAACATATTTTCCTATGCACTGCCAGAGAGCAAGTGTAACTCGAACACAATTACGATATGCACCGCTAGAGTTCACTTTAACTCGAATACGATTACGAAAAGCACTGGAACGGAGTCCTACAAATCGAACACGAGATTCCGTCTCGGTGCGCACCCGGAGCAGAAAAGTGCAGTAACTCGAATTCGCTATTAATAACAAATTATGTGAATTTTTAGACAGTTGTACGTTCGTGGAAAATCTGACGTTTATGAAGTCAAATTTGACATTCCCAACTTTTTTCCCAACTTTTTGTGAGAATGAGAATGCGCTACCCTAGTAAAGCGGTAATACAGGTTCCCTAGTGAAGTATGAAAAGGAGCGCCATCTACACGCCGCGATCGCTAACTACACGCAGAACCGGAAATGGATTTAGAAATCACGGATATAATTATAATGCAAAGTTCACTGACATAATAATATTATCTAGAGTTCTTGCTTGCCGGTAATAATAATTATCACTTTCGTGCGTGTAAGTATTTATTTAGTAATGAACACACGTCAATATAATACATTACTTCTACATCTGATTACATAAATTCAGATTTAGGCATTAGAATGTAACAAACTTGCATATTAAATTATGATTTATTTTGTAGATGACAAGCAAACGACAGATTGACGTTTCGTTCAATTAAATTGATATTTTAAATCAACGCTAGTTAAAAATTCAGCCGCTTGGGCGATAGTAACTCCCGGTGACAATTTTCAGTGGAAGCTGTACGTATCATTATCTAGAGTATTTGATAAAAATGACATTTTAAAGATGTTTAATAATCTTTCACAATTATTTTAATATTTTTAAAGGGCTCTTTGTTGCTTAAAGAAATAAAATATTTACTCAGTTATTGATGGATGATAAATAAAACTTTAATGTTTAAAAAAAAAAAATCTACTATACAGGTTGTCCCAGCTCATTCAAAGCGATCTCTGCAGGCCAAACGATGGACTTAAAAAAAAATTGGCAAATTCAAGTCTCGAATGTGACGTCACATATGCGCGAAGCCGACAGAATTCGTTGCCAATAGTAGCATACCGGATTAGGTATGTACCTATATCATCATCGTCTTCATTTCGAAAAAGATCTATCAAGAAAGAGGATCGAATCGTCTTCTTGATAGATTCTTTTCGAAATGACCAAAAAAAGTATAGCTGGTTAAATGCAACAGTGTGCGAAGGCCATTAAAATATGGAAGAAAAAACAGTCTGACTGACATTCTGATATTGAATATTGATATTTGACATTTTCGTATGTATAGAATCAGCAGAACATGATCATGAACGAACTTGATAAACAGATAAACACAAACACATTTATGTTTATTTATTAAAACAAATTAAAATGTTCTAATTTTTGAATCAATGTGAAGGTAAAGTTACATCAAATTAATGTTGACCGTTTTGAAGAAGTTTGCCCGCAGAAATACTACAAATCATCGTTTACTTTCCAATATTCTGAATGTTTAAATTATTTTGATAAAGTTGTTTTTCTATTAAATTAAAAATTCGACATAAACGAAAAAATGTATCTGCATATCTTTTTACTAGATACCGGTTAGTGTTTGTTGGTGTTGTGATAATAATTCTTCTGTTCATGAATTTCTGGTTTCATAATCGAACAGGTAAGATGTTACACTGAAGCTAAAACTTTTACTTAAAAGTACATCTAGAAAGTACAGGAAATTGGGTAAAACTGCTGTTTAGCTTTGTAAAACACCCCTCACATGCCTATCTGACTGATACATTGTGTATCTTGAGTCGTAACCGGGTAACGTTGAATGTCATTTTCTAAGAATTTGGTTGGACAGTACCTAACAGTATCGCAGCCTACCCTCTTCATGTTCAGCAGCTTCTCCTGACTTGAACCCAATTAATTAGAAACACGGGGGCTTACGAAAATCGAGATGGACATAGAACCAAACTAGAATTAATGACAGACGTTTTAGAAGCATGGCATACTCGATAGCTTGAAATCAATATTTTTTTATAGTTCCATATACTTTCTAGACATACTATTTCATGTTAAATTATTATTCCCATGCATCAGTGCTTGAAACAGCAATCCAAAAATCTGGCCTCAAAATGTTGGGGAATGACAATCTACTAAAATGTTATAACATAAGTATCTCTTTCTAGTTGACACTACCACTTATAATACTCAGAAGCAAAAATATACTCAGAATATTCCCATTCTTGTTGTGCAACAAGGAAATGCACAAACCGATTCTGTGGTAGGAAGTTATGAAAATGTCTCAGCGACATCGATGGAAAACTGTGAAGTCATTCATGTAGCGTTCGTTTGTTCAGGATACAAGTCAGTCTTATTTTTCCACACAACTTTGAAATCGATTTTTTTCTACCGAGAAAATCCCATCCATTTCCATATAATAACAAATCAGTTTTCTGAAATTGTTATACGGACATTATTTGACACTTGGAATGTTCCCAATGGTACGTATTTATTAAATTATATAAAACCCATAATGAATATTATAATGATTTCAATATTTTTATTTTTATTGTTACTGTACAGGGTGCTACTTACAAACCCTGGACCAATTTCAAGTAGAAAAGTTCATATAAACACGTATATGAACTTAGCGAAACACTTTCAACAAATCGACGCACGCATAGTGCCATTATTTGCCGTTTTTTTGCCGTTAATTAATTGTGCAAAAAAAAAATTTGCCGCTCTTATTTTTTTAAAAATACAGGGTGTTTTGCTAACTTCACGTGAAGTTAGCGAAGCAGTTTCTGCAAATGAATAGCAAATCGAGGCGTGAGAACTGAATCATTTGCCGTTTTTTTGCCGTTAATTAGTTGTGTAAACAAAAATTTTGTAGTTCTTATTAAAAAAAAAAAGATTCATTAAAAAAAACTAAAAAAGAGTGTTTAACTGTGGCCAAGTATGCATGGAGACAGCGAAGCATATTTATAAAATGAAAACAGCAAACAGCTCTGGCCGTTAATTTCTGCCCAAACAAAAAATCACACTGCTTGATAAACTGTTTTTAGGGTGTCTCGCTAACTTTCATTGGCACTAAGCTAAATATTGTTTTTTTTTTTAATTAATGAAAATATATAACGGCAAAATCCAAAAAGGTGCGAATAATTAAAACAGCCCTAGCGGCTAATTCCTGCACAAAAAAAATATAAAAATGTTTGATATACAAAGGGGTTTTAGGGAGTGTCTTTACTAATTTTCGTCCGCTCTGAAATTGAATGTTTTTTTTTTTTAATGAAAATATATAACGGCAAAATCCAAAAAGGTGTGAATAATTAAAACAGCCCTAGCGGCTAATTCCTGCACAAAAAATATCAAAATGTTTGATATACAAAGGGGTTTTAGGGAGTGTCTTTACTAATTTTCGTCCGCTCTGAAATTGATTTTTTTTTTTTTAATGAAAATATATAATGGCAAAATCCAAAAAGGTGTGAATAATTAAAACAGCCCTAGCGGCTAATTCCTGCACAAAAAAAATATCAAAATGTTTGATATACAAAGGGGTTTCAGGGAGTGTCTTTGCTAATTTTCGTCCGCTCTGAAATTGATTTTTTTTTTTAATGAAAATATAAAACGGCAAAATCCAAAAAGGTGTGAATAATTAAAACAGCCCTAGCGGCTAATTCCTGCACAAAAAAAATATCAAAATGTTTGATATACAAAGGGGTTTCAGGGAGTGTCTTTGCTAATTTTCGTCCGCTCTGAAATTGAATGTTTTTTTTTTTTAATGAAAATATATAACGGCAAAATCCAAAAAGGTGTGAATAATTAAAACAGCCCTAGCGCCTAAATCCTGCACAAAAAAAATATCAAAATGTTTGATATACAAAGGGGTTTTAGGGAGTGTCTTTACTAATTTTCGTCCGTTCTGAAATTGAATGTTTTTTTTTTTTTAATGAAAATATATAACGGCAAAATCCAAAAAGGTGTGAATAATTAAAACAGCCCTAGCGGCTAATTCCTGCACAAAAAGAATATCAAAATGTTTGATATACAAAGGGGTTTCAGGGAGAGTCTTTGCTAATTTTCGTCCGCTCTGAAATTGAATGTTTTTTTTTTTTTTAATGAAAATATATAACGGCAAAATCCAAAAAGGTGTGAATAATTAAAACAGCCCTAGCGCCTAATTCCTGCACAAAAAAAATATCAAAATGTTTGATATACAAAGGGGTTTTAGGGAGTGTCTTTACTAATTTTCGTCCGTTCTGAAATTGAATGTTTTTTTTTTTTAATGAAAATATATAACGGCAAAATCCAAAAAGGTGTGAATAATTAAAACAGCCCTAGCGGCTAATTCCTGCACAAAAAATATCAAAATGTTTGATATACAAAGGGGTTTTAGGGAGTGTCTTTACTAATTTTCGTCCGTTCTGAAATTAAATGTTTTTTTTTTTTTTATGAAAATATATAACGGCAAAATCCAAAAAGGTGTGAATAATTAAAACAGCCCTAGCGGCTAATTCCTGCACACAAAAAATATCAAAATGTTTGATATACAAAGGGGTTTTAGGGAGTGTCTTTACTAATTTTCGTCCGTTCTGAAATTGAATGTTTTTTTTTTAATGAAAATATATGACGGCAAAATCCAAAAAGGTGTGAATAATTAAAACAGCCCTAGCGGCTAATTCCTGCACAAAAAAATATCAAAATGTTTGATATACAAAGGGGTTTTAGGGAGTGTCTTTGCTAATTTTCGTCCGCTCTGAAATTGAATGTTTTTTTTTTAATGAAAATATATGACGGCAAAATCCAAAAAGGTGTGAATAATTAAAACAGCCCTAGCGGCTAATTCCTGCACAAAAAAAATATCAAAATGTTTGATATACAAAGGGGTTTTAGGGAGTGTCTTTGCTAATTTTCGTCTGCTCTGAAATTGAATGTTTTTTTTTTTAATGAAAATATATAACGGCAAAATCCAAAAAGGTGTGAATAATTAAAACAGCCCTAGCGGCTAATTCCTGCACAAAAAAAATATCAAAATGTTTGATATACAAAGGGGTTTCAGGGAGTGTCTTTGCTAATTTTCGTCCGCTCTGAAATTGATTTTTTTTTTTTAATGAAAATATAAAACGGCAAAATCCAAAAAGGTGTGAATAATTAAAACAGCCCTAGCGGCTAATTCCTGCACAAAAAAAATATCAAAATGTTTGATATACAAAGGGGTTTCAGGGAGTGTCTTTACTAATTTTCGTCCGTTCTGAAATTGAATGTTTTTTTTTTTAATGAAAATATATGACGGCAAAATCCAAAAAGGTGTGAATAATTAAAACAGCCCTAGCGGCTAATTCCTGCACAAAAAGAATATCAAAATGTTTGATATACAAAGGGGTTTCAGGAGTGTCTTTGCTAATTTTCGTCCGCTCTGAAATTGAATGTTTTTTTTTTTTAATGAAAATATATAACGGCAAAATCCAAAAAGGTGTGAATAATTAAAACAGCCCTAGCGCCTAAATCCTGCACAAAAAAAATATCAAAATGTTTGATATACAAAGGGGTTTCAGGGAGTGTCTTTGCTAATTTTCGTCCGCTCTGAAATTGATTTTTTTTTTTTAATGAAAATATAAAACGGCAAAATCCAAAAAGGTGTGAATAATTAAAACAGCCCTAGCGGCTAATTCCTGCACAAAAAAAATATCAAAATGTTTGATATACAAAGGGGTTTCAGGGAGTGTCTTTACTAATTTTCGTCCGTTCTGAAATTGAATGTTTTTTTTTTTAATGAAAATATATGACGGCAAAATCCAAAAAGGTGTGAATAATTAAAACAGCCCTAGCGGCTAATTCCTGCACAAAAAGAATATCAAAATGTTTGATATACAAAGGGGTTTCAGGAGTGTCTTTGCTAATTTTCGTCCGCTCTGAAATTGAATGTTTTTTTTTTTTAATGAAAATATATAACGGCAAAATCCAAAAAGGTGTGAATAATTAAAACAGCCCTAGCGGCTAATTCCTGCACAAAAAGAATATCAAAATGTTTGATATACAAAGGGGTTTCAGGGAGTGTCTTTGCTAATTTTCGTCCGCTCTGAAATTGAATGTTTTTTTTTTTTTAATGAAAATATATAACGGCAAAATCCAAAAAGGTGTGAATAATTAAAACAGCCCTAGCGGCTAATTCCTGCACAAAAAAAAATATCAAAATGTTTGATATACAAAGGGGTTTCAGGGAGTGTCTTTGCTAATTTTCGTCCGCTCTGAAATTGATTTTTTTTTTTTAATGAAAATATAAAACGGCAAAACCCAAAAAGGTGTGAATAATTAAAACAGCCCTAGCGGCTAATTCCTGCACAAAAAAAATATCAAAATGTTTGATATACAAAGGGGTTCCAGGGAGTGTCTTTGCTAATTTTCGTCCGCTCTGAAATTGAATGTTTTTTTTTTTAATGAAAATATATAACGGCAAAATCCAAAAAGGTGTGAATAATTAAAACAGCCCTAGCGGCTAATTCCTGCACAAAAAAAATATCAAAATGTTTGATATACAAAGGGGTTTCAGGGAGTGTCTTTGCTAATTTTCGTCCGCTCTGAAATTGATTTTTTTTTTTTAATGAAAATATAAAACGGCAAAACCCAAAAAGGTGTGAATAATTAAAACAGCCCTAGCGGCTAATTCCTGCACAAAAAAAATATCAAAATGTTTGATATACAAAGGGGTTCCAGGGAGTGTCTTTGCTAATTTTCGTCCGCTCTGAAATTGAATGTTTTTTTTTTTTAATGAAAATATATAACGGCAAAATCCAAAAAGGTGTGAATAATTAAAACAGCCCTAGCGGCTAATTCCTGCACAAAAAAAATATCAAAATGTTTGATATACAAAGGGGTTCCAGGGAGTGTCTTTGCTAATTTTCGTCCGCTCTGAAATTGAATGTTTTTTTTTTTAATGAAAATATATAACGGCAAAATCCAAAAAGGTGTGAATAATTAAAACAGCCCTAGCGGCTAATTCCTGCACAAAAAAAATATCAAAATGTTTGATATACAAAGGGGTTTCAGGGAGTGTCTTTGCTAATTTTCGTCCGCTCTGAAATTGATTTTTTTTTTTTAATGAAAATATAAAACGGCAAAACCCAAAAAGGTGTGAATAATTAAAACAGCCCTAGCGGCTAATTCCTGCACAAAAAAAATATCAAAATGTTTGATATACAAAGGGGTTCCAGGGAGTGTCTTTGCTAATTTTCGTCCGCTCTGAAATTGAATGTTTTTTTTTTTAATGAAAATATATAACGGCAAAATCCAAAAAGGTGTGAATAATTAAAACAGCCCTAGCGGCTAATTCCTGCACAAAAAAAATATCAAAATGTTTGATATACAAAGGGGTTTCAGGGAGTGTCTTTGCTAATTTTCGTCCGCTCTGAAATTGAATGTTTTTTTTTTTTTAATGAAAATATATAACGGCAAAATCCAAAAAGGTGTGAATAATTAAAACAGCCCTAGCGGCTAATTCCTGCACAAAAAATATCAAAATGTTTGATATACAAAGGGGTTTTAGGGAGTGTCTTTACTAATTTTCGTCCGCTCTGAAATTGAATGTTTTTTTTTTTTTTTAATGAAAATATATAACGGCAAAATCCAAAAAGGTGTGAATAATTAAAACAGCCCTAGCGCCTAATTCCTGCACAAAAAAAATATCAAAATGTTTGATATACAAAGGGGTTTTAGGGAGTGTCTTTACTAATTTTCGTCCGTTCTGAAATTGATTTTTTTTTTTTTAATGAAAATATATAACGGCAAAATCCAAAAAGGTGTGAATAATTAAAACAGCCCTAGCGGCTAATTCCTGCACAAAAAAAAATATCAAAATGTTTGATATACAAAGGGGTTTCAGGGAGTGTCTTTGCTAATTTTCGTCCGCTCTGAAATTGAATGTTTTTTTTTTTTTAATGAAAATATAAAACGGCAAAACCCAAAAAGGTGTGAATAATTAAAACAGCCCTAGCGGCTAATTCCTGCACAAAAAAAATATCAAAATGTTTGATATACAAAGGGGTTCCAGGGAGTGTCTTTGCTAATTTTCGTCCGCTCTGAAATTGAATGTTTTTTTTTTTAATGAAAATATATAACGGCAAAATCCAAAAAGGTGTGAATAATTAAAACAGCCCTAGCGGCTAATTCCTGCACAAAAAAAATATCAAAATGTTTGATATACAAAGGGGTTTTAGGGAGTGTCTTTACTAATTTTCGTCCGCTCTGAAATTGATTTTTTTTTTTTTAATGAAAATATATAACGGCAAAATCCAAAAAGGTGTGAATAATTAAAACAGCCCTAGCGGCTAATTCCTGCACAAAAAATATCAAAATGTTTGATATACAAAGGGGTTTTAGGGAGTGTCTTTACTAATTTTCGTCCGCTCTGAAATTGATTTTTTTTTTTTTTAATGAAAATATATAACGGCAAAATCCAAAAAGGTGTGAATAATTAAAACAGCCCTAGCGGCTAATTCCTGCACAAAAAAAAATATCAAAATGTTTGATATACAAAGGGGTTTCAGGGAGTGTCTTTGCTAATTTTCGTCCGCTCTGAAATTGATTTTTTTTTTTTAATGAAAATATAAAACGGCAAAACCCAAAAAGGTGTGAATAATTAAAACAGCCCTAGCGGCTAATTCCTGCACAAAAAAAATATCAAAATGTTTGATATACAAAGGGGTTCCAGGGAGTGTCTTTGCTAATTTTCGTCCGCTCTGAAATTGAATGTTTTTTTTTTTAATGAAAATATATAACGGCAAAATCCAAAAAGGTGTGAATAATTAAAACAGCCCTAGCGGCTAATTCCTGCACAAAAAAAATATCAAAATGTTTGATATACAAAGGGGTTTCAGGGAGTGTCTTTGCTAATTTTCGTCCGCTCTGAAATTGAATGTTTTTTTTTTTTTAATGAAAATATATAACGGCAAAATCCAAAAAGGTGTGAATAATTAAAACAGCCCTAGCGGCTAATTCCTGCACAAAAAATATCAAAATGTTTGATATACAAAGGGGTTTTAGGGAGTGTCTTTACTAATTTTCGTCCGCTCTGAAATTGATTTTTTTTTTTAATGAAAATATATAGTGGCAAAATCCAAAAAGGTGTGAATAATTAAAACAGCCCTAGCGGCTAATTCCTGCACAAAAAAAATATCAAAATGTTTGATATACAAAGGGGTTTTAGGGAGTGTCTTTGCTAATTTTCGTCCGCTCTGAAATTGAATGTTTTTTTTTTAATGAAAATATATAACGGCAAAATCCAAAAAGGTGTGAATAACTAAAACAGCCCTAGCGGCTAATTCCTGCACAAAAAAATATCAAAATGTTTTAAGGGCTGTTTTAATTATTCACACCTTTTTGGATTTTGCCGTTATATATTTTCATTAAAAAAAAAAAACATTCAATTTCAGAGCGGACGAAAATTAGTAAAGACACTCCCTAAAACCCCTTTGTATATCAAACATTTTGATATTTTTTTGTGCAGGAATTAGCCGCTAGGGCTGTTTCAATTATTCACACCTGTTTGGATTTTGCCGTTATATATTTTCATTAATTTAAAAAAAAAACAATATTTAGCTTAGTGCCAATGAAAGTTAGCGAGACACCCTAAAAACCGTTTATCAAGCAGTGTGATTTTTTGTTTGGGCAGAAATTAACGGCCAGAGCTGTTTGCTGTTTTCATTTTATAAATATGCTTCGCTGTCTCCATGCATACTTGGCCACAGTTAAACACTCTTTTTTAGTTTTTTTTTAATGAATCTTTTTTTTTTTAAATAAGAACTACAAAATTTTTGTTTACACAACTAATTAACGGCAAAAAAACGGCAAATGATTCAGCTCTCACGCCTCGATTTGTTATTCATTTGCAGAAAGTGCTTCGCTAAATTCACGTGAAGTTAGCGAAACACCCTGTATTTTTTAAAAAATAAGAGCGGCAAATTTTTTTTTTTGCACAACTAATTAACGGCAAAAAAACGGCAAATGATTCAACTGTCGCCCGGCGATTTGCAAATCATTTGCAGAAACTGCTTCGCTAACTTCACGTGAAGTTAGCAAAACACCCTGTATTTAAAAAAAAAATAAGAGCGGCAAATTTTTTTTTTGCACAATTAATTAACGGCAAAAAAACGGCAAATAATGGCACTATGCGCGCGTCGATTTGTTGAAAGTGTTTCGCTAAGTTCATATACGTCATATAAACATGTGACCTAAAATTTATATTTTTCTTTGTAATATTAATGATGAGGCTGCCCTTCTAGAGGTTATTGGACTTCATAATTTTAATCTACTTCACATGTTTATGTGAATTTTTCTTGGTGAAGATGAGCGGCATGGGTATAGGGCGAAATGGCTTATACTATCGGATAGCTCGTGTCTCTAGGAGTATCAGGGTACCATTGAATTTTTGCGCCGGCACGTAATAGGCGAGAAATAAGGCCTTAAAGTTTCATCCTTGCCCTAATACGTGTATTCGAACATTATACGCGCGAACAGGCAGCTCGCTTATCCGTCGGACACACGACGATCGAGCGTTTCCTGTTCGAGTGCAATCATATGACGAATACACGTATTAGGGCAAAGATGACACTTTAAGGCCTTATATCTCAACTATTACTTGCCTGCGCAAAAATTCAATGGTACCTTGATACTCCTAGAGACACGAGCTATCCGATAGTATAAGCCATTTTGCCCCATACCCATGCCGCTCATCTAGATATTCACCTTTTTCTTTAAAATTGGTCCAGGAATACGCCCTCAAATTTAGTACTGTTATGGTATTTACTTTTGTTACTTTTTTTGTTTTACTTTTTTTGTTTGTTTAACTTGGATTCGTATATTATTGTGTATGTCCCAATTTCTTAGATATTTTCTCGGATATTTTATATCTTTGGCCCCTAATTCATGTACACAATATTATTATCTTAACTCTGTATTCTTTTCTAACTAATCCCCTATATTTCATATTTGCTTCTTTTATTTTTATTCTACATTTTTCATTTCTCTTCAACAATTTAATATATTTTTCTATATTTTCTTTATTGTACACATAATTCTTCTCATATCATTTTCATATTTAATATCATTTAATTCTTTCTTTTATATTCTTTTCTTCTTTCCCAAAATTAATTACATATGTGTGACAAATTTTATTCGACCTTCATTAATAATTTTAACTAATTTATTTGGAACTCCTATTTTAAGCAGTTCGTCAATCCCCAATACCATATTTTCGTTAATATATTCTTTATTTTTATCTTCTGTTACTTTCCAATCCCATTTCTTAACACGCTTTTCAGAAAATTTCATGTCAAATACTTCCATTTTCTCTAATCCACTTTGTATTTCATTTTTAATTTCATTCATCATATTCTTAAAATTTTCATCCATCATCTTCTTAAAACTTTCTTCCATCATCTTCAACATAGCAGTGTTTGTAATGTTTTTCTTGGCTTTTGCCTTATCTTCCCCAGTATCTTCCATAAATACTCTAGTTGTTTCCGGTATATCTTCTATTTCTTGTATTTCTATTGTTTCTTATTATTGTTATTTGTTTTAATCCTTCATAATAAAGATCCTATCAAATTTTTTTCTTCATATTTTCTTTTACCATCATATTGTTTCTCCATTTCATCTTGTGTGTTGTTTAATTATAATTTTATCCTCTATTATATAAAATAGATAAACAACGAATAATTAAAATTAATCATGAATAAATATTGTGTTTAAAAAAATTACCATTCAATTTTTTAATTACTGTGATTTATATTAATTTAATTAATGAACTAAATTTTGATTTTAAAATTTCCAAATTTATGAATAATTAAAAGAGAGTGCCCCACGTTGGGCGCCAATTGTTATGGTATTTACTTTTTCCCCTTTCTCTTAATTTATTATTATTAATTTTATTTTAAATATTTTATACCATAAACAACTTTTTATTATTGTTTTTATTTTTTATGAGGGCACTCTCTTTCCCAGTTGAGTTCAGTTGCAAAAAAATTTGGTTTCTTCTTTACTCTTTCTGCTCTCACAGCACTTTTTCAAAAATTCTCAAACTGCTTCTCCGACACCGTCTCTCGTTATCCCTTGGCCTTTCCAAATAAAGCTTCTCTCTCGTCCTCGTAGTCTCTTTCTCTTTTTCTTACTGCTTCTCTTCCATTTACTATACAGGGTGTCCCAGCTTATTCGAAGCGGTCTCTGTAGGCCAAACGATGGATTTTTTCCAAAAAAATTTTGCAAATTCAAGTACAGAATCACAATGGGCATAATCTACAATTATTTTGGAGTATACAGAGTGTCCCATATGACAGTGGCATATCAAAGTTATGTTTTTTTAAATGGAATGCTCCTATGTTATTACATATCCTGTATACTCCAAAATAATTTTAAATTATGGCCATTGTGATTCTGTACTTGAATTTTCAAAAAGTTTTTTGAAAAAGTCCATCGTTTGGCCTACAGAGACCGCTTCGAATAAGCTGGGACACCCTGTATAATAAATCTTTGCTTTCCGTTACTTTATCTCCTTTCTGCTTTCAAATTCTGCTCTATTTCCTTTTGACAAACTCTCTTCTTCAATAATTTATTCCTCTCTTATCCTCTTTCACTTTGATATCACTTATTATTCTTCTCTTTAATTGTTAAATAATTATTTTACATTTTTTTTAACCAATCAAAATAATTTATTTTTGACATTTCTAATTTTAATTATTTTTTATTTGTTAAAAGTCATAAATTCAACTGTCACAATATTTAAATCTAATTGAAACAGTACATACCTTTAAATAACACTGTGTATACAGGGTGTTTCAGAGATATTGAATCAAATTTAAAGGGGTAGTTTCTCACATAAATATAAGTTGAAAAAATAAATTTCAGCTCAAAATGACGTTTTGTTTGAAAGATACAGGGTGTCACAGTAAAAAAAATATATAACAGTTTTTGGTAATAACTCGCATAAATGTAAACCGATTTTGATGAAACTTGGCATGAACAATAAGCAAACAAAGGTCTTTAATTTGGCTACTTCAGGTTTCGTAGACGTCTTCCAGTGGCGTAGATATTAAGGGTTGGAGCCCTTTTTCTCTATATCTATCTTTTACGCCCTATCTTTTACGCCACTGACTTTTTTGCAATTGCAATAAAATCGTTATTCAACATGCCTGTGCATTTTAGAACAAAAAAGTATTCTTTAATTTTTTTCATACCACACACCATTTTTGAGATATTTGAAGTTTTCTCAGGTATTGTTGGGCCATTTACATTGCAAAATTATGGATTTCTGACTAGATTTTTATGCGAAATTATTAGTGACATTGACTGAGGAAACTTCAAATATCTCAAAAACAGTGCGCCGTATGAAAGAAATTATGGAATACTTTTTTGTTCTAAAATGCACGGGCTAATGAATAACATTTGCGTATTTGAAATAAAGTCATTGGGGTGAAAGATAGGGAGAGATTTTAGATAAACCCTTTTTAAAGATCTTGAAAAGATAAGAAAATGAAGGGAAGTTTTAAAATTCTAATTTGAAAGGGAAATTATTGAAAAAAGTTATGGATCAAAAAATAATTAAAAATTTATTAGATTTTTTCTAGATTAGAGCCCCTTTTCTCTATATCTATCTTTTACGCCACTGACTTTTTTGCAATCGCAATAAAATCGTTATTCAACATGCCTGTGCATTTTAGAACAAGAAAGTATTCTTTCATTTTTTTCATACTGTACACCATTTTTGAGATATTTGAAGTTTTCTCAGGTATTGTTGGGCCATTTAGGTACATTGCAAAATTATGGATTTTCTTAACAGATTTTTATGCGAAAAGATTAGTGACATTGACTGAGGAAACTTCAAATATCTCAAAAACAGTGCGCCGTATGAAAGAAATTACGGAATACTTTTTTGTTCTAAAATGCACGGGCTAATGGATAACGTTTGCGTATTTGAAATAAAGTCAGTGGGGTGAAAGATAGGGAGGGATTTTAGACAAACCCTTTTTAAAGATGAAGGAAAGTTTTAAAATTCTAATTTGAAAGGGAAATTATTGAAAAAAAGTTATGAATGAAAAAAATAATTAAGAATTTATTAGACTTTGTTAAACATTGATCTAGATACCAATCTTTGTGAAGCCGGTACGAGTAAATTTACCTAATAATTTGTGCCGAGGCTCTGAGTGCATAGCAAAGTCAACTTTACACTATTTATTTGATTGTTTATTTTTATAATACCATCTACCTACCTATTAGCAAATTGTCAATTATTGTAAGGTAAAATTTGCATGAAGGTTGTATAATAATTATGACTTTTCTCAATTTTTCTTATCCTTTTGAGGAAAAATAAAATAGAAACGCCCAAATGTTGCCTTATTTAGTTTGGTATCCTCATCCTCGTTTTCCAACTTTGATGAAATCAATGTTTTTCACCCCTTATAATTATATGGCACTGTTTCAGTGAACGTTACCTTTTACGACTTCCATCAGTATTTACTGGATGTTAGATGGGTGCCCAACTGGCATTACTCAGGAATTTATGGTTTATTGAAGCTCGTTATACCAAAGATACTCTTAGGAACTTCCGTTCAGAAAGTCATAGTTTTAGATACCGATCTGATCTTTGTTGGTGATATTTTTGAACTTTGGAAACTTTTCAATAATTTCACCAATGTCCAGGTACTCGTTTTTATTCCTATACCACAAGATTGACAAAAAACGCTGATGAGCATGTCCTTGAAATATTTTTTAATATTTAATGTATGTCTTTCCAGGCTTTAGGCTTAGTGGAAAACCAAAGTGATTATTACCTTGGAAAGTTAAACCGAATGAAACCGTGGCCAGCTATTGGAAGAGGGTGAGAAAAGGATGCTTGACATTTGAATGCAAGAAAAACTAATTTATTCATCGTTGATTTTTTGCAGTTTCAATACTGGCGTGATGCTTTATAATCTCCAGATAATGAATAGAATTGGTTGGTCTCAGTTGTGGACCGAGGTAACCAAAACAGTGGCTACCACGTACGGGGAACTAGGTTTAGGAGACCAAGATGTGATGAACGCTGTTATTAAATATAACCCTAAAATCGTCTTTCATGTGCCTTGCTATTGGAATACACAACTAAGTGATCATACCTTGAGTCGTAGCTTATGTTATCGAAACAATAAGGTTAAGGTGAGATTGCACCGTACTTTGACAATCTTTTGATAGTTGACTGATTATATTTTTTACAGGTTATACATTGGAACTCACCAAAGAAACTAAATGTAGTTAATAAAGACGCTTCCTATTTTCAAACGCTTTACACGACGTTCTTAGAATATAATGGAAATTTATTGAGAAGGCAGCTCCATGATTGTCAGGATTTTCAAAGAAAAAATACAGTAAGTGGATACAAAATGAGACCAACAATTCAAAAATTGAAACCTGTTCTACTTTGAGCTTGTAGATTGGTCACTGTTAATTTTTTTTAAATCATTACCAAATCTTTATTTAAACTGTTCTAAGCAGATCGGTTTTCTTTCCTCCTAGTATTTTGTAAAAAATTATCATTAACAGTCTATTTTATTGAACGCAAGCAATTTGTAAATTCCTTTTTCTACCCACTTTCACACCCCTCTGAACAAGAAAAGTTTTTAATGAAACAATAATGAAATTCTTCAAACTAGGAAACATCGTCTGATGTTTGCTCCAAGTTCCATAAGGGTCACTCTAGTCCATGGAGAACGTTACTTTTCTTCCGAGAATTCAAATATACAGTTACCAATAATGATATTACACTGGTAGCCCAATTGTCATACGACAGGTTGCAAATGATCGAAGATTTGGTTAAATACTGGAAAGGTAAGGAATAGTTGCCATAACATAGATGCAGTTTACTTACGAATTTATTGTATCTGCATTTCAGGTCCAATAAGTTTTACATTATATGTCAGTGACCCTGAATTTCAAGAATCAATTTCTTATATAGAAAATTGCGAAATTCTTCGTGATAGAGTAGATATTGCATATCATGCTGTCTTCAAAGATGGGGTGAGTACCTACTGGAAGTAATATTTTTATGTCCTCAGAATCTAATTTTGGATTGTAATTTTTTTCAGGAATTGCACCCTATTAATATGCTTCGAAATGTCGGCCTAAAAAATGTGAACACTCCCTATGTCTTTTTGACGGATGTCGATTTTTTACCTATGAGAGGACTCTACGATGTATTAAAAAATCATATAAAGACAATGGGAAATTTGAAAAATAAGGTTGGTAACAATTATTTAATCATAAATAAAACACCCCGATGATAAACTGTGATAATTTTAGGCATTGATAATTCCCGCATTTGAAACTCAGAGATACAAGATAGTTTTTCCGAAGAACAAGAAGCATCTCTTGGAAATGTTGGACAAAAAGTATATTTTTCCATTCCGGTTTGATGTCTGGACGGCGGGGCATGCTCCGATTAATTATACGAAATGGAGGGTCGCAACGTCACCTTACAAGGTTAGAAACAAAGCAGATCGATTAGAATTGAAAGTCACTTTTTGAAATAATAATTTAGGTGGAATGGAAACCAGACTTCGAGCCGTACATTGTGGTTCGAAGTGATGTAACTGAATACGATCCCAGATTCATGGGCTTCGGGTGGAACAAAGTGTCACACATTATGGAACTGGAAGCCCAATCATACGACTTCATTGTCCTGGATGATACATTCATTATTCACAAGTCTCATGCGCCCAGTTATGATATTGCTAAGTTTAGATCATCGCCGATTTATAGAATGTAAGTAGATAAGTGGACAAAAATTTTGATCTTATTCAATTATTTAGTTATTTTTCTGAAGTCTTTAAAAGAGTGTTTCATAATAACCTAATAAATCTACATTAAAAAGTAAAATCAGTAATCTTGTAGGTATTTTTGTTAAATTTATGACATTTAGAAACTTGTTCTGTCAAACTCAAAGCAACATTTGACAAGTACTGCTAACCTCATAGCGAATTCAAGTTGGCTGCACTTGCTCGGAGCGAGATCGATCTGTCTCTGAATCAGTTCTGCCCAGAATTCTGCTCCAGTCCGGAGCAGAACTTTCGCATTTCGACTCTGTATGGAACCGAACTGTGTCAGGGCAGGCCAGAACCAGAGCCAGAGCCAGAGCGCCATGCACCGGTGCAGTGCAGTGTGCAATCCAGTTTCCCTTCAGTCTGCATTTTCATTATAGCCTTCTACCTATCCCTATCCTATACCTATCACGGTTGTTGTTATGACGTTATTCTTATTATAACAGAGTCGTGGAACTACAAGGCGTGATCCATTTTAATTATTGTAATAAGTTGTAATTCATACAATACGTAAAATGTACTTATCCACAAATTTTTGGTTTAAGGAATTACTAGGAATCAGTATTTAATTTTCCCGCTATTTCTAACCTCTAAATTTACGGGAGTGCACCGTTGCACCGTCAAATTTGACGGTGCAGTTTATTTTGCTCCGGGACAGTTCCGCCATACGACTCGAACATATTTTCCTATGCACTGCCAGAGAGCAAGTGTAACTCGAACACAATTACGATATGCACCGCTAGAGTTCACTTTAACTCGAATACGATTACGAAAAGCACTGGAACGGAGTCCTACAAATCGAACACGAGATTCCGTCTCGGTGCGCACCCGGAGCAGAAAAGTGCAGTAACTCGAATTCGCTATCAGTAAAATGTTCTTTGAATATAAAACATCAGGAAGGAATTTACCATCCAAACAGCTTCCACTTCCCGCAGGTGTTCATATAATTATGGCGAATACAACTTATTAGGTATTCGAAACTTCTACATGGCATACTAATGCAGTCCCGTTTTTAAAAACAAGTAGATGTTTGAGTTATGGCATTTCTGTTGCTTTCACCAGAATGGCCAATTGGCATTATAGTCCCTCCTGTTTTTTATACTCAGAGAAAACATTAGTCGGTTATGAATAATAATTATACTTACTTGTATACTTTCCTTTCCTCTTCTTCACGCTTGTCAATCATCTGGCATTGGTGGTGTCTGAAACTGCAATTAACTTAGAGTGAACAAACGGTTAGTTCTTTAGACTGACCGCTAGATGTCGCTCTACTTTACACCACACGGAGATCTGTGTTAATTCTTGGCTTAAGACAGGCCAACTGCCATTCATCCGACAGCATCCTTCCGGATACTCCAGATGCAGCACACTGATGAGCTCCAACAGGGAGAGACACGTGTTTGTGTTTGTTCTGGTACTCTGGCTGGCTCTGCTGTTGGATGTGGAACTCTCTCTAAATTGGAGTTTCGGTCACTGCCATCATGACAACTCTTATGGGTGATGGAGGAATGCTCCGAACCCACCTAACAGGCTAGTAATTGCACTTTATGTGCTTTAAACTCATGAGACACTCTTTTATGCATCAATCGTTGAGTATACTTGCCTTTCCTCTTCTTCATGATTGTCAATCATCTGGCATTGGTGGTGTGTGAAACTGCAATAATTAACTTAAAGTGCACTTACGGTTAGTTCTTTAGACTGACCGCTAGATGTCGCTCTACTTTTCACCACACGGAGATCCGTGTTAATTCTTGGCTTAAGACAGGCCAACTTCCATTCATTCGACAGCATCCTTCCGGATACTCCAGATGCAACACACTGATGAGCTCCAACAGGGCGAAACACGTGTTTGTGCTTGTTCTGGTACTCTGGTTGGCTCTGCTGTTGGATGTGGAAGCTCTCTATATTGAAGTTTCGGGCACTGCCATCATGACAACTGTTATGGGCGATGGAGGAATACTCGGAACCCACCTAACAGGCTAGTAATTGCACTTTATGTGCTTTATACTCATGAGACCTGCATTTCACTCTTTTATGCATTAATCGTTGAGTATACTTGCCTTTCGTCTTTCCTCTTCTTATGAATAATAATAATTGTCTTGTCACTCGCATTTCCGCTGCAGCAAGAATGACCTTTACATTATTTTATTTATAATATAGGGTGTTGAAAAACTCGTGGAAAAATGAATGAAACATTACTCAGCATTGAAAAAGAAGAAAATATCTGCTTTCAGTTTTGTTCTAGCTGCTTCCTAACTTCCTAGATATAAAATTTCCCTAAGACAACTTCAAATTCTAATTTCCCGTGCACAATTCAAAATTATTATGAAATTTAAATGTATAACGACATTTTAAGACAAATGGTACAGAAGCTATGTGTTAAAATGGTGGTTAAAGACAATTAAATCCATTTTCAAAACATATAAAAAAATAAGTGGGAAAAAATTTACAATTGGCAACATTGGCTTGGCACCAGAAAGTTGATTTTGGGATAATGTTTCAATGACTCACTTGCCGTCTTCTTTTGCTCACAATATGGCTATCAAAAAAACACACTGTTTTTTTGAAGTGTGATCAATCCCCTCTGGCTACTTTTGTGATCACGATTCGTAATCCCCTTACCCCACTGAATCGTGAAAATTATCTGATTCTTTTCGATTTGCTGGACTTCACACATGTCCATTCTTTCAAAAGAAATCATTGCGATATCTCTGAAACAAGTGCATTTTTTGTTTGATTTTTGAAATCCCACAATACCGTCCTACCATAGTATGTTGTTGATTTTTTCCGCAATAAGTTTTGAACAACCTGTAGATTTATTAATTTACATTTAATTTCCAGGTGCTTGCAAAACATGAAAGAAGAGTTTGTGGAAACACTGCAAAAGAAATATAAACGGGTTTTTAACAATCATAATTCATCCATAATAGTTACCAAGTAAGATTTAAATAATTTTATTTTTTGTTATCTTCGTTTTTCTAAAAAAAATGGAAGTGTGTTAGTTGAGAGGGTTGAAAAGATATAAGACCAGGATAAAATAAATATATGGCGGCTGTGCTTGTGTCTATCTTTATAGTGTGTGTAGAGATTCCTTTATTTATCAGACTTTTGGATAAGGGTGGTGGTTGAATGTTTTATCAAAATAAAAATATTTCCGAGCATGAAAGTCTTGCAATGTTATAAAACATTATTTGTTATTTTGAATATTTTAAAATTTGACTTAGCATAAGTTTATTTATTTATACATATTTAAATCATCAATAATAAATTATTGCTTAACTGTGATTTTCCTTTACTAACACCAGCACCAGCAAGTTCGGTACTTAAGTCATGTTATCCAAAAAAATTAATTTTAGTTTAAATTAAAATATTTATTTATTTACAATAATTATTATTGAATATAATACACTTATTACAATGTACAGTATTAAAAGTAACTAAATAAAACCAAGTGAAACCTATTGAAATATTTGAGAACACACAGTGACATTACTTCACTTCTATTGAGTAACTTTTTTACTCCGTATAAGAATGCTCGTACAAAACAATTCTTATTTTACCTAACAGTTGTAGAAAAGTGGTAGCACCTAGATATAAAAAAAACAACTTACTTAGAAGCTTTCTTGAAAAAATTATACAAGTAATGATTTAAAATGGTAAAAGGTGATTGTTTAAAATCAGCAGCAAAAAGATGATTTGGGTTTATCTTGAGGTGGCTGAGCACCAACTTTGATGTACTGAAGTTGAGGTAAAAATGGCTTATGGTTTTTCAATTTATGAGCCAGTGTTAAAAAAATAGCTTCCACATTGTCGCACTGAGAATCCAATCTTGCTGATGTTTCAAACAGCTGAAAGTTTTAGTTTGTCGTGAACATTCAGGAAAATAAATGGATCAATTTAAGTTACTCACCGGCATATTGTACTGGTCTGCCAGCTTTTGTGCTACGTTAGTTGTTACTGCAATAACACCATCGCATTTATTTCCAACAAGAATTCTTGGTATATCGTAATGACAGTTTTCGTTGCACTCATCAACCCATTTCTTTATTGAATGAAATGAAGAAATATTTGTTACATCGTAAACGAGGACTATAGCGTGCGCATTTCGATAGTAATGTCGGACCATCGTTTGACGGAATCTCTCTTGACCAGCTGTGTCCCATAACTGTAACTATTAAATAAATTTATCATTAACAGTAATTAACAATAATTGTTGCTATAATATGGTTCTCAAAACATAAAAATCCTTACTTGAATTTCTTCATCATCTATTAACAGAGTTCTTGATCGAAAATCGACACCAATCGTTGCTTCAGCTGTTTCTAAAAATTTCCCTTCGCAAAATCTGTAAGTCAGAGAAGTTTTACCCACATTCGAGTCTCCTAGAACAATTATTTTGAAGACTTTGGGATGTTGTATTTTATAAACATCGACTGCCTGAACGATACTGTCTTGGCTGGGAGACTCATTACTTTCCATATTATAATATTAATTAATACTAGGTCACCCTTTAATCCCCTACTAACTGCTAATAGCACATTTAAAATTCAATAAAACTTTGTTGCACTTAAAAAATTTGTATGGAAGATGATGGTTTTTTGTAAGCTGGTAATGTTTCACGCAAATTACAAGAAAATTATCTCAATTTTTTGAATACTTGATAATAATGAACAATATTCATTTCAATAATAAATTAATTCGGAAGACAAGTTAGTCAAGGCAGTAGCAAACCACAATGATCAAAATTAGTGAAACAAAATAGTGAAAAAAAAAATTATCAAAAGATCAAAGTGATGAGTGTAAATGTTGGGGAAATCACAAACATCACATAACATAAAACATATGTTTTTGACATTTCCATTTCCTAATTCTTCTTTTTCTAATATGAGCAGTCCCAGAGGTGCTGCGTGCGTATGACATATACGCAGTGATGTGCCTTTACGCGTAAGGAATTCATTCTCTACGTTTGACGTAAAGAATGGAACAAATACGTAAAGAATGTAAAGAATCGTAAAGAACACGTAAAGAATAGGTAAAGAAAAAGAACGAAAACCATTGAAAAGCAAGATTATGTTCTATGTTTGTTTTGATAACAAATTATTATTGTTTATGTTATTTTATTATTATTAATGTTCATGGATGAATTCCACTACCACACACAATACACATTACGATGGTTAGAAGAAGTCAAAACTCAGGAATATTCTGAGTTCAGTGCATCGAAATTAAAATATATAACAATAAAAATTATATTCAGTTCTTTATTTTTATTCGCACTTCATTTCAAGCATGATTTTTCCAATTTTAGGAATGAGGTCCTGAGAATCACCTGCGGTCCTCCTGAACCACCTGAGGTTCTCCTGAACCAGCAGATTTTAATTCCCATTACTCGAGTAGTAATTATTTATCAGAAGGAAAAGTTCAAATACGTGAACATTGGACAGCGAAAATCAAAATTCATTCTGATAATGAGTAATTCCGATCATTCGTATCACTGCCAATTTATGTGTCAAGCTTGGAAGAGGAAATTAATACAACACCAAGTTACGAATATATTTCTTCAGAACCTGAGAACCACTCAGAGAAGTATTTTGTGAAGAAATTTTTTTCATGAAAACACTGGTAGGTACATGTCGAAGTAGATGTGGAGCTAAAAACAGAGGTTTCCAGTATAAAAAGTAAGTTTGAAACTTTCAGTTATAAAAAAAATTGAGTGAAGTACTCTGATTATATTTATTTTTTTTAGGGTTCTGCTTCAAGTTTTTACTATCACCAGCACCACCGACATAGAACACTTCATTTTGGCGTTTCGCTGCAGTCGCCATCTGCTAGTCTGGCTAGACCACTTTCTGATCTGGCGAGACTAGTTCTGGCATATCGATAGTGTCCTGACAACACCTCCTATCTGCACCTAACTGCAAAAATAAACTCAAATGCTTATTACAGTTCGAAGGAATTTCTCCTATCTACCTACTAATAGTAGGTACCTATGTGAAAGTCCCATTTGGTACGCAACTATAAAATAATCATTTAAACGTTTTTTGTGTCTCGTGTAAAATTATGTTTTGGCAGATAGAGGCTATTGTCAATAAGCAATAATAAGCATAAATTTGCATTGTTTATTGTTTGTTTTCTTTACATTCCTTACGTACTTTACGTACTTTACATTCTTTACCTCCAAAAACGTCCATGTAGAGAATGAATTCCTTACCCGTAAAGAATCGCGTAAAGAATAGAGGTAAACAATACAGCACATCACTGCATATACGAATATACGATAGTACGATACAGTGATAATATGTATACTATTGCGCATGTACGACGTCACACTCGAAGAGGCTGTTCATTTACTGAATGTAATTCGCATTCAAGTTTTATCAAATTTAAAATTATGAGACCCGATTTTTTTATTGAAACTGATTGTACGAGGAAATAGTTTTATGAAAAATGTGTTCTATAATTAATTATTATAATATGAAAGATGTGTGTCAATAAAGAATTATCGAATAAAATGTCAGAACGACTCCCGAATGTGACGTCACGTCACTTGCGCGAAGCCGACAGAAACTGAGTTATAATAACTACGACTCTACTGAGAATAATGGGAAATTTCTTTATTTAAAATTACATTAAAAAATTAATTTATACTTGAAAAATGGTTTTTCTTGGTCTTATCCATGGCCGAACAGATGATACAAATAAATAAGATGTGGCAGAGCGCATATGCGACAGGTAGATAGGTACGACATGGTGGTAATAATTACGTGAAAACGTGAGTAGTTTATTTCGATGTTTGTATTTGTTGCACGTAATTTTAATTAGCTTATTCCACTACTAGCAGCTACTATCACTGTTTTGAAATGCCTCATTTTTAGGAAATTTGTGTTAAGTTATCTCTTTGACTTTCATTTTCCTTGTGTGAATCTCACACCCAAACACTGCACAATTAATAATTTTTACCGTCGGACATTCAGATACTCAAGCCAAAAACTAATTAAAATTACTGCAACTAAATACAATAACCATCGAATAATAATCTACTTATAATGTTATTACTGAATTTGCCGTGTAATATGTAGCTGTCGCAAGCTTGACGAAATAGGCCGCGCAGTGACATCAAACAGTATTTTTAAATCTCTGTTTAGTTTTTTGCATCATGCACAATAATCACAATGATGTGCCGTGTAATTTACCTCTATTCTTTACGCGAATCTAACCGGTAAAGGATTCATTCTTTACATGAACTTTCTTTTTAAGGTAAAGAATGTAAAAAATGCAAAAGTTTTGACTTCTAGCCAGTGATGTGCCGTATTCTTTACCTCTATTCTTTACGCGATTCATTACGGGTAAAGAATTCATTCTTTACATGGACTTTTTTCGACTTTTGAGGTAAAGAATGTAAGTAAAGGAAAGTGCGTAAAGAAAGCAAACAATAAACAATTCAAATTTATGTATATTATTTCTTAAGCAGTTAATAATAATTTATGTATCTAATTAATTATTACTAAATATTAATAAATAATGCATGCCTCATTTTTTATTGATTGAATGAGTATTATGATAATTTTTGGTAACCCTAATCCTACATTTTAAGTGACCTGTTTGTTTTGAATTTTATTGTGATTATCTGGACTGAAATTAATGTTAAATAAAATTAAGTAAGGCAGGTTTTCTTGGTTTATATATTTAACTCAGTTACACTATTTGTATTTCAGTATTCCTCACTATAATTAGATAGAATCTAGAATTTTCAAAGATAAATTATTCTTTACGTGTTCTTTACGTATTCTTTACATTCTTTACGTCAAACGTAGAGGATGAAATCTTTACGCGTAAAGGCACATCACTGCTTCTAGCAACCATAATCTATCCTGTGAATATGAAGAATTATTATTCAAGAAACTAAACATCGAAACAAAACTAAAACAACATAATATGTTGTTTTAATATTATGTTGTTAAATTATAACATAACCCTATTTTCATTTTATATTACTTACATTCTTTACGTATCTATTGTTTACATTTTTATGTACCATTTACGTCAAACGTGGGGAATTAATTCTTTACATGTAAAGGCAAATGCACATCACAGATCAGTGATCTGAATGGTGATCATTTGATCATGCATAGCCGAACACTCGTAGCTTCGTAGCATAGCACCACGAACCACGATACATCTAACCCGCTATGCTACCATTGACGACCAATTCTGTCTGCTTTGCGCATATGACGTCACATTCGAGGAGTCATCCTGACATTACTCAATAATTCTTTATTGACAGTATTGACACCATCTTTCATATTATAATAATAATTATTATAGAACACATTTTTTCATAAAACTAATTCCTCTTACAATCAGTTTCAATCAAAAATCGGGTTTCATAATTTTAAATTTGATAAAACTTAAAGGATTGAATGCGAATTAGTTTGAGTAAATGAACAGCCTACTCGAGTGTGACGTCATACATACGCAATAGCATACCGAATTGGGCGTATTGTTCATAGCACTAATTACAGGTTAGGGACTTTAACCAACATTCAACGATGAAGTCGCAGAAACAGAAACGTTGAAATGTCAACTGTCATTTAAGTACTTATTTAAAAATCGCTTTTCTTTTCTTTCTGCCATTAGTGCCATTTTATTTTAAATTTATATATTTTTTTAATATCTGACGCATCCCGGCCCGGCATTCGTGACCTGTGACCTGTGTCCTGTGTTTCTATATATTGTTAATGTACTTCTGCTTCTGTTTTTCTTCTAAAGTATTTATTTTTACATGAAATGAGCTTATTAAATTGATACCATTGTTCGCGCTTGTTGCCTTGTGTTGTGCAAGGTGCATGTTGGTTTTGCCATAAACAACAATCAGGTGAGTTCACCAAAGCCAAAGACCAAGCCAAGCTAAATAAGCTTTGTCATCTCAACTGTTATTTGTTTTCCTTTCAGCCCAGAAGAGGATAATAGCAAGATAACAAGAATCGTATAATTATTGTTAATATCTTATAAATAGGTACTAACAGCATTAACCATGTCTAGCACTTCTCAGAAGCATCGCAATTTTGTTGCTGAACCTATGGGAGACAAGCCTGTTACGGATTTGGCAGGAGTTGGGGAAGTCTTAGGGAAACGGTTGTCTGCAGCAGGATTTGATCAGGTATGTCAATTTTGGTAAATAATAGTCGAAATATAAGGCCTTAAAGTGTCATCTTTGCCCTAATACGTGTATTCGTACATATGATTGCGCTCGAACAGGAAGCGCTCGATCGTCGTGTGTCCGACGGATAAGCGAGCTTCCTGTTCGAGCGCATAATGTTCGAATACACGTATTAGGGCAAGGATGACACTTTGAGGCCTTATTTCTCGACTATTACTTGCCGGCGCAAAAATTTAATGGTACCTTGATACTCCTAGAGACACAAGCTATCCGATTGTATAAGCCAAATCGCCCAATACCCATGCCGCTCATTTCAATAATCACGTCAAAGTTGTTGAACTGCCTCGTTCTGAGTTTGATTCCCAGTCTCGCTCTAATTGTTACTGTTTCCTGCTTCCAAACTAAAATATTGGTTCTATATCTCCTTATGAATGGTTGCCTGAAAAATTGTTACATTACTGACTGGCAAGGGCATATAGCAAGGATTTTTTTCTAGGGGGGGGGGGGGGGGCAGTGGTGGCTCAAGACATTATCGCATAAGGCGAAACGGATCTTAAAAAAGAAGTGGATGTAAAAAGAGAAGGGGGGTCTCAGTTCTCTCAGGTCAAGTTAGCTAATTAGGTATAAATATTGATAACAGCTGTCCCGATTTGTTGCATTAACATTCAAACTAGAGATTAATGCATAAAAATTATTATTTTTTATTGTGAAGAGATCCTAGACATAAATCAGTTTTATTTTTATGAGATTTCAAGTTTTATAATGTTTTTCTAATACCTTGACATTTTTCAGGCTTACGTTGTCCTAGGACAGTTCCTGGTATTGAAGAAAAATCAAGAATTATTCCAAGACTGGATGAAAGAGATCTGCTCAGCTAATTCAAAACAGTCCTCAGATTGTTGGCAGTGTTTGAATGACTGGTGTGAAGAGTTCTTGTAAATTATTTATTCTAGTTTTAATTATTTAATTTGGTTTACTTGTTGCAGTGTCTATAAGATTATGCCTAAAAGTGAACCATTTATTATATTTTATAGAATCATCACAGGTACTAACATGAGTGTCTTTCAAAGTTTTTCTATGTAATGTAAATAAATTTAACTAAATGATATCAAAATGTTGCATTTAAATAAATGATATTGTAAGATTTGTAAGTTTATGTCGTGTTGATGTTTTATTTAAATTTTAACAACCCAAAGTGTAGCTCTTCTCAGGGTTTGATTTATTTGAAAAAGATTTGCCTTATAATTTTATTTTATACAGGTGTCCCGGAATAAAGGGGACAAACTTTCAAGGTTAAATATTTACTTGATCTTAAGACAAAAAGTCTTAGAAATTACCCTCTAAATTACGTATTAATGAAGTTACAGGGTGTTCAATGTTCCATAAAATTACATGTTTTTGTAACATTAAAAACAATGTTTTTCAATGTACATTTTTTTGGAAACTGAAAACAACGAAAAAAAATCCAGCAGCATTTTTGCAATGTTTAATTACTGTCGATTAACCATGTGTTCATCATCATACTCCAGAGACCAAACAACAGTCAAGGCAGTAGATCGAGGTGGAAGAATCAGCTCCAAAGAAGGTGATGGTTGCTCTTTATGCGGGAAAAGTGATTGCATTAGTTTTTTTGGACAGCCGTGGGATTGTTATAATTGACTACCTTCAGAAAGGTGAAACCGTCAACGGACCCCAACACTTGGGTGCATATTTGCGTGGTCGCAACTCCACAATGGAAAAATAGCATGAACAGAAATTCAAATTTTCACCCACCCTATTCACCCAATCTATCTAGCTCCCATTTTTTATTTCCTGGTGGTTTGAAGAGTAGGGAAAAGCATTTGATTAAATTTATTGAGAGTTACGAGGAGACTATGTCCAGAAATGAATTTCGTCTCGGCTCAAAATCTGTGTTTTTCTTGAAAAGTTCTTACACTTTTCAAACGACCCTCGTATTTTTATATAAAAGAGGAAAAGTTTCATCCAAGGTCACCTTTTTCAGACCTGGAAAACCTTTCTTAGTTATTTTTGTGGTTACAAGAAAAAACAACTGGTTGATAATATTTTATCCAATCTTCAATCATAAAATAAGAGTTTGTTTATAAAAAGATCAGAAGATTTAAAATCTTTTACAATAATGGTCTCCCTCAAAATTCTGTCTTCTCGCTTTAACCAAATAAAAATGAATTTATGATCTATGATTATATATACAGGTTGTTCAAAAATTCGTGGAAAAAACCAACACACTACTGTATGGTGTTGTGGGATTCCAAAAATCAAAACAAAAAATTGTATCTTTATTATTTCTTTCTGAGATGTAGCAATAATTTACCCAAGTCAAGTTAGCCACGCTTCGGCCAGCCACGCTTTCGGCCAGGGAGAGGGAATAATGTCCGACAAATTTTTTTTTTTTTTTTTTTTACGGCTGAAATGGTTAGGAATCTTGTTTTGGTTGATGAAAGTATTATTAAGAAATTTCATCCAATGAAAAATTACCGTGAACTGAAATAATCGTAACAATCATGACTCATTAATAATTACATTCATGTCAAGTATGGATAAATTTAAAAAAAAATTTCACATAGACTCGATACCTTCTTCAGAAATTGCCACAGAAATCTGCCCGTTAACTTAACGAGCCTTTATAATACTCGCTGTCAAATCTCCTAAATGCATAAATTTTAACGTTTGAAGCCAAATACAAGACAGGGTTTATTCATCTTCTCTGAATACTGCGAAAAAATTAGAAGACAGAATATCTTAAAAAAAAAAAAAAAACCAAAACCGGTCATAAGACAATATTGAGTTTTTCTTGAAAACGATGCGTCTTGTCCAAATTTTATGGATATGACTTTCTTATAGCGCTTTAGCCTGGTATTAAAAAAAAAAACAATAAAAAATAAAAAACCAGTTCATAATTTTTTTATGAGGAAAAAGGTGACATGTGAACCCGGATTCTACGCCACATGGTGCTTCGGTTATCCCAAGAATTTTTATATACAATGGTTTTTAAATCGATTATTTCAGTTTATGGTAATTTTTCACTGGGCGAAATTTCTTAATAATGCTTTCATAAACCAAAACAAGACATTCCTAACCATTTCAGCCATAAAAAACAAAAAAAAAGTTTGTCGGAAATTATTCAAAGTCCCTCTCCCTGGCCGAAAAGCGAGGCTGGCCGAAGCGTGGCTAACTTGACTTGGGTCAATAATTTGTTTTTAAAATATGGCAGCATTGGATTGAATGTTCAGGAAGGAGAATATGCAGTCTGATGCAATCTCTTTTTGATTTTGCTATTCTATGATTGTAGTTTATTGCAGTTATTCCCACTTGTCAATTTGTCAAAATTAGCTGTCTTGAAAATTTGATGTGTCATATTATCAAATTCTAATTATTGTGCAATAAAAAAAAATTAGAAATTATCACTGGAGCACACCGGTGGCCGAGTGGTTTCACTGGACCCGGCGGACTGAGTTCGATTCTCGGTGAAGGCTCTGGGTGTCTGTGTTGTCCGTTCTACTATTTATTTGGCATACTTGAGGCTGGGTGTATGAGCAAAGAGGCTCCAACCAAACCCATATTACCGGTGTGGAGCGACTTTGTCTTAACTACATATATAGTGAAGACCGATGCTCCCCCTTAAAAAAAAAGAAATTATTATATTATCTAATACTTCTATATTGCTAACGCTCGTAAGTGGAAGTGTCACGGACACAGTGGGACAGCAAACGACTATTTCTATCGGTTGTTTAGAGTACTCGAGTCGTTGTGCGCAAGCGTCACGAGTCTGGTGGTCGAATCTGATACGTGCTTGTAGATACTTTATTTCTTGTAACACCCATCAGTTACAATAAAAAGAAGCAAGTATAGTAACTAGTTTGCAGCGCAACTTTTCACCACTTTAATGCGAAAATTTCCAAAATGTATAAAGTTATACATATAAGTACAAAAATAATAATAGGTACCTACACAAGATTAACTAACTACCTATACCTATAATGATGCTAACTTGTCTTCATTATCAAGTATCAGTTCTATAAAAAATAATTAGGCGTGAAATTTTCCAGCATGCTTATGTTACGTTTACGTAGATAGGGAGGAATTAACTATGGGTTATAAGAAAAAAAATGAAATGTTGAAAATAATTTGTTGTCTGTCTAGACACAAGCTAATTTGTTGGTAGTAGCGCAAACATGAACACAAGAGCATTAGCTATTGTTATGAAAATTTATAGTCAGTAAGTGGAGCAAAATTCCGTGGTATAAAACGTGATAGCGGATCGGATAGGACAGACCGAGGATGTAACAATAGATAGGACGAGAACTTAAAACTTATTAGCTCTTTCAACTCAACTCCAAAGTCGTGAAATCAGACAGGCCCGGTCGGTGCAAGTTCTTAATAGAGACAGGAATAGGTGCGTCAATCTCATAATGCATAATGTGGTATCAAAAATCACCAATCCTAGAGAAAAGTTTCCTTAACAAGATGCCAAATTCATGATGCAATTAAGTATTTCATTTTATTGGATTTAAGAAAGTTTAACGTACCTATTATTGTAAATGCTTGGCCTAAAATATTAACCTGACAAAAAACACAATGCAAGTTTTTCTCGGAGCAATTAGAGATTCAGTCACCGTTAGCTTAATCATAAATCCTCGTAGGTAACAAATCCGTTTAGTAGTCTAATTTTAGCCAACTTGCTCATTATAGTGCCCGCTGGTGAATAATAGTGAGGGTTCAATTGCATAATAGCCCCATTATACAATCAATTTTTAAGCGACATAGGGACATTTTGGAAGAGCTTTGGTTTTTTAACTGGTGACAGAAATAGCTAGCTACTACTACAAAAAGACAGAATGCAAGGTAGAAAATAATGAAATTAAACGAAATAACAATAATACCAATAAATAATTCGGCAAAAGTGAGATATGAGATGAGTAGGTAGGCATAGGAAAGAAATAAAAATCTTAATGAAAATCTGGAACCATCATCCAGAAAGTTTGATGAGGTCAGCGATAATATGCGGGTTTCACATCACAACTACTAATTTAGAAAAATTATAAATCAAAAGAAATAAAGAACGGAAACACGAGTTTTTCTAGATCAGAAGGAAAATGTGTGCTAGATCGTGTACCCAAAATTATGCACAATCAGATGGTTTCGGAGAGGATCCCCGGTAAAATTATTATCTTATTATTCATCACATATTAAAGATAAATTAGATGCAACTGGTAAAAAAACTCAAGTCACTTAGAAAACCGAGCCTTGTTGCAAACTGGTTAAGATTCTTAGAAGTAGGTAAATCACCTAAAGAGAAGCGGGATCAGACTGCTTCACAACTCCTTCCTTCCTTCCGTGCATTCCCCTTCTATAATTTAGTTCGAAAATCTATATAAAATCAATTTGCAGCTGCATTAAAGAAGACAACGCTGCTGTAATGGTTTCTACGACGAGCGAAGTTCTTTCTAACCAGTTCATGTTAAAGGAATCTTTGTATCGTATAAAATCCAGAATCCTATCAATATAATATTGACTTTCAGGGACGTAATTCGAAGCTTCTGGAAATTCCAATCACGCCAGGTTTTAATTATTGGAACATCGAAGGGGAAACTTTTTTAATAAGTCAACAGAGTGTGATATATAAGGACAAGGACGAGGAGAACACAAACAATGCTGGCCATTTTATTGAGCCTTTGTAGGCGATGTTTGCTTCCACGGTTAAGGTATATAGAGGTCGAAAGCAATCAGCTTCAACAGATCATCCAACTATAACAGCAACAGAAGTTATTAAAATTATTAATTAGGTATGTACTCGATTTAAAAAAGCCATAATAAAAAAATGATCCACCAAGACAGGTATTATATCAGAGCTTTAAATTCAACTTTTTCATAAAAAAAATAAATCGAAAAATTTTCTCGCTGAAAACGATTTTTTTTTTTGTATTTCATGTTTAACTCCTCATAATTTATAGCGGAAATTGTTACAAAAATCGTCGAGAAAAAATTTCTTGAAAAATTCTAATCATGTCATGTTTGACTTCTTTAAAACTGGTTTAAGTTCCTGAATTGCCATATCATGTTCCATTGTCTCCATAGGCAATTTCTTATTGGTATGAGTATCGCATGTGGATAGCTTGTTTCGACGCTATGAGAGAAAAAAGAATCGCAAAAGAGGTCGAAAGTTGTTAACGAGTGAGCAGTGAAAATCTTCACCCAAAAGTACTTCTTTGTAATACATTTTCTAATTTATTTTTTCTTTAATTATTGTAATGAACTTTCAAGCTCCACACTCATTATTTCAACATGTATATTGTGACACCCATTCTGGAGGTTCAGGAAAATGATGCTCGGGTTTTCAGTGGTTTTCTCGACCGCTAGATTTTTGCTGAGGGTTTACTCCCTCGGTAAAATAGATCTTGCAGAGTTCCCCCTCTTACCTGAGTCACCTTATACGATGATGTACTTTCGAAGAACCATTATTGTCCCTCAAATAGCTAAATGGAAAAACAGAAAACGCCGGGAGTCAGCTGGAGTTACTAGCTATCGATTAACACACCATCGGGTATTCTTAATTTAGGCACCCTCCTGATGATGTTTGACACTTTTATGGAGCCGAAAGTTGTAAGGCAAGAAATTATAACGGTCTTGTGACAAATTAATATACCCATGAAGGGTTAGACAAAAAGAGACTTGCAAGGTTAAGCACTTGCAAGAGAAAAAAAAAGTGAGAAACAAATTTTCATCATTCCACCCGATTTTCCCCCATTGTGACTGGTTTTTGTGGAACTGTCTAAAAGCCAAGATGTATGAACATCAACCACGAGAGCCTTGGATGTCTTAATAAAAGACGCAAACTCTCAGGCAATTGCTGCCATTCTTCTTGTATGAAACTCTGATGGAGCGGATTTTCGAGGTTGCCTTTAGAGGTCGTCAGTTGAGTGAGATAATTTTCAAAACTCGTTACTTTAGGTTAACTGGCCCAGTATTTTTTTATTCTTTTATAACGTAACGTTACGATTTACAGAAAACGGTTAAAGTATGACTTGATGGCTTTGGACTTCATCATTAGAATATTATGTCGCTAGGGTTAATATTACCGAAGCTCCTCAGTCTAATTAAGATAAGATCACACTCCTGACACATGCTTCGTCTCATCTCAAGTACTAAGAAATTCTCCCCGACATCCCTCGAACTCAGCTCAGACCAGCAGACCAGTGTTTGTAATTTTAGGCTTGCAAATACCAATAATTGGATCGATACCAAACCCAGTTGAAACTTTAATAAGGCAATTGGGAGGCATTCACCATTCACCAGTTAATTACACCACAACAGTCAATTGATATCAACAACGCCCTGACAACAACGGATGTTCTGCTTGTTTACCAGTGAAAGTTTCATTATGAGCCCATATTCTAATTTCACCTACTATTATAGGACTTGGACAGTCGTTGTGCTAGAAAAATGTTACTAAGATCGCTAAAATCTTTAAAACCTCAGCTAGAATAATTTGATGAATAGACGACTAATTTATTCGCAGCGATTTATTACGGCTGGTTAGTAAGGTATTGTTCTACTTTTCTCTAACATAAATTTAACCAAAGAAAAGACGAGATGAAGGGAACAATAGAAAAGTCAGTAAAACGCTGAGTCATCCCAAACAAAGCACAATACGTAGGACACTGCAATGTATATTTTATAAGATTTTCCAAGTTTCATCCAGGAATCTGAGCTTCGGGATAGCCACATATTATCTCAAGTTACGACTACTGCTCACAACTCATGACGTTATTTTACTCTCTTGAGTAAAACGCACTGCATCGATTGAATTCTGATTGGGTAGTTTCATTCACACCTTACATAAAGCTAAATAAAAGAAATCTTCCAGATACATATTATGCTTGTCCATACATATACTTACCTATAGTTTATACCAGTGGCGGCGTTTTAAGGACTTGCCCCCGCCCCGCGAATTTTTCATTATGTATTTATGTAATATGAAAACGCGAGTCTTCGACAAAAAGGAAATTTCCTAGAAAAACTAAATTGTGAAAGTATAACCAATTTTGACGAACAACTTCCGGGGGTTCTGGGGGGTACCCTAGAGATAGGAGGGTCCGGGGGGATTATTTTTCAGAAAAATTGTGCAAAATAGTACACAGTATTATTCGAACTTTTAATGTGGGTTTCATACCGCCGTCACCCGAATTTTTTTTTAATAGTGTAAGATACCCTACTCAAAAGTGAAACTGTCGCGTCCAAAATTTTGCCCGTTCTTGATTGGGAATAACTTTCGACGTTCCTAAGGGATTTTGATTTTTTTTTTGCATCAGCTGCGCCCTTCCCTTTACATTTGTCTTTATTGGTTTTACCATAACTAATAAATCTGAAACAAACCCTATAAGTATACAGGGTGTCCCAGCTCATTCGAAGCGGTCTCTGTAGACCAAACCATGGACTTTTCCAAAAAACTTTTTGAAAATTCAAGTACAGAATCACAATGGTCATAATTTAAAATTATTTTGGAGTATACAGATTATTCCATATGACAGTGACATAATCAAAGTTATGTTTTTTTAAATGGAATGCTCCCATGTTATTGCAGTTTTAGATTATCTGAGAAGAGGAAATAAGATTGGCTTTTACAGTTGGTGTTTAAATTCAGTAGTTTTTGAGTTATAAACAAGTGAAAATCGTCATTTTTCAAGTTCAAGGCCCTGTACACTGAAAACGGTTCAAGATAGAGAAAAACGGCTTACATGTCCCTGTTTTAACTTTTCATGTACTATCCTATGATGTAGATAAAATGTTTATACAGGGTGATAAAAAATTTGAAAAATTCTGAGATTTCTCCACGCGGCGCCAAATAAAAAAATCAAAGAAAGTACAAATGTTTCTATACCATAGAATAGTACATAAAAAAGTAAAATAGGGACATGTAAGCCGTTTTTCTCTATCTTGAACCGTTTTCGTTGTACAGGGCCTTGAACTTGAAAAATGACGATTTTCACTTGTTTATAACTCAAAAACTTCTGAATTTAAACACGAACTGTAAAAGCCAATCTTATTTTCTCTTCTCAGACAATCTAAAAATGCAATAACATAGGAGCATTCCTTTTAAAAAAACATAACTTTGATATGCCACTCTCATGTGGAACACTCTGTATACCCCAAAATAATTTTAAATTATGGCCATTGTGATCCTGTACTTGAATTTTCAAAAAGTTTTTTGAAAAAGTCCATCGTTTGGCCTACAGAAACAGCTTCGAATAAGCTGGGACACCCTGTATATGGGTGATATGGGAGGGAGTGCAAAATCACAAAATTGTTTTGATCTCCCAGTTTTTGAAATACATTTTTCTTGTTTTTTTTTTTAATGAGAAAAATTTGAAGCTTGATGTCTGTCTCCAGATTGTTTTGATATTTTTGGTTTAACACCTGTATTAACAGGTGATCTCAAAAAATCAGAAGTTGAAGTGATTTTTGAAATTTTTGCCTCATATTGAAGCTAAATTTTATTCAATTTAGCATCATAAGCTAAAACTTCAGGCAAGAAAATCCAGGGACGAAAATTGACTCAGGACAAACATAAAAAACAAAAGATATACAGTGTGTCTGCTTATCGTTTTTTTTAAGCCGTGTACGAGGTTTGTCAAAAAATATCAATTTAACGCAAGAGTACCTATATTTTCGACAATATCAAAAATTGTTATTCAAAAAAGTTGATCAGAATTACAAATAACATTCAAATATGCAATAACATGCAGTTGCTAAACCAATAAAAAACAGCATAAAAGCTAAACCGCTGCTGATAAACCCTATTTCTTTGATCACACAAATATTTGCTGAATTGCATATTTGAATGTCATTTGCAGTGCTGATCAACTTTTTTAAATAACAATTTTTGATATTGTCAAAAATAAAGGTACTTTACTCTTGCGTTAAATTTTTATTTTTTGACACACCTCGTATACGGCTTGAAAAAATCGATATCTGATGGTTGCGTTGTAAGTTTTGGACCATGCACAACTTTTTATAAAGAATATATTTTTTCACAAAACCAACTATAAAGTTTTTTTCCATATGGTTCCAACTTAAGCAGACACACTGTATACTACAGTTGCCCCCTCTGCGGAGGCCTTATCGTCGCCACTGTTTTATACATCATTGCACTCACTGCCAAGATCACATACATTATTAATTAATTTCGAATTTTATTTATGAGATAATTTGCTGGCGCATATTTGACAAATTTCTTATTTTTATTAGGAAGCAAAAACGTCACACGGCAGTTACCAGATACGCACAGGTGATTTGCCCACGAAACCAAAACTAAGTCGGCTATAAAAGGAACCACAGCTCCAATTCAGTTTCTCTGGAAACATTGACTCGGCAGGAACTTTTCAATGTTTCCAGTCGAAGGAAATCGACCTCTGATTGATCCTGCTCATATTCCGATTGTCGGAATCCACCTGAACCTGTATTGTTTTCGCTTTCTGAGCTGTCAGATTTGACTTTGTTCTTTTACTGGCGACAACTAAGTATAATCTGTCCACTAAGAGTTGTCCGTTGTCATGCCACACTGATTCTGACTAAACAATTTCATTTAATTCGATTTGAATCGTACACTTATTTCTAAGTCGAACCAGATGTGGTATCGCAGTTCGTGTCAGTGGCGTGTGTTGAGGAATAATGAATATCCTACAAATATATTATTTCTACAAGTTATTGACGAAGTAGAGCCTTGCAACTTTTTGATAACAAATATATATAATGCAAGTAAATAAGAATCATAATAATTATTGTTATCATCATGATAGAATTATCATGTCACCTACCTGCTGGTTGCCGTTTAAAAGAAAGAATAATAACACCTCCGTTTTCTTATTCTGCAAGTAAAATATTCCAGCAATTTAACCACAAGACCACGTACTGGGGAGTTCAATCGTTTCCCAGGCAAAACAAGGAAATAGATTTTTAGGCATTCGCGCAATTAATAAGTTACTCATAGTTTATCACACCGTACAATATTACAGGTAATTCTGCTAATTTCGTATTAAAAACGTTTCAAATCACAACAAAAACCTTATTAGTATATTTAACGCTGACACTGACACTACTGACAGTAGCGACGACAATCTTATCGTAATATCGTATCAATCTAAGCGTATCAAGACGCGAGTCGATACTTCCGTCTCACACTCGCTCATCTTTTTAGAATTGCTGACGATTCAAACGTATTTCTGACAATACGTCCCATTTTAACTCGATTGACTATGCAATGCAATAGAAGGAGTAAGAAACATAACGAGATGATGTATCCTTAGTTCTCACAACAGACAACTCTCAGTGTACAGACTTTAGGTAGGAATAATAAGAAGGTGATTATATGAATATATTCATAATAACTATTATTAGTTATTTATCTTAATTTTTATGAAATATTCGATACAATCAAGGAAATAAAAAAAAAAACAGAAGAATATTTTTTTAGTTTGGTGGGAAAACTGCGGCATCGGAAAGTCATGATCATGAAAGTATTATGTCCTTTCAACACATGCAATGAAGTGTAAATTAGACAAACATTTGCATGTTTAAGTGCTTAGCCGATCATAAAACGGTTCATTTTAGAACACTATCAGATTAATAATTACACAAACAGAAAACTTTTTTATGCGAAAGCTACAAAAGCATGAGAAATTCAAATTATAATGGGATCATAAATTTAGCCTCACTAGCTAGCGAGCGGTAAGCACGGTTCTAAATTATGAAAAATCGGCATTTTCCTTTATTCATTTGCATAATAACAAAATTTAATTACAATATTCTCTCTCCTGCATATAGTTTTGATGTATTAAAGCACAAAAAAACAAGATACGTTCTAGAAAAAATGAAACTCCCCTAAATATTTATTAAATCCAAATTCGTGATAGTGTTTGCTGTGTTAAAAAATCGACATTAAAATCGCGCTTTGTAAATGGAACAAAGTTATTTAAGACAAAAGAGGATTCGTCAAAAATCCTCTGGGAGTAAAATATTTTTTGCTAAAGGTAAAATAAGGAATTTATAATTTTATTAATATTTTAAAGCACTTTTTAAATTTCTGTAACGAGGTATTCATCTCTTCTAGTCTTCTTAACTATATTTATATAATAACGATAATAAAAGAGGAAATACCTCTTTTTTATCTCTTTATCTCTGATTTTTGCAGGTATTATAACTTATAACCTTATTGTTTAATGGATGAAACAATAACAAACCGTTTTCTTAGTTAGAGGAGCACGAAATCCTTTATAAAATAACTGAACTTTCTTGCGATTCAGGTCGTTCTAATTATAATTTTCCGTACTAAAGGTTCTTTGAAGAACAAATAGAAACTTTCGCACAGCAGGCGAGGAGAAGACTGAAGACATGGACGGTACCGTTTCGTACTTATTATGGACTCATCAGCATACCATATCAGTCAGACCCACGCTACACATACCGTACGAAAGTTGAAACCTATATACAGGGTGTTATGTAATTGAATGTCAATATTTAAGAGGGTGATTTTTGGATTCATTTTAAGAAGAAAACTTCATAAGAACGTATGTTCTAAGAGTCTTAACTTTTGAGATACAGGGTGGTAAAGTTCCATTAAAATAAATCATTTTTTCGTAATATCTGTAATACCAATACCGCACTGGAAATTTTAATGAAATTTCGTATACAGGTATTACGCATCAAGGGGCATTTTTTCATGTACCACGTTTCATTTTATTTCCATTAGTGACGATGGTGCACGATCGTGCAGAATTTTACCGGCATATTTTAGCAGACATTGATGGTACGCTACTGATTTCTGTTTAAATAGAAATCATTTGTGGAATTCATTTCCAAGCAAATTTGATCACTTTTTTTTCATTCCGAAGCACGGTTTTCGCCTAAAAAAATAAAATCTGTTTCTCTACATGGTCACAAGATTGTCGTTAAATGACAATAAAAAAATATAAAATATGCATAGGTAAAATTCTGCACGATCGTCACTAGTGGAGATAAAACGAAATGTAGTACATGAAAGAATGCCTCTTGATGAGTAATACCTGTCTATGAAATTTCATTAAAATATCCAGAGCGGTATTAAAGATATTATGAAAAAATTATTTAATCTTAAAAACTTTACCACCCTGTATCTCAAAAGTTAAGACTTTTAGGACATACGTTCTTATGAAGTTTTCTTGTTAAAATGGACCCAAAAATCACCCCCTTAAATATTGACATTCAATTACAAAACACCCTGTATATCTTAACTGGTCTTTTCTGATTGTAGTGATCTGCAATTTTTAATGAACTGGTAGGCAACTAGAGAAATATACGTGTCAATATATGTGTAGAGTGGGTCTGACTGATATGGTATGCTGATGAGTCCATGATAAGGACGAAACGGTAGTGTCCATGTCTTCAGTCTTCTCCTCGCGTCGTGCTGTGTGAAAGTTTCTAATTTGTTCTGCAAAGAGCCTTTAGTTAAATATTGAATCAGTTTTATACGAGATGAGATCTAATTAACTCTGTCCAGGACAGACTTGTGACAGGATTTGTGACTATAAATAGAATATGTGGATGAATATTTTATAAAAAAGAAAACAGAAATTTATTTCATAAACTGCTATTATACTATACAGGAGAAACAATATACAATTTCAGTTTTAATGAATATCATAAAGTTCAAATTATCTTATGAAGGAATTAAAATGAAGTAAATTTGTCTGCTTTATCCGATTTATAATGACAACTTGGAAGCAATGAACTGCCAGGATAACATGACGACTGATGAGTAAGTAATTCACCATTTACGCTTATAAGTTTATATTAAAACGTGATGAATTTAGAAGTAGTAGACACTTAAATAATTTACGTTTGCTTTTTCCATCTCGTTTTCCCCTCAAGAATCCGGGCCATTCAAGAAAAATCATCTAATCTAGCTGAAATTCTCACACAGGAAGTACAGTTGACCAGTCGTAGACAATTTCTGGGGGAAAATATGTAAGTTCTTGTTCCTACAACAGTGAAATTAATTTCATCTAATTTCCGTTCTCCAGATATTCTCAGACAATTCCTTTATGTGTAGTCGCGCGGTTTTCTTTGAAGGCTCAACTGCCACAAAAGAAAACATCGGATAAATAGTTTTATCACATTTTCAGAGAAAAACAGTAATTTCGGTCTGCTAGATATATTATAAAACATAAAAGTTTCCAGATGAAATAAGTTTCAGTAATCGAGCTGCATTCATCCAATGAATTGTATTTTAATTAAAAATAATAATTCAAGCGAACTTTTAGGTACCTACTCGATCTGGACATATCTTCGCAAGTTTTACTTTTTGTTATTCGTTACTTCATGGAATTTTTCGATAGAATTAATTAACTTCAAAGGATCTCTCAACTTAAATTAATGAAAGCTAAAATGCATCTATTGATCGCTGAAAGAAGTGGTTGTCCACGACAAGCGCCTAAGCCATCAAGCGTTATCTTTGTCATTCCCGCACCATTTTTATAAATCTCATCTTTCCATGAGATGAGTTCCATTTAGGAGTTCTCGTTATCTGTCCACATTTGAGACAAAAAGGACCCCCCACTCCACTCCTTAAGTTTTGCAAGTGCCTTTTAAGACTATACTGTGATCGGCGAGCACTCCAATTAGTAGTCGAAGCTTCCTCCGCTGTAGTTTGATCACTTTGGTCAGCCAATTTTTGTCTGCAGTCTGGTGTTGTCTTACATTACTCCTCTTGGATCCATTCGTCAATAGTCTCAATTAGCAGATCTTTTGTCAGACCAAGTATACGGGCCCGAATCCCTCATTTTTTCGTAGACCGCCCTCGTCTCCCTTTCATACAAATGGGGAAGCGGCGACCGCTCCAGAATACCATTCAGGCTGCCTGACGAGGTGTGTTTCTCATTAAGCTGATTATTGACAAAATGGCCAGTCGTTGTAGTTTGGACAGTCTACTTATGCATTATCTCTGGTTTCAGTCTCCACATTTTACCTATTACCATGCATTCGTATACCTGCCATCATATAGGGATCCGCATTTTTTGTTCGTGTTTTTGAGTAAATTTCTCTCTCGTTTTGTCATTACACATGAAAGCGTCCCACAGGGCTGTATACTGGGGTCTCTTTGCTTTATGATAATGATCAATGAATAATGTAAAATTTGCTGGATTCGTTTCTGTATCTGTTCTGTATGCTGATGATCTATACGTAACATGTCTTCAATAAAGTTCTTGAGCCAATAAATTAATTAATGAATACTTATCCTGGGCGAACATAACATTCTTTAAAGACGGAGAAGAGCTGAGTTTAATTGTATCCGTGGAGCTGAGCCATGCAGTCATGCACAGTTAATTTACATGACTAATATGGTAAATATCAAAATATTCGCATTCCCAAATTTAAAGAATAAACAAGAATGATAACATGAAAATTTAAATTTAGGAAATAATAAATATCGCCACTCTCGCGTACTTAATTAACACCTGACGACCCCGATGAACATTTCCAACGGAGGTGTCCGAATGCCCGCAAAAGGGGTTACCTCCTGGCATTCTGGGCGGCGTTAATAAACAAAGCTGGCTGACCTCGAGAGCAGGAATTCGATTAATCACCACTGGGAGAACCCGGCTGATTAATACTTAAACCCGCCCTGTAATAATTACGCAACATTGCCGGCACATGTGCCCGTTTAGTTTAGTATCGGGACTGGCTGGCTGATCGGGGACGGCAACTGACACCTTTTACTACGACGTGGAACCTTGAAACTTCTCTGTACATAATAAACTAATGAGAGTTTATAACTAATGAAAGAAAAGGGATTGATATCCTTTTATTCGAAACTATACAGGGTGAGTTTTTTACAATTTTTAGTATTGGGATTTCAGAAGCTGTAATAGAGTTAGAGAAAAAAAAATAGGATATAACTTCATTAGTTGCTGAGATGTACTGAAATCACTGAAAAATCGATATTGTTTTTTTATTTGCTTATGATAAAATGATAAATGAATCGTCAAGAGTTGCCATAGTTTGTTTAAAAAATTCAAGGAAACCAAAAATATTTCACATTGAATTATTACACTGAAAATTTTTATTCTTCTTCGGATACTTCACATTTGAGCTCAGATCAAATATTTCCCTTAAAACGTCCAAATGGCAAAACTGTCTGTTATCATACAATTCTAGTTACTGGAAACCCCCTCATCTACGTAACGGAACTGTGGAACAGTACAGTCGAACACCATGGGGAGTCCCGAGTGGTTGCGCTTGATATCGTTAGGGTTTTCGATCGTGGCTGGCATGGAGGATTTTTGGCAAAACTGCAAGTTTATGGCGTCGCTGCTTTGTAGGTCAATACATACACTTATATCTTCCAATACCTTAAATGCGCGAACTTCGGCTATCGACGGACATTTTCGCAGAGAGCAGGAAGCCTCAATACTTAACAAATATCTACAAGAGTTTGGGGCGATTGAAATAAGGCACAGTATAATGCTGGGAAAATACAGTCTGTCATCTTCTCCAAAAAAGTCAACGTTGTGGAGTCAGATATGGTAATGGCGGAATACCCTCTTCTTCCATCGTCATTCTTCGTTTGCTTGGCGTAAGCTTCGGCGCGAACATGTCTTGACATGATCATGTTGCGGGTTTGGTGAAGAGCGCTTCTCAAAAACTTGGAGCGCTGTTCCGCAAAAATGAATTTTATACGCCTGAACAGCTTCTCCTCTTATACAAGGCCAAATACTACAATCCTTGGAGTATTGCTCACATGTTTGGAGCTCAGCTACTAAACATACCCTGAGATTACTTGCCTCCCTTCAGAAAAGAGCCAATTCTGATCGGGGACCTAGATTTGACAAAACATCTGGAGATAGTCTTGAACATCGAAGAAAAGTAGCTGACCTGAGCCTGTTTTACAGATATTTTTATGGGAAGTGTTCACCGAGGCCGGGCAGAAACACACGTCGAGCCGCAGTAGCTCATCCCTTCTTTCATGGATAGAACCGCATCCCTTTGGAATAATAGCATTCCAAGCGAAGTGTTTCCTGAGGAATACAACTTGCAACGATTCAAAGTGAACGTGAATCGATATCTCCGCTCATGTACCGCTCCTAGAGTTTCATGTGCATTTTCCTGCAGCGCATTTGCTTTTTCAATAAAAAATAAAAGAAATTAAATACATCCAATCTACACAACATGAATCGATCTCCGTCGTATACCGCAGTTCTGTACCTTATTAAAAGCACGGATCAGGTAAAGCATTTCGTGTTGGGAAGGAATTTTCTTTCTTCCCAGCAACCTTATGAAATTTTCAATACACCATACGGTGTGAAAATTCAACAGATGTCGTAAAGAAGTTTTCCCTTCATTTAACGATGGCACGTTACTCAAGTTGAGTCCACGATTCTTGCCTATTTTTATTCTTGTGCTTTTATCCAAGTCTAGTTTTCTGAAAGTCCAATAATAGGGAATAAAATAAGAAAATAAAATACCTCATGTGAAAAAACGAGTCTGCTATCGTCATTTTGTGTCTCCTTTATTATTTTTATGTAGTAGCAATTCATATTACAATTTAATTACATCTATCTAAAACACAAATTGCATTTTAGAATTAAATATTGTATTTACTCAATGCTTACAGAGATAAGAAGCCTCACAGTCTAAGTTAAGAATTACGACTGGCAATTGATTTTTCATGTTGTTTCAGTCTCTGCATCTTTACTTCGAAGTGAAAAGCGTTGTAATGTGAAAAACTCTCTTGAATTCGGCCAAGAAATATTCAAGCATGTTTTTAAGTTTTGTGCCTTCAAGTTCACGGTAGGTTTAAAAGTTCGCGAATGAGCTATTTGAAATGTCATCGTAAGAGTCCAAGTATCAAAGGGCATCTTTCTGGAAGTCTTTGACAAACATTAAACATTAAATGAAAAGTCTCCTTTTCTACCCGACGCTAGTTTTACTTAGTAGCTTAAAAGTTCATACTTATTATTATTATTACTGATCTCAAGAAGAAATCATACTGTTGATTATTTTACTGTCGTGTTAATGTTCATCCGTTCTTCATAAATTAATTGACCGACAATCACTCGCTTCAGCTTGGCTCCTCGGAGGTGTCAATGCTTTCGGAAAGCGATTAAAGCCCGCTTTGCCGAACACGATTATTTTGGGGTGGTAACCTCAACCGACCCCTGGCACTTTCCGTTTCTCCACAGAGCTACCCCTGGGACAAGGGTACTGTAACAGTACCATTGTAATTGCGACTCAGGTAAGTGGAAGATTTGGCGAGAATATCTTCCCAAGGGAGTAAACCCTCAGTAAAAATCTGGCGCCCGAGGAATCCGTCCGATCTCCAGGCGATTCCGGACCAGCGAAACGCCACGGACGACTCTCAGGCGGAGTCGTAGTTACAATTGCATTATTTTATACTGCCTTGATTTGGTCTCATTCATTTATTTTAAACATCAAAACCTTCACTCTAAATAATAAAATTAAATTACTGTCAAAATTGTTTCACGGGGGTTGTGTAAATTGATATCAAAGAAACTGCTACGCCCGCCCCGAACCAATAGATGTCATTGTCTTAGTCTCGTCGACCAAATGAATGTATTTCAGTTGAGTTTCCTGTATTATAGTTTAAGGTATTTGCAAAAAATGACGACGTTAAGAGTTTTTGAAAAAAACGATATTTCTTTCGATTTTTTTTGGGTTCTCTCCCTTAATAATAAACCGATCAGGTTGATTGAGCTCTCATTTTATTTGCATTTTAATTCTCTACAATTCGTCCTTTGGGACTATTTACATTGGTCTATCAGTTTTTCTTTTATAATCAAAAATACAAAAACATGAGATTTTTTGCACTAAATAATAAAAAAAGAAAATGGTAAACTCGAGTAGAAAACTGTGTGTAGGATCTGGGGGCTATTCCGCAGTCTGATGGCACCGGCGGTGTTGGTGTTCCGTTACTATTTTTGGCAGAATCTGGTGATTTTTGAGCTCTGTTGCTTGGTCTAAGAGGATTACACTTGCTGATGTGGCATCCCGATGAGCTCCAACAACAGCGAAACGGCCATCCATTTCTTCAGCATCAGTGTTTTCCTTTGCCTTTGGTATGAGATCAGTAATGAGCATGATCTCATTATTTCACTATTCAGTTAATATTTTGCTCTAAGATAGGAAACTTATATTTTTCAAAATTTTCACCATATTTCAGCAATGACGAAAGCAATCCTAATTTTTTTTCAGACTACAAATCAGCATCAATTCTCCCTATTTTGGGAACCCTAAACATATACATAATAATAAGTAAAAAGAAGACGTTTGTTTGGGTTCTAGGGCTCATAGATAATAGTGATCTCAAGCCAAAAGCACTAAAAGCAGACAAAAACAACGTTGAAGACATGGATGGCCATTTCGCTCTTATTAGAGCTCATCGGTATGTCATATCAAACAATCGTAATTGTCTACTTCTAGCTAAAGATCAGTTGATGCTATATACGGATAATTCACATGGAACTCCGGGACTTGTATCAAGTAGTGACATCTGTGTAAATGACGGTAACTACCAACAATTAGACAAGCTGTTGCTCTAATAGACAAGACCCCCGGCGGTGTTTTATAACCTTTTGGGGTTTGACAAGTCAATCAAGGCGTGCTAGCCTTGTCAAACCCCCGGCGGTTATGAAACACCGTAGGGGGTCCACCGCCAGGGGTCTTGTCTATTAGAGCAACAGCTTCTCTAATTGTTGGTAGTTACCGTCACTCACACAGATGTCACTACTTGATACAAGTCCCGGAGTTCCATGTGAATTATCCATAATATATAGTGTGTGTCACAGGCATGGTACACCCCCTTTTTTTTTCTTTATTTTTGGAGATAATTTTTTGAAATTTGTTACGTCGCATTTTCTCGATAGAGCGCACTTTTTAGCAGAAAATTGAATTTTTTTCCACATCCGGTTTTTCCGGAAATGCTACCAACTTTTTATTTTTAAATGGGACACCCTATATATTATTATATTTTTGGATTCTATACATTTGTACGAAGCCAACAACACCACATAAGTACCATTTAAAATGTAAAATTTGTTTTTATTTAATTTTTTATTTCTCAAATATGGCGTGCCATGACTATTTCGTTTTACTCCAATTGGATCATCTAATGCTAGAGAAATCGAATTTTTTTCAAAGTACTAAATTAAGTGATTTATGGATAAACAATGCGCACCCGAATGATTTTTTGAGCTGAATTCATTTTTTTCAAATGGTACCATATTGGTACCGAAGCCATCTACTAGTACTCTTAATAAGGGACATTTTGGTGTACCAATTTTGCATCTGTGACGAACACAACTGAAATCATGGCACACTATAATTGAAAAATAAAAAAATAAATAAAAACAAATTCGACATTTAAAATGGTACTTATGTGGTATTGTTGGATTCGTACAAATGTATAGAATCCAAAAATATAATAATATATAGGGTGTCCCATTTAAAAATAAAAAGTTGGTAACATTTCTGGAAAAACCGGATGTGGGAAAAAATTCAATTTTCTGCTAATAAGTGCGCTCTATCGAGAATATGAGACGTACCAAATTTCAAAAATTATCTCAGAAAAAAAAGAAAAAAAAAGGGGGTGTACCATGCCTGTGACACACACTGTATAGTATCAACTGATCTTTAGCTAGAAGTAGACAATTACGATTGTTTGATATGACATGCCGATGAGCTCTAATAAGAGCGAAATGGCCATCCATGTCTTCAACAATGTTTTTGTCTGCTTTTGGCTTGAATCAGTATTATCTATGAGCCCTAGAACCCAAAAAAACATATATTAATTAAACCATATTTTCTATCACTCTATACTGATAAATACATAGGCTTAAAAAAGTCAATTAGTAAAAAATAATCAGGTGAGAAATGTGACAATAAATAATAAGACTTCTGATTGCGCGAAACAGAATTAATTAGTTGTTTAGCACACGCATATCTTCGAAAATAGATGAGTCCTTATAATCATGTGTCTTAATAAGTGATGGTAGAATACAGTTCGCTAGTATAAGTAAGAAGAATTGCGCCTATAAGTCTTGGTACAAATACTGAAATCAAGCGTAATGGCATTGAAACACGACTAAAATTCCGAGCTCAACACGTAGATGTGCAAGTGTGATATAACGTAGTTGGGGAGATTACATTAAATGTGACGTTGTTTATCAAGGGCGAGTAGGTATATACGAAGTTCAAAACATCCGAGAGCCTATATACACGCTCTTCCGACCACGTGATAAATGTAAATTGCGATCTGCCAGATGCTGGACAGATGAAAATGATAAAAAATCGCGAAATGCGGCCAAAGTGGAACAATCTTGACTGGATGCGGGAAAACAAAAGGTTTCGAGGGAGTTCGCCGGAAATGCTACTATAAAACACTTTCCTCGTTTTCCTCTGGCCAGGTTAACCCATTATAAGCATAAATAATTAAATTTATTAAAATGACGTTCACATTTATTAGCTTTAAGCTTGTCTTCTTTTTTTTTTTGATGAATCATTTTTAAATGAAAATATGGACACTGCATATCTATGATTACCTCTTGTAGTTTCGTTTAGTATTGTGTGTTTAGATCCTTATTTTTAGGGTACATCTGAATTGAGGTAAAAATAATCACCCAATAATCCTACATCCAAACTTATAGTACGAGAGCCCACGACCAAAATTTTTGTCTCATAGCAATACGACCAAAACCGCATCAAATTAATAGATTCGATTATCCTGAACTCGAAAATCGCAATATCAGAAATTTTCCGTGTATCGTCTGACCTGACCAAATTTTCAAAAATGTCAAAAAATTTTACCAAACTGTATCATAGCAATCCGTCTGATTTTCAGAATATAGTTAAATGATACCTCTAAGATATCGAAAATAAGTTTTTCAGACGCCACTAGCGTAGCGTGTATCCGGGAGACCACTTAAAAAAATTAAAAATGAGACAAAAAAAAGTATCATAGCAAAACGTCTGAAAATGATTTTCACGAGTGAATTTGGGTCAGTGTATATGAAATAATCATTTTTCAGAAGAAAATGTGAGCACATTAAATTTTGAGACCGTTTTGAAAACGTTAAAAAAATTTACCGATCGGTAACATAGCAATTCGTCTGAAAATTGTTAGACGTGATAAAATAAGTTGTCTATATGTAATAGAAAAAATTTATATCAGACAAATTCAGTGTAGCACCTTTCTAATCAGAAAACTTTTCGATACTCCGAAATTATTCAAAAATCGTATTGAGGCGATTGAAGTCTATGTTATTACGAGCCAATGAATAAGTTGCGATCCGTAAATTATTTGATGATGATTAATAAAGAGCTTACCCGAAACCGTCGAACGGAAGTTGAAGGACTTCAATAAATTGCACAAAAGGAAATTGGGATAAAGTAAAAAAAAAAACTGTTTATTTGGAGACACAAGATGCGAGATGTGTATGTGTTTTTAGTCACTGTCGGACGCATAATAATCATCGCCATCATCAAAATCACTTTCCAGATCACGATCAGGATCTTCAAAGTCATCTTCTAAAAAATAAAAATCATTAGTCAAGATCACTCATTTCTTTATATGAATGCTGCAGTAAAAGTCATGTTAACTATGTCCATTGGACCACTTTGTGCTGTTTGGGATGACGACACATATGACTTTTTACACTTAATCGTACAATAGCAATCTGAATGAGCGGTGTGAGCGTCGTTACAACTGTCAGAATAGCCTGCTGCCGCATGCGCTGTAATGATGCAAGGGACAGGAGCGTAAGAAGTAAATAGCCTTTCTTGCCATAGGATTGTAACAAGCGCCAGGGCGTTTGCCGGGCGACTCCGGAACGTTCTTTTCGTTTTTGGGATTATAGGCGACATCAGAAATGTCTGAAAACAGTATTTTAGCAATCCCGGAAGCCATAAAAAAGTTTAAAAAAAATTGAACCGGGTTGCTATAATACAGTTCGGCTAAATTTTTTGACATTTTCAAAAATGCGCTCAGGCCATATGCTACGCACAAAATGTCTGAAAACAAACATTTTCGTTATAAAATGACAAAATCTATGTACATTTTCAATATCAGACGTAATACGATAATACCGTCTGCCTATTTTTTTTGACATAGCAGAAATGGCCTCCCACACAGTTGCTACACTTTTGACCGTTACCACCCACCTAGTAGGGTTCAGGATCTTCTTATCTAACGACTTGATACGGTTTTGGCCGTAAAACGATGATACATGGTTTTGGTCGTGGGCTCTCGTACTATTACGCGAAACCATTGTTAAACCCTCCTAGCGGGGGCGCAATAAATGTTGTCTAGTTTTTACTGGCAAAAGGTTAAAAACGTAATACTACTATATTCCCAAAAACGCAATTTTATGATACTTATATAAAAGTAGGAATATCTCATGATAATAATTGTTTTTCTGTGTGTGTGTAAGAAGCGGCAAAAAGTCTTCCATGGTTGCTTAATTTAACCGATCTCATAGCTCCAATAATAACGAGATTACCAACGGTGAACCGAAAAAAATAAATATTATTATTATTTTTATCTCAGTTCGGGTGCAGATAAAATTAGTCCCGGGTGGGAGAAGTTTTTTCGCCTCAATTCGGACGTGGGGATTACGGGCCTAATGACTTTTTGCCTCAATTCGGCAGCTCCGTATTTTTAACTGGAATGCATTTTCCTTCAAGAATGAGCAATGTTAACAACAATCGTGCGATAGGGAGTTGAAAAAATTGCACTGTCAATAATTGCAAATTGCATATCGCCTAACATATCGCCATGTTATTTGGGACTCCTCTTTATAATCACACGGATCTATTGGCGTTCTGTGTCTTCCTTTTAGGTATATGAGACCCGATTCTATCACGTTATTATTATGACAATAGTTGCAAGTTGCTTCTAATAAGTTGAACCTCCTATATAGTGTGTCCATCAATGGTTGAACCGCGATTGTTTTTAAAATTTATTAATTCCTGATCATACGGCGGCTTCCAGAATAACCGTAAACACTTCTTGCAGCAGTTTCCGCTCAAGATTTTCGTCTCAAGGTCTTAATTCACAATGGTCTGGGAAAATCGATCCTACTTTATAAGCGTTACTACAACAGGGGTTGTAGTGTAACCCTGTTGTAACAGGGGAGCTTTAAGTCCATCTTCAGAGGTGACTATCTCGAGAACAGGAGTTTTGGGGGGTTATGCTCATGGAGATTCATGATTTTCTGATTGGATACTATTACAATTACAATTACAATTACAATTACAATTACAATTACAAATTTCTTTATTGTACTTGAATTACAACAGTCATTGCTCAGTACAACAGCGTCATTACAGAAATTATAAAAACAAACATAAAGACAAACAGTAAATTTAAAACACACAGCATGTCAACATAACGCCGGGAACAGTGAGGGTCGAGACGCGCAGAGACACAAAAGAAATCAGTTCTCGATCGAGGCATAGTTCCATCTCTATGATAAGGATGGATCAAGGCTTTGAGTTTTAGGTGTTTTAATATCAGACTGCAGGTAGGGATGGGGGGTTGAGGGACAGTATATCAGAGGTAGTGTAGGGTTCCAACTCCGTGAGATGTTTCCGGAGATACGCACTGTACGCTGAGAACCCAACAGTTGCAGGATCTATTTTGAAGTGGTTCAGGTATTTGATAGATGCGTACGTGAATGTCCTTTCTGAAGACGACAGATGGTGTGTAGGAGGTCTAAACAAATTGAACCTGGTACTGTAGTGATGGGTGAATCGGTAAGGTAAAAGTCTATCCTGATTTTTGTGGATCAGTTTGAGCAGAGAGAAGACATACAAAGCAGGCACGGTAAGAAGTCCAAGACGCCTGAAATGGCCTCTGCATGACTGCTGCATTGACAAGCCTGTCAGGATCCTAATCGCTCTCTTTTGAAGAAGAAAAACCCTTCGCAGAGATCTCTCAGACCCACCCCAGACGGCCAGCCCATAGTTCACGTGGCTGATGAAATGCCCATAATAAGCAAAGAGAAGAACCTCAGGGGACACCGTGTGCTGAAGGCGTCTAAGAAGGAAGCAGACGCTAGCAAGACGACGGCATAAATGATCTGTGTGTGCCGACCAGTTTAGGTTCTGGTCGATGTGGAAGCCCAAAAACTTCACCACGCCCTTCGGCTCGATCAAGGCACCATCGGTGGGTATGGAGGGTAAAGGTGGAAGATGTGATCGGCTAGAGTGAAAATCAATCAGCTCAGTTTTGTCTAAGTTAAGTTTTAGTTCATTGGCCCTGAGCCATAAACTTGCTCTTTTCAACGGGAGTTGAATGGTATCTATCAGACTAAGAGGGTCGCCTGGTTTTATCCTAATAAGAATTGTTGTATCATCAGCATAGTTAACACAGATTGAATTTGGGGAGGTAATTTTGGGGCCCAGATCGTTAATGAAGATAAGAAAAAGAAGTGGACCGAGAACACTACCCTGTGGCACCCCAGAGGAGACTGGAGCAAAAGGTGATCGCACAGGTCGGCCATCAGACCCAGTAATCTGAACCGCCTGTGTTCTTCCCTGTAGGTAGCTGGTAAACCAAGAAAGGGGCAATCCACGAACTCCGACATTCTCCAGTTTCCGAAGGAGGCACTCGTGGCACACACTGTCGAAGGCCTTGGAGAGATCCAAAAGCCAGCCCACAGTGCGCATCCCCTCCTCCAAACCCTGAGATATGAAGTCCGTAAGCTCCACAAGAGCCGTCTGGGTAGATCTGTTTTTAAGAAAACCATGCTGGGAGCGGGAAAGGATCTTTGTTTTGTCTAGAAAGTCAATAAGACGAGATGAGACAAGAGATTCAAGAATTTTATCAAATACCGATAGTAGACTAATCGGTCGGTAGTTTTCAGGGTTTTTGACGTCGCCCTTTTTAAAAATAGGCTTAACTAACGCTGCTTTGAGATCTTCGGGGAATACACCAGTCTGAAAGGAGCTGTTGTAAATTTCTGATAATGGCTGAGCAAGCTCAGCAATGCAATACCTGGCAACAAAAGAGGGAATCTCGTCCAAGCCCGAAGACTTCTTACTTTTAAACCTACTACCTACTACTACTACCTATCCCTAAAGTTACATCAAATTTAATCGTCAGCCAATTCCCATAAGGATTCTGCAGGGTCCTTTTATAATCTAGTTGCGAGTTGATTAATATTTAATAAAATACAAAAATAAAAATTAAGAAAATAATTAAAGTATACAGGTTGATCCATTTTAATCTCACCGGAAAAAAAGTTTCAGACAAAAGTTGCATGGTTGTTAGGGGGACAACATCGTTTGCGGGCACAATCATCCCCCCTCCAACCCATCCCCGCGCGGGTGGACGGGGTAAGTCAAATTTCTGAAATAGCAACCCCCATTTTTTATGACGTAAATCGATCAAGTTGACAAAAAAATTATACTTTTGTTTCAAACATTTCTTTAGAAAACGCAAACTTGTCGATGAGTGACAACAATCATACAACTTTTGTCTAAAACTTTTTTTCCAACAACACCACGCTCCAGAAATATTTCCCTAGTGAAATTAAAATTTATAAATAGATTTGAGATTTTAGAGTTATAAGGTCCAATTTAACTTCCCACTTAGGTTCTTTGTTTCTCTGGTTATCTACTAATTTATTGAAATTAAAAGTCACTACTATCATGAATAAGACTGGTTAGGATAAGTATAACGTCTAATCTTTCGTATGGTATGTATTGTGTGTGTGTCTGATTAATGTGATTTGCTAATGAGTACATAATAAGAACGAAACTGTACCGTCCAAGTCTGCAGTCTGCATGTATTTACCTCACAGCATGTGAGGTGCGAAGGATTTCAAAAAATTATATTATACAGGGTGTTCTACAAGCTCTATGACAAACTTTGACAGATGGTAGGTTGCTTGATTTTAAACATATTTGTTTTAATAAACATGGGTCCGATTCGTTTTTGTTTAGAAGTTACAAGCATTTAAAAAATCGTAATTTTTCAAGTTCAAGGCCCTGTAAAAGGAAAACGGTTCAAGATAGAGAAAAACGGCTTACATGTCCCTATTTTAACTTTTCATGTACTATCCAATGATGTAGATGAAATGTTTATACAGGGTGATAAAAAATTTGAAAAAATCTGAGATTTCTCCACACTTAAAAAAATCAAAGAAAGTACAAATGTTTCTATACCATAGGATAGTCCATAAAAAGTTAAAATAGGGACATGTAAGCCGTTTTTCTCTATCTTGAACCGTTTTCCTTTTACAGGGCCTTGAACTTGAAAAATTACGATTTTCTAAATGCTTGTAACTTCTAAACAAAAACGAATCGGACCCATGTATATTAAAAAAAATATGTTTAAAATCAAGCAACCTACCATCTGTCAAAGTTTGTCATAGAGCTTGTAGAACACCCTGTATAAAATAAATTCCAATAAATTTAAACTGCGATCAAAAATTCTAAAATTATAGCGGTACAGAATTTTAAACTTGACAGTGCCATAAATTAATAATTTAAAACTATCTCGTTACTATGGTAATGTTAAAAACATGGCACCTTATAATAATTCCATTGTTATCACTGTATCGTATTATTTTACTCATTTCTTCTTAATCTGTGGTTCAATATGGCAAGGGGAGAATGAAAAGTTTAATACATTACACGCTACGAAAGCTCTTTCAGGTGCTCGGAGTTTTTAAATATCCTCGGCTACGCTACGCTTCGCCTCGGCTATTCAAATACTCTTCGCACCTAAAAGTGAACTTTCGTAGCTTGTAATGTAAATAACAATATTTTAACTACACAAATATTTGCAGTAAAATTTATTTTTAATAAGTTTTAATAAATCTTACGGCGACATATTTAAATTGCAAGAATGAGAATTATACACTGAAATAAAAATAAGAAACTCTTTCGGTTTCTTGTCGCTATCCCATAACTTATGTAAGGAAGTCTTGCTTGATAATTATACGCATCAATACCGTCCACGGTATATGAGTCCAGGGGATTTCTTTCCAAATTAACATCTTTTACTTTGTTAAAGCAGAGTTCGTCAATTATCGTTAAATTATTATCGGACAAGTCAAGCATATCAAAGAATACATCTTTCTCACAGATCGCTTTAGAAAATATTACCAAATCATTATTCGCCAAATCAAGCGCTTGATAAAAACCATCGGTTATTACCACAGGAGATATAACCTGCAGATGATTGCAGCGTAAAATCAACTTCTTGGCCAGAGATTTATTTCGAGATATGAAATTGAGTCTCTCCTCTAACTTGGTGATTCCATTATAGTCAGCTCTAAAAGTAATAATACTTTCTATGTTTTTGAACCAATTGTTTTCAATTTGTTTCAAGTGATTTTCAGATATATCCAGATCCTCAAGGTTTCTTAATTCAGAGAATGCACTTGTCTCTATAATTTCTATTTTATTCTTATGTAACTGAATATCAGTAACAGTAGCGTTTACAAATGTATTTTCATAAATAACCTTGATATCATTTTCAGAAACAATAATTGTGGTTGCGATTTTGTCCCTGAATAACTTGGGCTGAATAACTTTTACATTGCAGTTCATAATATTAATGTGCTCATATTTACCTGGTGGAAAAAAATTACGATCTAATAGGTAGCTCTTTCTAGAATCATGAATATCAATAGAGACTCCTATAAACTCAAAACCTAAAAACTGGCTTAAGAATGACACATAAAACAGAAACACCAGCGTAAGAACTTGAAACCTCATTTCTTAGGAAAGGCAGAAGAAAGTGTAGCACAGGAAACGAAATGTATTCATACAGTAAATATATCTAAAACGTTCGGAACCTTGCTTTTAGTTTTGATCAATTACCTTCTTAATACCTTGATAAAAGCTCATTATTTATGTTAAATTGTTTCCTAATGTATCTAGTTTTAGGTTATTGCTAACAGATCGATCCAAAGATTTACCATTTACAATAATTACTGCGTTTCCCTGTCAACGACTAACCGATACACCTTTATCAGGATGTCTTATATACAGCGTGTCCCACGAAATGACTGTCATAGCCTGGGACTGTGTTGCTGGGTTGATTTCAAGTCAAAAATGTCTAATGAACATATACCTGGAACGCTATCCTAACTGAACTAGAAGCATTTGAAATTTTAAATAAGTATAAGAATTCCCTACTAAATTAAAAACCATTTAAAAAGAAATCGCTAATATATTGACGTAGTTGCGCTCAAAATGTCCACCCAGTTGCTGTATAGGTACATAGTCTAGCTTTTCTTAGAATAATTGAAGTGGTAGCTTTGCGAAGAGTCTCAGGATCAGTACGAATAGTTTCTGCGGCATCCATGATTCTAACAACTAGTTGTTCTCTGTTCTCAATATTTCCTGCATAAACTAAACTTTTAAGTCTTCCCCATGAAAAGTAACCTGGTGATTTTGCTCGCCAAGGAACTGCAGAACCTCTTCCAATCCACCGGTTTGTGTAATTTTGATTAAGAAATTCTGTTACTACTTGTCGACCAAAGTGCGCCATCGTGCTGAATCCATATTCGTGGATTCAATCAGGCGGTCATCAATAATGTCACATCAAACATTCAGCGAAAATATCTATCTTTAAAATGTGTTTCCCGAGTTAGTCTCGAGAATTTTTAAGTGCCCAGCAATGTGAATTCCTGGTGTTATTGATGCCGTTTCGGGTGAATGAAGCTTCATCAGTAAACAATATTATCCGACAAATCCTTTGATTTCTCAATATCCAGCGATTAAATTCAAGTCTCGAATTGTAGTCGGCAGCTTTTAAAGCTTATACACATAAGATGTTGCACGGGTACAAACCGAAATTGTGTAAAGTTTTCCATAATCTCAGTCGGCTTACGTCAAGTTTGCTATTCTTCGAACACTAGTAGAAGGTTGAGCATCAATCGTATTAAGTGTTGCTTCTTCTTGAGCAAGTTCCTGTTGAACGGAACGTTCGGAAATTACTGTCAGTAGGACTTGCCTGTTTCTCTTGAACATCTATGGACATTGCTAAAAACAGTTCTACAAGTTACCCTACGAGTGGGAAATCGTCGACGATATTCTTCAATATATATGTATATACAGGGTGTATAGTTTAAGTGATAGTACATGGGGATCTTGGAAACGCTAAGAGATACAGTGTCGATTAAATTGGAGAAAAGTTGAATAATCCGAAAAAAATTTAGGTAAAAAATATCAATTGTTGCTGAAATTTCCTGAAAAAACTGAAAAATAAAAATTTCTTAGAACCTGTCAATTTGCCACTATAAAAATTTTCAAAGCCGACTAGATCACATAATTTTCATAGCCTACTTTTGTTTTCATTGTGGAAGCTACATTGGTTTTTTATGTCGTTCGGTATAAAAAAAATCATACCTTTTTCAAGATCCCCATATACTGCCTCTTTAACTGGACAGCCTGTATATATGTTTCTCCAAAATCGGCAATGTTTGATTTTAAAAAAGCTCCTGTAGCTATATATCTTTATCTTTATCTCTGATTAGTGAACGAAATTCTGGATCCTTATAAAACCTTGTAAACCTTGTAAAACTTGTAGAACTGGAATGAAGTTAGATTTTCGTTGAAAAAAATTTCAAAAAGGAAAAAATGGCTAAATTTTTATAACCGTTCATGAGCACATTTTTCAAGGAATTGAACTGAAATTTTTACTTACAGTGAACATAATAATTATACATAATGATAATTAGTGGCCATAGCATACCCAGCGATGAATGAATAAAAACAATATTGTAGGTCAATAGGTATAAAATTTTTTATTAACAGTCCGTTTATCGGTTTTGGTAGACTATATACTAATAACTATAGTAATGACCTTTAACCTTAAAAATTTCAAGAAGCTAATAAAAAAATGCCAGGGTATTCGAGTTTTTTTACATAATGTTTATTTCTCTAAAATTTCAAATTTTCAAAATTCCCCTGTAACTTTTTCGAATATATTAAAGGCAGTGTAAAAATATAGCATTTCTTTAAAAAAGTTAGCTAGTGGCGGTCATGGGAAAAGGGACAAAATAATTGTTGAATTTAGCAAAATTTTATTGTTTTGTAAAATTAAAAAATCAATTTTATGGCACATTTTTAAGGCAAATGAAATTAGATTTTCACAGTAAACCACTACCTACGCTAATATGAGCTGCCTATGGATAATTTCAGAAAGTCAATTTAAAAAGAGGTGAAAATATTCATAATTGAATTGGATAAAAATACACTATTTATGCGATTGATGCGCTAGAAGGTTTTTTTCTATCCAAGACAAAGAAACAAATTGATAATAGTATATTATGCAACGAGCTTATAATGAAGACTATTAATACGCGAGTATGATGGTTAAGATACGAACCGTAGGCGAGTGTCTTAACCATCATAAGAGCGTATTAATAGCCATTATCTGCGAGTTCCATACACTATTTTTTCTACGACCCTTTTTTATTTCATAGAAAAGATTAAAAAATTATATATTTTAACAATGACCCGTGTATGTACAATTGCGGATCATTGAGGTTAAGATAGGTTGCTATTTGTTTACGCATGTTACCAAATTTTCTCTTCGTCGCTAAGATAATTCTGCTGAGACATGTTTTAGTATCAAGTTTAAAGGGCACTACTCACAACTGCGTAATTTCTATTATGCGAAGTTCGAATTCCGAATTTTACGCTTTGATTTTGAGATTAATGAAAATTAATAACATTGACAGCCAATAATTACGATATTGTTTACCTGCGCAACGCGACGGTTGCAGCGTTGCCGCTTTGAATACTGTCACGGAGCACTACGAATAATATAATACTTTATCTTCCTATCTTTTACACGATATACCTACCTATCAAATTAATTAAGGCAACATAAAATCTTGATAAATTTTCTTTGAATGTTACTTATGTTCTAAATTAAATAAACGTTCAGAATTTTTTTTCAGAAATACAGAACTTATATCACAAGGCAATTTTTGTCGTGAGTATGACAACTCTGTGACTTCGGTTGGTTTGGATCGACCCGATTGTGAGCGAAAAGGAACCGATTCGATAGCAAATGCTCCTCTGCCTAGCTTGACCAGTGCTTTAATGAAAATTTGTATCTTAATGAGACCCATTAAAGCACTGGTGATTCATATTTAATACGCATATTAAAGGTTAGGAGTAGAAAAAATTATAAATTATATCAATTACAGCAATCCGATTATTGAAAAACAATCAAGTTTCGTGAACGAACAACCCAGATCGATGTTTCACTAGTTATTTCCAGCTCATCAGTCTGACATATTATCACCACCAGAGGAGGGTGCCGGTGCCGAACAGAAAGAAAACCAACATACTTAAAAGCAGTTTGATTTGTCGGAAACATAGTGAATACATATTTTCAGGGATACAACATCAGAAATAGCAGTGAAAAATTGCAGATTTATTTGAGAGAATCTCAAATGACATATTGGAAGTTGTATACTTTCAGTCGTTAGATGGCATTTGTCGTCTTGCAAGTCACTATGTTTTCGACAAATCAATCTGCTTGAATTTGTTGGTTTTCTTTCTGTTCGGCAAACTCATCAAGTGGTGATAAATATGCTGGAAATAACCAGTGAAACATCGATGTCTCTGTCTTTATCATACCATTAGGGTTGTGTCGTTCAGAAAATGTTATTGTTTCTCAAGACAATCTAAAAATGTAATAACATAAACATAAGACATAGGAGCATTCCATTTAAAAAAAACATAACTTTGATACGTCATTCTCATATGGGAGTTATGGGACATCCTGAATATAGTTCAAAATAATTTTAGATTATAGACATTACGACCCTGTGTATAACCCAGTTTAAAAAATTTTTAAATCGCGCACGGCTCAGGAAAAATTGAGAAATAAATGAATATGAAACTACGTTGTGAAAATTATATTTTCAAGCAGTGATCAATTAATTATTTGTAAGTACAGAAATATATTTGCAGTGAAGTTTTTACATTCAAATATATCATTAAAAAGAAATGTGTTAATGTGTTGTGAATCATTTAGAATGTAAGAATAATAATTAAACACTGAAATAAAAATAAGAAACTCCTTCGGTTTCTTGTCGCTGTACCATATTTTATGTAAGTACGTCTTGCTTGATAATTATACGCATCAATACGTTCCAGGGTATATGAGTCCAGAGGATTTCGCTCTAAATGAACCTCTTTTACTTTGTTAAAACAAAGTTCGTCTATTATAGTTAAATTATTATTGGACAAGTAAAGAACATCAAAGAATACATCTTTCTCACAGATCGCTTTAGGAAAGATTACTAAATCATTATTCTGCAAATCAATCATTTCATAGTAACTATCGGGTATTACCACAGGAGATATAACCTGCAGATGATTGCAGCAAAGACTAATAAACAGCTTGACAAGAGATTCATTTCCAGATATGAAAGTGAGTCTCTCCTCTAACTTAATGATTTCATTATAGTCAGCTCTAAATGTAACAATACTTTCGATGTTTTTGAACCAATTGTTTTCAATGCGTTTCAAGTTATTTTCAGATATATCTAGGTCCTTAAGGTATCTTAATCCAGAGAATGCACTTGTCTCTATAATTTCTATTCTATTCTTATGCAAGTGAATAACAGTAACAGTGGCGTTTAAAAATGTATTTTCATATATAACCTTTATATCATTTTCAGAAACAATAATTGTTGTTGAGATTTTGTCCGTAAATAATTTGGGCTGGATAATATTTATACTGCAGTTTACAATATGAATGTGTGCATATTCACCGGGTGGAAAAAAATTACGATCTAAAAGGTTGCTCTTTCTAGAATCATATAAGTCAATAAAGAGTCCTAATACAAGCTTAAAACCTAAAAAATGGCATACAAATGAGCTATAGAACAAAAACACCAGCATAAGGTGCTTAGAAAGCACTTGAAACCCCATTTCTTATGGAAACGCAACAGAAAGTAGATTATAATTTCAGGAAACAGAATGCATTCATACAATGTGTAATATCTAAACCCTGTTCGGAACCCTGTTTTTAGTTTTGGTCAATTATTACTTTTAATAGGTATATTGATAAGAGAACATTATTCATGTTAAATTGTTTCATAATGTATCTAGTTTTAGGTTATTGCTAACATATCGATCCAAACATTTACCATTTACAATAATAATAATAATAATAATAATAAGCTTTATTGCCTAACAGAGTATACCATTTACAAGGCAATTTAAAATCAAAGGTAAAAATCAAAATTCCGTATTAAGTATTAAATTAAACTAAATTAAACTAAGTAGTATCAATACTATGAAAATAAAAGAAAGATAGAAAGAAAATATAATACATACCTATTACAAAGAAAGTAAGCAAATAATAAAAAAAAATAGAGTAAATCAAAATTAAACTATAATACAAAAAATGTTGTTCCTAGTTCAATGTTTAACACCATCCGGACAACTACACATCTCAAGCGATATCATTAGTTGGTGTTTGAACTGGCTGAGGTCATCATTTCACTGTTTAGGTCAGTACAGTATTTATTCCAGTAGGAACATAGTAAGTAGATGGGAGACCTGCTTCCAATGTTAGTATAAGTCAATGGCAAATAAAAACTGCTTCTGCTCCTCGAGTTCAGCCCGGGCACTCTAAAATACAGACAGGAAAGAAGCTCACTACAGTTAATTATGTTTGATAGGATTTTATATAGTAACACAAGGGAATGAAATATCCTCCGGACCCACAAGCAGTCCACACTGAAACGAGAGCAGAGCAGCCTGTTATCTATTCCTTGATGAGGATACACTTTGTCAGCCCTATAGGCCAAAAATTTTAGGAATTTCTAAATATCTAATATTTAATATAGCTAACTGACTTGCACTGGTCAATATTGAGAGGCAGTCTGTTTCTCTGGCACCACTCCCATATGAGTGTAACGTCCCTCTGCAAGATCAAGCAGTCCTGCAAACATCGCACCATATACGACAATTTTAAATAATCGGCAAATAGTAAATACGGCACATGTAGGTCATGGCCAATATCATTAATAAAGATCGCAAAGAGAATAGGTGCTAAGGTGCTGCCTTGTGGAGCCCCACTTGTTGGTTTGATGTTCAACATATTGTTGTCTATCCTCGAGAAATGATTTTAAAAATATGATACTGGGCTCATTGAATCCGATAATTGATAGTTTCTGCAGTAGGATCCTGTGGTCCATCATATCAAATGCTTTAGAAAAGTCCATGTATATTGTGTCGACTTGCTCACGATTGTCTAGGGCTGCAGATAGATATTGGTTTTGTACCATCAAGTTCGTGACGGTAGATCGACCTGGAAAAAATCCATGTTGATTGTCGGAGATACGTGAATATACAGTGGATCCAATTTTCTGTAAGATACACATTTCAAATACTTTTGCAAAACCTGATGTCAATGATATAGGACGGTAATTTTCAATTCTACTTAGTAGTCCACTCTTGTGAACTGGGCAGATACGTGAGAGTTTCCACATGTCAGGGAATGAAAGTGATTTTATGGATAAGTTAAATATTATGGTGAGTGGCTTTGCAAGGGCAGACGCACAATCTCTGATAATAAAAGATGGTGTACCATCGAGACCACAGGATGGAGTAGATTTCATTCTCTTCAGAGCCTGCATCACCTCTTCTTCAGTTAGGGTATCAATATTGATAGTATCATAGTTAGAGTTAAATGAGCTTGGTGGGTAAATGTTAGAGAGACAGGTACTGTAGACAGCACCGAAATAGCGAGCAAATGCTTGTACTATCTCATGCGTTCCTTGAATGTCTATGTTTTCGAAGGTTACAATACAGTACCTGCGTTTTTTATTGTTAACATAGGACCAAAACTTATTAGGGTTTAGTTTTAGCTCGTTTTGAACTTCGTTTATATAATCATTATATGCAATGTCAATCAAACATTTCTCATGTTTACGGAGGGCTTTAAATTCCTCATAATAACATGCAGCACCTGTACGTTTGTACTTTGAAAGCATTTTAGATTTCGTCTTTACAGTAAATATGATGGTTCTGGTGGAGAATACTTCACTCCGAATTTTAGGAAAATTTCTATATAGGAAGGAAGCTTACCTTAAAACAAGTCGATTTAAGCAAAAAAATTTGCGGACCCTTCGTACAATTTTGAAAAAAACGAATTTTTAACTCGATTTTTTCATTTCATCAACAGTTTTCTCGCTACATTATTTCACGATTTTCTAGGCAAAATATAACGCTGCACTGTCAACACTCCTTAAATAAGTAACTAGAATACATTCCATGAACTTGTTTTAACAGTTTCATTTCTTAAATGTGCAGGATAACTTCTAAAAATGGTTTTTAATTTTCGATGATAATTAATTAAACTGACATAACCTTTAATGAGTTGAACAATTCACAACAAAGCCGTGAGGCAATAATCGAAATGTCAACAATGTCATTCATGGACACTTCAATAAAATATAATATTTTGCGACGTTGTCACGTTGTTATGGTCAATAATATATTATTTTAAAATTAAAAACTCATGTTTTATGATGTGATTTTTTATAAGAGGAAATAAATCAAAATCAAAAATGTGTTTTATTTAGTTAATTATGAATTGGTACATTATCAGTCTGAAAATATTCAAACATAACTTTAATAACCAGTCTTATGGCCCATTATCTATTTGACGGCCTCTGTGATATTATCCTTGCCCTCTCGCATGGACCATTTATAACTTTTGATGTATTTCTGAATAGAAATATTTGAAATTTTAAAATTAAAACAATAACCTTCGCAAATTATACCAAATATTTTTATTTCACAAGATGTTAGTAATAAATAATAGATATGACAACGCTGCACAACATGATCATTCTCAGTTCTACGAATCTGTCAGTTTAGTGAATTTAATGGAAATTGAACTGTCATTTTTGGTAAATTTTATGATACTTTAAACTCATTTTTCTCAATATTTTATGTATATTCCGCAAATTTTTTTCAAGATATCGTCTATAATGGTCATAACTTAACGTTTTATGTAAAAATTTTCCCAAAATTCGGAGTGAGTTATACTCCACCATCCCCCTTGTTTCAAAATAAGGTCGTACAAAAGATGGAAGTTTGCTTTTTTAAAATTTATTAGGTGTTATTCCGGAAGTTTTTGTGTTTTTGATCTCTCAGTAGAAGGGATATATTCAAAGTGGGGTGATATGCATCCTCAGGTACAAAAGGCATTGACTCACGGGTCACCAATACACATAACATTCGAAAAAACTAGATCTAAGGTATTGCCAGAGCTATTTTATGATATCGTTAAATTGATTGAGATTCCATAGGTCTGTATAGTCATTCAAGGTATCTTTGAATGGACTGTGTTTAGTATCGTGATTAAATTAAGAAATATTGAAGTCTCCTAACAAAATTACATTATGCCTGAATATACACACAGTGGACTCAAGTAAGTCACATAAAAGTGTAAAGTTACTTAAAGTTACATTCGGTGGAATATATACAACTATAACTATGAAGCATGAACAAATATACAGTTAATTTGCATGCTATTATATCAATCATGGGAAGAGCGTCCCAAATGTTGGATAAGTCTATTTCAGAGAATCGAATGCTGTCCCTCACTGTGAGAAGCACACCTCCACCTCGTGAGACACCCAGTGATGCCAGATCTCTGTCTTTACGAAACACAGCGTAGCCTGCATCCATGATCTCAGTAGAGAGGAAACTATCTTTCAACCAGGTTTCAGTACAAGCCACACGATGTCAGTATCGAGCGCATAAACTGACGTATGAAAAGTTGTAATTTTTGTGTTCAGTCCTCTAACATTTTGATATGTGATATTAAGATGTGGATCGGCAATTTCTGAGTTTTCTTTGTCCTTATCTATGACCTTAGTAGATGAGGGTATCGTTATTATGTGGTTTGATATTGCTGGTCTAAAAAATGTTGTCCTATTCTAAAATTAAATCTAGAATAAGCTATACCCTTAGGCCAGAAATTTGTCTGATATACCGTGTCCTTCAGGTCAGGAGAGACACCCACTAAGAAGCAGTTGTTGTCATTACTCACAGATTTTGTTTGAAGCAGTTTGACAGATATTGATTCCTTGATGGTTTTTGTTTTGTTGAATATATAGCCCCTTACTATTTGTTCGTTAACATTTATTTTGATTTTGCCCTTGAGATAAAGAGCCAATTTTTTTTGTATTTATCTTCTTTATCTAGTCTACCACTACAGAACGTTGTATTCTCGGAAGAACCGGTACCTATCTGTTTTGCCTGTTTTACTTTTTCTTTTTTCTTGTGTTGAAAAGTTTGAGATTCTGTCTTATTCAGTGGATATGTGGGATCTGTAGGTTGCAGCACTGGTGATGATATGTTGGCTCTTGTTTTATCTCCATTGGAGGTTGATTGCTTCCCTGGGACATTGAACTTGAATTTATTTCCTGTATCTCTGTTACCTCCATGGGGAGAAGTTGCTTTGCTGGAGTTCACAGCTGATGCATAGGATTTTTTAGTATATGTATTATTAACGGTGCCAAAACCCTTTGTTGTAAGTTGTACCGAAGAGGTAGGTGTATTAGTAAGAAGCTTTATCATATCTATATTTCCTTCTTTTAAGGTGGTTAGATTTGTTTGCAATGAAGCAATATCTGCACGTATGCCAGAACATTTCAAATTGATCGCCTCTTCAATGGCACTCAAACAAGCAGCCTTGAATGCATCAATATCAATAAGGTACCGATCACATGAAGTACAGATGAATTTCAAGGTTGGAGAGTTTAGGTCTATAACTCTCAATTCTGTAGAGCAGAGTTTTGAGCATGATCTACATATGAATTTAGTGCAAATCCTGCAACTTATGGTTTGTTGTGCCGGGTCACATTCAGATAAACACTCCTTGCATTTAATCATTATCAGGAAATAACGGTATCACGCTTTTTATATGTACCTATGAATTTATGGACAGTCATAAACAATGAAATATTGAGTTTTCTTCTACATTGTTGGTCCAATTATGCTCTATTATGTCACCAATAATTCACAATAACTTTATTATTAAACTGTATAAGTTACACAATTAGTTAAATTCTCCAACATAGGCAATTAAGCGAACCTTGAGAGACACAAATTTCAACACACTGATAATGACAATGATAAAAATTATCGTATAATTACTATACGTTTCCCTGTGAACGACTAACTGATACCCCTTTATATCTTTTTTATTATTGATAATAAATTGATTATTTTTGTTAGGTTTACATGTCATCAAAAGATATCAATTTGACACTATAAAAATTTTCAAAGCCGACCAGATCACATAATTTTCATAGACAACATTTGTTTTTCTTATGGCCGCCATATAGTTTTTTTTATGTCGATTGGTATAAAAACAATCATGGAAAATAAAAATTCTATCACATAAAAAAAAAATTCTTGAAAATTTTATTCTTCTGTAGGAAAAAAATATGGCGGCCATAACAAAAACAAAAGTTGGCTATGAAAACTGGCGCTTTTCTATTTTTTTTTCAGACTCGTTATTAGGCATAAAATTGTGCAACTTTTCTCCAATTTAACCGACCCTGCTGTATCTTTTGCCGTTTCCAAGATCCCCATATACTGCCACTTTAACTGGACACCCTGTATATATGTTTCTCCAAAATCGGGAATGTTTGATTTAAAAAACGCTCCTGTAGCTTTATCTTTATCTCTGATTAGCGAGCACATTATCTTGTAAACCTTGTAATAAAACTTCTAAAACTGGAATGACGTTAGATTTTCGTTGAAAAAAATTTCAAAAGGGAAAAAATGACTAAATTTCTATAACCGTTTATAAGCATATTTTTGAAGGAATTGAACTGAAATTTTTACAGTAAACAACTATGCTAATAATGATAATTAGTGGCCATAGTATACCCAGCGATGAATGAATAAAAACAATATTGTAGGTCAATAGGTATAATTTTTTTTTATTAATAGTCTATCTACCAGTTTCGGTAGACTATACTAATAACCATACTAATAACAACACTATACTAATAACCTTTAACCTAAAAAAATGGAAAGAAGTAAATAAGAAAAATGGCGGAGATGTTCGAATTTTTTTACATGATGTTTATTTCTCTAAAATTTCAAATTTTCAGTTTTCAAAATTCCCCCATAACTTTTTTCGAATTTATTAAAGGCAGAGTAAAAATAGCATTTCTTTAAAAAAGTTAGCCAGTGGACATAGGAACATAGGAAAAGGGACAAAATAATTGTTAGATTTAGCAAAATTTTATTGTTTTGTTAAATTTAAAAATCAATTTTATGGCACATTTTTAAGGCAAATGAAATTAAATTTTAAACCACTACCTACGCTAATATGAGCTGCCTATGGATAATTTCAGAAAGTCAATTTAAAAAGAGGTGAAAATATTCATAATTGAATTGCATAAAAATACACTATTTATGCGATTGATGCGCTAGAAGGTTTCTTTCTTCTCAAGTTAAGAAACAAATTGATACAATAATAAATCATATCAATTACAGCAATCCGATTATTGAAAAACAATAAAGTTTTCGGAACGAAGAACCCAGATCGATGTTTCACTAGTTATTTCCATCTCATCAGTCTGAGATATTATCACCACCGGGACCAGAGGAGTGTGCCGAACAGAAAGAAAACCAAGCATTATGTTGATTTGTAGAAAACATAGTGGAATACATATTTCTAGGAATACATCTTTGTGACTAGCTCCATCTCTGATTTGTTTATTGAGATTCGCAAGGTGATTGCTTTTTCGTCGAACACTCAGAAATGGCAGTGAAAAATTGCAGATTTCTTTGAGAGAATCTCAAATGACATATTGAAAGTTGTATACTTTCAGTCGTTAGATGACATTTGCCTTGAAAGTTGCAAGTCACTATGTTTCCGACAAATCAATCTGCTTGAGTTTGTTAGTGTCCTTTCTGTTTGGCACACTCCTCTGGGGTTATAATATGTCAGACTGATGAGCTGGAAATAACCAGTGAAACATCGATGTCTGTCTTTATCATACCATTTGGGTTTTGTCAGTTTAAATTTTTTTTTTAAATCGCGCAGGGCGCAGGAGAAAATTAGGAAATAAAAGAATATGAAACTAGATTGTGAAAAATTATTTTCAATTTTGCATTATACATATTTTGAAGCAGTGATCAATTAATTATTTGCAAGTACAGAAATATATAGAGAAATTTTTACATTCAAATATATCATTAAAAAGGAATATGTTAATATGTTCTGAATCATTTAGAATGTAAGAATAATAATTAAACACTGAAATAAAAATAAGAAACTCCTTCGGTTTCTTGTCGCTGTACCATATTTTATGTAAGGACGTCTTGCTTGATAGTTATACGCATCAATACGGTCCACGGTATATGAGTCCAGAGGATTTTTCTCTACATTAACATCTTTTACTTTGTTAAAGCAGAGTTCGTCTATTATCGTTAAATTATTATTCGATAAGTCAAGAATATCAAAGAATACATCTTTCTCACAGATCGCTTTAGAAAAGATTACCAAATCATTATCCTGCAAATCGATCATTTCATAGTAACTATCGGGTATTACCACAGGAGATATAACCTGCAGATGATTGCAGCAGAAACTAAACAGCTTGGTAAGAGATTTATTTCCAGATATGAAAGCGAGTCTCTCCTCTAACTTAGTGATTTCATTATAGTCAGCTTTAAATGTAACAATACTTTCGATGTTTTTGAACCAATTGTTTTCAATGCGTTTCAAGTTATTATCAGATATATCCAGGTCCCTTAGGTATCTTAATCCAGAGAATGCACTTGTCTCTATAATTTCTATTCTATTCTTATGCAAGTGAATAACAGTAACAGTGGCGTTTAAAAATGTATTTTCATATATAACCTTTATATCATTTTCAGAAACAATAATTGTTGTTGCGATTTTGTCCGTAAATAATTTGGGTTGGATAATATTTATATTGCAGTTTACAATATGAATGTGTGCATATTCACCGGGTGGAAAAAAATTACGATCTAACAGGTTGCTATTTCTAGTCTCATATAAGTCAATAAAGACTCCTAATACAAGCTCAAAACGTAAAAAATGGCTATAGAACACAAACACCAACATAAGGTGTTTAGAAAGTACTTGAAACCCCATTTCTTATGAAGACGCAAAAAAAGTACGTTATAATATCTATTACCTACAGGAAACAATGCATTCATACAGTGTATATCAGAAAAACTCGGAACCCTGTTTTTATTGTTGGCCAATTATTACTTTTAATATCTTGATAAGAGAATATTATTTATGTTAAATTGTTCCGTAATGTATCTAGTTTTAGGTTATTGCTAACCGATCGATTGCTAACAGACCAAAGATTCACCATTTACCTACAATAATTACTGCGTTTCCCTGTCAACGACTAACCGATGGCCCTTTATCAGGATGTCTTATTTATTTGACCTTGACCATCTAATTATGTAATACGGCGACAAATATTGTGATCATGTTTTGTGGTCCCTGCGAGTCCTTAAAAGTAGTTTTGAAAAGTGCCTGACTGTCTGATTTGATGATATTATATACTACTGAAAAAAAATCCATTTTAATAATAATAGTAGACCTGTTAAAAATTAAATTTTATGGAGTAGAGACTATAAATCAAGTTATTGATAACAGTTTGATTGATAACATACCTTCAAAAATAGCAGACGGAAACGATTTGAAGGTTGATGAACATGAAGATAAGTATGGTGCTACAAGAAATATAAATAAATCAGCTAATGGAGGAATAAGCAGGATACAATGAAATTTCGTCACTTGTACGAGCTCTTGGTAGTAACACTTGACACTTGACAAAGTTTGTTCGGCAATGCAAACGAATGCAAACATTGCAAACGTTCGCCATATAAGTTGATGAGAGTTTAATATAGGGAATCTCCATAACCATAAGGATACAGAAAAATGGACCGCGCATCCTCGATCTCTTTTTTTGAAGAAAAAAATCAAAGGTCAAAACTAAAATTGACAATCGTCTTTTGCTTTCGAGTTATTGACTAAAACTCATTTTTATTTTTCGTCTTTGCACTCTCTTTTATTTACTAATAGAATTTGAAGGAAATAGTGTACACATTCTTCAGATACGTTTTTAAAAGGAATGCAGAGGAAGAGTAATTTACTCAAAATTCTTTTTAAAGTTCTATACAGTGCTTCCCAAAAGTAACGGATAAATTCGATAAAACGGAGAGGGCTGTTTTTTTGAAAAAATAAAAAAACAGGTCGATTTTGTTTTTGAGTTGTTCAACTTTTGACATAATATTTGGGTATACAGGGTGATGCGCGAAAAAGTGGTGACGTCATCGGCATTTTTTTAAATGGCAACCCTTATTTTTTATTCCATTTTTTGATACTTAAATTAATTGCCAGTATGGTAATGTAATCAATTTGTAACCTTAAATAAGGAAATTTCTGAGAAACAGCTTGTGAGTCGAAATTGTGCACTTTTTACTGATGTGAAAATCGGAACATTAGCGATAAAAATAAAAAAATATCAAATAAAAATTACTGTTTCCATGGTAATTTTATAAGATCTGTCTATTAAATTAAGTCTATCAAATTGAATCTGTTAAATTAAATTAAATTAAATCTATTAAATCTGTCGAAATTAAGTTATTTTCTCCGAAATTTCCTTTATAAACGTTACAAAATGATTACATTACCGTATTGGCAATTGGATGAAGTATCAAAAAATTTAATAAAAAATAAGAGTTGCCATTTAAAAAAATGCCGATGACGTCACCACTTTTTCGTGCATCACCCTGTATACCCAAATATTATGTCAAAAGTTGAACAACTCAAAAACAAAATCGACCTGTTTTTTTATTTTTTCAAAAAAACAGCCCTCTCCGTTTTATCGAATTTATCCGTTACTTTTGGGAAGCACTGTAGTTATGACATCAGAAAGTTAAATAGGTAATTTTTTAATGGAAGTCATGGTTGGCTTTGACTTTGTAGGGTGGAGGAGGGGGTGTGAAAGTAAAGAGAAGGTGTCGTTATTGTATTTAGGTAAGAGAGAGATAAGATATCGGTACAAGATAAGAGGTAATGAAATTTTGAAAAGATACAATTCTTCTCTTTCTCGCACACACACCAAAGTAGAGAGTTCAAATTAGGCGCCAAATTCCTGCACTAATGTGAAACTGTCTCCTACATAAAAAGTGATAATTAAATAGAGATAAAGATAATAGAGTGGGATGTCAGATGTTTTATTTAATTTAGAATTTTTGATGTTTAATATCATAAGTTATAAAAAAGTATCAAAAAATTGGCTTATGGTTTTACTTGTTTCTATTTTTCTAGACTATTTTAGTCGAGGTTATCCCTAGGCCTTCACTTCAATAATAATTATATTCACATCAGTATGTAAATTATTGGAGGATAAATAAATTTTCTATTTCATAAAAAAATAATGGGAATATCTCAAATTAAATATTTTAATATTTCAATAATTAACAGTTTAAATTATCAAACTTTAACTGAGTTAACTCTGCCGTCGTTTCACAAAATGTGTGATCTTAGAAAATACAGGGTGATCCCGAAATGGCGGACACGGTATACAGGGTGTTGTAGAGGATGTTCAGAAAGACTGTAAATTTAAAACCAAAATGGTTTCCTCGGTTTCGTTACCGAGATATAGGGTGTCCTTTTTCTAAAATTTAAATCAAAATGGCAGTCAACTTCAAACAACTTACACTGGCAAAGCACACGATTTGACATAACTATTAAGATAGTGTTTGTTTTTTATGATTTTTATTATCGGGAACGGAATTACAGGCATTCAAAATTTACCTATTCCCTGAGTTCAAAACAATTTTTCAATGTGGCATCGTTGTTCAAATTCGAGCTCAACAATGCAACTAAAATAGATTTTGAATAATATTATCGGATATGTTTCCCCGCAACGATTATTGTTTTTAACTTTGTTGGATTTGCCATTTCATATGTTTCCATGGTAACATCTATCTGGGTATTATTGTAGACCTAGACATTATTTTTCTGCCTGAAGAAGGGTAGTGCAGTGTTGTGACTTTTTTGTCCACAAAAGTGATCGTATCTTCTTAAGGGGGCCATACTGGAGAAAAAAGTATAAGTTAACTTAGAATCTTTAATCCACAATGGATGCTGTGGTGGTGTCCGTGTCCGCCATTTCGGGATCACCCTGTATAACAACGTAATTTTAATTATTGCGAGACAATAATATATATTTAAATATCAATAATTCACGAATTTCACTTCTAGGTAAAATGTCTTTCATAAACTGGGACCAAAATTTGAGGTTGAGAAAAATTTAGGTTGAATGTTGCTCATTAACTCGCCGGCTTTTTCTTTCTGGCTCAGCTTCCGGAAAATAAGTAAAGTTTGGCGTATTTACAGGATTTCCGTGGAAAAACCGGTGTGTGTTAACAAATTTGAAAAGGCTACCAAATTCAAATAACTCATATGGAATGTTGATAGAATCCTTTAGAATGTAAGAATAATAATTATACACAGCAAGAATAATAATAAGAAACTCCTTTGGTTTCTTGTCGCTTTACCATATTTTATGTAAGGACGTCTTGCTTGATAATTATACGCATCAATACGGTCCACGGTATATGAGTCCAGGGGATTTCTTTCCAAATTAACCTCTCTTCCTCTGTTAAAACAAAGTTCGTCTATTATCGTTAAATTATTATTGGACAAGTCAAGATCACCAAAGAGTACATCTTTCTCGCAGATAGCTTTAGGAAAAATTATCAAATCATTGTCTCGCAAATCAATCATTTCATAGTAACCATCGGGTATTACATCAGGAGATATAAACTGAAGATAATTGCAGCAGAAAAGAAACAGATTGCCAATAGATTTATTTCTAGATATGAAAGTGAGTCTCTCCTCTAACTTGGTGATTTCATTATAGTCAGCTTTAAATCTAACAATATTTTCGATGTTTTTGAACCAATTGTTTTCAAGACGTTTCAAGTTATTTCCTGATATATCTAGTTCCTCAAGGCTTCTTAATTCAGAGAATGCACCAATCTCTATAATTTCTATTCTATTCTTATGCAAGCAAATACCAGTAACAGTGGCGTTTACAAATGTATTTTCATAAATAACCTTGATGTAATTTTCAGAAACAGTAATGAATTTTGCGATATTGTCCATAAATAATTTGGGCTGAATAATTTTCACATTGCAGTTTTTAATATCAATGCGTTTGTAATTACCTGGTGGAAAGAAACCGCGATCTAAGAGGTAGGTCTTCCTAAAATCATAAATATCGATAGAGACTCCTATTTGTTCAAAAGCTAAAAACTGCCATATGAATGAGCTATTATAGAACAGAAATGTCAGCAAAAAGTGTTCAGAAAGAACTTGAAACCTCATTTCTTATGGAAAGGCAAAAGAAAGTCTATTACTGAAAACAGAATGTCGCTATATCTAAAACGTTCGGAACTTTGTTTTTAGTTTTGGTAAATTATTACTTAATACTTTAATAAAAGCTCATTATTTATAGTAAATTGTTTCATAATGTATCGTGTGAGTTAATGAAACTGTCATTTAGGTAGCCTCTAAAAAAATTAATGTCTTAGATTGATTGCTACAATAAAATCACTGAAATTTATTTTAAATGTCTTTATGAAACAAATTGAATAATAATAAATTATTATATCAATTACAGCAATCCGATTGTTGAGACATCGATGTCTCTGTCTTCACCATACCGTTAGAGTAAGTGTGTCGTTCAGAAAGCATTATTGTTTAAATGTCTTATTTTTCTTATTTTGTGATTTTGAGTGGTCCCAATTCAAATAAAACCTATCTAAATGCTTTCTTATATTACTAGTTGTATAATATACATCTAGTTCAATTATCACAATATCACAATAAATTACAAGAAAGCTGCCAATTAGAACATCAGCTTTTAAGATGTTGAAGTTCTAAAATTCGATCCTCTTCTGAGGTACCTAGATGCTAACACAGGAAAAACTACGAGTCTTGTAGCATGCCCTACTTCCTACTATTTTTAAGAAAGGATCCATTACGATGTTTTTGGAAAATTTTATAAGTCTTGAGAACGAGGTATTCGACTATACAATTTTTAAACCTTTCGTCAACAATTGACTGTACAAGAGGAAGGAAATCAGCACTCGAGTGTAGGCAAAAAAAGGTCCGAGCCAGACGAATTATTAACTTGTGCGTAGTTTGAAACTTTTCTCATTCTCGCTTTCTAAATTGTATTTCAGACATAGTAAAACGTATCTACAGATCCCAAAAATTTTTCTGAGTATTTTGATATACAGGGTGAGTCATTGATATGGGAAAGCTCGATTACACCTATACCATTAAAGATATCGAAATGAACCAAAAAGTGCTGTAAATGGGAGGGTAAAGTGCAGTTTGTAAAATTATTTTCAGATACACAGGATGGCCCAATATCGCTGTACGCCATACAACTTTGTTATTTTAAATAGGATACCCTCTATATTATTAAATTTTCATATTGATTGAGAAAAGTCAAAAAGAATGGTTTGTAAAGTTGAAGTTTGTAATGAGCAATTTATGAGTTATAAACAAATGAAAATCGCGATTTTTCAAAGCAGCTTATATTGAAAACGGCTCGAGATATGGAAAAACGGTTTACATGTCTCTATCTTAATTTTTAATTTGGTATCCTATCGACATGTAGCTGAAATTTTTATACCGGGTGATGAAAATAATCAAATTTTTTACCACTCTGTATAAAAATTTCATCCATCCAATAGGATACCGCTTGAAAAGTTAAGACAGGAACATGAAAACCGTTTTTCCATATCTCGAGCCGTTTTCAATACAAGCTGCTTTGAAAATGAAAAATCGCGATTTTCATTTGTTTATAACTCATAAATCGCTCATTACAAACTTCAACTTTACAAACCATTCTTTTTGACTTTTCTCAAACAATATGAAACTGTAATAATATAGAGGGTGTCCTATTTAAAATAACAAAGTTGTATGGCGTACAGCGATATTGGGCCATCCTGTGTATCTGAAAATAATTTTACAAACTGCACTTTACCCTCCCATTTACAGCACTTTTTGGTTCATTTCGATATCTTTAATGGTGTAGGTGCAATCGAGCTTTCCCATATCAATGACTCATCCTGTATAGTTCGAATGGCTTCGTCCCATATTTAATTTAGGGCATCGAAAAATGCGAAAAGTGAATAAGCGAATTTTACTTGTAATAAGGAAGTTATTAAAACAGTTATTGATGGTAATAAATCTCGTTTAACAGCTTTCTGTCAGAGGTATAAACTGTTGGCAGAAGGTGCAATTTTCCCTACAAGAGCAACTTCGAAATATAGTGTAGTGTAACCTACCTAAAAACCTGCATCCTGGTCGACGGTAAAGAATCTGTGATGTAACCTACCTAACCTCTAAAAATGGAGGTTCTGCGTCATGCGCAGTAAATTCAGTAATGTGGCCCCCAGACTGAATAGTTTTGAAAAAGAAGAACCGCTTTGACGTTTGAAATGTGAACTTGCCTGTCATGAATGACTGTTTGGATTCCCGCCCGGAATGTTTGGTTACTTACTGCTTGTGATCGTGGTTTTACCTGTGTTTGTGGTTTTACCTTGGCTCGTGATCTGTCTAGTTTTCACCTTGTTTGGACCTTACGTTGTTGTGTGTAGTAACCTTATTTTGGTTCGTTCGTAACAAAATGCTACGAAAATACTTTGAGCCAGTCTTTTGTTGAGAGATAGGATATTTAATTTAAAAGACAGAGTTTCCCTCTTAAAAATGAATTGATTTATTGACTTTTGAAATGATTTGAATGTTGAATCTGTTTACCCACACGAGTGATCCTGTAAAAAGGGTTTCCGCCTACGAAAGTTTATAGTCAGAGTAAAAAAAGAAACCCAGTGAAATAACCAACCTCTGACTTTGCAAAGTGCAAAACAAAAAATACAAATGACACAACACATATAAAATCGTCACCGTTTTGGTGTAAAATGAACATTGATAAACAAATCTGTTATATTCAGGAAGAAAACATTTTATATTTCTATTTCAAGGACTCATTCCTCCTGAAAAGAAAACAAAACACACAAAAATGCAAATAAAACACATATAAAAATCACGCCTTGAGTCAACACATAGTTCTTTCTATGTGCCAACGACGCAGGTTAAAACAATAAAATTCCGATACCGACCTAATTCTTTTTAGCGCCAGCACGGTTTAAAATGAGAAGGTTAAAGTTGGTTGCAAATAAATAAATGGTTTAAAGTTCAGAAAATAAGAAATACAAAATGAAATCAAACATATTATATAACAGAGGCGTTATCGAACTGTAAAAAAAAACAGTCATCGATAACAATTTAGAAACAAATCAAATTCATCAATACCACAGTGTATACATAAATAAATCAAATCAATTATGAAATTTAAAGAAACAAACACGGTTATAAGTTTGAAATAACGTTAGGGTAATGCATCGTTCAAAATTATGACATGACATGAAAACAAAATATCGTTTACAGCTCAGATAAATTTATCATTAGCCTCCGTACCCGAAACACGTATAAATAAACAGTGGGGAAAATAATATGTCTAATCGAATGTCTAGTTCTTTCTAGCACACCAACAGACCTTAAGTGGGAAGGGTAAAATGGGCTACAGACACTATTAATGAAACCAATTTAACTGTCACCGATGGGCGAACTCGAATTAAAGTTCCTTTGTTACATTTTAAAATCAAAATACCACATCGCTACCTCATTGTTATAATTCGTTCATCGCAGGTACTCTCCTGGACTTGTTCGTGAATGAAATCAAATAAAGCACATGCGGTTTGACAAAGCATTCGAAATAAATATCAGTGTGTGTGTCATTCGCATTGCAAAACAATGAAATTGAAATATAAATAATGATTAATGAGCAACAAGTCACAATTGAAATTAATTTACCACAAAACAAATGTAAAATAATGAAAAGCACATGTTCATAAAGTCCAATAAAGTCTAAAAAGTCATACGTATCGATTAAGAATACACATCCTTTTGATAGTTCGATTTACTTTGTTTCATATACGTGGTTTTTATAGTAACCGTCCAGTTTGTCTAAACACTCCATCCCGCATAAATAAGTATACGTCAACATTGGTTTTGAATGAGAATTAAATGCACAACACAAAGGATAGAATGTCATTACGTGAATAAATTTTATGTAGTTGTCAGTATGGCTCTCAAACTGACGTAAGCGCTTCTATTCATTGTTTGAATGATTCCTTCAATAATTTACGCTCGTTCACAACTTGACAATTAACTGTTTGACATTTTCTGGTGAAATTAAAAATATTAATTCGGACGGTTAGTGTGACGTCACATCTGACTTTTTAAAGTTAATCCTACTATACCAGTTTTGACTATAATAATTTAGAAATAAATAAAGATCGGAAATAATAATGATCAATAATCGAAGCAAGCATTCTTACAAATGAAATAAAGTCACATGAGGTTTTATGTACAAATTAGTTCATTTAAATAAATAAATTGTTTAAATAATTTCATGAATAAAAGAATGATTAAAAGAAATGGTAGCGAGTAAAAGAAAGGTTAAATAAGTGAGCAATGTGAATATCGTTAAAATAAATTGCTTGAAAAGAAATGTGCTTCGATAAAATAATAATAACCACAATAATAAATAGTAAAAAGGCATGTGCTGTTTCAAGATTACAATAAATAAATAATAATTACCTAAAATTCAAGTATAAAGTTTCTCAAAAAGTAACAAAACAGTTAGGTTAATTTGAATAATGCAAATGACAATAGAAATGAAATCGAACATGTCTCTACGGTTAGAAATTAATTCACTGAAAATATCCAATTTATAAAATGGTGGTATGGCGGTCACATGTTTAAACAATTTGAAATTTAACATAAAATAAAATATTGAAACTAGCGTGTCTCCAAAAGCATTGAAATAAACTTATTAAACTGTTACTGCACGTGCATTTGAGTACCTACATGGGGGTGGGGGTCCTCCTTTTAAAATACTTCCAATTATAAAAGTTTCAAATTATGCATGTTGGTTGGAATAAAATATAAGCTATCTCCTTTCGTTTAAATACAAAACGATTATTTAAAACTTAATGTGGCTCTACTTGAATAATTAACTTGACCAAACACATGTTTTACATGAATCTTTTTCTAAATAAACAAATTGTAACCAAAATTGAATAATACAAATAAATAAACTAAACGATATGATCTGATCTCTTGAGATATCACAATGCCTAACAAATATTAATAAATTATAACAAACAGTAATTACTCACATGGGTTTTGTTTGAATTTCATTGTTTAAAAATAAATAATGAAGAGCACCTGCAGCTGATCGGAACGTCCGACTCTAACCACTGAAGCTTGAAAAGTAAAGTGACTTGACTTGACTGACTTTTGAATTTCTCGCTACCTGATACATGTGGTTTTATGACATTGACAGAACGGACGTTTCTAGCTTTGAAAGCTTGACAGATAAAAATAAAAATTGGGTGCGTTTCTTGACTCTATTTACAATTTTTAACATGCGCAGTTGTTATATGGTTTGGTTTCTTTCAATAGGAGAACTGGCATGAAAATAGCAGGTAAAGGTAAATCTGACATAAAAACGACAGCAATGGTTAAATGACGTTGCAAACTCAGAACGCGTCGTTTTTCGCAGCCAATGAACGCGATAGGTGGAAATTCGCGGGAAAAGAAAGAGATAGAAATAGGACGCTCAGAGTTGGCAGTCAGACCCGCAGGATTGGGCACTTTCTGTTTGAACACGGAGATGTGAACATCATGTACACGTTGTTACTTTCTAACTTATATTTTTATACTTCATAATAAATAATGGAGTTGTCGAGAAAAGAAACCCTAGAGAAAATGTGTCGTAATAAACTGAGGAATAAATTTTCACGAGTAAGTAATTCGCTTTTTCTACCGGCCGAATTATTTAATAATAGTATATTATTTTATACGGAGGGAAAGTGACACTTTTCATGGCGCGCTCGTGTTTATCAGCCGAACGAAGTGAGGCTGATAATAGAGAGCAAGCCATGAAAAGTCACTTTTCCTCCAAATAAAATATACTATTTTTTCTTCAAACGTGGGCAAATTTAAGCAAGAACATCATTTTTAATTGAAGGAAAGCGAATTTTCAAATGGTTTGGACTGGTATAAGTAGGTGAGTATGGAGTATGGGCTGCTTCTATAGAAACGCGGCGCTGTCAAATTGACACTGTCATCAACGTCAGTGAACATCGAGAAATTATTATTGAAATTATTAAAGAAAAATAATAAAATAATAATTATGTAACTAAACTACTAATCATCGCAAAATCAAAATTAAAAACGTTATAAAAGTTTGTAAGTAAGTTATAAAATTAATGATAACATCTACCTACCTCTTGCTAGACCCTGCTTGGTCAATTTTTTCATTTTCTGTTAATGATGATGCCAGTCAGTCAGAAGTTGAATGTTAAATATGTAGGTCATTGTAGGTAGGTACCTATAACTGTGCACTAATACCTACCTCTAATAATAAAAATATAAGATGTTGGATTCCTTTATGTACCTAGGTATATGGTTATAATTATTATCCTTGTTTTCAATATTCAAATTTCAATACGGAATAATAATTATTTTTGTTTACCTCGCAATAACCCAACTTTTTTTCTGACGTTTGAGCCGACTGAGCCGAGCACGAGCTCGACTCGACTGAAGTCGACTGTCGACCGTCCGGCTTCGGGTATAATTATGACGTTTCACAGAATTACTTCGTTTCCGTTTAGATTTTCCAAAGATTATGTTTGATTAATACCAAATTCCTTTTAACCTTATTAGATAATAATAAACTAGAGAGTTTTCATATCTTAGGTTGAATTTTATTGATGAATATACGGGCCTACATTAATAAAATTTCAATAGTTGATTCTTAATACAGGTATAGCTATGTGTTTGTATGTTGATGTTGCTATGGCACCACTTTAGCTCCGGCGGAGGTAAAGTGTTGCTTGGCAACACTTTAGATCCGGCGGAGGAAAAGTGAAACTTTGAGACCGGCTACTGAGTCGAGTAATGTCTGATTTACTGACGTTTGAAGAAAAAATATTTTTTATCCATTAGATAGGGTTGGAAGTTCCGGGTTAGAAGTTCCAGATTAGAAGTCCAGGGGTCCCAAGATTGGATGTCAGCTTTTTCCTGTTTTCAATTATCTACCGAATTTCAAGTTCATCAAGACTATAGTGTTAGAAACCCTGACCTACCTTAATTAATGTACTGCTGGATGAATAGTTGTTGTATTTGGGTCATCTGGCGTGTAATTCGAGACCGTTATAACACTGGAGAATGGTTTCATTTTCAGATCTGGCTAATTATTCAATTTTAGGCAGCTTTTAATAGTATAGTATCGACGGTCGTGACTTGCAGCTTAAATACCTATCAATGGCCGCCTCCTTCAAAGGTAAGTGTGAAGATTTTGATTTTTTTGTTTGAGATAAAGTTAAGATTGGGAAGTACCGCTGAAGGGGGAGAAAAAAGGCTCCAGTCTGCCTTTGTCCTCAAAATATAGCATTGCTATTGGGCGTTAGGATTAACAGCAGTCCAATTCGAAAATCAATAAGTCTGATAACTTAAGAAATATCAACATTTTGGACATCCCGCTCCTGTAGCTTCATCTGTAGCTTCTGTAGCTTCATCAATTCCAAGACATGACCGATTCAACTATTCCGACGACCTTCGCTATAATAAATAAATAAATATCGTATGGCTGTGGTAAAGCCCAAGTGTCAGAAGTTTTCAAGTAGCCCAAGAGCCTCTGACATAACTTAACGACTGCTGTGAAGCAGCCGGGACGGGACCCCCTTTTTAACGTACCTCCCGGAGCACGATTGATAATAAAAAATATAAATAGCAGGGTGCTGCAAGAAATATGAGATCAGCTGATGCGGGTTCCGTCAGGCAGAATAAACAACATTGCCAAAGTTGGCTTCATCTTAACCATCAAAATTTTTTGTCATAATTACATAATTAGGTATTGTATGTACAGAAATATTTGCAGTGATTGTTTTTTGATAATAAGTTCAGATACATTATATCGAATATTTGTTAGAATCATTTAGACTGTAAGAATAATAATTACACACTGAAATAAAAATAAGAAATTTCTTTGGTTTCTTGTCGCTGTCCCATAACTTATGTAAGGACGTCTTGCTTGATAATTATACGCATCAATACGGTCCACGGTATATGAGTCCAGGGGATTTCTTTCCAAATAAACCTCTGTTACTTTGTTAAAGCAGAGTTCGTCAATTATCGTTAAATTATTATCGGACAAGTCAAGAATATCAAAGAATACATCTTTCTCGCAGATCGCTTTAGAAAAGATTACCAAATCATTATTCGCCAAATCAAGCACTTGATAGTAACCATCTGGTATTACATCAGGAGATATAACCTGAAGATGATTGCAGCATAGTACAAACTTCTTTCCAAGAGATTTGTTTCGGGACATGAAATTGAGTCCCTCCTCTAACTTAGTAATTCCATTATGGTCAGCTCTAAACATAACAATATTTTCGATGTTTTTGAGCCAATTGTTTTCAATTTGTTTCAAGTTATTTCCAGATATATCTAGTTCCTTAAGGTTTCTTAATCCAGAGAATGCACCTATCTCTATGATTTCTATTTTATTCGAAAGCAAGTAAATATCAGTAACAGTGGCGTTTACAAATGTATTTTCATAAATAACCTTGATGTCATTTTCAGAAACAATAATGAATTCTGCGATATTGTCCATAAATAATTTGGGCTGGATAATTTTTACATTGCAGTTTGAAACTTCAATGTGAATGTATTCACCTAGTGGAAATAAATTGCGATCCAATAGGTAGCTCTTCCAAACATGATAAATATCGATAGATTTTTCTTTAAATTCAAAAACTAAAAACTGCCGCATGAATGAGCTATGGATAAGAAATACCAGCAAAAAGTGTTTAGAGAGAACTTGAAACCCCATTTTCTCTTGGAAACGCAAAGCGAAGTTTAGTAACGTCTCTTATTATATAGGAATCCAGAATGCGGAATCGATAGGTACAGTAATATCTAAAACGCAGCTAAAGAGCTGCGTTATCAATTAGGTAGTTTTAGTCACTTATTATTATTTTTAATGCCCTAATTTTTAAGACCTATTATTTATGACAAATTGTTTCATAATGTAGTTTGGGTAAGTGCTAATACGTCGATCAAAGGATTTTCCATTTATAATAATGGGTCTGTTTCTCTGACAACGAGTAACCGATAACCTTTTATCAGGTTGTCTTACTTTTTAACCATGACCATTTTTTGGAATATCTAATACGGTAGTATAAGGGAACAAAATATTGTGATCATGTTTTCTTTTCAGTTCCCTTGAGTCCAGTACTACATAGTTGTCTAGTTTAATAATAATCCCTCTTTATTGTAAAGAAAATATCAACAATCATTGAGCAGTAGGTACAATAGCGTTTAGTAAATATACAGTGCTTCCCAAAAGTAACGGATAAATTCGATAAAACGGAGAGGGCTGTTTTTTTGAAAAAATAAAAAAACAGGTCGATTTTGTTTTTGAGTTGTTCAACTTTTGACATAATATTTGGGTATACAGGGTGATGCACGAAAAAGTGGTGACGTCATCGGCATTTTTTTAAATGGCAACCCTTATTTTTTATTAAATTTTTTGATACTTCATCCAATTGCCAATACGGTAATGTCATCATTTTGTAACGTTTATAAAGGAAATTTCGGAGAAAATAACTTAATTTCCACAGATTTAATAGATTTAATTTAATTTAATTTAACAGATTCAATTTGATAGACTTAATTTAATAGACAGATCTTATAAAATTACCATGGAAACAGTAATTTTTATTTGATATTTTTTTATTTTTATTGCTAATGTTCCGATTTTCACATCAGTAAAAAGTGCACAATTTCGACTCACAAGCTGTTTCTCAGAAATTTCCTTATTTAAGGTTACAAATTGATTACATTACCATACTGGCAATTAAATTAAGTATAAAAAAATGGAATAAAAAATAAGGGTTGCCATTTAAAAAAATGCCGATGACGTCACCACTTTTTCGCGCATCACCCTGTATACCCAAATATTATGTCAAAAGTTGAACAACTCAAAAACAAAATCGACCTGTTTTTTTATTTTTTCAAAAAAACAGCCCTCTCCGTTTTATCGAATTTATCCGTTACTTTTGGGAAGCACTGTATAAATACAATGAAAGATAAAAGAAATTGGAATAACATAATCCGTATGCATATTCAAAACGTCGTACATATGCGATAAAGAACAAAATTTGCAGACATACAGCGAACAGTATACAGGTCCCAACACTAGTGTCCACCCCAAAGATATCAAATTGAAATACTCAGAAATTATGTACCTGATGGTGCATGGTTACATAGAAGAAAAAAAATTAAATTGCGCCCAAGGGTTTGGCATCGCGACGCATTAACTTGTGGATTTACCTAACTTACACGGTTTTTTTATTGGAAAATAATTCACTGAGTTTAAAACGCGAATATTCAAAAATCAATCCTACATTTTAATATTATTAGTACCGCACATGAAGATATAAAATTAGCTAGTTTCTAGACACTGAATGATTTATGGCAGGTAAGCACGTCCGGTCAACAACACGCAATAATAAACTTGCAGGGTAATAAAGTGCAACCCTGGACTCCATTGTTGTGCATTTTTTATTTGCAAAAGCCATGTCATATGCAAACAGTTCATTGTTGTTGTTTATGATCGATTTAATTCACGATCTCCGAATTTGAGTCCATAAATTATGCTGTTTTGCATTTTTCTCGAGTTTTAAAGCTAATTGAAGAAACAATTTGATTTTTTTCCTGAAATCTTGTTTATTATCCACGACACGAGTCGTGATCGCGAACATCTGGGGGGAGGGGGTAGATCCATGATAGTATAATATTCTTTCCAGCTCTGTAAGATTATTCCGAATAAATTTAAACTGAGAGAATCTGCGTATGCGTATGTAAACAGAAATGTGGTGGGTTGGTAAAGTTTGAATAGATTGAACCGAGGAAGTACCTATGATATTTGTGAGAAAATCGGAAAGATTCAAGCTTAGTCAGATTTTTGTGAACAAGGGCCTAACCTTGCCAGCAAGGTTAGAAGACCAAGTCCACCAAATTGTTCCCTACAACGCTGACGGATGGATAAGCCTGCCAGGATCCCGAGAACCTTCTTCTGAACAAGGAAAACTTTACATAGTGACTCTAGGTGCTGCCCCAAACGGCGAGACATAGGCTATATGATTTTAAAAATGTCCATAATATGCAGAGAATAGAATATATGAGAAACAGTATGTTGGAATCGACCTAAACAGCATTCCTGAAACATTAAAAATAGAAAAAGCTGCTCTAATTTTCAAAAAAAAGGGTGGTTCGGGTGCGTGGAGAGAAGAACTGATGATGGTTCTTTTTCCCGACGAAGGATTTTTGAGTATGCTTTCATGGATCGTCCTCTGGGATTTGTTACTAAGCATGGAATTTTTGTAGCAGCAGAATTTTTGTGATGGCGGATTCGGAATGCTGAGTGTTCTGTTGGAATTTTCTGCGATCTCAGCAGGGAATTTGATGATGTCTGCCATGAGATTGTCTTTGATGTTAGATGTGTATTGGATTTCCACGTTTTTAATAACAAGTAAAAGCAATGTAAGACTGATTGATTGAATGACAACCGAAGAGACTACGAGTTCTTAATTAAAGCTTATATGTATTACTTTTGTTAAATTATTTAGCTTGTTCTTTTTAATTGTTACTTCAGGTTAGAAATGAGGCATGTTTTTCTTTTGTATTTTATTTTACGTAAGATTTTCTTGTATGTGCATTTTACTTATACATATAATAATATTTAAAATTGAGCAAAAAAAATAATAAATAATATGAAACTAAGTTGCGAAAAAACTTTTTCTACACTATTGAAAAAATACCTATTCAAATTATTAGAGCTCATAATACCCGGCTCTTGTTCGATCAAAAGTTGTATACCTATGTGATAAAACAGAGCCTTTGCTCTGTGAATAGAAACGATAACTGACATTTCTCAGAATCCACGCGTGCGCACTCTGTACTCGGTACTGCTAGAAGTTGTTCCAAGCAAAATAAATAAAAAAGATTAAAATTTGTTTTCTTATAAAAAATTAGAAAAAGCATAGTTTAGGTATTACATTCGCGATTATGACAAAAACCAAGTGGATACACTTGGTGATGACAATGCCACTCGTTAAAGCTCGTATCGTCATCTCTCGTGAATAATAACTTCATAATCGCTCATATAATAATATACTGTTAAATTTTGCGTTATATTTTCAAGCAGTGATCAAATAATTATTTGTAAGTACAGAAATATATTTGCAGTGAAGCTTTTTCTTATAACAGTTTAGTTTAGTTTATATTTGCTTGCCATTACAAAATGTTTACAATTGTCAAAAATAATATTAAGGCGAAGAATTCACCCCGATACATTACACAAAGTTAAAATACACAATCATATTGATACGGATGGATAAAAAGTGGGCTGGACAAAAAGGGAGAGCAACGGTAGCCATGATTCCGGTGTCCTGTATTGGCCGGGTCGCGCTAATGAGTGGCGTGAGCTACAGCGGCAGCCTAATCCCCACCCTCCTCCACACTTCTGGATCCCTGATACCCCGACGGAATGATCTCGCTGAAAATCACGGGAAATGAATGGAAAATTCTGGTCATTTCCTGTGGAGAAGTTCCAGAAATGGATGTTTGTGTGTCTGGAAGCCGAAGATCCAGGAAGGGAATATTCTCGAGATCTTTCTCTTGGATTTGTTCGGGAAATAGAAGCGAGCCGTCAGCAAATACTCCAGAAGCTACTTGCAGAGGTAGGGATGTCCTATAAATAGCCAGCAGGCAAGCGTACTGAGTCAGTTTTAGTCTAGCAGTGTGCGAGGAACAAGCGAAGGAACTAAGCGACTAGTGGCGATGTAGACAGTGCGGTATTCCTAAGTGACTAGTGAAAAGTAGTATGTAAAGTGTTATAGACCTGGTAAAGTTGTTGTGTATAAGAAGTAGTGATATTTGTACATTGTAATCTGAAATTCTTGTGGACATTAAATAAATAAACAGTAAATTTGTGTTTCCCAATTATCCGTCGAGCCTACGGTTAGGAAATCCGTAACAATATCATCATTCAGAAAAAAGATTCCGTTGGTATGTTGCAATACAAAGAGTAAAAACTATAGAAAAACCAAAAGGAATACATATACTACATCAAATACAATAATTAAGCTCTTCTAAAAAATAAATTGTAATAAATCATATGGAATGTTGTAAGAATAATTTAGAATGTCAGAATAATAATTATTACACATTGAAATAAAAATAAGAAACTTTTTCGATTTCTTGCCCCTTTACTATATTTTATGTAAGGACATCTTGCTTGATAATTATACTCATCAATACGGTCCAGGGTATATGAGTCCAGAGGATTTCGCTCTAAATTAACCTCTTTTACTTTGTTAAAACAAAGTTCGTCTATTATCGTTAACTTATTGTGGGATAAGTTAAGATTTTCAAAGAATATATCTTTCTCACAGATTGCTTTAGGAAATATTATTAAATTATTTTCCCCCAAATGAAGCACTTGATAGTAACCATCGGGTATTACATCAGGAGATATAAACTGAAGATAGTTGCAACATAAATGGAGCCCCTTGTCTAGAGATTTATCTGGAGATATGAATTTGAGTCTCTCCTCTAACTTAGTGATTTCGTTATGTTCAGCTTTAAATGTAACAATATTTTCGATGTTTTTGAACCAATTGTTTTCTATGTGTTTCAAGTTATTTCCTGATATATCGAGTTCCTCAAGGTTTCTTAATTCAGAGAATGCACCTATCTCTATAATTTCTATTTTATTATGATGCAAGTAAATATAAGTAACAGTTGCGTTTAGAAAGGTATTCTCGTATATCACCTTGATATCATTATGAGAAACATTAATGATTGGTGCAATATCGTCCGTAAATAATTTGGGCTGAATAATTTTTAAACTGCAGTTTACTATATTAATCTCCAAATATTTACCTGGCAGAACTAAATTACGATCTAATAGATAGCTTTCTCCAAAATCATAAATATTGACAGCGTCCACTCTAAGAGCAAAAGCTAAAAACCGTCGTACGAATGAACTATAGAACAGAAACACCAGCAAAAGGTGCTTAGAAAAAACTGGGAACTCCATTTCCTTTTGAAAACGCAAAGGTAAGTTGGTAACGACAACCACAATGCAACATAAATAAAGTATATTTAAAACCTTGGAAACCTTTTGGTCAATCATTACCAAATACCTTGATAAAAGCTTTTTATCTATCTATGATAAATTGTTTCATAATGTAGTTTTAGGTTATTTCTAACAGACCGATCAAATTATTTAACAATTACAGTAATTGCGATGTTTCCAAGACAAAGAACCACAGACACACCTTCATCAGGATGTCTTAAAGATACTGAACCATACGTAAGTACCAAAACTCTACAAGAAATAGATAGTATAATGATAAGGGACAAAATAAATAATGTAATCGTTTACTAGGAACGATTTTGAGATTCCAGTAGGTTTACATGTTTTGAAAAATGTCGGTCTATTTAAGTGCTGGGTGCCTGAAGGTGCGTCGTGAGCAAAACCTACGGGCCCAGTAAACAGTTCCGTTCCAACTCTGCAAGAAAATCAGTGTTTTATTTTTTTAGGTTTACATAGAGTCGCCAAGACATTTCGAAAATTTTCCAAGTCGACTAGATCGCGGGGTTTCAATAGTCAACTTTTGTTTTTCCTATGGCAGCCATATTGTTTTTTCGTGTCATTAGGCATCATAAATCAAGGAAACCAAAAATCTGTCACATTCAAATGAACTTTGTAAAATTTTTGTTCTTCTTTTTTTGACAGCAACTGTTTTATTATTAAGTCAATCACGTTATTTGTAATAATCCAAGGTATTATTTGTAAAAATGGGGTTTCCTGTTAAATTTGTTAATAAATAAAACAAAAAACTTGAAATCAATATAATTTATAAATATTTTTCATCATGCAGCTTTACTTCTTCACCACCTTACGTTACAAGGACAAGTAAATGTCGAAGGACACTTTTTATTACTTGTCTTTTCTTCTACAATTTTTTTTGCCACCTGTCTCATAAGCACAGCTTGTAGTTGACCATTTTTGTAGTTGGTGTTGGACCCGGTGACAAAGAACAAACTATTCAGGCTTCAGTACCACAAATTTATTTGCAAAAAACTACACTTTATCTGAAATTCATCACTAACACACAACTTCAATAATATTCGCGGGCTTGTTGATGTTGACGAGAATTCTCGTGAAATCGAGACGAAGATGAACAGGTCTTCATTACGTCTAGTCGATTGTTATTTGAATTAATTGCGCAGAACCACCGTCTCATGAGTTGATGGTAAAACCACAATGTTTAAAAACCAATAATATTTTAATCTAAGACTAGAAGTAACAGTAGCGCCGCGCGGCGGCCGTCACTGTAGTGAAACTAAAACCACCGCCTGGCGCGTTTGTCACTTGAGTTGAGAGCGGCCAGTTCGTACACCGTAAAGTCAAATATGAACGCATAAGGCCCACTCCTGTAATACCATATCTAGCGTTCAGAATACAACTAGAATTCATTGAAATGGTGACGTCAGATGGGGGAGATGAAATTTGATTCAGTAGGGCCTCCAAGTAACAACTCAAAAATATTATAGAGCAAAACTTTGAATGTATAAGAATAATATTACAAATTGAAATAACCAGAAGAAATTATCTTGGTTTCTTGTTGCTGAACTATATCTTATGTAAGTATGTCTTGCTTGATAATTATACGCATCAATACGGTCCACGGTATATGAGTCCAGAGGATTTCTTTCTAGAAACATCTCTGCTACTCTGTTAAAACAAAATTCGTTTATTAACGTTAAATTATTATCGACTAAATCGAGATTTTCAAAGAAAACATCTTTCTCACAGATTGATTCAGAAAAGATAACCAAATCATTACTCGCCAAATCAAGCACTTGATAGTAACCATCGGGTATTACCCCAGGAGGTATAACATGAAGATGATTGCAGCGTAAAATTAACCTTTTGGGCAGGGATTTATTTCGCGATATAAAATTGAATTCCTCCTCTAACTTAGTGATTTCATTATCGGCAGCTTCAAATTCAACAATATTTTCGGTGTTTTTGAACCAAATATTTTCAATGCGATTCAAGTTATTTCCTGATATATCTAGTTTTTTAAGGTTTCTTAATCCAGAGAATGCACCTGTCTCTATAATTTTTATCTTATTATAGTACAAGTTAAGATGAGTTACAGTAGCATTAAGAAACGAATTTTCGTATATAACCTTGATATCATTGTGGGTAATAGTAATTAATGATGCGATGTTGTCCATAAACAATTTAGGTTGAATAATTTTTACACTGCTGTAGTTTATATCAATTTCTGAATATTTACCTGGTGGAAAAAAATTACGATCTAATAGGTAGTTAGTTTCAGTATTTGAAATATCGATAGAGGCTTTTACCTTAAGGGCTAAAAACTGCTTTAAGAATGGGTTATAGAACAAAAACACCAGCAAAAGATATTTTGAAAAAACTAGAAACCCCATTCTTTTGGAAACGCCAACAGAAGTTAGCAACGTCTATTACAACAGGGAAGAGAAATACATAATCATACAATCTAAAAACCTATAGGAACTTTGTTTTCAACTTATCATTTAGGTTACTTATATTGTTCTATAATGTAGGTATAAGTATGCATTGCTATTATAGCAAGTCGATAAAAGGATTTACCAATAATTACAGCAATTATTGCGATTATTGCGATATTTCCCCGACAACGATTAGCCGATAGTATTACTTAATTATTAACCATTCACGGTGTCTTTTGATTTTCCGAACAAAGAGAATTTCCAAATGGGAATATCAACTTCTTTAAATGTTGGCTTCCCTAGTTGTTTTAAAAAAGACAAATTTATCATTTTTTGTTAAAAAAATTTAGTTTAAAAAAAATGAAAAGCTGCGTCTGTTGTTATAATCATATTTCAAGTCACTTTCTGGAAAGTAATGAAGAACTTTTTAATTTGTGACGCCAGTTGCACCACAAAATTTATTTCATCACATTGGATAAATTTTTCTGTAAAAGGTAAAGCTACCACGAAAATGACGTCATAAGTTGAATCAAAACTTTTTTTGATTAATAGAACCCTAAAAAAGGCTACAAAACTAAAGAAGCAAAAAGTGACTTCCAAGAGGGGGCAACGAACAAATAACCACTTACTGATTTGGAGTTATTAGGTAATAAACGCTCAGTAAGTGAACATAAATCAAGCCATTCGACAGACGGTGGATTGTACGGGGATGTAAGCTGAACTTTCGAAAATAGAAATTGAAAAATTATTGGCATTAGTTTTTTTCAAGTTGCCCTCTCAAGTATACAAATGTTGCAAAAAATTGAAGACATATTGAAGCTGTTTCCCTTCCACCTTCTGCGGTGTTCCCTACACTTACTCTTACTCAGTGACTTGTCTCAAATTAAAATAAAATCTCCACTTACCTTAATTTGGTATATTTTATATTTTCTTTGCTTCATTATCTCAGAAGAAACAAATTAATTTATACTTGAACAATATTATAATAAATTCAAAATAAGCTCCAAACGCAACCTTGACCGTTCCGCCAGTTTTTCCCTTTTCCACTCATTGTATCATGTATCACCACTTATTGATCTGGTTGGAATTAAAATTTTGGTAGAGAGTAAGCTACTGCATGTCTTGACTGTTTATATGCCTCCCTCTCTATCTGCTTTTGATTATGATGTCTTCTTCGATAACATTGCCAGACTCGATTTCTTGCGGACCGGTATCACAGTAATTTTGGGTGATTTTAATATTAGCAAATATGCCTCCTACTTAGACCAATCTGTCACAGATAGGTATACTGCTTCTCTGAATAACGCGCTTGCTGCTCTTGATCTCCATCAATACAATTTTACTCGGAATATTAATGACAGAATACTTGATCTTGTACTCTCCAACAGACATTGTCTTTGCGACAGGGCGGAGAATGTTCTGATCGCGGTAGATGCACACCATCCTCCCTTGTTCATCCAAATGGTTATGGGTAATGTCAGACAAACTAAACCTTTGCCAATCACTAGAATGCCTCAATATAATTTCCGCAGGGCTAATTATCCACCCCTATATGAATCTATATCACTCGTAGACTGGTCAACTTTAGATAGTTGTGATGACGTTGAGAGTGCTTGCTCCACATTTTATCAAATACTTTACAGCATCCTAGATGCAAATGTTCCAAAATATAATAACTCTAAATTTAAATACCCGCATTGGTTCACCGACTCTATCAATCATGATCTGCGACAAAAAGAAAAACTATGGCGTACCTATAAAAAATAAAACGATCAGCAGAGTTACCTGAATTATTCAAACATGAGACGTAAAATCAAAACTGACGTTGACGTAGAGTATAAAAACTATACAACACGAATAGAAAATGAACTAGGAAATGACCCATCCAAATTCTGGTCCTTCATAAAAAAGAAGAGAAACTCTTCCGCTACACCCAACACCATGAATTATAACAATACCGAGTTGAGTTAACCGGTGGATATTCTCAACGCGTTTGCTGATTTTTTCAGTCGATCATTCTCTACTCCAGCTTTGGCAGTAAATTCCTCTATGGTAGTCAATTCCAACACGATATTAAAGCTTCAGTTTTTCTTCGAGGATGAGGTATTGATGGTACTGCAGTCCTTTAAGAATGCCAGAACCACAGGACCGGATCGTGTACCCGCTTTTCTCCTTCGGGATTGCGCACAGGTGTTGGCACCTCCCCTCACTGTTTTGTTTAACAGATGTGTTGGAGAATGTGCAGTTCCTGACACCTGGAAGCAGGCTAAAGTCTGTCCCGTTAATAAGGGTGGTGAAAAATCTCTAAATGCTGAAAAAGGTAACTAATTACAGACCCATTAGTATTATTTGCAATTTTAGTAAGGCTTTCGAAATTCTAATTCACAACAGCATAATATTATATCATAAGGTCCATGGTCGGATTAGTTATTATCAGAATGGGTTTGTTAAGGGAACGTTATATACACCGACATATCTAAGGCCTTTGACGGACTAGATCACGGTATCCTTTTAGGAAAACTTGAAAATTTTGGTTTTCACAAATCGCTTGTTAAGTTACTGTCGAGCTACCTGTCAAATCGTTTTTACTTTGTGGTTTTGAATGGGTTTCAATCAACCTCATATGAAGCGATATCTGGTGTCCCCCAGGGATCTGTACTGGGTACCCTGCTCTTTGTCCTGTTCATTGATGGCATCACTCTTGGGTTGAATGTGGACTTTCTGCTTTATGCCGACGACCTCAAGATATTCAGGACTATCAAATGCATTGAGGACTGCTTGCACCTGCAGCAGAACCTTGAGAAGATCTCTGTCTAACTTAATAATAATAATAGAAATTAATGTTAGCAAGTGCAATGTTCTGTCATTCACCGCAAAACAATCCGGTGGACTTTTTCATGATTATTCTCTTAATGATCAGATGCTGTGTAGGCCTGAACATGTTCGCGATCTGGGGGTGTTATTTGACAGAAGGCTGTCGTTCTCCTCTCACATTGAGAGGGTTCTTGCAGAGGCATCGAGGGCACTTGGTTTTATCATTCGAAACACTAGGGATTTTACCAACTTAAATACTTTGTAATAATATAATAATAATATTGTAATAATAATAATAAAGTACTTTACGCTTCATTCGTTCGCTCTAAGCTCGAGTATGCGTCTGTTGTGTGGTCCCCAGGCTATCAGTTTATATTGATGGAATTGAGTATATCCAGCGTAGATTCTTGAAATATATGCATTATAAAGCTTATGGTGTTTATCCTGTAATCGGCTATCCTCATCAAATATTGTTGGACACTATTTCTTTTACTTCTTTGGAGAACCGACGATGCTATGCCTCTTTGGTGTTCCTGGTAAAGTTGCTTGGTAATGCAATTGACTGCCCATAAATTCTAGAGAGGTTGCGGTTTCGTGTACCAAGGGTGGGCTCTCGACAGAATGAGACGTTTTATCTTCAGTCTCATCATACCAACGTCTTAAAGTTTTCGCCGATTTACACGATGTGTGGCAATTATAACGGTGGTCAATTTAGCTTTGACATTTTTTCTAGCAGCCTTAGCGACTTGAGGAGTAGCGTTAAACATTAATTTGCTTTCTCCTTTTTCTTTGTAGATGCCTTGGTCCAAAAACTGTAAATTTGTTACACATTTTAGATTTGGATTGTATTGTATGGAAATTTTTCTGTTATTGCCCCTGTATAGTAAAGGGCTTTGCCTGTTTATACAGTGTAAGTAAAATAAAATAAAAATAAAAATAAAATAAATAAAAATAAAAAGTTTTAAAACATGCAAAAGGAGTTTGTTTTTAAGATAAATCTTAAATGGCCGTTTTTCTCGAAAATGGTGCACGTTAGCAATTAGATCAACAGTACGTTTTGTCAATTCGCCCTTTGTCCTAGATACCAGGGGCAAAAAACCGCGATTAGTGTACGAAAAAAAAAATAGTTAGCATTAAAAAATTCTCGAGATATCTTCAAACAAATAACTGGAAAATTAATCTTATTTTGACAAATCGTGTCTATAGAGCAAGTAGTATCAAATATAAGAAATTGCTTTTAACATACCGAACTGATCTTCTATGATCCCTATACGTAGAATTGTAACATACCACCCCCGGGGCAAGCATTTTTTTCTTCAAAATAATCCTCATCAGTGAAACTTAAGGAGAAGCCGGCATTAATTAGGAAAAATCATTTGCAAGCGAGAATTCCAGAATCCTTTATTTCATCCGCCGCAACAATGGACTGGACTTTCACCTACACGACGGTTAAAAGCTACGCGGGAATCTTTAACACGCGCTGAAGACGTGATACCTAAAAAAGGGTGCAGCGCGAGCAACGGCCAGTCGAATGGAAGAGAGATGGATGCTGTTACAAAGGGTTGTGTGAGTATAAAAACAGCGGTGGTATCGAGCTAAAAAACACTTGCTTCCGTTTCCTCTTAACCCTTGGGTGGATTGAGAATACTCTCTGCTCAACTCCTCTCTAAGCCGAAGCCGGTGCGATCGAGAATACTCTCTGTTGGTTTTACCTATCACTGAAGTACCTACTACTATCCATATATACAGTTGTATCGTATTTATTTATCTACTCTGATAAAAATCCCTTAGTTAGAAATTCTAATTAATTCTTTTTATTTCAGGAGCGTTGTAATAAGTAAAAGTAAAGCTCGTAAAATTGTATTTATTTGTAACATAATAACAGATCTTCCTAAGCGGTTCCGACGGCACAGTCATTCAGAATTCATCGACAGGGTAGCCAAATTTCTCCCTCTCTCAAATCAGAAAGAACAGGTCTGCTTGAAGTCATTTCAGTCATTACAAACATTCAAAGAGAAATTTTCAAAAGCAATCAGAAAAAGAATTGAGACGTCTCAAAAACAAACAAAAGGCCAAAACAAACAGATAGGTAGAAACAGAAACAAAAGACATGTCACCTCACTAACCAAGGGAAGTTTAACTTCATTTCTAGTTTGTTTGTTAAGTATCAATTTGTACCTCATTTCGAACTTTGACAACTAAAAACCTCTCAGAAACGCAAAACAACAACATTCAAACAAATCGAGGTTTACATCAAAAGTTGGAGTAGCATACTTATAACATTAATAAGAACAAATGAAGGAATAAAACCAAAACAAACAAAAAACAAACAAAACCGAGTTCCGTAATGTCAGAGCATAGCCTTTTGCGGTAAACTCAGATCCAAAGAGATCAAGGTATTTTCTTTCAGCAGTTGCGCGAATGCGAGAGTGCCTTCAGTGTTTTTATTATTGTGTAAGTCGCGTAAAACCGATGTTCACTTGAACAGAGTGGCCTGAGGGAGAAGGTCAGTGGGATGCTGCCTTTGTCTCTTGTAGGTCCTGGTAATTTCTCTTGGTAAAACTTACCTGCAAATTGATGATTTAGTCAAATCAGGAAACAGAGAAACAGTAAAACCACAAGCTTGAAATTGAAGTAAAACTTGCCCAATCAGGCAACACCGAAAGTCTCAAAGACACCCAACCAAACACCCGACGAAAGTGAAATCATCAAACCATTCAATTCATTGTCAGGTCAGGAATTTTTACGGCAACCCTCACACACACAAAAGCCAAAGGCAAACAGAGAATAAGATGATTGAGATAACTCAAGCAGGTCCTTTTCAAACCAGCTGCAGGAACAGCATTGGAAGGTCTGAATAAATAGATGTAAAATTAACTAATAGTAAATTAATTAAGGTAACTTAAGATTCATTGTAAGGAATGAACTGGTATCCAGTTTGAAAATGGATGAAAGGTGATATCATTTCATTTTTTAATTTTTAAGCTAATAAATTTTGATCACACAGGTATTTCTTGACTCCTGAGCTTTTGCATACCCTATCCGAGAACCGAGGGTGGCTACAAGAAGAAACGACACAACGAGGAGGGTCCTGGCCGCTTTTTCTAGACGATCATCGGGGGTAGGGGGGTGGTTGTTACAGAATACAATCTACACAAAAGAAGAAAATATTATACGTTTTTCGTTGTTTTTCAAAATATAAAATAGTTTTCGGAAAAATTTCTTTGAATGACTGTTATTATTCTTCGAATTTTGAAAAAAATCTTCCTTTTCGCTCTCTTACACCCTAAAATGACTCTGATGCCAGAATATAGCTTTCTGAGCTTAAAAAGCAACTTTACGTAAGTACAAATAAGTATAAGTAGATAGGTAGGTACCTGCATATTATTATGAAATGTTGAATTAGGTACCTACTTACTTTATTAGAGCTGTTTGCAATAGTTATACAGCTCGAATTTACATAAAAACATTGCACTTCAAGGAAAATAAACTCGTAACGTAGTAAAGCTATAAAATGCAGAAATAAACACTCTTAAATCCGGTGAGAGTCCTTAGGTGTCGTCGAAATGTCGACCTACTCGTAGCTTGGTCCAATTTAAATAATTTAATTAATCGGATTATAATAAATATGAAGAAACGACTCCCAACGCTAATTTCGCTTATAAATTTGATAAATTGATTGTTCAAAACGACAAGCTCTCGGCTGTGTTATTTAACCGATTTATTCCCAGTATTTTCTAGATAAATTCCGCCCAAGTTAAATGGCCCCTCGTAATATAAAAGGCAAATATAACAAAATGAAGATGCTGTACGAGTCCTTAGGGATGTCTGGAGTACGACGATAAAGTACTTTTATTCAGACTTTATCTGAATTATTTATTACAATCAGGTCCCTTACTTCTTTTGTGGACCTTTTATAGCCTTGAGTTTCTTATGAACTCAAGGCATTCAGTTTTGTTATTATTATTATTATTATTATTATTATTGCAATTATTATTTTATTAAGTTTTATAACCAATTACGAAAACAACTTTTCTTCTTATAATTTTTAATGAATATTTACCCTGAAACTCATCATCTTCAACAGATATACTCACCATTTGAGATATGTATACTAACATATTTTTAATTCTAAATTATTTCTTTATGAAAAATTGATCAAATCAATCAAAAAGTCTTGCAGAAACCTAGTTTTGAAAATAATGGTGTATTTTGAAGCAATTTTTTTAGAGGTATCATATCCCGAATTTAATCTGGGAGTATTATTATGCGTATTATAAAAAGAACTAATTTTATATCTCTTTTGAGGATGTTTCGCGATACATCGTGGGACAAAAAATTGAGGAAACTCACTTATCGTGATCTACGCTACGAGTCTATTAGTCTATCGATCAGCATTGATGGATATCATCATTGCATTATCAGTGCAATTTATCTGACAATCGAAAGGGTAGGCAATAAATCAAACCTCTGATTTAATATTTAAGTCTTTTATTTAATAGTTGCTTTTTAACAGGTTAAAATACATACATAAATGAACATGTATTTGAGAAGTTGAGAGGTCTTTATAGGAAAAGTGCTAGTTTTAGATTGTGCATGCCTAAATAATCTTAGTTGTCTATGTTAAAACTACTACAGTGGAATATCTTCTTTAGGCAATTTGAAACTTTCGTTCAAGACCTTTTCTTTTAGTATGATAATCAATTAGGCACTGAACCTACTTACTTTTAATATCAATCACAAAATTAAGAAGAGTATATCCAATTTTTAAAACCTAAAAATATTATTAATTTATAGAGTAGAAATATCTACTACTTAATATAAAACTATCCAAGAATATGAAGTATCTCCCATACCTTAAGTAGAGTAATGTGGGACATGGTTGAAAGAGGACTGTAATTTAATTCTTCCGGTTTTTGACTTCTGATAAGAATGAGTAGAATGTATCGTTGACTTTCTGGGTTAGCTTCGTACCAATCCGAATTGAGGACTTTGCAGCAAAAGGGGGGCAGCTCCATTTTTGGTCACTTTTCACTTTATACATGCGTCAATATGAGAAAAAAATTGTCCATCGATTGGTGCAAAAACGAGGCAAATCCAACAATAAATAAGAAAGATATCGGAGTTTTGGGAGCTGCCTCCATTATCATTTGGTGCAAGAAAGATGCAGCTCCGGAGCTGCCTCCTTTTTGCACCAAGCGTTAGGAAATTTCCACCGTAAACAAACAAGTGCAGTGGAGAGCCGTTGAGACAGTTTATCAGTTCGCATCAGTATACACGTGGCGTGCAGCCTTGCAACATTGTTTTAGGTGCATTGATTTGTTGGAACACGTGTTAGTTGTATTCCAGATAGCGTTCATTAATTAATTATTATTATAATAGTAAGGTATTATTAGTAGTGTACCTAATAATGAGTGATTTAGAGACTTCAAGTGGTATTGTTAGCCTATTTGGTGAGAGCTCAGACTTATATGAACCGTCTAGTTCTGAAAGTAGTTCGGGCGAGTCGGATCACAATGCACCAGGTCCATCCACCAAAAGAAAGCGAGTAGAAAAGAAGTCTCAACGAAAAATGCAATCAAGCAGGAAGAGTAATGATGCTGATGAAGATCTACCGAAGACTTCAAAGAAGACAAGAAAAAGCGTAAATTCGGCCTCTTGGAAGCGTAATGTCATAAAGAGGTCTATTGCGCAAGGAAAGGGTTATTTAAATTGGAAAGGAAAAGAGGTAGAAGCAAGAAAAACAGGACCGAATTGTGCATGTAAGTTCAAATGCTTCCAAAAGATATGCAATGATAGTAGAACCCTAATTTTGTCAAAATTTAATGATCTGGGAGACAGAAATATTCAAAATACATACTTAGGAGGGCTAATTAAAACAGAAAATATTCAACGCGTACGAGCCAAGACAGGCGCGGGAAAAAACCGAAGTTGTTCTCACACATATAGCATTAAATTGGGGAAGGAAACAGTAAGGGTTTGTAGAGCCGCTTTTGCATCAATACATGGAATATCTAAAAAACGCGTGGACAACGTCTCAAAATCATTTTCTTTTGGACAAAATGTATCAGCTTCTCTTAACCAGCGTGGTAAACACCAAAACAGAGTGAATAGGCTTTCACAAAATCTTATAGAAAAAATTGATACACACATTGGCAGCTTCCCGCGACGTGAGTCGCACTATAGTAGGCAGAAAAGTGCTCGATTCTATTTGTCTCCAGACTTAAATGTCAAAAGAATGTATGAACTATACTTACAAAAAAATGAACCTGAGAGTATTGGTAATACTCAATACAAGCCCAAAGTTTCGTACGATTTTTATTTTAGATACTTTAAGAAAAATTTTAATTACCGTTTTGGATCCCCTCGATCAGATACGTGCAAGAAGTGTGATACACTACATAACAAGTTACAAGATAAAACCATTGATGAAAAAGAAAAACAAGAACTACAAAATCAGAAGACTCACCACGAGACTAAAGCTGCTACATTTTTTTCCGATCTGAAAGAGAAAACCAAATTATGCAAAGAGAACGAAGAAGTTGAAGTACTAACATTCGATTATCAACAAAATCTTCCTTTGCCAAAGGTTCCATCAGGCGAAGCATTTTACAAGCGACAGCTTTGGACTTACAACTTCTGTATTCATTCCGGTAAGACCAGTAAAGCTCATTTTTTCATATACGATGAGACTACTGCCAGAAAATCGCCGAATGAAGTAATATCTTTTTTATATTATTATATAAATAATATCCTTCCAAAAACAGTTAAAGTGCTGTACCTCTTCTCCGATAATGCTGCTGCTCAAAATAAAAACATGACAATAGTACAGTTTTTCCATATGGTTGTAAAATTTACACTTATTCAAAAGATTGTACACCGTTTTCCTGAACCAGGCCACAGTTTCCTCCCGTGCGATCGCTGCTTTGGCGTAATCGAGAAATTTTTAAGGAAAAAAGACTATGTCTTTTCTCCTACCGAATACTCCAAAAATATTCAACAGGCATCAAAGTCATTTGTTACTATCATGGGTAACCAGAATATGATTTTGAACTTTAGTGCTCATTACGAGAAGCATTTTAAAAAAGTGATTGTGAATGACAACAAAGAAAGATTCAAAATTTCTACATATCGCATATTTCAGTATAGTAAAGATAATCCAGACGTTGTTAGTGTCAGTGTATCAACTGGTATGCCTGTGTTCTCCCATTTTTCCATTTTAAGGCTAGGTGAAAATCACCCTACTGTGCAACCAACTGTTCCAGTATACAGAACACCTTTACCCGTCAAAAAAGCCAAATATAACGACGTGATGCAGCTAGCCAACAACTTTGTTCCTCCTGATAAAATCGACTTTTTCCGGCAATTAAAAAGTGAAAAGTCCGGAGAAGCTACTCCTACAGCTAATATATCTGGTACTGATGACGATGACCAAGCCGATGATTAAAATATCTTTTATCGTTTTTTAAAGACAATCAGAATGTTATTTTTATTTTCAAAATATATTTAATTTGATAACTAAACTGTATTAATTTGTTACTAGAAAAATAAACACACTTCCCTAAAATTTCAGCAAAATTGGTGCAAAAGGGGAGCAGCTCCATTTTTCAAAATGTTATAAAATAATATACTTGCGAAAAAAATCTTCAAAATTTGCATATTCTTATGAGGCATACTGTTATTTATAACATAGCAAACGTCTTGTGAACATTTGTTGAACATAGAATTTTTAAAAAGTTTTTTTTAATTTTCCACAAAAAGGTGAAAATGGAGCTGCACCCCTTTTGCTGCAAGGTCCTCAATTGTATATATCTGCATATAGTTTTTCTTGCTGCGTAAGAGAAATGTACTCTTAGTAACTAGGAAGGATTATTTTAAGATCCTACTAGCTAACTATAATAAAAATATATGGGTCAGGGGGGTATTATGGCATACCAATTTATTTATTCAAATTTTTCTGGAATAAGAAATTTGGAAGTACCCCGCTACCTTTAATAAATAAGTAAGTACCTATAATTAATTTTTTCTATAGTTTAGTTAATAAAATATAAAAAAAAACAATATTTTATTCATAATAAAAAAAGGTTGATAATATAAACCAATGGATGTTCAGACATATTCAGTGTATCACAGTGACTCACCCTGTATAACTACTGTGAAAGATTCATAAAATATTATGTGCTAATGCTGATTTTGTTATCGATTTGTTTCATAAAATTAGGATATTAGTAATTCTTTACCTCATCAATAAGCCTTTGCCCGACATTATGGAATGTAATTTGGAATGAAACTTCGAAAATGAAATGCAAAGTCTGCCATAGTGACTCTGCCTTGAAAGCAATGAAGGTTGCCTCCAACACTCCAATTATGACAGGTGAAAATATAAACACAGCAGTCATAGCGGCACTTATAAGTTTACTTGTTTGCTTGGATAATCTGAAATGAATAATATTATCAACTTTTCAATTTAAAAGATTTTAATAACGCGGTTACCTCAACCAATTGTTATGGTAAACTATCCACTCCTTCAAACATTTCTTTTGTAGATCGACATTCATATCCCTGCTTATCTTCGGGAATATTTTCCTTAAGTGATACGCTCTTGATAAAAGAAGAGCTATCATAAGGATTGCTAATAGTGCTGTTAATATTGTAAAATTAACGAAAATCATTGTACTATATATCTGCACACTTAACACAATCTCCTTGAAAGGACTTCTCGTGAAATCAAAAAATGGGTATTTTAATGAATAAATCCCACAAATACAACTTATATTTAATTTTTCATAAGCTAATCTTTTTACTTTACTGGCATAGAGTCTGCCAACATATCCAATAAGAAAAAGTGTGCAGTTTACAAAATAGATTGCAATGAAATTCTTTATAAAAAATTCGTTAATGTATTTCTTCTTTTTCGGTTTTTCATTTTCACTTTCAAAAGAACACAATTCAATACAATGTTTTTCCAAATCTTTGACGTTCAACTTTATCACATAACAAACTGCACACGTCATAAATGCAGAAAGTTGACAGAAAATATCGTCCACGAATTCTGAAATAATTTTATGACCTAAAACAGTTTTTATTAATAATAAATTAGGAAGAGGTACAAGAGATAAGACATCATGGAAAAAATTAATGAAAATAATTCAAAAGAAATATTTGAAAAAGTTAACATATTTATCGTGTGAGCAAATGAAAACATAATTTAGGTAGGCCCTGGAAAAAAATTTCATGTCTTAGATTGAATCCTACGATAAAATCACTGTCATTAATTTTAAAAATCTTATTTTTCTTATTTTGTGATTTTGAGTGGTCTGGGGTGCGTTCATGAATTACAGTTTGCATCATACATGAAAAACTCTGGATGCGTTCATAAAATAACCAGTTCGCTTGATTGGATAAAAATCTAGCATCGTTCATAAATTGCCGATGACGACGCTTGAAGTGCACTCGCAGAGTTTTGAAGAAACACATGGGTGAATCAATTCTGTGCATAATATTAGTAAATTACAAAAAATAGTATTAAATTAAAAAAAAAAGTGTGAATCTGACAGTTAAACATAATCTAATATTTGGAATTATTATTTCCTTTGCTTGCTCGTTCGAATTACGTTCATAAAATGGAACAATCTGACGATATTCCGGAAAATGTAAGGCATCACTCTGGTTGTTACACATAAACGTCAGTTTCTGTTTATGAACGCATTCCACCTTCAGGGTCGTATTTGTGTTTTTGAACCGTACCACCTATCTGGAATTTTTTAGGTAAGGGTGTGACAAGGCAAGATTCCGTTGGCACAGCTATTTAGGAGAAGCACAGACATACCAACTTTATGAGAATAGTTTTTCGAAAAAAAATTGGGCGAGCGACTGTCCGGCAAAAATTTATAAACATTATTTCCAGAACAGTTTGCCCTCTTAAAAAATGGCCACTACTAGAGCCACAGATTACAGACCTTACTTTTATCATGAGCATGAGTGCATAGTAGGAAGAAAGTTCCTAATATATGGTGTAAACATCTCTGGATTTATTCCCATTTTCATTGGTTATGTTACTTTATTCTTGTTTGATTTTATTTTTATATCTTGTGGTGGATTCTTTCTGGCGTGTGTTTATGTTAAACCCTCAGGTGCAAATACTTAATAAATGACTTTACTATAATTAATAAGTAGATAGATAATTCGATAAGTAATAGGGCCTTAAACATAAATACCTACCATTTTACAAAGGGCAAACTGCAGACTAAGGAAAACTATTATTAGATATTACTTAATCCTTTATTGCTTTGGCTTGAACATGACATTTTTACGGGGTTTGCAGTGTCAATAATCCAATAAACTTTACGGTAACTGGAACAATCTCCGAATAATTTATGTCCGCGTTATTCAAGAAATCACAAAACTAATTTTAACAACCTGATGCACCTTATTTCAGCAAATGTCAAAATAATTATTATTTGACAATAAAATTGGAAAACAAGAAGAAGGCAATATCAGAATGAGTTTACGATTTTACAAACCAAAATTTTCATTTTACAGTTTTACAGATCCAATCTAAGACATGAAATTTTTTTCCAAGGCCTACCTAAATTATGTTTTCATTTGCTCACACGATATAATGCAATACTTTCTATTATGAATTTATTTATATACCATTTATTTATTATCTACCAACACCTATTAATAATAAGTCCCTCAGACTAAGTACCACAGCTTTTTGAGGTTATCTATAAAATCCTGAAAAAATGCAGGGTGTTTAACTAGCAGACCGACATAGCTTAAGGATAGGTGTAGTATTTCAAGTCGATTCAGGATCTGGTTTTGAAATTTTTCTGAGGCCATTCGTTTCGATGTTACAGGGTGCTTTATGCATTTTGCCGAAGTTTTTAATGAACAATATCTTTTGAACGAATTGATGGAATTTAATGAAATTTGGTAGATATGCTCTACCAATGACACTTAATACCTCGCTTTTTTCGTCGATAACTGCAGGGCCGTACTTAATTTTTCAGGTCTCTATCAGTTTTGTCAAAAAGTTCACCCTGTATGTATTTTATTCAAAGTTTAGTACTATTTTCTAGAACTACAAGAAAAATGCTACAATTGCGGTAAAACATTACTTGGCACCATTAAACTGAATCGAGAAGAAAATAAAAACTTTTAGTTTTTTCAGGATTTCATATCATGGTTGATAATAATGTAACACTTCGACCCCTGCCTGTTTGTTTCTGAGAAAAGTTTACCTTGAGATCGTCTAGGATTGGATGTAGAACCAAACGTTGTGTTTCGTGGTTTCGAGATTCGTTATTGAGGTATGCCGGAAGCAAAGGGCTAAGTTAAGGATTTTGATTTCTGACGTTCGACTAAAATTTCTTGATTTCTCGATTTCCGTTTTCTTTTAGCAAAATAATAAACAAATTAATTGTAGGATGGGGGTAATCGTTTTAATTTCTTCTTTCATACTAGGAATTATCCCCGACTTTACAATCCTTTATTTATTACTTTACTGTTTGTTGTTTAAGTGTTTCCTTAAACATTGTGTTGTGAGTCAACGACATTCGAGTTCGAATATAAAGGGCCCCTTCTGGTAGCTGGGAGAACCACTTTTACTTTCATTCTTTCTTTGAAGCAAAGTGCGGCGTTGCCGCTTGTACTAAACGTTAGAGAAGTCGTAGCTTACTAGGCTCATTTAGCGCTTTTGTGTTTTGCTCAAGATATGCTTCATTTATTTTTACCTCAGGTTTGTGAGACCTGTTTACCTTAATTGTTTATTCGTACCTCAGGTTTGTGAGACCTGTTTACCTTAATTGTTTATTTTTGGATATACTCTGAACTTGCCTTATTCGGGCGTAGCTTTCTTAGCAAGTAATGTTTTATTACCTCCCAGCAATATTCAGGTATTTGATAGTCCTTGGACTAGAAGTTCTGGTTTATTAATGAAAAATTCCTTTTTAATAGGATAATTTTCATTCGGCGAGATTGAACACATCTCTCGAGCTTTTCGACTTTGTTAACAGAATCATGATCACCTCTGATCGAATTACAGACCCCATTCCTTTATTATTGCTCAGACGCAATAATTAGAGTGTTGGAAAATTGGGCTAACCTACTCGGATATAACCAGCTATTGCGGGCGTAGCTTCTGAAGCAGATGACCAACAGCATCTCCCAGCCGTTTTATCGAGAATTACCTATCAAAAGGAATCGGGATAACCAAATCAGTTTAGTGATTACGTTTCTCGTTAATCCATCGTTTTTCGTGACGTGCACTTCGGAACAAGCCTGAGCGCTGCTATGACTCCTCTATCGTTTTATTTACTTTCTTTTGAGCTTCTCGCATCAACCTTTGTTTTACACAATTTTCGTGAAATTTCCTGACTTGTGGTTTGCTTTGGCCTACTCTATCCTACTCTGAGGGTGCTTTATTGCCCCGTTGCGTACTACGATTTCCACTTTAAATAGTCATGCTCTTTTACCGGTTACCCGAGGTCTTCATCTGGAATTCGAGATGAATCTCTCCCCCAACGTGTGGTAGTCGAGTACCTATTATAACTCCTAATCGAATATTGTGTTGTAACTGTTATTTCCTTATACGTGAGGAGCAGGTGCTACATCTGACAACCCTGCCTTGGCCTACTTTATCTCTGAGGGTGCACCGGCACTGCCGTCACTATTTCTTGTCATAGCGCTTTACAATGGGAGGAATAATGGGCTCACTTTAACTTTCTAAAATGTCGTATTTAAAGGGACCGGTTCTTTCCTAATATTCGGTCGATCCTACATAAATAAACTCGGACTCCTTGAGAAAATAGGATGATTTGTTTATTGTGTTCGTTGTCAATTTCCTAACTTGGAGTATTTTTGATAATGGGCCGTTTTATTTATTCACAGGTTATTAATTCCTGACCTGGGTCTATTTTCTTCCTAGCTCTATCTCGATTTCCTATACAGGAAATTTATTTCTTTACCTTATATATTTTAACGTCGGTTTATAATTTTTACGTTAACATTGGTCGGGCGTTTATTTATCGGGGCCGTCTTTCTTATTGTGCCGGCGATTGAGGCCGGTGCTTGAATCGGGGTTCTTTCTTTTGCGGTCGGACATGGTTATTTTCTAGAGACAGAAATTGTCCTTATGAATCACGGATCTCTCCTCGATTCTTAGTGAAACTAAATTCGAATCTTATGGATGGATTGACTTAGAAAATGGGTTTTAATGCTTGTTGTGTCAGCGTATGAATTTCTCGCTCCTTCGAATAGTTCTAATTGCTCTTTAAGGGAGAATTTCACATTTAGCAAAGTAGATGAAAACAGAAAGATGCCTAATCAATTTTTAATTTTTATTCAGCAATACAGAAATGAGGAGCGGTGCGATACCCTAAGGGGGTTTCCACCGGTTGGATAGGAATTTTGTTTATACGATAACAGAAACAGTGCGATACCCTCTAGGGGTTTCCACCGGTAGGATGCAGAAAAGAAAAACGGTGCGATACCCTCTAGGGGTTTCCACCGATTAGATAGGATTTTTGTTTATGCGATACCCTCTAGGGGTTTCCAAAAGATAGCGGAGGAAAGAGTCAGTCTGGCGATGAGCAAAGTCTAAGCAAGACTGACCAACCCTTTACATCCGATGCGTGCTTTTATAGCCGGATTTCAACAAGGCACCTTTGTCTTATTGGGCGCGAACGTGTCGTCGGTTACTTTCTATCACGACCTGCTCGCGTGATTCTTTACGTAACACAATACATTCAGGAAATTTCCGTTCCGTTGACTCTCGTGCCTGTATCAAAGAAGGCGAGCTGCCGAGATTCCTATTATTATTCTCAGGCCGGCTATCCCGTGGATATGAATGAGAAAAGAAACGAAAAATTGTAATTATTTTACGTACCTAGGGCAGGTTTATCTCAATAATTTTCGAAAAATTAAATGCAATTTTTTTAAACTTGCGTATTTTGTAGTTATTGCAAATAAATTTGCTTGATCTATAGATTTACCCAAGATTAGGGACAGTTCTAGATTTTTTCGAGATTAAAATAAGTTTTAACAAGAAAAACAACTAATAAATAAGAACAAATAACCAAAATAAATAAATTGTTTTTTTTAATGAATACTATACAGGGTGTTAAGAAAATGACGGATAAACTCTTCAGTACATTGTAGGGGACACTCAGATGGAGTACGGGATAAATAATTTAAAAAATTCTGGTCTTCAATTTGGTGAGATAAAAAATGCCAAAGTTAACATTTTACTATCTTTGTTTTTCGGTATTTGCAAAAACTAGATGATTTTACAGATATAAAAAGGGTACCTTAATCGTTATCAATTAGAAAAATTGCTTAAGATATATTACTGGCTTGGAAAATTTAATAAGAATGTTTTTTCTTTTCTAAGATGCTGAAAAAAAAGCATTTCGCAACAACGGTTTTGATACGTTGACTACCTACATTGTTAGAAATTAGACGAAATTACCAAATAATGCCAGCAATTATTGTGTTAAACGTTGCCAAATTTATTGTTCAATATTTTGCTTATATCTTTTTAAATGTAGCTCTGGATTTTTTAAAATTATTTTTCCCGTACTCTACTGAGTGTCCCCTACAATGTACTGAAGAGTTTATCCGTCATTTTCTTAACACCCTGTATTATGTATTATTACACGGTCCATGCATACTTACATGTAAGTGCGTATTTCAACACATAGATCAGGTGTGCCAAGCTCCCAAATAGAATAAAAATTATCGATGAATACATAAAAACTTTCAAACTTTTCACCAAAAATGGATGCCTTTTACCCCATTCATCTGATTGAATTAAGATACAACGAACCAAAAAGAATATCGAACCAAAGTATTTTTCCGCTTCTTTGTTTGTTGCTAAAGCGTTTGTCTGATTTATTTCCATTGTCAAGGGCGTAATCTCAATGTTCAGAGACAATCTCTAAGACGCGAATGAGCAAATCGAATGTAGAGAGTCCGTTCTTAAACAAGCCGATAATCAAAACGTATTAAAGTTTAGGAGGGTTATATAAATTTTGTTTGAGTTACACGATAAATAAAATAAATGATTAATCAAGAATTCACCAAGGTTAATGAAGCTAGGCCTGAGACATTACTAAAACTGTTTCAATGTAAGAACTATAATAAATAATGAAATGAACTTACCGTACTGAAGTTTTCGTCGGCAATTACACTCAGAACTTTGTTCTATCAACAAAAACAATGTCCCAAATACTAAAATAGAAGTAAAAAAGAAAAAGTAAGAATTTACTTAAAATGTGAATGTAAAATATCTGCCAAAGGGGGAAAATGTCATACTTTTTTCCTGTCGAAGAAAAATTATTTATTCTTTTGTCATAATATATGTTTATCGTGGGCGGGAGAATTTGAGAAACGTGGTATTTTTTTTGTAATCTGGGAGTCAGAATCGTTCCTCATTGCACGTTCTGAGCTCTTTTTCTTATAATAAAAAACTAGTTTTTTTTTTCATAATTATTTTATTAACAAAGTGGTTTTGGACAGAGAATAATACTTGAATAATAGTATGTATTTGAGAATCGGACAGATCTTTGTGTAAAAGTGCTAGTTTATTAAAGTTATGGCTAAGTAAATAAGGTCTCTAAGCCAAAATTTCTACAGTGGAATAGTCATCTCTTAGCAGTCAAGATGTCCGTTTTTTGATAAAAATAAAATATTATTAGGAAGTGTACTTACTTTTAACATTAAGCACAAAATTTAAAAGAGTATATCCAAGTTTTAACACCTAAAAAATTATTAAAAAATTATTTTTTATTCATGCTATACATATACAAAATTCATACAAAACTTAATACAAAATTTTTGAATAAAAATGAGCACCCATCATACCTTAAGTAGAGTAATGTTGGAAAAGGTTGTTAGAGGACCATACTGTAATTCTTCAATTTTTTGACTTCTAATAAGAACCAGTAGAATGTATCGCCGACTTTTTGGATTAGCCTCGTACCATTTCGAATTGTATATATCTGCACATAATTTTTCTTGCTGCGGCAAATAAATATATTTTTAATGAATTTCAATAAGAGGAGGGATTTTGTAGGAATTAGAGATTTTCTCTAATAAAAAATATGTTAGGGTAAGTACCAGTAATAAAAATTTCTAAGAACAAAAAACAGGACACTAATCAGTGAGTAAAAAGACAAAAAAAAAAAGAAAACTAGAATTGACCAATATTTTATTTCTTAGGTATGATTTTCTTCTACTTTATGATTGTAGGTATTTTTCATTAAAGATATTTAAAACAATTAGGATCGTCCAGCGAAAAAATATATGTCCAGCCAAATATACATATACATGATAGAACGGACCTACGATTAAGGCCAGCTAACAAGTAGGTATAGCAATAAAAGGGCGCAGCAGATTTTATGACCCAGGTAAGCACGCCTTGTGCTTAGGATTGGTTTGACCGCTCTTATTGGTTACTTTAACCAGGTACCGCGGCTCGACTTGCTGAACAACAGCAAACAGAAAGTGTTGACTTTGTCCTTCCTCCTACCTGCTCTGGATGCATCTTGAGCTTCAAAGTATCCCATCCTCGAACAACCTTGTTGACTCAGTTTTCTCCACTTGCATACAGCGATTGCATATTAGTTGTCAGGGAAGAATTATTGAGGCCAGTGAAGGTGTTGGTGGGACAAATAAATTATGGGTTAGGACTATGTATTTTTTCCTCGTGTACGGGAACAGAGAAACGTTCAGAAGTGTGACCACCAAAGAAGACGGCAGGTAAAAAAAGAGTTTTATTAGAGCGGTTGGATCGTTTCTTTTTCTTCTTATAAAATTCTAACATTGTCGTAATTAAGTGTCCACCACGTGAAATATTCTACTGAGTGTTTCTTACCCAGTATAATAATCACAGTATCAAAAGTCGACCGTTTCTGACCTTTCAGAAATTTTGGTATCTACTTTGAAGTCTCTTTGGATTAAGGGAGTACAGTAGAATAACTGGTCAAATTCAAGCGCGTCAACACCTCTATTAAATTTTTTTTATATTTTTCGAAGAACGTCCATGTCTACAGGAAATTTTCCGCCTATTTTTGCATTTCCTTCATGCCCTCTAAGTTAAAAAAAACTTTATACTTCAAAGATCTTGAGGAGTAATTTTATACATCTTCTTCAGCTGTTACCTGACAAAGCCACGATGATACAAATTTCATAGTCGTTGCATCGTTCCTACCTGTGTTGGGGACATCCGCACAGAAACTTTCAGCTTTTACAAAATGACGAAGGTCTGGCAGTCGCTGGCTCTTAGTCTATTAATTATTAAAATGAATCAGATATTTTTCACAATAATGTCGTGTGCTATGAAAATATCCAAATTCACGTTATTATAGTTTGTCCAGTGAGAGTTGTCCGTTGTCATGCCACACTGATTCTGACTAAATAATTTCATTTACCCCCTTAAGTGGGCAGGAATTTGAACGCCTTCCACACCCTGGTGGGTGAATTTTTTTTTCTTTAATAACTTTTTTTTCAAATTTTTAAATTAATCTACACATCATACTGATACCAAAAAATTTTTTTTTTTTTAGTTTCCCATCTCATTGGCGGGTACTACCTTTTATAAAAAGTTTTTCTTAGCCCATGTCGCTATCTCAATTGGGGCCTGCACGCGGACGTGATATGTAAACCAATTAATCTAGCCGCGGAGCAGCGAGAGCCGGGGGCGGAGCCTAGCGCTCCCTCTCCTTTATCTCTTCTCTCACAGACACACACGCTAGACTAATTGGTTTACATATCACGTCCGCTATTTACTATGCTCAGAGTTGAATTAAGCGAGTTATGTGCAAAAAACCCATTGCCGATGTCTTCGCATGCACATTTCTCCGCCAGGGCGTCGATAAAATTTTTGAAAATGCCACCAAAATTAAGAGGGGGTCCAACTTTATGAAAAAAAATCACAAAAAATTCTCGAGTCCAAGGCGGATGGAGCCTTTTTTTTTGACAGACCCTCTCCACTATAAGTTGCCGCAGAACAAATGAATCTTAGAACATGTTAAGTCGTTTTACTATATTTTGAGACGTTTTCGACGCACGTAAATTATTTTTATTTATAATTTAGAATGGTACACATTATTATTTTTTACCTCATCGATAAGCCTTTGTCCAAAGATATTGAGAGCTATCTGTAATGAAACTTCAAAAAGGAAATGAATGGTCTGCCATGCTGACCCAATAAAAGCAATGGAAGTTGCCTCTAACATTGCAATCATGATAGGTGAACATACAAAAAAAATAGCGCTAGATGAACTTGCAAGTTTATTTGTTTGCTTTAATAGTCTGGAATGAACAATATTATCAATTATTGAATTTATAAGTTTGTTAATTACTCTTACCTCAACCAGGTGTTATGGTTAACAACCCATTCCTTCAAACATTTCTCTTGTAGTTCGACATTCATATCACTGCTTACCTTCGGAAACATTTTTCTCAAGTGATACAATCTTGATAAAAGATAGGATACCATAACAAGTAGTAAAAATGACATTAGTATTGCGAAATTCGCGAAAATCGTTGAGCTGTATATCTGCAGAGTTAACACAATCTCCTTGAAAGGACTTTTCGTGAAATCAAAAAATGGGTATTTTAATGAATAAACCCCGCAAATACAACTTATATTCAATTCTTCGTAAGCTAAGTTTTTTATTTTACCGAAATAGACTCTAGCAATGAATCCACTAAGGAAAAGTGTGCCGTTGACAAGATAGAGCGGAATAAAATTCTTTATGAAAAATTCGTTAATGTACTTCTTCTTTTTCGGTTTTTCATTTTCACTTTCAAAAGAACACAATTCAATACAATTTTTTTCCAAATCATTTAGGGCCAACATTGTCACAGAAAAAATTCCACTCCCCATAAATACTGCAAGTTGACTAGAAAAGTCATCCATGAATTCCGGAATAATTTTATGAGCTGAAAACAATTTCATGTTAGAAACAAACTGGGAAGCGCTACATTGGAAGTTTAAGTTTTGGACATTTTGATGTGATAGTCTATATAAACGTTGATGATAAAGTGCTTTGGTGTTTATTGTTTGTTTTATTTAAAAAAATTCCCCATAAATCAGAATTATTCATTCATCGATTAAAATTTAATTAAAATAAAGAGATCACCTGCCTATTAGATACTATGACCAAATTATTGATAAATTTTGACAGTTAAAATCATTCACAGAAAGCTTAAATAAAAAGTCTTGACCACCTTGATGAACCTTTTCTAGGTTATCTCTAAGCCAATTTTCAATTTGGAAAAATAGCTAAATAAAGAATCGAGTACTTGATTGATTTGAGTATTTGAAAAAAATATAGAGGGTCCTATTCATTGTTTTAAGGGTGGCGGATGTGACTTAGAGAATGTTGAGGTGTCATATTATAGAGCTCTCAACATTTTCAATATGCCCCTAGAGTGATCTGCTACTATAACAGAATTGTACATTTAGTACACAGGGCGTTGTTATTTTAAGGAATCGATTTTACCTAGGCCAATCATTTTCGTGCATTGGTTTTTGAAATAAATATCATAATATGCGTTATTAAACGGCGCGCATTTATACTTACATTCTAGTGCGTATTTCAAAATGTAGATCAGGTGTGTCAAGCTCCCAAATAAAATGAAAATTATCGATGAGTACATAAAAACTGTCAAACTTTTTACCAGTAAGCGATACCTCTTACGCAATTTATCTGATCGCATTACGAGACAACGAGCCAAAAAGAATATTGAACCAAAATATTTTTCCGCTTCTTCCTTTGCTGCTAAAGTGTTTGTCTGATCTATTTTCATTGTCACGAAAGTAATGTCAATGTTGAGAGACAATTTCTGAGACAAGAATGAGCAAATCCAATGTAGAGAGTCACATTTAAATACCCATAAGTATATAAAGAAATCGTATTAAAGGTAAAGAACATTATATAAATTTATTGAATAAGCCATTAAGACAAATGAATGATATAAGTAAGTATATAATCTACCAAGGTTAATGCAGGAGCCGATAAGCTGCAGAAAATATGAAAATTAAATGACTTTATAAGTATAAGTAAATGTGAATAGATTTAACAAAATTATGTCTGAAACATTAAAACTGTTTTAATGTAGGAAAATTATGATAAATAATCAAATGATGAAATAGACTTACCTACCTTACCGAAGTTCTTTGTTCGTAATTATTATACTGAGAACTTTGTTCAATAAAAATATATAATGTAGATTTTTAGACTCCTTGAAATGTTTTTTATTGGCTTGTATTTGAAGCAATATGAAAGTATACTACCCAAGATAATAAACCAGAAGTAAAAAGAATAAGTAATAATCTTCTTAAAAAATGTGAATGTAAAAATATCATAATTAAAAAAATAATAAAATAATAATAATAATTTTCGAATGATACTGAAGGTTAACTATTTACCTAAACGTAAAAGATGAACAAAAGATAATTAATTATAAGAAATAAGATGTAGTCGAGATTGTACTTAATTACAATTATTGTTCTTGTGCAAGTGTATTAGGTAACTGAAACAGTTTTTTTTTTCAGTCCTACTTATAAATCTCAAAAACTGTTGAGAATTTATATAACAAATCTCATTCACTTCTTGTACTAGAAACGTTTAGCTTTTGGAAAAATATGTCAAATCAAAAATTTATCTAGTGGCATAAAATTTGGTAAAAATACGTTCCTGGTTCAAGTTACACACTGAAAATTATTGTCGTAATATTAGACTAATTAATAGAAAAATGATATAAAAAATTTCGTTGAAAAGTATTGAGCTGTTTTGAATTTATGTACCTATAAAAATGTAATTTTTTTGGAACAATGAACACCTTGTAACTTCGGTAGTACCAAGTAAAATTAAATGAATATTCTACCGTCGAGGTTTGTCCTCTTATTCATAGGAAGTCTGTAAATATTTGTATATCATGAGCGGTAGAACTTGAGAAACGTAGGTAGTACCTACATTTTTGTAATCTACGAGTCACGATCGCTGTCAATAGTTCTTTTTTTGATAATCGAAAATAATTCGTAGTTATTTTATTGCATTTGAGATATGGATAGGTCCTTGCGTAAAAGTGCTACTTTAAAGTTATGCCTAAGAAATCTTAGTTCTCTAAGCCAAAATTATTACAGTGGAATTGATACGCAGTCAAGACGTCCGTTCAATTTAATTTTTATAAATAATAATAAATAATACTTAATTATGTATTAATTAATTCGAATCGGGGAAACGCTCTACTATTGGCGGGATGTCACTTCTTCTGACTGGAGGACCCGCGCTTACAGTTACCATCATTCATAACGCCGTAAACCAGGCATTCCGCTTCGGTGTAGTGAGGTGTTTTACATTAAATTGGCACATTACAGACACCAAATTTAAAAGTTTAGTACAAAATATAAAATTACAGGAGTATGGAAGTAGAATTTCAAAAGACTCACATAACTTACCAACTGTCGATGTTACAATGGCGCCTTACTGACTTCTTAATGAAATCTACAATAACAGTGGATTTTAAAGCAGGCCAGAAAGTATAAAAGACTTTGGTTCGGTTGCACAAACGTAAATTAACAATCTGTTAGATAATTACTAATTTTAAAATGCCCCGTATTATCAAAATATTGATCTGATTTTATTGTAAATAAATTATACAACCTTTTAAAAAGTTAGTTTTCGATGAAAGTGAAAGATCATGAAATACATTCGCCATGTTTTCAAATTTTACAATTTAAAATCAGTAATTATCTCAAAATTTTATATTTACGTTTGTAAAACCGACCCTCAAGATCTCATTCCACTGTCTGGGCTGTTTTTTTTTTGATAATCAAGAACGTGATTTAATTTAGAATGGTTTTATTAACAAAGTGGTTTTTGACAGAAATAAATACTTGAATATTATAGTCTATTTAAGAATTGGATATAGGTTCTTGGATAAAAGTGCAACAGCCGCAGTATTATAAAGGCTCATTAAGTTAACGGGCAGATTTCTGTGGCCATTTCTGAAGAAGGTATCGAGTCTAGGTGGAATTTTTTTAAAATTTATCTATTCTTGACATGAAAGTAATTACAAAAATGTTAATAAAATCATTTGACGTCGATATTAGCTTCAAAAACGAGCACAGAAATCTGCCCATTAGTCTAATGAGTCTTTATAATACTGGCTGTAAGTCTTTTTACTATAAGGTGACTGTTATGATTATATTATAATCCAAGTTCTTTATAAGCTAAAATTACTACATTTGAAGTGAGACAGCTCTTTATGGGCAGTCAAGACATCTATATTTTTTTTTTGATAATAAATAGTTATTATAGAATGTACTTATCTTTAACATTAAGCACAAAATTTAGAAAGGTGTATCCAATTTGAAACACCTGAAAAATTATTTATTGAATTAAATTATTGAATAAAATTAAGGAGGTACCAATCATACCTACCTTAAGTAGAGTAATGCGGGAAAATGTTGCTAAAGGACCGTAACTTATTTCTTCAGTTTTTTGACTTCTGATAAGAATGAGTAGAATGTATCGTTGACTTTCTGGTCTAGCTTCCTACCATTTTGAATTAGTAGAGAGGGTCTAACTTTCAAACCGCCTTGGACTCAAGAATTTTTTTTGATTTTTTTTTCATAAATTTGGACCCCCTCTTCATTTTGGTGGCATTTTCAAAAATTTAATCGACGCCCTGGCGGAGAAATGTGCATGCGAAGACATCGGCAATGGGTTTTTTGTACATAACTCGCTTAATTCAACTTTGAGCATAGTAAATATCTGGTCAAAAAATGAAGAGCTCTCGAAGACGCGTAATTTGAACTTTGACTGGTCCAAATCGGTCAAACGGTTCTCGAGATATCGCATTTTCAGTTTTAAGGCCCTTTCTTCAGAGTTCCGCCGCGGTGCGAATACACCGCCGTCCGTGTTCGCGTGTTTTGCATGGAAAAAATCGACTTAGGGACTTAATTTTTTTTTTCATCGACAGACAGCAGTGTCCTCAATGATGCCTGAAATTTTGAAGTCGCTATCTCGATTAGAGGGGGAGGGGGAGGGGAAATCATAATTAAAATTCAAATTGCTATAACTTTCGCTAATATTGGGGCCTCGAGCCCAACCAATGGGAGATAGCACTTTGGAATGCCTACTTTAAAATGGTATTTTTTTTTTCGATTCCGCCAATATTGGCAAGATGCCCGCAGAAAAACCGATTTCCCTCCCCCCTTTTTTTTTTCTTAAAACTGTTTTTTTTGCCATGAAAGAAGGGGGTGGGGCCATGAATGAAGACGAAATTTTTTTTCGTCATCAGACGGGAATTTTTTTTATCTTTGATTTGAGCCCCAGTAGACCTCGATCGGACCATTATTAAGGTCACAGGGTCACCAAACGCGTTTGGTCCTGTAGAATGGCAAGGATTAGGGTTAGCGGGTTCCGCTAACCGGCATTTTTTAGGGCTTAGTGTCCCCTTTCAAGATTTTCTTACCCCATGTCGCTATCTCAATTAGGGCCTGCACGCGGACGTGATATGTAAACCAATTATTAATCTAGCGTGTGTGTCTGCTGTGAGAGAAGAGAGAAAGGAGAGGGAGCGCTAGGCTCCGCCCCAGGCTCTCGCTGCTCCGCGGCTAGATTAATTCGTCGCTGTCAGTATGAAGGGGCCTATCTTCTTAATAATTTATTTACAGAAAAAGTCCAATCTTTTCTTTCAAAAAAGATTATGTCTCAATGTTCTAAGTATACTTTTGTGCTATAAGTATATGAAAAAACAGGTTCTGATAATGAATTATATCTCGTGCTACAGACAAAATTAACAGTAGAGTTTTCTTCAAAACGTTCTCCTGAAAAGTTGTTAAATCAGAGATAGGCCATTTCGTAATGACAGCGACGAATTGGTTTACATATCACGTATAAAACGCTAGTATAAAGCACATACAGTGCATTTTACTAGCCTGCTAGGTGGGTTCGGAGAATTACTCCATCGTCCATAACAGTTGTCATGCTGGCAGTGCCTGAAACTCCAATCGAGAGGAGCTTCCAATATCCAACAGCAGAGCCTTCCAGAGTACCAAAACAAGCACAGCACGTGTTTCGTTCTACTGGAACTCATCAGTGTGCTGCATCAATCTGCATCACAGGTGGTGTCTGAAACTGTAATATACTTAGAGTGAACTCCCGGTTAGTTCTTCAGAATGACCGCTAGATGTCGCTCTACTTTACACCACACGGAGTTCCGTGTTAATTCTTAGCTTAAGAGGGGCCGGCTTCCGTTCATCCGACAGCATCCTCCAGACGCTCCAGATGTAGCACACTGATGAGTTCCAGTAGAACGAAACACGTGTCTGTGCTTGTTTTGGTACTCTGGAAGGCTCTGCTGTTGGATATTGGAAGCTCCTCTCGATTGGAGTTTCAGGCACTGTCAGCATGACAACTGTTATGGGCGATGGAGTAATTCTCCGAACCCACCTAGCAGGCTAGTAAAATGCACTGTATGTGCTTTATACTCAAACGACCTACTTTTGTTGTTTATTATTATTAATTAATCGTTGAGTATACTTGCCATTTCTTCTCTTAAAATGTTGTTGCATATAATATAGGTATGTGTATTAAGTTAAAAATACTTTGCTTAAAAGTTTGTTGCTTTTTGTTCGTTTGTATTCATTTAAATCTTCATTCCCAGCCACTCACAAGGTCATGTCTTTGTCGGCGAGAGAACTGGAGTACAATAGTCAATTTCGGCTAGCGGAGATAGTTGTGGAGGGGGATGACGGGGTTGAAAAGACTTAGTGAGAAGAAGAGGAGAATGGGAGTAGAAATGGGTGGTAACTCTTACTAATTTACGCTGAAGCAAGTAGTGTGAAGTAATATCAAGAAAATATCGACATGTACGCACTGGTAGTACGAAGTGAGCTAATTACTTTCTTGTCGAAGAGTAAAAAAATCTTGTCGTTTCAAGAGGGAACTAGGTACACACAATTGAAACCGAAAGCAGAGAAGATTGATGATAACCTAATGAAGCGTACAAACCATCCTGCCAGTATAATCCCAAACATCAAAAGCACCCTGTCTTCACGATTTCTGCAGTTTTAAAGGAAAAAGTGAAGGATAGATCGATAAAGGGAGTCTTCCAGATTGAAATTTTTGATACTTCTAGTAGAGTCGAGGAATGTTTAGGAAACAATAACAGGAAACGACCTGGAATGAGCAAATGACAGTTATAATTAGATACAAAGCGAACGGAAAACCCCTGTCAGATAGAACTAGACAGTTAAGCGATAAACTGCGCGATATATTACTTAGTGAGTGGTGTATTTAAGTCATTTGTAAAAAGATACTAAACAAATTACCTATAAAAAGTATAAATGTTAAAATTTTCGGCGCACCTCATACAAAAACGTAATATTATAAAGGAATAATTTACATTTTCTTTTCAACTTAGTTGATTTTCATCCAAGTACATTTTATCGACAAACGGAGAAAACAGGGAAAGCTTTCAGCTTTTCGACTTGGATATAGTTACAGTTAACAAAATAATTAAATTTCGACAAATAAGTAAGTAGGTATACGATTTATCGTTAGAAGTCTGCGACTTTGTAAGTGAAATTTCATGTAATTTTACCCTGTAGTCTATTTTGAAATGAGGCACTCAAAGCCCCTTCTTTGTACGCCTTAATCCAATATTGACCGAAAAGCTCGAAATTTTATAGGCAGTTAGGTATACGAAACATTTCCAAGGGGTGAGATAGTTGGGAATCTTTATTAACAATACTATTTATTGTAATGTAGATACCCAGTTCCTGAATAAAGAATATCAGTAGATCTGGAATATAAAACTATGAGCCCTAAACAATTTATCATTTTTGGTATTTATTTGAAGCAAATTTATTCCTTAAGATAGCCAAGTTGTTTATAATGGAACTGATTTATTTATTTTTGGATAATTATTTCGAATCGTCTGATTAATTTTCCTTACTAGTTCATTATGCCCATATATGTATAGGGGTATTCTAAGTAAGAGCGAAAAATTATAGGGGCTGATTTCTTAACTCATTCTAAAAAAAAGTTCCTTAAACGTGGGTCGGTAAGTGGAGCTTTTCTGAGATGCGGGGGGTGTCAAAGAAAGCCATTTTTTAAAATTGTTTGATGATATTTCAGAAACCGTATGTATCAGGCACAGACCTCAACATTTGTACTTATATTTTCATTAATATTAGCTATTTTCTTATTGCTGTTACGCCGTGTCCTAGCTGCATCCGGGTAATGCGTTGCGTGCGATGCGGGGAACGCACGCAACGCAAACTCGTGCGAGAAATTTCTAGAGTGTCCTAGCTGCGTCCGGGTAATGCGTTGCGTGCGATGCGGGGAACGCACGCAACGCAAACTCGCGCGAGAAATTTTGATTGCGTCAAAACTGAAAACTTGCGTGCTTACGTATAAAATATAAAATTGTTAACTATTATGGCTGCTGTAATTTTAGATACGCGCTCTGTTTTAATTTTAGAGACTAGTAGTTTGTTGAAACTTAAAATATTTCAAAATCGTAGAAGGGAAGAGAAGAGAAGAAACAAGGTCTCGTTCCTCGACCTTGGCCTGCCGGCGGCGTCGGGCCTTCGGCCCTCCATGACGGGCCTTCGGCCCGGTTTGTCAGTAGATCCCCGTCAAAGTTAGAATTTTTCATGTTTTTTTCGTGTTACCTTTTTTTCTATGTCGCTACACGGCACTGTGATCAGTAGATTCCGCGTCGTAGTTAAAATCTGCCATTCATCTCTTTTTGTGTTATTTTTTTCTATATCGCTCCTGAAGGACCAATATGGGAAGTTCCGAGCCCGCGCGTAGAAGTTAGATTCGCGTCAAAGTTAGTCACGCGTTAGTTTGACAGTTCAAGTTGGTCGTAAAAGAGAGAACAGGTCGCGAGAAGCACGGAATTTTTTTTGACAGCTGTCAAATATGTCAATGCGGTCTGTGGAATCAACAAAATGAGTTTTGTTGAAATGAGAAACAATTTTTTTAAATGCTCTTGATTTTGACATTTAAAAAATGACAGTTTTAATTTTAATTTCGCAATTTTCTCAAATGAGAGTCGTAGCCTGAAGTCTCTTCGTTACGCCAAAATTAATAGATGGTCGCCATTTTGATTTTCAAAATTAAAAAAAAATTATTTCGTGTGTTCGAAACATCCATTTTCATCATAATTGTCATTTAATTCGTTATTTGGACGCCATTTTCACCGGAACTATGCACGAAAACGAAAAAAGCTCTTCGGTTCTAATTTTTCAATTATTTCATGATGCCCTTTTGTGAATTTCAGCCGTTTTTATTTTGGGTCATTATTTCTCAAAAAAAACGAAGGGGTACACCCTTTCAATTATTTTCGCCACAAATTGATGTGCCATTTTCTCCGAAACGGTGCAAATTTTAGACGGACGTTTTTTTTAGGTCGACAGACATCGTCGGTAAGAAGCGTAACGTCAAATTGCGTTCGCGAAATTTTTCAAAATGGCCGCTACAGACGCTTTTGAAAATTTGAAAAAAAAATTTTTGAAAATCGACTTTGACGGCTTACAGCTGGCAGACGGTTGCCGCGATTGAGACAAAATTTTCCATTTTTCGAAGAGCAATTTCTTGGCTGTACGCCGATACCATTGCGATGTTCCCCCTATCTAAGAAACCAAAGTTACGATAAAAAATGTGCGAGCGAAACAAAAACCCGTTCAAAATTTTCACGATTTACGAGCTGAATCACTTTAAAATCACTGAAAATCAGCCATATTTCGAAAAAAAATTTCTCGGCCATTTTTGCACTCAGGGACTCGGGGATTGTTTCTGCGGGATAGCGAAAGAGCTGTTCTGTCGGAACTTTCAATTTTCGTCGCTTAAATTTTCAAAATGGCGGCGCTGTGGTTTTTAGAAAATGGCCCATTTTTGATGGTGATTTTTCGACTTTGGCGTTCAAAAAGTCCCAGTTTAGATTTTTTTTCGAGTTTTTTTCAAAACCACGTACTAAATAATGGTAATGCCTTTATTTTGACACTTCAAAAAAAAAAATTGGATCGAGACTTTTAACGTCACTACGATTTTTGTTGTTGGAAAAAATTACTCTTATTCGGAGTTTTCAAGTTTGACATTTTTTAAGTGACATTTTCGAATTCGCTGTTATTTTTTCACCATAGCCAGAAGAGAATCGCATGTAATGCCTTTATTTTGACACCGCCAAAAATAGTTCAATCACGATTTATACCGTCACTATAATGACATTTGGTAAAAAGAAAAAGTTTTTTTCTCAATATTCATGAATTTGACGTTTTAAAAAAATGACAGTTGCATTTATCCGGGATAGCTCTTGCACCAATATGTTATTGCTGCACATTTCACCTTTACGACGATACCAAAATCTGGCCGCCATCTTGATCCTTCGATTTTAATTAAGTTTTTTCGTGTGCAAAAACTCGCGTTTTTTCAACTTTTCGATTTTGACGTTTCAAATGTGACAGTTCGATTTGGTTTTCGGAAATATTTTACCGGATTGTAGTGACCGGGAGTCTTTTCGTTACGTTAAAAATACAAAATGGCCGCCATCTTGATTCTTCGAATCGGAAAAAATTATTTCCTTCGGTGGCGTTTACGAAATTTCCGCATACGTAATATGACATTACGTTCTTTACTATTTTTCACGATGAATTTTTCAAATTTTGAAAATAATTATCAGTCCAAATTATTAGTGAAAGACTAATTGTACATCGTAATTAATTGTAAAAACAATTATTTACAAAATGCATAAGAAAAAACAGAAATTAATGCATTTTCCGAACAGGAACCGCGCATTCATCATGATTACCTATTTATACCCACCGGACCATTATAATTATTATACTAGCGGGCGAACGAAGCGACCGAGCCAGCGTCCGGCAGGTCAAGACTCGAGCCGTGCCCGGTGAATCGCCGGAACGTATTATCGAAAATTTCAAAAAAAAATTCATATCTTCGTTATTAAATGACCAATGTGAATAATTTTTTCACAATCATTTACGTTAATTAATTGTCGTTGCGACTGTCTTTTTAATTTTTCCAATCGTGCATAAAGAAGAAGACAAAAAAAAATAACAAAGAATTAATTTTTCGATTTTTAATGAAAATAAAAGTGTAAGCTAATTTTCGAGCAGCGAGGAAAATTTTTATTTTTCGTTTAAAGTACCAACATAATCGAGATCAAATGAAGCCGAAACTTCAAATTATGTGTTGAAGAAAAAAAAATGAAAAAAGAATTCACGATCAAGAAAATACAGGGAGATACAAATGACCGGACGGTAAATAGTCGAAATGACCCACCGAAGTTTTTCCTGATTTTGACAATTTTCCAACGGTTTAGGAAAAAAACTATATCTATCTTTTTTGTAGATAAAGGACGTCCCTATCATAGAGCTTAGTTATTTTTTCGATCGGTCGACAATATTTCGAAAAAAATTCAAAAGCATGCGTTAAATAGTAGCATTTGATCAATTGTTGTTTTAAAGAAACGATTCCCGCTCAAAAACCGGGAATTTTTCCGGAAAATGTTTCGTATAATAAAATAGCATTTAAAGAACTATTCAAAAAAGGTCTGATTCGATTTTTCTCTAGGATGCACCGTTTTCGAATAAAAATTTTTTTTGTGATTTTTTGAAAAAATGACAGACTTTTTTGTTTTTTTTTAAGTCGGTTTTGGCGACATTTCACGTAAAAATCATCATTATCTTTTTTGTAGGCAACGAACGGCTCTATCTCACTGTTTTGTTGTTTTTTCGATTGGTCGAATAAATTTTTAAAAAAATTCGAAAATATGCGAAAATAGTATGTTCCATTTTTTGAGGGCCGATTACCGCTCACCTAATTATTTTTTCGAAAAACGATCTTTACAAAGTTTGTACGTCCATTCTTTCCCTAAGTAACTGCAGTAGCAGAATCTCTCCGCGATGTACTGTTACCGAGAAAAAGTCCTATATGTGGGACATTGCAAAAAAAAGTACGGCCCTGAAAGAGGGCCTTAAAATTCTCGGATCCGGCCCATTTTCAATAGGTCGTATTTGGGGGTCCAGAGCTGCGTCCCCACCAAGTTTCATCCCGATCGGTGCAATTTTCGGACACTTAGAGTGTTTCCTAGGTCGTTCCCGAAAAAACCCGAAATTCCCGAAAAAAGACACTTCCCGGTAACGGATCCCGCTCATTTTCAATAGGCATCGTGGGACTGTGCGCCTCTTCAATCGAGCCAAATTTCAGGTCTCTACGACGAAAAATGGCGCCTCTAGAGTGTTTCCTAGGATTTTGTGACAGACCGAGCGACACCACTTTCATTCGCACAGGGCGCATATAGTTCCTCGAACATCGGCTACGCCGGTCTCGGAACAACAAGACGAATGTGATCTATAGAACTAGATTAGTTCATGGAGAATTTCATAATTTGTATCCGCAGTTGCGAGCTGATGGGAATGCATTTCAGCAATATACGCGAATGTCTGTATCAACTTTTGATTACGTTTTGGAAAATATACGAGTAGCCTGTTATCATTGCACAACGAATTTTCAAAGACCTATTTCTGTCGAAGAGAGGCTTTTACTCACTTTAAGGTATCTAAGTAATTAAAAAACAACAGTTTTTAGTTTATAAAATTTTTATTTTGAAACTTCAGCAACCAAGTAGAGATATTAATAATATGGCAAGCCGGTCACTTATCTGACGAACGTTTAAATTTTATCATGCATGGGAGCGAGGAGCAAAAGATTCCGCTACCGACCACTCATATACCTATATAATACATGGCGAAATTTGTTCAGCGATACGAACGAATGCAAACGTTCGTCAGATATAAATCACAGACTTTATATGTATAAGAAAATAATAATAGTTGAAAAATTTAATTTATTGAAATGAAATGAAAGTAAAGTATAATTATTATATTACTATAGTGTGGAAAATGACCCGTTTGTCAAACAAAATGACAAGGAAATTGGTATCTGACTAGGCGTCAGCCGAGTACGACATCCCACGAGTGTGAAATTACACTTTCCACACAAGTAATGTACACTATTTTCCCATGGCCACAGATTAATGCACAATTTAATTTTATTCATTCTTTTATCTGAAAATATTTCAATGAAAACTAATGATTGAATTAGAAAAACTTATATTAACAATTCAGAATTATATAAATTGATAGTGGGTCATATTGTTTATAATCAGGTAAGTATGCAATTTCAATTGTATAATGGAGTGAGTTTGCAACAAATAGAGAGATCTCTCTTTGTTATTTATTTGTACATTTTAGTGTATTTTTTAATAAAAAATAGTGTATATATCGATGATTACAATAATATAAGATTGGCATCAATATGAATGTGTGCTTTAATTGAAATTAATATTTCGAAAACATCAGATAAACTTTTGGTTTACTGTTTTGGATCTATACACCATGCAATATACTTATATAAAAGTAACACGTACAAAAATGTAGTATTTAAAATTCCATAAAAAAAACAAAAAACTGCCTCACCTACGGGGTATGATAAACTAACCTGCTAATGACACTTTATAGTAAAATATACATATATTATCAATCTCGTGTGATATTCTCATTTTCAATTCTAGAGTGATATTTGTAGTAGTGTAGTATAAGTAGTACATATAGTAGTGTGCTATTTGTCATTTTCGCGGGTGGCCGTCGGAAAATAAAATTATTATCTAGATATCAAAATATGTTGAACTGTAATTATGAGGTGTTGAGGAAAAGCTCACTCTATTTAAAAATAAATAAGTCTCCTAGAAATGGAACTTTTTTTTTCGTGACGTTAGTGTCTCAGGGTGAAATGGTAACCTTGGACTTAAAGGGTAATCTGGTACAGATGGAGAAGCTGGTGATGAAACATTCGGTGAATAACTTAATGAAGATGAAGCAGTAGACTGGCCCTGAACGCAATTAGTATTATTTTGAGTGGCACTATTAGGCGATGACATTTCTTTTATTAAGATTTCCTGAAAGTGATTCCTTACTCGTAATTGTTGTATTGGTTGTAATTTTTTTAAATACGGCAATAATGATTTTAGGAACAATGAATTTTCATCTTCAGGCGTTTCTAATATCGCAAGTTTTTTAGCTTCAATGTCCAAAAGCCTTTCTTCTATATTTGTCGGTTCCGGTGCATGCTTTCTCTTATTTTTTAATCGAGATGTGTTTGTTTTGTGTTTTTGAGGTGTTTTTTTGTGTTTTATTACCGAATTTGAACTGCTGTGAAACAATTTTAGGATCATTTGTACTCGCTAATGGCGAAACAACAGTATTTACACCTTCATCACTATTATTCTCGCTTATTGTGTCCTCAATTTCTAAAATGATCACTTCCTCATCATTTTGCGAATCAGCTGCAGTTGAGATACTTGTAAAATCTTCTTCTATTGCTATTATCGGAACATTTCCTTCCGTTTTTCTAGGGGCTACAGTATCCTTTAAGAACAGGAGGCTATTAAAATACTGCCATTTTCCGGTGTATCGCCCAAACTCAGCTTGAGGATCGCCTGAAAGAGGTATAACCACTTTTTTCAACTCCTTTGAAAATTGATCTCGAATATTTCTCCATCTTTTCTTAGCGTCTTCCTCTAAAAGAAAAGCTTTTTAATTGTATACAGTGTGATGCGTTGGCCGAGACGCCATATATGGATTTCTGGTGAAAAGTTAGAATTGAATAATTGTTTTAGAGAGAAATGTTATGAAATAATTTACTAAGATTGAATACTTTTGTTGCTTCAGTAACATTTTAAGTCTGTTGAGATATATTTGGTGGAGATTTATTCGTGTAACAAAAATCTGTGTAACAAAAATAATCATTTTATTTAGAACTTTTTAATAGGTATTAATCGATGAGGAATTAATTATTTAGGTTCAAATTGATACCATTTTCATTCTTATTGTAAGGACGTTGAAATGATGACCAGATATATAAAAACGTCCTTTACAATGTTAATTCCCTGTGGCCACATTTGCAAAGATGACACAATAATGAAAAATTAACTTTTTTCAGGTACCTATCAACAGGAATCGCATTTCGGCAAATCGCTTTCACATTTCGAATATCAAAATCAGCAGTTGCATCTATAATTATAGAAGTTTGTAAAGCAATTTGGATATCACTTCAAAATACGCATATGCCATTGCCAACAGTGCAAGATTTTGAAAATACTGCAGAAGACTATTACAGGAAGTGGAATTTTCCTAATTGTTTAGGCAGTATTGATGGAAAACACATTCGACTCAAATGTCCAGCTAAATCAGGCAGCATGTTCTATAATTACAAACATTTTTTTTCCATTGTACTCATGGCAGTTGTTGATGCCAAGTATAGATTTTCCATGATTGACGTGGGTGCTTATGGTAAAGATAGTGACTCTGGAGTATTCCATAACTCAGCAATATACCAAAACATTGAGAATGGAGCTTTATCTTTACCAAAAGATAAACAGCTACCGAACTCCGAACACAAAACTCCATTTGTCTTTGTAGGGGATGAAGCGTTTCCGTTAAAAACGTATTTATTGAGACCTTACCCTAGAAGAAGTCTTCAAAACAATGCAGCTGCCTCATATTTTAATTACCGTTTATCTCGTGCGAGAATGACTGTTGAATGCGCTTTTGGCATAGTCTCTACAAAATTTAGAATTTTGTTAAAATCAATAGAAACCAATCCTGAAAACGCGGTACGTATCGTGAAAGCAATTTGCATTCTACATAATTTAATAATAGACAAAAGAGATGATCCTATTTCAAATATCATGACAATTAGGGATAACGAGAATAAAGACCATAATATTAACAGCTTACCAATTTCAAAAAGCAACAATAATCATCCATCAAGAGAAGCAGAACGTTTTCGCAACACCTTTTGTGAATATTTTTTATTGAATAAAATTTGATTTGTATTTGGCAAATATACAATTAATTTATAATATTTTGTTGTAAAAATACAAAGAAACAAACTTTATGAATGTAAATATTTCGCAATAGAATGTTATTTAGACCTCATACTTACTTTGAAAACCTGTATTGCGAGACACAGTTTCCCATTCTTTTTCTACCTTCAGTCTGTCCTTATAAAGTGGATGTCTTTTATTCCATAAAATGTTTCGTTTTTGCACCTCGGCAATCAAAACTTCCATTTCGCGTTAAAAATCGCAAGATTCTGAACTGGTGCGATTTTCGAACGTCAAGTTTTAATTTAAAACACTGCGTGCGTTGCGGTGTCGTTTTATCGTACGACTTTGCGGGCAAACGCGTCTACTATGGACACTCCCATTGCTTTGCATGTGTTTTATTTTAATCGTTCCCCGCAACGCACGCACGCAACGCACGCAACGCAGTCCCCGGATGCAGCTAGGACGCGGCGTTAGTTTTTTTGCCTCAAATTTCTACGAAACTGACATTTTAAAAGCGCATTTTAAAACGCCAATATTTTTTCACAAAAAAGGTACTCTTGGCCATAATTGTCAACGTTAATCGTTTTCCAGAAACATGGCCATTTACGATGAAAAACTCGCTTTGGATTTTTCAAAACATGTGCCAGAAAACGAAGGGCTAAAGAACTTCGCTCAATCCTAAAATTTCCGTCAATGTCATCACATAGAAAAAAATGTATTATACACAATAATATGACATGTACAAAACCCGAGCTCTGTATCTCAAATTGTTCCTGAAATAGGTAGGTATCATCAAAAAACTTGAAAAATATACTTTTTTCCTTAGAATGAGCTAGAAGATCACCCTCTAAAATTTCTTGCACTTATTCAGGATAATTTTGTATGTCAGGGCTTATTTTTTCTTTCGTTTTCTTTGCTTTCAAAGTTTCTGAAAATGTCTTACAAAAATAGATTTAAATAAGAGGTACAGCAAGAAGCAAAGCTGCCCAAGGTCTGAAAGTTTCCCACATCGATTTGAAGCTTCAATTCTTTGCTTAGGACTCGTAGACTAATGTTTATTCGGAGCAAATATACTCAATCATCTCATCGTTACTTTATTACTGAAACTATTAGTAAAGCAATCGTAAGTGGAAACTCACAAGGGTGATTTTAAACTTAACAATATTTAATCTATCGCATAACTACGCTCGAACGATTCTAAGGTAAGCAGAATGTATAATCCTTGAACAAGTTCTAATAATGGTCAAGACATGAACGCCGGGAACCTTGTCAGGAGTCGGCAGGACCGAACTTCCCGTTACAAACTGATTAATTACTGGCTCTAATGGGGAAGCTGACCGCGAATCTCGGCTCCGGAACCTCCTGACTCGACTAATGGGCTTGCATCGATCAACTGACATCGAACCTTGGGATGGCTCTCTTCCCATGCACACAAAATTAAATACTCCTTGATCCTTATTTTTAAACGTTTATAGGTACTTTGCTAAAATTGATCACCTGAAAATTAACTTTCAGTTATTAGAAAGAGATAGGCGATGATTGAAGTAAACAGTTTAAGTGAATTGTTCTAATTGATTAAATGGGAACAAAACATCCCCAAACAATGATTGCTTGTTAGTTATCTCGAGAATAATGAATCTCGAGAATCTACAGCTGGAAATTAAATTCCGAAGTTCGTCTTCGCAGAAGAGGCAGTCCATAATATTGACCCTTGTATTTATACTGTAGGTATTACAATTAGTGGATTGTAGGAAACGCAAGTTTGTTAACCATGATAATAAATGCGGGGAGAGTTATACAGGATGTTAAAAAAATAGAATATTTGGAGGGGGTATAGTTTAGATAATATGAAAATCTTTGCAAATTAATAAAAATAATCTGTTGGACTTATCTTGGTCCTTACAACAATTTTTAATTAATATGTCGTGATACAAGTTGCAAATTGTTGTCACGTTGCTCATTTTCGTATAAACGTGACAATATACAGATTCTCTCCATTCTCTTTTAATGCACATAACCCAGATATGTCTTCCTCTTCCTCTTTAGTATTTTTACATGCCTAAAACAATTCAGCAAATACGGTATAAACAATACATTTTTTTTCTGTTTTTAAAAAAAATATTATGTGTATATTATACCTACATTCATGCTACATCAAATAAATTAATTTTATTCAATGTGTGTTTACAATCATGATCATTTCTATCAAATAACATCTTCGATGGATGCCCGTTTCATAACTGAAATCACCGTGACCCAGGATTTAGCCCCCACATCTCAAAATCAGAAAGCCTTGTTTTCAGCATCATCCTGACGTGCTTGTTGTGGAATCTCTTTAGCGCTCTGGAAGGATATACAGGTCAAAGTTCAAGTGTACTGGCAAACAAATGAGCTTTCAATGAAGCGGTCAGATGATCGATAAGTGCATGATAGTCAATAATTAATGATAGAACATTGTTGATGAATTAAATGTATGGATAATTATACATTTACTCTTTGGAATCTACCTTATTGGCTTAAAATCAATTAAGTATTTAACAGAACTCAATAATCAAAATTTCCCCAACCCCTGTTTTTTCTCAATTTAGAAAGTGATATGTGGAACTCGTCATGACGAAACGTTTTGTTTTTTTTTATGTAAAGTTTTTTGATTTGGAACCTCTTTTATGAAATATGACTTCCGGTTTTTATTTTTTGTTGCTCTAGCATATAAAAAGTGTTCTCCCAACGAAAGTTATACATGGTGTTTAGTAACTGGACAGCTAAAACCAACCGTCATAAATAAATTTAATCATAAAAATGAGAAAATGTTTTTCCAAGATCAGGCCTCGTTTAGAAAATATTTCCAAAAATGTAATACTGAGACTGCTGTGAAAATTTTTACGTCATGTATAAAAATGCACTGGGTGGCCAAATAAGCGTGCAAAGTAAATGGACTATTTTGATTAAAGTGGCAGAAAAGTAACCGCCATCTTGAATTTAAAAAAGTTGTTTTCCTCTTAATTTTGTCTCATTAAGATGTAACTTTTAGGACCCGGGTCCGTTCGTCTTTCGCGAAAAGCCACTGTGATCGTCTATTTACCTCTGGGTTTCCCCTAATAGGACCGTTGTGTTTTCCTCGTTGTGTTTACCGTAGTTTTTACCGTAGTCACCCCTGCTCTTTGATTGAGGTATGCCAGGATTAGTATGGCCGAAACGGATGCGCAAAAGAACCTACTATGACTCATTGGATCTCGGTTGATTGGGATTTCTTTCGGAAAAGCGGGAAAATTAACTGAGACTTGTTGTTAACTGTGGACTTCCTATCGGATGTCTACAAGCGTATGATGAGCGAGAGAATTCGTTTGCAAGAGCGTAAAATGGTGAAGGGCGAGAGGGGCTGTGATTTTGCATAGAGAGTACAAAACAATGGAAAGCGAATGATGAATCTCTTTCATGCATTTTTCAAACTCTAATCCATTTCGGATTCCACTCTTTTGCACACCTGTGCTTTCTTATTATTTCGTTTTGCTTTTGTTTCGGCTACAGACTACCCGGTATATTGCGGGAATGTCTGATTTCCTATTCGACGATTTTCTTTGCCTAATTTCCTTTTCCTATTTTCTTTGTTTCATTTCAAGCAACCGCTTGAATTAATTAAAGACAACAATCATTGTGGTTACAGACTATCCGGGATATGGCGGGAATGTCTGTGTGATTCACCTATTCAATTACTCGTACGAATTTATCGTGTATTATTTCACCGATTACAATTATTTATGTGTAGACCTCGTACCTATGGCACAGCCGGGAGGATCGCCCAGTATGGCTAGCGGAGTCGCCCGTTGTGTCGGACTGTGTTGAATCTCGCGCCTAGATGGACCGGCGGCAAGTTCGGTTACCGAGCTACCTTTCGTGTTTGGATACGGGGATTCGGACCGCTTAAGATAGTCTTGCCTTGCGAGGCTCATTTGAGTACAGTGTTGCCACTTCTCCTGAATTTTGATTTCGTATCTCTTATAAAATCGTTCCTTCCGACTCTCTTTTATTTAATTATTTTATTTTCACAGTTGATTTACCTAGGAGTGTGAATATATTCCACCTCCGTTAATTTAATTCATAACCTGGGTGATACTGTATTTAGTTATCACTTTGTATACCTTGTTGATATTTGTCTTGTTCTACCTTTTATTGCACCCGTCGATGCTGCCTCTTCAGGCGACCTTTATGTCACATATGTTACCTTGCCCTTAGGCATTTGTCACTGTTATACCTTTTATTGCACCTGTCGATGCTGCCCCGTAAGGCGACTTTTACGTCACATAATTATATTACCTTACTCGTCATTCGAATGCTTTTCAAATTGAAACCTTGATCAACTGTATTATTGTAGATTTTTCTACACACCTTGATTAATTACTCAGAGCATGTTGGCTCCGTTCTCTCTCTCAAAGATCTTTGTTCCTCAACGTGATTATTAGCTGACCATACTACAGACCACGACTCTTTAACCATTAATCTAGTTAATGATTGAAAATGCTAGACTTTTGTTTATCATTCGTGTTTAGGCTTGTTTACAGACAAATTACTTAATCTTTTGTATCGGTACCAGCCACCGGTCCGCCAGTAACACGAGTACGTCGGCCTATCACCTCAAAGAGCGTAGATAGTATGATGAGAAACATAATAATAGCGTTTGTCACATAAGATTCAGGTCTGTATAAAATCTGGTTAGAAGAGATTCGGAAAAACGACCTTATAATGATCAATTTGGTTTTTGAATCTAACTTGGCTTTACCCACTCTCGAGGCCAGTCTAATTTTGGTGATTTTGATTCTCTATTTGCTGATTTGCCTATCCTACAACTGCGGGTGTTTTATTGCCCCGTGGCGTGCTACGATTTCCACTTTAAAGCGTCATGCTCTTTTTCCGGCTACCCGAGGTCTTCATCTGGACATCGAGATGAATCCCTCCCCCAACGTGTGGTAATCGAGTACCTATTATAACTCCTAATCGGGTGTTGTTATGGAGCTGGTATATCCTAATGATGTATGTAAGTAGCAGGTGCTACATCTGACAACGCTGCCTTGTTAACTTACGAAAATCCTACAATTTTTCTATCGGGACTTGTTGTATATCGGAGGGTGCTGTGCTATGTAATCTTCATTCATGGTGCCATACAATAGCGAGGTAATTTCTCTCACTTTCTAATATCGTATATTTTAAAGGGACATTTGTTGCCTACATGTGCACTAAATAAATCCGGACTCTTTGATAAATAGGATGATTGAATTATTTCTAATCATGGGCCGTTTTATTTATTTACAGTTTATTTATTCGAGTAGGTACCTACTAGGTATTTGCTGCTGATGCCGCCTAATTCCTAGCTGATTATTTTACTTGATTTAAAAAAATGGGATCTGCGTTCGTGGATTTGGCGACTCTGTTTGATTCCTTATGTGGTCGTTAATTTGTTAAAATGAGGTCCACCCTAATCAATTTATCGATGGATTGGTTTTGAGGAAGTAAATTCGGCTGGAGTTCACACAAAGTCATCTCTGGCCGAATCACTGGGTAAGAATCGTGATTAGAAGTTTGTTTAGGTGCTATTTTATCCTAACTAATTGGGAAATTGAAATTCTCAGGTTGAAGAAGGACAATTCGGCTGGAGTTCACATAAGTCGTCTCTGGCCGAACTGCTGGTTAAGAATTATGATTAGAAGATGGTTCGGGTGCGATCCGACCCTAACTAATTTTGCAATGGAAATTCTCAGGTTGAAGAAGGACAATTCGGCTGAAGTTTACATAAGTCGTCTCTGGCCGAACTGCTGGTTAAGAAGGAGTCGTTGCTTGGAGTTCACAATATGCCATCTCTGGACAACGACTAAAGGGTTAAGGAGTCAGATGCGACCTGCTTGGAAGCTGATCTTCATCTGCTTTGAGCTGCTGTAAGACGTCTGTTTTTATAGAAGCAGTGGCCCGCTTTCTAAACACGACAAGCACAATGTACCTCATTGGCACCCTGATTTCTCGTCTCTGTTTCTTATCATATCTCCCTAATCACGAGACTTAGCGAGTTGACCTTGCGGCTACCTTACTGAATTGTCCTGAACTTCAACTACCTAAATTTTCCTTCAAATCGGCCGACGCGTTGTCGTCTTTTCATTGTACCTAGCTATTATAATTACACCGGCTTAACTTTCACTTCGTGTTTTCACCTGCTTGCTATTTCGGGATCGAGACGTATTTTTGACTACCTTAATTTATTTCTTTGCTTTATCGATTGGTGTAATTTTCATTATCGTGGGTGGAATACCTAGCGACTTACTATTGTCTTTGCAAGGGGTTATTGTTTGGTTCACGATTTCACAAATCTTTCCACCCGGTCTTGTATGTAGGTCACCTATTCTTCGTCACGCGGATCGAGAGTGTCTTGATATAATGCCTGCCTTAAAATCTGGCGCGTGTCTACTTTAGCCCTGGCGGTATTTCGGATGTCTTTTAGAGGCTGAAATATTTTAAGTTAGAGCGATTCTCTTTTCTGAATATTTAATGTGCTGGCAGGGATCGTTTACTTGATGTAACGGCGGATGGCTGCGTTTTAATTTCCTAACAATTTTACCTTTAGGTATTTACGTACCTATTCTTGCACTATTTGCTTTTTCGATTTGGACTGATTTAACGAGGGAGATGGAAATAATTTCCTTATCATCCTACCTAGGTGCGATCCATTTCAAAGATAACAAACAAAACCTTCTCAAGCTATAAGATGAATTCGAATCATTTTTGTCCCACACTTTTTGCCATTAGACTAAAAATAAAGTGGTGTGTGGTGTTCAAGTGTTTTTGTGAATAAATATCCGTAACATTGAAACGACTGCACGGATTTCAACAAACTTGGTGCCGTTGAAAAAAGCATATCTTGGACAACAAAACCCATCCGATTCGTATTGATTTTAATTTGGTATGTCACCACTAGGGGGCGTTTTTCAACATTACGAAAGAAATTTGTAATATTCTTGAAAAAAGAAACACCATTTTATTTTTAGTCTAACGGCAAAAAATGTTATGAATTCATTTTAGCTTGAGAAGGATTCAATTTGGCACAATAGATCTTTAATAGGTCCCAGCGCATTTGGCACCTTCACTATCAATCTCAAAAGCTTGAACTTATTTGTTAAGTTAATGAGGCGAAATTCCGAGAGCAACTGTACTGTTTCGTACTTTGGGAGGTACTTTAAGTATCTTGGAAATAGTCATACGACAAAAAGTAAGATGACTTATGTCTTCTGAACAGCACGAGGTATCTATCAAAAATGTCAAATTTCCTTTTAAGTCAGTGGCGTATAAATTATTTTTAAAAAGGTAACGACATACCCAGATCTCCGCCACTTGATTAAAATATTTTTTGGAGTATCAAATCATGTACTCCAATTATTATTGGTGCAACAACTGTAAAAAAATTTCTAGTTATTCTGATCAGTTAATTTGTAGATATTCAAAAATAGTAAATTTTTCGAAGAATTTTAACACTTTGTATCCGAAAACTAAAGCTCCAACGACCCATGTTTACTGGAAAATTTTCTAAAGGAAAGTTTAAGTTTAAAAGAAAATAAATTTCATATTTTAAAGATCTTGAGGAGTGATTTTATACACCTTATTCAGCTATTACCTGCCAAAGCCACGATGATCCAAACTTCATAGTTACAGCTTGTTCCAACCTGTGTTGGGGACATGCGCACAGAAACTTTCAGCTTTTACGGCATTGGCGAGCTCTTACTCTATTTCATTCGTATCAGAGACCACAAAATCAATACACGAACGCTAATTAGCCCGTTTTAATTAAATTATCTGTTTAGAAGATAAAAGATCAGGTAGGTAGGTGAAAATTGCTACTTTAGAGTGAAAATTGCCATTCAAACAACATTCAAGCTGCTTTCTAATTGAAGTATCAAGAAGAAAAATATTCGCTAAAGTTTATTAAAACTTCGATTAACTGTAATGTCTGTTAAGTGAAGACAGTTGAAAAGACGATAACCTGACAAGAGCACGTTCTCTAGCCGAAGTAATTGGAACGTGTGTTGAACTCTGTACGGCGAGAGTCCATTCCATTTTAACGCCATTCTGTTTGGGACAAGAATGTCCCTACGTCTCACGGGAAAACACATCAAGGAAATTCAGTCTTCGAGCTTGTTTCTTCACGCCTTCTTTGTTCTTTACTTTCCCGATTCGTCGAGGGATATTATAGAATTAGACACTTTGATTAGAAGAGACTATGAGCAAATATTAAATTCTGTTTAAACGGAAACGCGGGCCAGGATTGATAATTAACAATTAGGATTAATATGTGTATCGCGTCGAGAAAAAAGGCAGCAGGAGTCGTGAGAATGATTCTGCGGGTGCTAGTTGTGCGAAATTCAATTCTTAAAGGAGAGAATTTCTATTTAATCTACAGAAAAGCTACAGAGCGGTGTTTTTCGTTTATAACACGGAAGAATAAAGTGGGAAGCGACCACTTTTGTTCCTTTGTAGCACATTTCCTTACAATCACGACAACTTATTGTGTCTTATTCCCTGGGAAATAGAACGGAAAATTTCATTTAGGTCCCATAATGTAGGCTTTGAACAATGTCAATCGAGTAGTTTTCAATTTGAATTTTTATATTAGTTTTCATATAGTAATTGATTATTGATCGTGATTCAAGGGGATACCTAATATTTTATTTTATAATTTCTAAAAAATGTCTAATAAACATATGATCAAATGAGATATTGTTAAAAAATGTTTTGCTTAAGTGAATCTATTGTGATGCATAGTTTGAGAATTTTTTTTATTTTATCACAAAAAGTACATACAAATAAATTAACTGATTAAATTTTCAAAAATACCACAATTAACCTGAATGCATGCGTCATCTCGTTTATGGATCGATTTAGTAGCTCATTGAGGAGTATGGAGATGATATCTGATCAGTGCAGATGGTAATTCGATCGAGTACCTAGTTCCTCTCTAGCGGTCATCATCCCCAAAGGTAATAACATCGAGAGCTAGTGTCGCTTGATATATATCTTTGATATATGTCAAGTTACCCTAAGGGGAGTGTGATCTGGTGCTGGTGATCTTGGTTGTCAATTCTAAAACCCCCCACGGGGGGTTTCATTTACAAAATAAAACTTTATTTCTAATAATACATTGCAATAAATTTAATTGAGTGAAAAATATTTTTTGTGACCAGCTCTTATTTATTAGAATTGCTTATTCCCTGAAGACACTTTGTAAATCTGGGGAGTTCATCACGAGACATCCTGAATACTTAGGTAAAAATTTTGAGTTTGTCTTAACTTCAAGCATAGGTACTATAATAAATTAGAAGGTCTGTGTGCCTCCTTTAAAAAATTTAGAAGCTAAAATTTGGTACATTTTGTTGTCTCTACCCGTTTATTCAAAAGAGAATGAAAAAAAATCTCGCGAAAAAAATATTTTCGCGAAATCTTCCTCGAAATGTACCATAAAATTGGTGAAATATATACAGGCGGTCCCATTTAAAAAATAGACAATTTAGTCATTACTGAGTCAAGGAACACCCTGTACTTATAAGAAAATTTTACATCAATAAGTAAATTAAATAAAAAAATGGGTCTCTTTCGTTTTTTCTCCAAGTATTAAACTGAGAAAATGAATTTATTCGTTACACATGATTCACCCTGTATAATGTATATGCTTATGTGAAATCTGAAACAATGTTTTTTCAAAGACTATTATACAATGCATATTTTCAGAGCTAAGCTTTTGTCAACCTTACAAGAAAATAAAGCTTCGCAGGAGCTCAAGGCTAAGGATTGTTGAGGCTGTCGTTCAAATTCAGGCGACTTTCTTCCTGAGCTAAAGCTTTCTTATCCCGTCTGCTTTCAAAGGTAACTCGAGCGATAATGCCACTAGATAAATTCATCTCTAATACTTCTTTCACAAGCTATGGGATCCATCGATTTTCAATGAAACTCATGTCGCTTTCCATTACTCTTTCCTCCTATAATGATCTCGGAGGTTATTTACCGAAAACAATAATTATTGCTGAAGTATTTTCGTAAAATGATGGAAAATAAACACAACCGTCGGAACATGAAGAATCCATTATTACTGTTTATTATCAGAGATGAAATTTTTTCGAGTGTTAAGGCTTCTCCGGTTTGAACGTGGGAAATGCAAGACGAGGCGGGTCTCGCTTTCCAAAAGCAAACGAATCATTCCCTCGACGACCCTTGAAATCGCCGAAAAACGCTCAAGTAGCGGACTGTTTGAAATCTGGAAATTCTGCGACGTAAATTACGATTACTCCCTGCCGCATTATGAATGTCAATTGGGTCGATAGATCTTCGACTAGAGTCAATGTTGCCACATGTTACACAAAAACGGGTCTTGGAGTTAAATGACGCAACTAAACTTTTTTAATTACTTCTTGTTCAGAATAAAATTTAAAATAAAAAATAAAACGGGTCGCGGTCTTTCATGAAATTACTAACTTTCTTGGAGTGCTGCAAATATACAGGCGGCTTAGATTTCCCATTTTCATCAGCATAAATTAACAATAATTGTTAAAACCGAAGCAAGGGGTTGCGGCTGAAGTGATTGGGAACGAGATAATTGAGTTGTACAAGAGCAACAGGTAAGATTTCTGATGTTCTCTTAAGATAATGGAAAATGTTACACTTGAACTAGAAGCTCTTACTAATCAAGTGTTTTTTCTTTATTATGGTAAAAAATATGGGCAACTCGATGGGCAAATAATATAGGCGCATCTTTGGTTACTCAATTAGAAGTTTATATTTATTTTAGTTCTTACTGAAACATTCAGGAGTTTATTTGAATCTAATAAATCATCAAGCATTAGACTAGAAGCTCTCTCAATTCCATAATTCCAGGTCAGGTCTGACTCTGATATGTGTATTACAAAATATTTCGAATAAATACAAAGTCTTCTCAACCGGGTACCAGAATCAGCAGTCAGAAAAATTGAGATTTAAACATTTACTGAGAGACAGAACCTTGCAGAAATATTTCATTTTCCCCTTATCTACCATACCACCATGATCCCAAATTCTTCCGGCCAAAAACAACTCATGGTGCAAATACCAAAAGCACGAAACTTCTAGTATAACCCTATAAGACAAACTTTCTTAGAACTAATCAACTCTGAGCAGTTTTCAGCCTCCAAATCTGAAACCAGCGTCAGTTTTTCTGTTAACATGATTGCAGTCACCATATATCAACGCATGTTACCAATCCCTGCAACATACACATGAGAAAACTTGGACGGAACACTTTTTTTGTGCTCCCTGCACAAACTCACCACTTTTATTTATCCCGGAAACAGACAACATGTATACCAACCCTTAGGTTAAAGCCATACACGAGGTTTACCATCTTCTCGCCACGCAAGATATACCCACAATTATATCGTCTGGGTTCCATCACACGTAAGAATTATTGCCGGAAAGAGAGGGAAGACTCTGAAGCAAACAACACACTAGACTTCAACTTACCTATAAAAAATCTTTAACTACACAGTGACCTAAAGACCATCAGCTTTGGCAGACCGTTTCCACTAAGTGGCAAAATATCCGGAGCCAAACAAATGCCAAGTTATCCGTTATCTAACCAGAGATAGACTTAGATAAACTACCCCCTATATGAAGAGACGACGCAAAACCATAATCCCAGATTAAGGATTGGCCACATCAGAGCGTCTCAAAACTACCTATGCAACAGTAACAGTCATTCTACGCTTTAATACATCCTCGCCAACAGAATGACCAAGACTTAAGAAAGACCTCAGCTTAACCAACAATTTTGACTATTTGACCAGCTTCTTGAAATAGAGTAAAACGTATAACAACCTTTAATACAAAATATAGAACATAGCCTTTAGTGTAATTATTGTATAAAAGAAATGTGTAATTAAGTTAACGCTTAACGTGTAAAATTTAATGTATGTTTTGTGTGGCAATCAGCTGCAGCCTTCAAGATACAAAAAAGTCTCTTATCTTAAGATATTAATAATAATATAAAAAAATGTTACAGTTGTTTGATATAGGTAACGAATTATGAAGCAGTGTGCCCTGAAAAGAAATGCGAAACCAATCGTTAATCTGAAAAAGTAAATTTTGGTTGAAATGAAAGCAAGAACATAATATGAGGGTATTAGTTTTCCAACAACATGTTTTTGAAACATAATTTCCTTTTATTTTCATCAGGAGAAGAGACAATAAAACGCCATAAAAACGTCGTGTTCCTCATCTCGCAGAACTGGTAGTTACAGTCCCTAATTCTATCAAACAAACTTCTTATATTTGTGGGAATGAAGTTGGCAACCCTGATTCAGTTTTCGTTCAGATCAGCAAACACAATTTAATATTCATGCCGCGACGATGCCGGAAATTGATACTCGACTGAGTTTATTGTTTACGCCGCCTTCGCTGTTGGTTCTAGGGTGGTTGTTTGCACTGTCGTTGCAGCCACGTTGTAATCTGCCCTAAACGAACCTTTTCTGGCCTTCCAATAATTCCCAAACAGAGCGAGCAGGCAGCGTGCCACTTGTTCCTTATTTGTACGTTTATTGTTCATTATGAGGGAAATGTCACTTTGGGTATACCGACTTATTTTGTTAATGACTTTCAGAGAATTTTATACAGGGTTACTGGTAACTGGATACATTCCTTTGGTGATCTGATAAACAAGAGGTAAGGAGTAAATTAACCCCAACATGAACTATACAAAACTCAATAGATTTTGAGATATTTCGATTTTCAACTTTTCTTAAAAAAATGGTTTCAAATGTCTTGAAATGTAATTTCCAAAAAATCTACTTTAACTTTTTGATTTTTTTTGCTGGAATACTTGTCCAATACTATGCTTCCTTCTGGAATAAAGAATATCCTGAGGTATTTCGATCGTGTGAAAATTTCAAAGAAAAACTTTCACAAACTATTTTTTTTAAATAAGATTTAAAAGTTTTTAGAAGTTATTTTCGCAAAATTGTCAAGGCAACTTGCGTACAAATTGTTTTAAAAACTTTCTTAGTGTAGTACCTATCTAACAAGGTACGAATCTTAGACAAGAATAACAGAATCTCCCCGCTATGTACCGTTACCGAGGAACAAATCCTTAAGTCGGGACGTTTTAAAAAAAATACGGCCCTGAACGGGGGTCTTAAAATTCTCTGATCCGGCCCATTTTCAATAGGTCGTATTTGGGGGTGACGAGCTTCGTTCCTACCAAGTTTCGTCTCGATCGGTAAAACTTTCAGACACTTAGAGTGGCTATTACTAGGCTATTCCCGAAAAATCCCGAAATTCCCGAAAAATGACACTTCCCGGGAACGGATCCCGCTCATTTTCAATAGGCATCGTGCCACGGTGCGCCTCTTCAATTGAGAAAAATTTCAACTTTCCCACATGAAAACTGGCGGCTCTAGAGTGTTTCCTAGCAAAGTAACAGACAGACAGACCGACAGACAGACATTTTTCGGGCACAAGAATACGTATACTTACGAAACTTCTGTGACTTTGCTAGGAAACACTCTAGAGCCGCCAGTTTTCATGTGGGAAAGTTGAAATTTGGCTCGATTGAAGAGGCGCACCGTGGCACGATGCCTATTGAAAATGAGCGGGATCCGTTCCCGGGAAGTGTCATTTTTTCGGGAATTGCGGGATTTTTCGGGAATAGCCTAGTAATAGCCACTAAAGTATCTGAAAGTTTTACCGATCGGGACGAAACTTGGTAGGGACGAAGCTCGTCACCCCCAAATACGACCTATTGAAAATGGGCCGGATCCGAGAATTTTAAGACCCCCGTTCAGGGCCGTATTTTTTTTAAAACGTCCCGACTTAAGGATTTGTTCCTCGGTAACGGTACATAGCGGGGAAATTCTGTTATTCTTGTACAAGATTCGTACCTTGTTAGATAGGTACTACACTAAGAAAGTTTTTAAAACAATTTGTACGCAAGGTGCCTTGACAATTTTGCGAAAATAACTTGTAAAAACTTGTAAATCTTATTTAAAAAAAATAGTTTGTGAAAGTTTTTCTTTGAAATTTTCACACGATCGAAATATCTCAGGATATTCTTTATTCCAGAAGGAAGCATAGTATTGGACAAGTATACAAGCAAAAAAAAAATCAAAAAGTTAAAGTAAATTTTTTGAAAATTATATTTCAAGACATTTGAAACCATTTTTTTAAGAAAAGTTGAAAATCGAAATATCTCAAAATCTATTGAGTTTTGTATAGTGCATGTTGGGGTTAATTTACTCCTTACCTCTTGTTTTATCAGATCACCAAAGGAATGTATCCAATTACCAGTAACCCTGTATAATTCGGCAATATACCTACAGTAAGATAGAAAACTTTTATAAAGGTTTATTAAAAAAAATTAAATGTAAATAATTACGCAAAAAGTTATACAGAAATGATGGGTATTTCCCCCATCTCTATTTGTAGGTACATAAGTACAAGTTAGTTACCTGTTACAAAAAAACTTTACCCGTTCATACAAAATATATAAAGAAAAATTCGAAAAAAGATGCTACTTACCACATTTATTTGAATTGAAGATTTCTCATAAAAGAACTTTTCTTGGATAAAATTACGTCTTGAATAAGTCCTAATCCTAATGTTCGGGTCAGATAATATAGTAGCATATTCTGCAGGTTTCAGTGAGTACATTCAACACTGGGAAATATGCGGTCGGGCTATGAATGTAACAAGGCAGATTTTCCTTCCTTTCCCCCTTTCCCTGTCAAGCAATAGCGTAAAGAAATTCAAGAGCAAACAAAGCCCTCGACTCTTGAGCAAGGAGGTGACCATTTAAAATTCATAAGTAATTTCGCCCGACCTAACGTACCGTGTGATTTGCATCATTGATGGCTTGAACTTTTCCGGCACGCTCCTAATTGCAATCTTATCTAAAGCTGGAGACACCCCTTACAACGGCAGACTGTTCGTCACAGCGTACACTGGGCTGTCTCCAAAGGGAATTAATTAAATCTCCTGTTATCTAATACCTAATCTTTTTCACTATATCTTCTCCTAGAGATGCCCTCGTCGTGAAACGATTCTCTGACAAATTTACTGCCTTGTAATCCTTGTTCAGGATTTTGAATTACCTACTCGTAGTTCGTAGCCCTGTTGTTTTTAATACGTACAAGAAGGTTCAAATTAACAGAACATATACGTTCTTACAATACAGGATGATCCCGAAATGGCGGACACGGACAGCACCACAGCATCTATTGTGGATTAAAGATTATAAGTTTTATATACTGTTTTCTCCAGTATGGCTCCCTTAAGAAGATATGACCACTTTTGTAGAAAATAAAGTCACAACACTGCACTGGATACTATTTTTCAGGCAGAAAAATAATGAAGAAGACAGAAGGCAAGTATACTCAACGATTAATTCAAAAAAATAGTGAATTGTAGGTCAATGAGTATAAGCACACAGAGTGCAATTACTAGCCTGTTAGGTGGGTTCGGAGAATTCCTCCATCGCCCATAACAGTTGTCATGCTGGCAGTGCCCGAAACTCCAACCAGAGAGTTTGCTTCCGCATCCAACAGCAGAGCCTTCGAGAGTACCAAATCAAGCACAGACACGTGTTTCGTTCTACTGGAACTCATCAGTGTGCTGCATTCGGAGTATCTGGAGGATGCTGTCGGATGAACGGAAGCCGGGGCCTCTTAAGGCAAGAATTAACACGGAACTCCGTGTGGTGTGAAATAGAGCGACATCTAGCGGTCAGTTCAAAGAACTAACCGTGAGTTCACTCTATAGATAAATTGATTGAAGTTCCAGACAATACCAATAAAGCCGGTCGATGACAACGAATAATGAAGAAGACAGAAGGCAAGTATACTCAACGATTAATTCATAAAAATAGTGAATTGTAGGTCAATGAGTATAAGCACACAGAGTGCAATTACTAGCCTGTTAGGTGGGTTCGGAGAATTCCTCCATCGCCCATAACAGTTGTCATGCTGGCTTATACGAGCACCATGCCTGGGAGAAAGGGGGTCGCAAAGCCGACCGCTAAGGTCGGAAGAGTGCGAGGGGTGCCCACCGTCGTGGGAATCCCACGGAGCGCTACAGTAGCCGCGCTGCCTAGAGAGGGTGCTCCCGTAAGACCATTCCTGATGGCTCGGATATTGTCGGGCAGTACCTACCAGCCATGAGCAGCCGATGAGTCATCTTCCGTGCTGCGTGAAGCACTCTGTAAATTAGCATTGAAATTAGCATTGTAACATTTTACCGATGGACTAGGTTTTCGAGGGGTTTTCCCTAGTACAGCACCCATCCATCTCCCCTCCATGTAGCTCGAAGAAAAGATAAACTGTTAAGAAATTGTTCAAGCAGTTCAAGTCAAATCTTAGAAGTTCCATTCTTAAGTAGGTTTTGAATTATATACTGTAACCTCCACCCCCCTTGGCCTGGTGATCTCTAGAATTTCCCCTCCCCCTTTTCTTGGTAGGACCCTTTTTTTTGTTGTGTGACGTCTTGTAGCACCCAGTGGTTCGTAAAGATGGGGTCGCAGAGATTTTGTTGAGAATGGGAAATAAAACAACGTAATTTCAAAACACCTAATTTACTGCCTTTTCCTAATTTAATTATTTACAATTCAAAATGATTATGAAATTCTATGTTATTTATTTACAATTTTATTTAATTATTCAATTTATTTAATTCATTTCTTCAAGATTAAAAATTCTAATTTTATGTTGGTACAACCTATTACCTACAGTTCAAATACAACCCAGTCGATTTATGATTGTTTGTTTTGTGGTTTTGTTGCGTGTGAATTGGGTCAGGTGCCTGGAGTTGGTTTATGAGCCTATTGTTGTCCTTTGACAATTGGTTTCACTCTTACTTTCTTACCCCCTGAGGTTTAAGCGTTATTTGTTGTAGAAGCGAGGTTGTCAGCTTGTGACAGTTGTAGGATATCAGAGTGTTATTTTTATCTTCCCGAGCTAATAAGATGCAGCAAGGCGTTATAGCCAGGTGCTTCGATCTTTGCCTGTTTGAAGATTGGAAGGCGGTTTAATCCGCGCTTCCCGATGTGTTTCGATTGGTATCCTTACGACAGGATGGGTGGCGGTGGCTAATTAGATGACTGTTTAGTAATTCAAATACAGAGGCAAGACCGCGAATCTCCCGGACCTGTTTCTGTACTGAGATAACGATTCTTGACCGAAAAGCCAATACACAGACCCTTCTCAACCCTAAGAGAATGCCATACACGTACTTTGAACGTGCCGTATTTTCTTGCATACCCTGCTGGCCATGGGACAAGACGGACTCCGCTCAGTATATTTTCCCCTATTATAATGTGTGTGTGTAGAGAGAAAAGATGCACCAGCTTCGTGGTAGTCCTGTTATCGGTACAAGGTCAATTTCGAACTTATGATTTTCGGTACAATTTCATTGTGAAATTGTTTGATTGTCTTGTTTCTATATTGCCTCACTCGACAGTACATCTAAAAAATTCCCAATCAAATTACTAGCTCGTGATAATAAAAAGTACCCTGATTTCCTTGATTTCTCGAATGCTCAAATTTTGGTGGATTTCGTGGTTTTGAAAATGAATTGAATATTTTTCAATTCGTTTGAATTTTTCTGAATTTTAATTTGATTTCTTTCTTTGTGAATTTTGAGACTTTTGACTTTTCTAAGATTTTGAAAACCCTTCCTTTATTTAAAAGTTGTCGTGAAAATTTCGGAGACTTTTTCTTATGAATCAAAGAATAATTTAAAAGTCGGGGTTAAGTATTTGAACTGCTGATATCGTCGTACGTCTGGCTCCTCAAGAACGCAGTCTGGATACCTGAGATAAAACGAGAAAATTTTCAGAGGCAGTAAACTTATAAAGATAAATCTAAGCTTTTTAATTACAAAATTTGAAATTGTGAAAATTTACTTCACCTGTAGAATTGATGGCCCCTTGGGTTAACAGGGCGACAGGTTCCGGTTCCTCTAGGGCATCGTCGTAGTAGAGGTGGCTAGGCGCTGCAATTGGACTCGGGTCGGCTATGGCGGGCGGCATGGCAACAGTGTGCTCGATTCTAGCTGGACGGCCTCGTCTTGGCTTCCGGACAATAATAGGGACGACTGGCGGTATTTTCAACTTGCGTACTTTCTGCGTAACTGACTTGCTGGGCACGGGCTGCGGCTTTAGTGGTTTTCGTGGCATTTTTGGAACGAGTAGGTTAGGTAATATTTCCGGGCAATTTCTTCAACCAGAAAGGGTTAGGTAGGATTTCCGGGCAATTTCTTCAACCAGAAAGGGTTAGGTAATATTTCCGGGCAATTTCTTCAACCAGAAAGGGTTAGGTAATATTTCCGGGCAATTTCTTCAACCAGAAAGGGTTAGGTAAAGGAGTAGTCTACGATCAGGAAGCTGAATCAAGACTGACTTCTCGCGCCGAAATCTCTGCCTGTATTTATAGTAGATGGCCACCCCTTGTCTTCGTGGTCTATTGTGTCTATTTAGGTCAGCGCTTTCACCCGTTCGTTCCTTTATCCAATGACTCGTTATGGTAGATTTCCCTGCTTTCCTCTTATCTGAACTGAATGGTGGATGTGTCATTTGATTAAACTGCTTTTCCTTTATATGGGACATTTTTCGTCGTGTTTCTATCACTTGTATTAATGAAGTTCCCATTGTATTTTATTTAATTTCCGGTCATCTGTTTAGGCGAGATTTAGTTTAAATCTTTGGATATTTTCACCTCACTTTTCTTCTGATAATCTTTCTTCACGTGATTTTAGGTAATAGGTACTACCTTGTTGTGGAGTTTTAGAGAAAAATTTTTCACCCGGGGGCGTTAGGTTTCAATACAATATTGATGAGATAATTGTGATTTGTAATCACAAACTTATAACAAATGAATATATCGAGCTACGTGAGAAATTCCGTGTTTTATTGAAGTTCCTTTAAAAGTCTTCCCAACCAAATTCCTTCGATCTCGAACCAGAACCAGACCAGAACCAGAACCAGATCAGAACCAGAACCAGACCAGAACCAGGTAAATCAACCGGAACCAGGTGAATGATCTGACCACGTAAGTACAGCGAGACGCGAAATGTGTCTCGCTCCTGCAGCTCAGGAGTAATTTCGTCTCAACGTTAATGGTGTCATAATTTCGTAATTTACAACTTGACAACTTGACTCGAGAATGCACTCATCCCATATCTACAAAGAAGTGTTTTTTAATAGTGTGCACGTTGATTCGCAATCGTAACTCGTTTAATATTGGCTCATAGAGTCACAGTTCTTTTCCATAACGTTACAATAATAAGACAAAATGCATTGCTTATTCCATAAAAGCCATCTAGCGACAATCGTCCTCAAAATGCAAAGAGAATTTAGATTTGATTTATTTCTTTTCAACTACCGATGATGAAAATTATATACAAATCCTGTAATCTCAGGAATCTATACACTGGACTAAGCTGTCGTACTTCCTCAGTAAGGTGGAAAATAAAAACGGATTTTCTGGCGACAAGGGGAGTATGGTGACTTCTTCTTGGGTTGGCATCTAGGAGGATAAAATATGAATCAGTGATTTATTTTGAAGAATTACCATATTGTATACCCTTTTATAGTCTTTTGTATACAGATACCGAGTGACAAGTTTCAAAGCAGAACATAGGCGAATAGCATGGGAAATCACATATTTGCAGTTTATTTCTCACCACTTTTATCTATAAGAACGGTAATGGTGTCTATCGAAAGAGAATTGTTTTCTGAGCATGCTGATACCAAATACTTAATAATTAACAGTTTCTTTATGGTGACAAAATAACTTAAACATTTTCAAAATTAAAAGATGAGCAGCCATGACATGCTAAATTCGGATAAATTTTTGGCTGTCAAAGCAAATATTTTCAATTATTTAATTTATTTTAATTCTGATTGAACATCACTAAGCAATTACAAAAATCCTCATTTACCATCATTTTGTTTTACCAAAAATTTACCATGAAAAATAAACACGTAAAATAATTGAACTAAAACGATAACTAAAGTACAACAAATATTCAAATAGTCCTTCATTTTGAAATCAATATTCCCACCCTTTTATAAATTGTGCTTCGGACTCGTCGTCCGAGTTGTTGGCTATTAACGAGTGCACATTCAGCAATGACTAGCTCTGTAAATTTTGTTTTTGGTAACCCCAAGATCCCAAGAAAAATCACAACAAGGATAAGCTGCTAAATCGGGAGATCTGGCCGGCCAGTTAATAATACCACGGCGATAAAAACGCGTTTCGCATTAGAATAGCCATTATTATTATTCATTGACAATCTTTTCAGGGAAACGTGTATTGGTAATTAAAAATGTTTGTTTTGACAGTAACAAAATTATTCGAATTAGGCATGTCATGGCCGCTCACAATTTTAATTTTGGAAATGTTTTAAGTTCTTCTGGCATGGTAAAAAACCTGTTAGTTATTAAGTATTTGGTATCAGCGTGCTCAGAAAATAATTCTCTTTCGATAGACACCATTACCGTTCTTGTAGATAAAAGTGGTGAGAAATAAACTGCAAATATGTGATTTCCCATGCTATTCGCCTATGTTCTGCTTTGAAACTTGTCACACGGTATATCGTCATTTAGGTACATACGAACGAGTACGTATATTTAATCTTTTAGTTATTTTCTAATTAGTCTCTATGTATTTGGTATTTTCAGGCAAGGCGTCAAAAAGCTTTAGAATGTTCTTTTAGATGGTTTCGAGCCTCAAGACAGACGATTAATAAGGCAGCCGTGTATTCTATGCAGCCAAAGCGGTTTTATTTTAACAAGACCTCTAACAAGAAATAACAACAATTATCTCAAAATTGTATTATATTTATCAACGTTTATCATTTTATAGCTCTCAGATTATTATTGATGAGTTATATGGCTTGTTGGATTAAACATGAATGTTAAAATTTATACCTACCTAACTAGAAAGTTCTCCTAGAGATCCTCGCATTATCACGAGTAGTGGAGTCGTTACTGATAATAAAAAGATAAGTTATGCAAATGTACTTTGAATGGTAACTCTGATGCTAGCAGGTATATGCCCTGGAAACATCAAAAATATGAAATATTCCTTCTTTTGAAGTAATAAGTGGTCCGCCTCGTAACTTGATGTACCTAGCGGATCTGCTGCAGTGCAACGGCATTGCCAGCAAAGCACGTAAAGTTGTGAATAGTGCAAATTAAGCGGCTCGGTTTCCACATCTAGTACATTACCTACGTAATATTACGATTGTTAATATTTTCCTTCCACCGTACATCATTTAAATGTTTGTGTAGTGCATCACTTCTCCTCATATTCAAAGGATAAAAGGAAGCTATGTGATCGTTTCCGAGAAGAGCAATTATTTTTCTTTTATTATATTAATATTATTTCACATTTTTTATATACACGAATCTACTACCACGTTTTTATTATTATTTTGATGGTGATAGCAATAACGTTTAAACCTCTAGAGAATTTTTGAACTCTTTTAGTAAATGAATTTTTCTTTTCAAACTAAGCTCAATTGTTTGTAATGAAGTCCCGAGAATGGATTAATTTAATTTTATATTGTAAGTTAGATTAACTGAGATGCGCGTATCGGTGGAAGGACGATTTGCGATTCTGGAATAGCAGCGGTAACCCTACCAGGTCAGAGTAAGTTAATAAAGTTCATTTTCCCTGGTTCCTACCAAAAGTGCATTTTCCGTCCTGTATAAGGTTAATTTTTACATCTTTTTGGTGCTTTTGTTCCTTGTTCAGTGGGAAGGTAGAGATAAATTGAGATAAAAGATAGAGACAGAGAGAAACTGAGAGAGAATTCTGGATAGCCTCTGCTTGAGAGCCTGTTCGAAGAGAAGAATGGACCCCACTATCCATGCTAGTAGGATGGGACCAATTTTGGTTGATGGCATGATGCCTAATTAGGCATGCAAAATTTCTCGGCGAGACAGACTCAAGTGCAGCCAGGAGAAAAAATCTAGAGGAATGCAGTCTCCCGCGGTATAGTGTTATTTTAGGGAAAGCTAAGGGGATACAGAAACTGTTGTACATTTTGATTGAATTTTAAGAAGTTCATATTATCCGATGTAATTTCATATTACATCTCTTGGAGCAATGCCATCTAAAATATTTCTATAAATTTTTTCCTACTAGCTAATTGTTCGAATTTTTTATGTACTCACTTAGCAGTCTTTTAAACGCATTCGAGTTGGTTTCATTTTTTAACTTTGTTGGTAAACAATTATATAAATCAAAACTTTTATAGAAAAATGAGTTTCTACAGGGTGATCTCGAAATGGCGGACACGGACAGCACCACAGCATCTATTGTGGATTAAAGATTCTAAGTTTTATTTACTGTTTTCTCCAGTATGGCTCCCTTAAGAAGATATGACCACTTTTGTAGAAAATAAAGTCACAACACTGATGCACTGGATACCCTTCTTCAGGAGAACAATAATATGTAGGTCTACAATACCCAGATAGATGTTACCATGGAAACATATGAAATGGAAACACAACAAAACTTAAAACAATAATCGTTGCGTGGATACAAATTCGATAATATTATTCAAAATCTCGAATTCGAACAACGATGCCACATTGAAAATTTTTGTCGAACTCAGGGAATAGGTAAACTTTGAATGCCTGCAATTCCGTTCCCGATAATAAAAGAAATAAAAAGCAAACACTATCATCATAGTTTTGTGAAATCATGTGCTTTGCCAGTGAAGGTTGTTTAAATTTTACCGCCATTTCGATTTAAAGTTTAGAAAAAGGACAATATTAATATTTTCTTTATTAATATTAAATAAATATTAATATTAATATTATATCTCGGTAACGAAGCCGAGGAACCCATTTTTGTTTTAAATTTACAGTCTTTCTGAACATCCTCTACAACACCCTGTATTCCGTGTCCGCCATTTCGGGATCACCCTGTATATGTAACTCATTTATTGGTCTCATTAGCGCCAGATGTACGTCATTTCTAAGTTGCATTTCATCATTTCTGTTCTTTTTAATGTTTAGGAGACGTCATTGAACAGGTAAAGGTAATTTTTTATTCAGAGACAAGTAGTAATGATCATCCAGATCGGTTCAGAATAAGAAACCGGTGAAGGTCGTGCTTGCATGGGAATTGATGAGTTTATATTGATTCAAGTGAACTTGCTTAGTTATGCAAGTGAAATAATTACATACAACATGTACTATGTATCTTCATGTATCACTATTAGGTACGAAAGCGTATAAGTTTTCAAACTAAGCATTAATTGTGTCTACCTGTAAGTATAATTTAATGGTTGTTTATAAATACTTCAATCCTTATTGAATCCTTGAACTTTAATAATGACTCTTTACATCGCTCTGGAGTTTTTTTCAAGAATTATAAAATCAGACGACGTATGAAGAAACTCAACAGTCAGTAGTTCAAGCTTTTAAGCATTAGACTCATCGCAATGTCTGTCCGAGAAACCAAAACCACTAATAAGAATGAAAACAAAATTACAATCCTCAGGCCTTGTTTGAAATTCCTTCAGTTGCTTTTCTTTTGGCCGAAGACTAGTGAAGAACTACGTCCTGGAGCTGTTTACAAGATTAAAGCTTTAGTTAACATGACTTACCCTTTAATTTATGTTTTGACGACGGCAATTTTACAAATTGTTTATATAAAAACAAGTAAGTATGTGTTTCAATTTTATTTCATCTTGCATAATATACTTAATAAGACACTTTAGTCTTCGTTGTCATACTAAACCTGTCGTTGATCCCATAGTGACTTGTCGAAACTGAACTGATTCTGTGAAATTCACCTGCTATCAGAAGCTTAACCAGTAACGTTGAACTCCGTTCCTTTGACAAGGTTCAGCAGTCCGCTAAGCAAGGTTTTTTCCGCCAGATGGCTCCCGGGACTGATTGGTCCCAGGACCGCATAGCGCGTTCTTGCGAGTGCTGGGCACTCGAATATCACATGAGAAGCTGTCTCATCTTCTTCATTGCAGAGTCTACAAACTGGTTCTTCTCTGTATATCCCCAGTTTATGTAGGTGTACTCTTAGGTGGCAGTGTCCGGTGGTTGGTCTTCTCACAGGACACTGCACCTGCTTCAGTGTTTGGGACCACATAAACCATCTCTCACATTTAGTTAAAATACCAAATACCAAATACCAACTTTGAACTCTGAGTAGACCCTAGTTTCTGGTATTTGATGCCCCCTTTGAATGTGCATTAAGGTTGATCAATCAATTATTCCTATAGGAAGGCGTGTTAAGTCTCACCAATCTGAATTTTTACAAATATCTAATTCATATTAGGTATAGAAGCGTCATATTTCTGGTAAAGCCGCAAATTATAATCGATCAAGTGCTATTGCAGGTTTCAGCAGAGATGGAACTACCGAGTTCCAACGGTCTGCGATAATCTCTTGGTGTTTAATTTTCTCGCCTTGATTGGAGCGACAATCTATTAAGCTCCAATCACCCTTCATCTTTTGGTTTTCGCCTTTGACAACGCATGTTACGTTACCTGTTGACCATGGATTTTTTCACTGTTAATATTTAAACAAATAAAAGCATATCAAGTAGACTATATAGACGAAAATTAAAGGGGATATGGGCTACCTAATTATCTATGCAGACGGGCTCAGGCCAAGTCTACACAAATTTCAATATCTTTGATTTAAGAAGTTTCGAGTGATGTTGCATTTTTGAAGTATCGTTGCTTTTTGCGCCTGTGTATGTATGTAGTGTGGCAGCTTGAGTTGTGTGAGATGTTGTGTGAATGTGTGCGGCGTGATTCCAGTTACTGATATTATAAAGGTTAAGACGTGAACCGACTTCTGTTTCCATAAATCCTTTCAACTTCAATGGCTAATGGTTGATATTTAGTTTTCTTTTCTGCGTATTTATTTGTTATGTTGGAGTCTGATGGAACTGCGATGTCAATGATGAATGTTACGTGTTCTTTTTTATTTACAAGCGTGATATCTGGCCTATTGTGCATGATTGTTTTATCAGTTTGGATGGTGAGGTCCCAATATAATTTGTGATCCTGATTTTCCAGTATTGTTTGCGGTGTGTATTTGTAGTAGGGTTGAGAGTCTGCATGAAGATTGTAGTGGAGTCCAATGGCTTGGTGTATTATTTTTGCTACTGTGTTGTGTCTATCAGTATATGCAGTTCCTGCAAGGAGCTTGCAACCAGAGGTGATGACGTGATCTATTGACTCTGGAAATTGTTGGCATTTTCTACATGCGTCACTGACTATTGTTGCATCTTTTAATATGTGCTTTCTGTAGTTATTGGTGGCAATTACTTGGTCCTGGATGGCAAGAAGAAAGCCTTCGGTTTCAGGAAATATGAACCCCAAACATTATTGGTCTTTGATGGCTCAAAGAAGATCGCTTAAAATGATACCGCTGACATTCTCTTATACAGGGTGTCCGGTAAGTACCTCCTAATTTCTCGGGAGCATACAGGGGAGGTCAAAATAAACCTAGTCTGTCATATAAAAAACATTCCTAAAGTGTCCCTAAACGGAGATACAGAGCCCCAAAATGGTACCCTAAGATTTACTTTTTTGGCTTTAACTTTTGAACCGACCTGTATAATTTGATGAAATTTTAATTTTTTTATAGAGGCCATAAATACTCATTAAGCTATATCAGAGTGGATGTTTGACGTCCTAAAGGAAGTCAGGAACGGACTTACCACCACACTCATTGTGTCAAAGTTTTGACAGGTGTCATTTTACAGAGCTGAAAACTTATTTTTTAAATACGCTGGTCATTCATCTTCACAAAAGGTACTCTTAATTTATTTCGATAAAACTAGCGGTTCTCAAGATAAATCGACTTTTATGCGAATTTTGATCAAGTTCCGTCAATAGCAATCCATTATGTAGGTAGGTTTATCAATAAGAACCTGATTTTTACCTGTTTGTGTTTAGCATTAGTAACTTTTGAGTGTTTCGCATACCTAAAAACCGATTTATCTCGAAAACCGTCAGTTTTACCGAAATAAATTAAGAGCACCTTTTATAAAGATGAAGTATTAGACTATTCAAAAAAATAGTTTTTAGCTCTGTAAAGTGACATCTGTCAAAATTTTGACTCAACGAGTATAATGGTAATTGGTAAGTCCGTTCCTGACTTCCCTGACAACGTCAAACATCAACTTTACTATGGCCTGATGGCTCTCTGTGACCTCTATAAAGTGTTTAAATTCCATCCAATTATACAGGTCAGGTCAAAAGTTAGAGCCAAAAAAGTAAATTGCGGGGCACCCTTTTAGGGCTCCATATCTCCGTTTGGGGACACTTTGGGAAATTTTTTTTTATGACAGACTAGGTTTTTTTTGACCTCCCCTGTATGCTCCCGAGAGATTAGGAGGTACTTACCGGACACCCTGTATATGACTATTTGTTTCAATTTGTCAGGAATATTTCTCGCTTTGTAACCGGAGTCACAGTCTCATCGAAGGACATGTTACCGGAAATCGTTTTATTGATCTTCTTAGTCGTTCAGCACTTTTTGTTACACGTTGTGCATAAACAGGGTAGCCCTCAAACACAAATAATGTTTTGGGTCCATATTTTTTGTATTAAGTGGTCAAAGTATTTGTTGCATTACGTATTTTATAGGTATGTTTCTATCAGGTAGAGTAACACGGTTGTCTTCGTGTAAATCTCAAGTAGAGTGTCATAAGTCGCTGTTTTATCACTTTTGTTTGGATTTTGACAATTTTTTGGTGCGCTCTAGTAGCATAACAGTTTATTGCAGTAAGAAAATTGGTTTAATAAAATTGCAGAAAATGTTACCTATCTACTTTAATAATTGGGAACCGAATGATCTTTTCGATAAATCGCATAGGGTTCAAGATATATCTAAAAACTGAAAAGCTGCCAAAATATTAACTTTTCTGCTCAGATTCGTGTTCAGCGACCCAAAAAACACACACACACACACACACACCATCCCACACACACACGAGGGGGGAGGGTTAATTACGACTTGCCCTAAACTTCTTCTATTTGCCGCCTTTTTATTTTCTAATTTATGGGTCTTATAGTGATATCAATGGGGATTCTTGGATATTTTATCTACGAAGTTACATATTTTAATTTTTGTATTTTTATTCAACGATTAAAATTATCATACGTCATTATGGCAGATAGTACTTAGTAGCACAGATGGACCTAGCTGGAATAATTATTATTATATTGATGAATGTAGGTTTTCACGGCCGGCTTCTATTGTCATCGATTCCGAGCTGTTGTGTCGTGGTCCGTGGAGATTCGCTTCGAAACTTTCGTCTACAGCTGCGGTAGACATCATCAGCGGTTACGTGTGCGCAAGTGATGCTTCCACTCCTCGTGTTCATTGATAACTGACTACCCAGGCGGAAGAGCACTCCTATTTATGAAGTTATAATCTGGTGACGTCATACCTTTCCCCTCCACTGGCTGTCTCTACCACAGCATCTGCCCGTCTCTCCGATGATGTACTGGATTCCTGACTCAGAAGATGACGCATTTGGGTCTGACGTAATGCCGGATACCAATTCTTCCTCCTGCCTGTTGAAAGTAGTTATTGGATGTTTATACAGGGTGATTCAAAATTCAGTGCAAAGATTTTAAGGGCGTATTTTCCAGCCAAAAATAAGAAGTTTTTTTCATATAATCGTATGTCCTAGCTTGCTTTGTTTTCTAGATACAGGGGATAAAATAAAAAAAAAAAACGATTTTTATTTATTTCTCAAACGCACCTCTCAACCGATTTAAATAAAATTTTATAGGCTTATTTGTTGTCGTAAGGGCCCATAATAACATGAATTTATTAATTCCAGTGGCGTCTCAGGGGGTTACCTACTTATTTATTTTAAAAATAAATTAAATGAATCTCAATAATCGATATGAATTTATTACTTGTTTTAATAGGGCCAGGCACAGATTTTAATTTGTTTTTTTTTGGAAACAAAGCCAGATACGAGTAAAGCTCAGAAGGCAATAAAGTTACATTATTAACCGCTTAATCTAAAAAAAATATAAATTGTCAAAAGAGCAGTGGCGTACCATAATTTTATCTACAGGGTGAATTATAAAAAACGCCCCAAGCGATAACTCCGTTAATTTTGAAGATATGACAAAACTTTTTGAAACAAAGTGGCGTAGTTTATCATCATCTATATGTTGAGATAAACGTTCGATCAACACAACTTCCTGTTTAACCGGAAGTAACATCAACTTCGGGTTTTTAAATAGAACACCCTGTAAAACTTTATATTTTTTAAATGTCTGAAGAAATCTAATACAGGTGGTTTTCACCATTGGAATTTAGATTGAGCGGTTTATGAGTTATAAACAAGTGAAGATCGAAAATTTTCAACTTCAAAGCAGTGTAGAACTAGAACGGCTCAAGATATCCAAAAACAGTTTACATGTCCCTATCCTAACTTTTCACGTTTTATCCCAGTATTGTCCGTATTCATCAAACTTCAAAATATAACTCTGGGGTTATCTTTTGAATTTTCTGACAGCTGATTGGTCTAATGGTCAAACTCTACGAATGCTACGAATTTTGAACCAATGGCATGTTCCAAAATATAACCCCAGGGGTTATATTTATTGATGAATACGGGCCTATGTGGAGTAAATTTTAATACAGGTTGATGAAAATTATCCGATTTTTCATCACCCTGTATTAAAATTTAAACCACATACGGCCAATATTATAAACGCTGGTTAAGTTAACTGGCCGATTTCTGTGGTCGTTTCTGGAGAAGATATAGACTATAGGTCGAAATTATTGCATTTTACTTACTCTTGGCATAAAAAGGATTACAAAAATATTAATAAAAGTTATTCGAGGTCAATATTAGCTTCAAAATCGGGCACAGAAATCTGCCAGTTAACTTAACCAGCGTTTATAATATTGGCCGATAGTAGGATACTATGTCAAAAGTTAGGATAAGGACATGTAAACCGTTTTTAGATATCTTAAGTCGTTCTAGTTCTACACTGCTTTGAAGTTGAAAATTTTCGATCTTCACTTGTTTATAACTCATAAACCGCTCAATCTAAATTCCAATGGTGAAAACCACCTGTATTAGATTTCTTCACACATTTAAAAAATATAAAGTTTTACAGGGTGTTCTATTTAAAAACCTGAAGTTGATGTTACTTCCGGTTAAACAGGAAGTTGTGTTGATCGAGCGTTTATCTCAACATATGGATGGTGATAAACTACGCCACTTTGTTCCAAAAAGTTTTGTCATATCTTCAAAATTACCGGATTTATCGCTTGGGGCGTTTTTTATAATTCACCCTGTATAAGTTTCAAGTAGGTAGCCCCCTGAGACGCCATTGGAATTAATAAATTTATGTTATTCCCATCAAAGGAAGTTCCTTATAACGACAAATACCAAATTTTATTTAAATCGGCTGAAAGGATTTTGAGTAATTAATAAAAAATCGATATTTTTTCAAAATTTTACACCCTGTATTTAGAAAACGAAGCAAGTTAGGATATACGATTATATGAAAATTTTTTCTTATTTTTGGCTGGTAAATACGCCCTTAAAATCTTTGCACTGAATTTTGAATCACCCTGTATAGTAGGATTAAGTTTAAAAAGTCAGATGTGACGTCACACTAACCGTCCGAATTAATATTTTTTTTCTGCGACGGGCTAAAAGTTTGACCTTTTTTCCCCGTTGACAGGTAGAAAAATGCCTCATTATATGAGCTGCATCTTATCGGGGAAAAAAATGAATTAGCAGGGAAATAAATGAGTACTTATTTCCCCGAAATGGCGGCTTAGGTATAGCTACTATTAACACTCAGATATCATTAAATTTATATCAACTATACGTAAAGGAAAGTTACCTTATTATCCAAATGGCAATTATTAAGGGAATTTTTATAATAATCACTATCCATATTAATAAATTCACTCATTGAGACCTTACAAGAATCTTTGCAAAACTATCTAAAATTTTAATTAAATTATGATGTTTATCGAATTAAATCGTTTCGTTACCAGGCAACGTCGATTACGATAAAAGACAGTTTGAAAATCCAAGTTTAACATAAATCATTTTTCCGACATAATTTTCAGTTATCTAACTACGTTTTTCGACATTCTAACACTGATATTTCTTCTCGCAGAAAAAAATTGTATATTACACACAAGAAAAAAGTGCGATGTTAGCTCTCGATGTGTTTGTCCCCTCCGCTAAACGCGTCGGGGACGAAATCACATCTCGAGCTAAAATCTATCACTTTTTTCTCTTGTATAATAAATAACTATTAATTTCACCACAAAATGTCAAACAGTTAATTGTCAAGTTGTAAACGAGCGTAAATTATTAAAGGAATCATTCAAACCATGAACCATGAACTGAACCGCTTATATCAGTTTGAGAGTCACTGACAACTACATAAAATTTATTCACGTAATGACATTCTATCCTCTGTGTTGTGCATTTAATTCTCATTCAAAAATCAAAACCAATGTTGACGTAAACTTATTTATGCGGGATGGAGTGTTTAGACAAACTGGACGGTTACTATAAAAACCACGTACATGAAACAAAATAAATCGAACTATCAGAAGGATGTGTATTCTTAATCGATACGTATGACTTTTTAGACTTTATTGGACTATAAGTTTCAATTGCTTCACGATATAATCGGGTATAAACAAATAAAAATAATATTTTGACTAAATAGTTTAAAACGGCACACAATATTTGAATATTTGTATAAGCAGTATTTTTAACACATAAAATAGAATTTTAAAATTTTGATTAGTTTTTTTGTAATTATGTTTTTAGATGATTTAGATGTCAACTTAGATGAAGACTTTGCTATAATCCTGTCTCTGACAACATTGTTTTTGGTATCGTTTGAATTTTTCCTCAAACAGGAACAATTCGCTCGCCTTACTTCAGCTTTGCGACTATAAGTTTGGAAGACCTAAAGATTTAGACAGAATCGAGACTTTGATTACTTGGCTCACGAAAGGATTCTTTTGCCTTATAGTTCCTGGTGTAATAGCTTATGGCCTCGTTCCTCTTATCGAACAGTCAAGATGCGAAGAATATTTCAAAAAGAAAGACATTGATGAGCTTTGCGGATATTACGTACTAACTACGTCTTCGATGGTACCAAGAAATGATTTGTTCATCGTAAGGCGAGTGGTATTTTTAATACAAGGTTTTTGCGCTTCTATGACTATGCTTTCAAACGCGATGATTTGTTTATTAGTTTTCGGAATAAATGTTCACTTCGTAGTTCATATAAAGAACTTGAGAAGGCAAGTAAGTTCTTTAACCAAGTCAAGGGATCTTAAGAAGGAATTATATAATCTGGTGAAGTATCATCAACACATTATCGAGTAAGTCGTCAAACTTTCGGATTGAAATATAATATTTAATAAGGAGGATAATTTCAGAGTTATGGACTCTATGAATGTTATAGAATATTATCTGTTCAAGTTTTCCTAACTTCTTCAGTTCTTGGCTGCATTCTTCATCAAATAGTGAACCTGACTTGGGTGAGTTCTGCTATAGCCGAGTGTAATAGAAATAATATTCTCTAATGTAATAATTTTCATAATCAGTCAACTCCTGTCGGACCAGTAATCTATCTAACAGCCTGGATCATTTCTTTGTTATTAAACTCGCTTGGCGGCGAAATTTTACTAAACGAGGTAAGAAATTTGTCTCATAGTTTGAAGGGCCTAAAAATTAAGATTTTTTTCAGAGTACCGCACTAGGTACTGCTTTATACTTCTCAGATTGGCTAGAGTTAGATCGGCCGTTAAAGAAGGATGTTTTGTTTATTATAATGAGGTCTCAAAAACCTATTGTGGTGAAAGCTGGTTATGGATATATGTCATTAGGAGTCTTTACTACCGTAAGAAAATATTTAGGATTCTATATAAATATCTTTATTGTTACTTTTCAGATACTTAAAGGTTTACACACTCTTACTTTCACACTTTTGACACGACATCAGTAAAAAAGACAGTATATCTGTAACTGTACTAAATATTACAGTCTTTTTCTATTGGTTTTCCTCTTTTGTCAATTGCTTTTCCTTATTTGTCAAATGAGTTTCCCATTTATCGAACGTCCAGGGGCCTGTTTCATAAAAATCTACTACAGTATTTACTACTGTATTAGTAGTAAGTTTTCGTAGTAATTACTATGACTTGTTTCATAAAGTTACCAGAGTAAAGAAATTTTTACTGTAGTAATCATATATTTACCACTGCTTTTTACGAAGGTAAATAAGATTATGTTTCATATAAAGAAATGATATAAAATTACTTTAGTAAAAGCTAGAATTATTTTACTCTAGTTGAAGGGATCGTATATAGAAGTCACAGGACATTTCGGGAAAGAATAAGTTACCATAGGATGGAATTAACATACGAGTACAATGAGCGGTTTAGGGTACGTTGGCAAGTCTTCAACATAATACTCGAAAATATTCAACCACAATTAGAACAGCCAACTCGAAGAAATAAATCACTCGCACCAAGACAACAGCTAGAAGTAGCTTTACATTGGTTGGGAACGGGTGTTCCATACCATGCAATTGGGGATATGCATGGATTATCAAAAGCTTCTGTTTGTCGTACAATTAAAAGAGTTGTGTATGCTATCAATAATACCATTTTTCGTCAATAAGTTAAATGGCCGGAAAATGTGGATGATGTTGTACAAAATTTTTATGAAATGGCCGGAATTCCACTAGTTTGTGGAGCCGTGGATGGCACTTTAATTAAGTTGGGATGATCATGAAGCCACATATTATGTTGATCGACATGGGAACCATTCTTTAAATGTCATGTTAGTAAGTGGTCCTGATTGTTACTTCTATTATTGCTCTGCGAACTGGCCTGGAAGTGTTAATGATGCGAGAGTGTTGAGAAACAGCACGTTATCTAGAAGAGATGGAGACCTATTGCTAATGGTGTTTTATTAGGAGATTCCATATACCCATTGAAAACCTGCTGGCTTATTCCTCCAATAGTGCGAAATCCTGAAGTACCTGCTCAAATTCGGTTTGCTCGTGCTCACAAACGAACCAGACGAATTGTTGAAAGTGCCATTGGTATCCAAGGAAAAAAGCCCAGTTTTTGCTTGCCATATTGTACATTGCTGCGTAACATTATGTAATGCAACCAAAGAAATGGTCAACGTGATTAGGGATGACAATGATAATGACGATGGTGTTAACGAAGGTGATCATGAAGAAGAAGTTGATGGCTATGAGAATGATGCGAATCTGAGGCTACAGTTTTTTATGATACTTTTAATCAGCCATTAGAGCTAAATATGAAAGTACAAGTTTCTTATGAAAATTTTTCAATAAATTAAGTCAATTTAGTCATCCAATATTTTTATTAAGCAATTAAAGTGTAAGTAAGTAAACAAACTCAATTATAAAGGTGTTTATAAAATTGCATATTATTTAATAATAACAATTTGATCAAATACAAAAAAATAGTAGTACATATAAGCACCAATAACCAAAAATGGATTCACTTAGGAAGGAACGAATTATTCTACAAACACATTAACAAACTTCGTTATTATTAAAAAAAATCAATGTCACCTACTACTGAAGGATTATTTTCAGCATAAATTGTGACATGTTTCGTGCATTCTTTGGTAATTTTTAAGTCACCAGTGAATGTTGACGCTGCGATCCCAAGTTCATTTTCTTTTACCAAAATTTCTAGTTTTAATTTATAATTGGCCATTTCTAGCTGTTCGATTTCTAAACGAAGTTTTTCCTTTTTTAATTCATTTATATCCTGTTGAACTGACTTTGAAGACTTTGTGTTTGTTACAATAATTTTCTTCTTCTTGTTGGGTGGTTCTAGAGATTCAGTATTTTTGTTGATGTGCTGTTACTACTGTTGGATTCTTCACTTATGATAGTAGCATCTTCGGGCATTTTCCAGTCATCACTTTCTAAACTATCTGCAGCACCTAAACCTTCTATTATCGGTGAATCTTTTCCTAAAATACTTAGAACCAATGTATCTATTTCTGATTTTACACATTCTTTGCTGCCTCCTGTACCCGTTTTTCTGCTATTTTATACATTTTATAGTGACTTTAATGTGAAAAAAAAGGTGAAAGATTGGGAAACGTTAATGTGGTGGTTAAGTTTTGGATATATGTATGTTGAAACGATTGTAGGACTAATTATGCAAGATAATAATACTCACAAGTGTTTATTTCCTAATATTTCCCGAAGTAATATTTCTCACAAAAATGTAGTCTTTGTCATTAGTGACTAGTCCAGTTGCGACTGCGTATTTTCTGATTTCTTCCCATTTGTCTCTTTTCTCATTTCTTGTGAGAACGTCGGAAAATTTTCCAAACAAAATTTCCTTATTTTCAAATATTTTACGAAGAAAATTAACATATTTGAAGCTTTTCTGCTCTCGCGCAGACATTTTGACAACTGTTTAAAACTGTCACGTTAGAATACGTATTTGGTGAAAAGTAAAATAGTTATTTACATTACAAGCTACGAAAGTTCACTTTTAGGTGTGAGGTGTATTTAAATACCCGAGGCGAAGCGTAGCGTAGCCGAGGGTATTTAAAAACTCCGAGCACCTGAAAGAGCTTTCGTAGCGTGTAATGTATTAAACTTTTCATTCTCCCCTTGCCATATTGAACCACGGATTAAGAAGAAATGAGTAAAATAATACGATTCAGTGATAACAATGGAATTATTATAAGGTGCCATGTTTTTAACATTACCATAGTAACGATAGTTTTAAATTATTAATTTATGACACTGTCAAGTCTAAAACTCTGTACCGCTATAATTTTAGAATCTTTGATTGTAGTTTAGATCAAAATTAATTTCATTCAAGAAGCTGCAAATTCCAGTAAATCGTTCTGGAACATACAATAATAATTAATTGTATGTTCCAGAAAGATTTACTTGAATTTTTTATTGTAGTTTTACATTCAATTTTCCATCTAAATAAACGTTAATCAAACTGACATTTCTACTTTTTTGTCCAGGCCACGAAAGTTTTTCATAGCTAGCAACCACCTAGCAACCTATCACCTAGGATGTTTTACTTTCGCTTTCGGTTGCCTTATCAAGACAGAAAGTTACACTTTCGTAAAGGGGAGAATGAAAAAAAAAATACTGTAGTAGAAGAGCAGATTTATTCTACTACAGTAAAAATTTATTTATGAAACATGATTATTTACTATGGTAAAAATTTCGAGTTACTATAGTACTTAACTGTAGTAAAAACTACGAGTTTTATGAAACAGGGCCCAGCTTGATTTTTCAATTGAAATTCCTCTTTTGGCAAAAAATGAGATTCCTTTTATATCAAATGCTTTTCCAATGTTTCTGATACTGTCACTGCACGTAAATAGGAAAAGCAATTGACATAAAGTGAAACTGATTTGACATAAAAGGAAATTGATTGATAAATCAATGGGTACGTTCACCTGACGTCAACCGTTGAGTTGTTGAGGGAGCGCTTGCGTTCAGACATACCGCTCACTTACAACCGTTGCTAAACTGTTGAGTATTTTTGTGAGCGTAAATATTTCACGCTCAGCACAGTCAACGTGTATGTTGCGGACATGTGCAAATGGGAAGTAAAGGTTGCAAGTAAGAATGCTCCTAATACAATCAGCGACAAATAAATGCTAATAATTATTTCTATGAACTTGAATCGTATCCAGAAACATGTCACATGTCTCTCGATGTCAACAATGCGTTCAGACTATTTCCAACATGTTGAAACAACTTACACTCAACCGTTTTGCGCTGCTATTCAACAGTTGACGTCAGGTGAACGTACCCAATGACTACAATCGTTGATAGATAGAAAAATAAGAAACTGATTTGACAAATAAGGAAAAGCAATTGACAAAAGGGGAAAACCAAAAGCAAAAGACTGTAATAATTAGGCTTAATTATTGTTAGTGTATTTGAGATGAATTACATCCTGCGGTAATTTTTATATTATATTAGTAGTACTAACTACTTTTCTGTGAACAAGTCTCATCATTGAATTCTTCAACAATCTAACATAATATTTGCGGTTATAACTGTGGGAGATTGATGCTTACTTAAAACAAGTTTAGGGGCTTTATTCAATATAAGGCTCAATTAACCATTACAACCTTTATTTCATTACCATTGTTATGTCATGACTGTGGGAAAAAGACTCCTGATATTTTTTTGCAACTCCTGAAATGCAACGTTTCAAAGTTTACCAAACAGCTGATGAATTTTTAAACGTGTTTTGAAGACAACAATTTTACAATATTCACGTCAACTGTATATTTTCTACTTCTGATTTGGTCCAAGTCTGTAAACAACGTATTCTGTATCAGAGAGACGCTTATGACTTGAGACCGAGACAACCTCAAGAAATTTTGGAGTCATCTATTCCAGTATTTACCTGTAGTATTCCTTATTCTTACATTTCAGAGTACGTCTAAATCTTTTTAGGTAAGAAAAACAATTTCAAATTTTTTACCTTAAAATGATCAGCCAGATTGTTTCAGAAAAAAAAAACGGTGAAGATCGTGCTTGCATGGGAACTGATGACTTTATATTGATTCAAGTGAACTTGCTTATGTAAGTAGAATAATACTTACATGCAATACTATTAGGTACTGAAGCGTAATAGTTTTCACATTAAGCATTAATTGTGTCTACCTATTCTTATAGATAAGTAATTTATAGGTTGTTTATAATGATACTTCGATCCTCATTTTATCCTTGAATTTTTTAATGATTCTTTACACCGCTTCGGAGTTGCTTCATAATTATATTATCAGACCACGTATGAGGAAACTCGACAGTGAGTAGTTCAAGCTTTTTTTTCAAGCTTTAAGCATTAGATTCATCGCAATTCGCTCGAGAAACCAAAACCACTAATAAAAATGAAAACAAAATTACAATCCTGAGGCCTTGTTTTAAATTCCTTCAGTTCTCATCTTTCGGCCGAAGACCAGCGACGAACTATCTCCTGGAATTTGATACATACTCCTGGAAGTCTAAAGTTGTCGTTACCATAGCTTGCTCTTTTATTTATACCTACAATCACACATCTTACATAATACGATGTGCTTCTAGAGTGCCATAAGTTAAAGGACGTGCAGATAAAGCAAAAATATTAAGAAAATTTAAATAATTTGTAAATGTAAACTCGGTAAATGTTTTTACCGAGATACAGTGTGTTCAAGTGTCGAGTTACAGAACTGGGTCTTATTGTGTTTTTCTACAGAGTGGACCATAAATTCTGAATTTGTGTATACAGGTTTTCTATTTAATAACCCATATGTGAAGAAACACCGGGGTCAGAGAACACCTTTGTTCTCGTAAAAAAGTTGTAAATTGTATTTTTAATTTTTTATTGCTGTTTCGAATGACAGAATAACATGCTATAAAAAGTCATACCTACTTATAAAATTTTCATAGGACCACCGTTTTCGATAAAAATTCAAATTAGGCGTTTTTAAATTTTTTTTTATTTTTAATATTTTCATTTATTAGTCCAAGATATTGATATTAGTCCATAAATGAAGAGCTTGTAGATAAAGCTAAAGTGAGGAAGTTCACAGACATATGTAAATGATATCAAAAATTTTATTAATTTACATAATGTCTGAAGATGCTACTTTAAAAGTAGCGAAACACATGTAACGTTTATAATACCCAACAGTAGATATACTTAGAATTTTTAAAACATTAGTGTTTTATTTATCATCCATCAAGTGCAATTGTTTACCTACATACAAACAAAAATAAACGTAATAGTGAATAAATTAGTCATTAATTAATTGTGTCAACAAATCCTCAGGTGAAAGTAATTTAATGGTTAGTTAATGACAATTTAATTCTTATTTAATCCTTGAACTCTTTAACGATTTTTTATATAGCTCTGGAGATTTTCAATAATTATGTATATCAGACTATACGTATGGGATGATTCGGCATTCAGTTCAAGCTTAAGCAATATAGACTCATCGCTATGTCTGGCAGAGAAAGCGTCGCTGAAAAAGAAAAGAAAATTACAATCCTGAGGACTTGTTTGAAATTCCTTCAGTTGCTTTTCTGTTGGCCTAAGACCAGCGATGAACTATCTCCTGGAATTGGTTACAAGATTAAAGCTTTAATTAACATGACTTACCCTTTAATTTACGGAGTGACGACCTTAATTTTACATATTATTCATGTAAAAACAAGTATGTGTTCTAATTTTATTTCATCGTACATAATTATTTCATAAATAGTAATCTCAATTGTCATTAATTTTTCTAATAGTCAAACGACTGGACGAAAATTTTAACACATTCACTGCCCTTAACGTGCGACGCGTGTTTAGTGTTACTTACAACATGTGCCCGCACCGTGCCAGCGCGTTGCTGATTTGAAGGAAAAATAAAAAAATAAATTTTTTAAATAAAAAAAAAAATTAGTTGAAGAAGCAGCCGCGTGGAGAAGGTAAGTACCGTATCTAACGCGTTGATTAGGGACTATGTAGTAAAGTATAACTACATATTTCTAATTGGACTTTACACTCACTTATACTAGTAAAAACGCGTTTGGCTAAAATTATAATGCGGTGGCACCTGACTCTGACAACGAATTTTATAGTTTTTTTTTTACAGTGAATGTGTTAACTAATCTTACGAAATTCTCCTGCTACGCAGAAGCTTCATCAGTATCTTTGTGCTCTGGGTAGGTGTGACCCTGTCTTCTGATAATTGCGCCTTTGAATATGCAATAGGTTGCTCAACAAATTATCCAATAGGATTGTCCGTTAAGTGTCACCACCCCGGTGTATACCAGTTATTTTTTTGTCCTAATTACCTTCCTTTTTTGTAAACTTCGCGGACATCTTATAGAACAAAACTTAGATTGGTTCTACTTTGATAGTCATCTTGCTCAGAATTCATACAAATACTCACATCAATTAGAAGCGTCATATTTATATGAAGACGCGAATGATAGTAGATTTCCTTTGTATAATGAATACCTAACTATTATTTGTGATTATATTTTTAGATCATTTTGATAATAATAATAATAATAATAATAAACTGTCTTTATTCCACCAATAGATGTACATTTCTTTACAAGCATCAATTATCAAGGTTAGGTATAAGGTGGAAAGGCGAAGGCCAGATAGTGTGACAAAAGCTGACACACTCCTGCTCACCTTAACCATGTATCACACTATTTAAATATACATGTACAAGAGGCGCTAGCAACAGAGCATCCATCAATACTACGTGAAAAAAAAACAACATAGGAATATCCCAACCCAACAAAATACCAATATTAATCACAACCATATAGTAATCTCATCATCTTATCCCATGTGTAAAAGAGTACAATAGATAAACAAATAATACACAATAAATAAATAAACAAATAATATACAATAAATAACTCGTATGAGAGCATGATTGAGAAATGTCTGTCATCCCAAAAACGCGCGAGCACCGAACCTCCGCGTACCCATATGCCCCAGACACCATGGCCACCCACCGAGATCACAACAAGCATTGCCTCTGATATAATTGCGAACGGTACATTCGTTTGAAAGCCCTCACAGTCGCGCCCCTCAAAGCATCAGACAAGGGATTGTAAATCTTTACAATTTGGTAGCTAAAACTAGCTTTGAAGGCTTCGGTTTTGTGAGCTGGTATAGTTAATAAACCCCTAAATCTGACGTTGAGGTTATGCACATCAGTTCTGTAAGTGATCCTATTAAGTAAGTAGGGTGGCCTCTTATAGAGCAGAAATCTATGAAAAAAGCAACCAGCATGTAGCTCTCGTCTGTTGGACATGTTGAGCCAGTTATTTTCTTTAAGTTTATGCGTAATGTGTTGCCCGCGACGAATACCATATATGAACCTAAGGCAGGAATTCTGCAGAACCTGTATCCTACGAATATCCTCGGTACCAATACTAGGCCCATATACCATATCACAATAATTCAGTCTGGACAGAACTAATGAGTCGCAAAGTTTAGACTTAAGCTTTCTAGTCATGAAATGCCTTTTGTTATAGAGCAGCTTTAGATGGTAATAACCTTTCCTAATACATTCTGAGACATGAGACCTGAAACGCAGTGTACTATCAAATGTTACTCCCAGATTCCTGGCTTCCGATACCGTGCCGACATCAACTCCTCCCACGTTAACAACAAAATTAGGCGCCAACAGTTCGACAACACGCTGGAGACCAAATAGAATTATCTTAGTTTTAGAGCAGTTAAGGGCCAAGCAATGACCTTTAGCATAGTTCAATATGGCCTGTACGTCCAGATTGATCGTCCGCACCGCATTCTGCGCATCATCCGGACAGAAAGAGTGGTACATCTGAGTATCATCAGCATAAAGATGAACAGAGCAAGCATCAACACACTTTGGCAAGGCAAAGGTGTAAAGAATATACAGCAGAGGTCCAAGTATTGAACCCTGCGGCACCCCCGCTTTGATATTTCTCGGCACTGACAGTCTATCATCCAACTGTACCATCTGCTGCCGCCCTTCTAGATAACTCGACAGCATAGCACAGGCATCAGAACCAAGCCCCACGTGTTGACAAATGGCAAGCAGCATGTCATGGTTTACGGTATCAAAAGCTCTACTAAAATCTAACAAAATTAATGCCGTAGCCATACCAGAATCCCTCGCTCTAAGAATATCATCTTTAACATCCAACAGAGCTGAACAACAACCATGTTTAGGGCGGAAACCCGACTGTTTCACTGAGAGAACATTGTGTCTATCCAGATAGCAATGTAGCTGCCCACTCATGACCCTTTCCAGAATCTTTGAAAGCACCGGCAATATACTTATCGGTCTGAAGTCTTTGTAGCATTTTGGATTTGCCTGCTTAGGTATTGGTTTTACCAACGCTATCTTCCAGACATCCGGAAAAGTGTTGGTCTCCAAGCAACAGTTTATTATGTGCGTTACATACGGAATAATGACCTCTCCACAGAGCTTGAGCATAGTCAGACTAGTATCATCGTAACCTATAGAATCCGAACTAACCGAACCGAGTAAAGCAACCTCTGAACTTCATACGTCGAAACATAATCAAATTTAAAAGGATTGTCAACATTACCTAACCTGCTATCTCGATAGTGCGTTAATATCTCCGAGTCCGGAGTACCAACATCGATGTCCAGATAAAAGTTATTGAAATCTCCCGGATTATTTAGGTGTTCAGGAATGTGATGTTGCTTAGGAGACTTTAAGTATTTCCAAATTGCTTTCATGTCGCAGTTAGCTAGACAGCTCTGGTAATAACTTTTTTTTTCAGATCTACATAATAAGGTCACCTGATTTCGTAAAGATTTGTAAGAGTTGAAAGACTCAATTGTTTTAATTCGTCTCCATTTTTGATGCGCCCTATCACGTAGCCTCATCATACATCTCAGACGTTCCGTTAACCACGGAGCATATGGTTTCGTAATTCGAATCTCTCTGCGAGGTGCATACGTGTTAAATAATTTAAGCAGACAAGAGTTGAAAAAATCAACCTTATCGTTAACACTATTTATGTAGAATATCCGATGAAGCGGCGCCCGTGCGAGTGCCGCAGAGAAACTCTTAGGTGCGAATCTGCGAAAATCTCTAACTACCTTGTACTTAACCCCAGAACTCTCAACCGACAAGCGCAAGTCTATAGAAATCAAGTCATGATCAAGGGGGAAAGAGGAGAGAAATGGCAAAACACTTACATGCTGGACAAGCTGCTTATTTGACACAATAGCATGATCTATGAGGGCAGTGCCACGAGTTGGGTGATCAACAACCTGCGACAAACCAAATGTATCACAGAAAGAACAGTATCTGTCCACAGCCGGTGAGTCTTGGCCCAGCAGATCAATATTTAAGTCCCCCACACACAACAGCTCATCACATGAAGGGTATATGGCTGATATATTTTCAGAGAGCTGATCAAGAAATAATGTACTATAGATTTGTAATGAGGATTATAAACGACGCCCACAGCAATTTTTTGCCTATTAATTGACAGGTATATCCACAACTGCTCCGTCAATCCATAATGTTCACTTACCAAAGTATAGTTTAAATCTTCTCTAAGATACATCGCAACCCCACCATAACCACTATCACCCTGCCTATCTTGTCAACTTAGATGAAGACTTTGCTGTAATCCTGTCTCTGACATCATTGTTTTTGGTATCGTTTGAATTTTACCTCAAGCACAATCAATATGCTCAAGTTTTACTCCACCTCTGCGATTATAAGTTTGGAAGACCTAAAGATTTAGACAGAATCGAGACGTTGCTTAGTTGGCTCACGAAGGCTTTCTTTTGCCTTGTAGTTCTTGGTGCTACAACTTATGGACTCGTTCCAGTTATCGAACAGTCAAGATGCGAAGAATATTTCAAAAAGAAAGACATTAATGAGGTTTGCGGAAATTATCTACCAACTACGTCTTCGATGGTACCAAGAAATGATTCGTTAATCCTTATTAAGGGAGCGGTATTTTTAACGCAGGTTTTTTGTGCTTCTATGGCTTTGCTTCCAGCCGCGATGATTTGTTTGTTAGTTTTTGGAATAATTGTTCACATTGTGGTTCATATAAAGCACTTGAGAAGGCAAGTAAATGCTTTAACCAAGTCAGAGGATGTTAAGAAGGAATTATATAACCTGGTGAAGTATCATCAACACATTATGGAGTAAGTGATCAGAATTTCGGAATGAGATCGAAATCAAACAGGTAATTAAAATGATAATTTTAGAGTTATGAACTCCATGAACTCCTGCTCTTACCAAGGCTTATCAGTTCACGTTTTCTTAACTTCTTCAATCATTGGCTGCATTCTGCATCAAATAGTGAACCTGACTTGGGTGAGTTCTGCCCGTCCAGTCTAATAGAAATAACATTCCACTAATTTAATAAATTTTCAGTCAAGTCCTGTTGGACCAGTAATGCATCTAACATGCTGGATCATTGCTTTGTTAGTAAACTCGTTTGGCGGAGAAATTATACTAAGTGAGGTAAGAATTTTTAAAAAGAGTTAATAACTTATAAAATGAAGTAAAATAGAAAATTTTCCAGAGTACAGCAGTAGGTACTGATTTATACTTCTCCGACTGGCTAGAGTTTGACCAATCATTAAAGAAGGATCTATTGTTTATCATAATGAGGGCTCAAAAACCAATTGTGCTGAAAGCTGGTTTCGGGGTTATGTCATTAGGAGTATTTACTACCGTAAGATTAGAAAATATTTAGGATTCTTCATAAATATTTTTATGGTTATTTTTCAGGTACTTAAAGCTTTACATACTCTTACTTTCACGCTTTTTAGAGGACAGTAAAGAAGAAAGTATATCTGTAGCTATAATAAATCTTTAACGCTTCAATAATATCACGGAATTTCTTCATGCAACTTTTACTCAGTTCAATTTTGTATCTGCAAGGGTGCATCGATTAGGTTCAATTATATGAACGTATTTGAGATGTATTAAATATTCTGATTACTTATAATATATTTTTTCTACTCCCAACCTTTAATATGCATATTAAATATGAATCACCAGTGCTTTAATGGGTCTCATTAAGATACAAATTTTCATTAAAGCACTGGTCAAGCTATCCAATGGCAGAGGAGCATTTGCTGCATTTGCAATCGAATCGGTTCCTTTTCGCTTACAATCGGGTCGGCAAGCCAACCGAAGTCACAGAGTTGTCATACTGACGACAAAAATTGCCTTGTGATATAAGTTCTGTATTTCTGAAAAAAAATTCTGAACGTTTATTTAATTTAGAACATAAGTAACATTCAAAGAAAATTTATCAAGATTTTATGTTACCTTAATTAATTTGATAAGTAGGTATATCGTGTAAAGATGGGAAGATAAAGTATTATATCATTCGTAGAGCTCCGTGATAGTATTCAAAGCGGCAACGCTGCGACCCGCGTTGCGCATGGAAACAATATCGTAATTAATGGCTGTCGATGTTATTAAAATTATTAATTAATCTCAAAATCGAAGCGTAAAATTCGGAATTCGAACTTCGCATAATAAAAATTACGCAGTAGTGAGTAGTGCCCTTTAAACTTGATACTAAAACATGTCTCAGCAGAATAACCTTAGCGACAAAGAGAAAATTTGTTAAATGCGTAAACAAATAGCAATCTATCTTAACTTCAATGATCCGCAATAGTACACGGGTCATTGTTAAAATATATAATTTTTCAATCTTTTCTATGAAATAAAAAAGGGTCGCAGAAAAAATAGTGTATGGAACTCGCAGATAATGGCTATTAATACGCTCTTATGATGGTTAAGACACTCGCCTACGGCTCGTATCTTAACCATCATACTCGCGTATTAATAGCCTTCATTATAAGCTCGTTGCATAATATACTAATATTATTGATTCAAAAAGGTATTATATTATATTAATATACAGGTTCCACAAATTAGTGGGTCAAACCCTTAGCCACAGATTATTTGGCCAAAAATATTGGGACTTTTCTATGCCGTTTTTCACACAGACGTCCCTCTTTCAAGAATAGGGCGTTAAAGTCAAATTTTACAAGAAGTTTTTTGGTAATATCTTCGTTGCTCTTCAAGATATTGAGTGTGAATGGGAATTTTACACTAATTTCTTTCTCATGACGACACAGTTTTTGATAAGTTTTGTTCACAGAGAATCGAAACGCGAGCCGAAGGGAGTGCTGTTGTAGAACACGTTGACCCCCCCAGAACTCGTTTTTGCACACACCTCTGGCTCGAAGGTATTGTTTTTTAGATCAAACTTTCATTTCTTTTATTATTTCTACTATAATACTTTCCCATTCCTGTAAGATTTTGATTTAGGGCTAGGTTTACAAGATATTGCAACTTATTTTACTATGATTCATTGATCAACTCACTGTTTTGGACTTGGCATAAGGCGTTAACGATTATTATCATTTCAAGCGATTTATGACTTTAATATGACATGTGGTTTCCTCATGTTTTTTATATCAATTAGGCGAATAAAAAATGTATTTGTTTTTAGAACAAAATTTAAAAAACACATTTTTTTAAGGTGATAGACTTTTTTATTCCCTAATTTTTTTAGACCGAATGACATGCAAAATAATGTCATAGGGAAAACAAAATTTTACCAAAGAACTCCAGGATCTAGTCGCTTTTGTTGTTGTTTTTTTTTTAATATCAAATGGATAGTTTATAAGACGGCTTTAGTAAACCTACAAAAAATAATTATTTATTTTAAATAATAAAAAAAGTGTTGGTAAAATAAGAAATTTAGATGTCATTTTTAAAATAGTAATCACCTTGTATAATTAAATTGTGAAATAGATGACCATGATTGTACTATTATTAGAAATTAAAAACGACTTTAGGCAGATAGTATTTAGGGAATTTAGCGCGGAGTTAACACACGGCGTAATTATATTTTTAACATGCAACACCTTAAAAACACTGGAAAAAATGGAATGTCCTTATTTTATTCCTTAAACTTTTATGTCATTGTCTTTTTTTATTCTGTGAAAAAAGCCTTTAATTTTTTTCCCATGAATCGGTGCACTATATGTATCATTCGGAAATTTGGAGCCTGACACGCAAAGAAGAGTCTGGCACTGATCCTATCGCCTAATTTAAACGGTAATTTTCGAAATACAACGTTTAAAATTTACCGAATGGATGGTTGATTTTCAAACAACAACTAAAGTTTTACAGTTCATCAACTGGATATTTTTTCACCTTCGATTTCGTTCGAAGTTTGATAGTATTTTGACGTATTTTGATCAATAATGTTCTCTAATATAAGCTGTGTGTTTGAGGAGCAATAACATGAACACTTGTTATTGAGGCAAAATTAACACTATAGTGTCTCTTTCTATATTTACGCCCGTGTTCACAAACGTTAATTTCCTAAATAATTACGTAATCAATTATCCCCATCTCATTCTATTGCAAAAAAACTGCATATCTCCATCTCACTCATTTAATTAATTACGTAATTATTTAGGAAATTATCGTTTGCGAATACGGGCATTAGACTATAGTGAAATATGTAGTGCATATAACAGCAGAAGATTGCCACGAGATTGTCCTAGATAATAAAAAGCAAACTTAAGTTCATTAGGGTCATACTTAAGCGTCTGGTTATATCTTCAGAAAGTACCTCGAATTACGAATTGACCGAGAGACGCTTATGACTTGAGAATGCGGCGACAACTAGAAATTTTGGAGTAAACTATTCCAACTTGCATAATCCAGGACACATTCGTCATTTTTACATTGTGACGACAACTCCGGCTATCCGGGCAACTGGCTGAGAACGGACGGATTTCTCGGGCGCCAGATTTTTGTAGAGGGTTTACTCCCTCGGGGAAATGGTCTCGCTTTCCTTTCCCCACTACCTATTGGTTGTCACAAAGTTGGTACGTTTATCGTATCCTTGTCCCAGGATAACTCTGTGGAGAAGACGGATAGTGCCAGGAGTCAGATGAGTTTATCACAAAAGCGGACACGGAGGACCGGTCTTTAGGCGCTCCCCGCGTTTTCGGTGGCACTCCCGTGGAGTCAAGTTGTTCTGCGAGTGGCTCGTGGTTCACGGTCGGTCGTGGTAAAAAGGAGATTCATGGGCTAGATCATAAACAAGTTTATTCTCACAAAAAATAACTATTTACAAATGAAAGAAAATTAAAAAGGTTATTTAGACGACTGAACAAATACAAGAATTCCTAGCTTTAGGGGTCGACTGACTACGGGTTGCGAAGTAAAGCGGCAGGAAGCGAGTTGCGGTCGTCGGAGGCGGTTTAAATCACGGTAAAATAAAAGGTAACTCCTGGTAATTAAACGTGGTGATATTTACAGCGTGTGTGAGCGTGAAAATCGGGTCGGCGTTGTGAAGCCGCTGTGTTACTGGAGGGGCCGGGATTCGGCGTGCTGTTGGTACGAGTACCAGGCCTCGCCGCCACCGCGAGATTACCCCCTGCGACGCCGGGGCTGACAATCTCACGACAAAGACGGGACTTTCGTTACTCCAGCGGAAGACGGGTGTCGATGGGCTGTTGACTAGCACCAGACCGCGCTACCACCGCGAGATTACCCCCTGCGACGCCGGGGCTGGCAATCTCACGACAACAACGGGGCCTTTGTTGCTACAGCGGGGTCCAGGAATGAACAGAGCGGAAGGACTGATGAAGGGTGTTCGGGGTTGATCGTGACACAACCAAATACAGTGGAAAAATTACGGCTGGTATCAATTACCACCTACCTTGGCACGGGAGCGCAGGGTGCTCGGCTCGAATCTCGGACTAACTTGAATCGAAACTTAACACAACTGTCTAACTATTATCGGCACTAGTTCTGGAATCTCTACTACTATACTCGATTAACAACACCGGAACGGACGTCTTAGCACACTACTTATACACCTTAAGAACGCCGGTTCGGAAGTGATTTTCAAGTCAAAATGTTGATCGTTTTATATGATTGCCGTATCTCCTATACTAATTTCCTGCCGTTTTTCAGATGGGACGCGGAACATAAAAAAGGTTTATTTAGTTTTTGCCCATGGTAATAGCGCTGGTATCAGCGATGTTGCTTCCGAATTTGTTGTCAACTGCCTCGATTCAGCTCGCTTAAAACTTGGTCTGTTCATAAAAAACTGATAAATGATTTGAGAAATTACAGTCTTTTGCTTTTGGTTTTCCTCTTTTGTCAATTGCTTTTCATTATTTGTCAAATGATTTTCTTATTTTTCTATCTATCAACGATTGTAGTCATTGATTTATCAATCAATTTCCTTTTATGTCAAATCAGTTTCACTTTATGTCAATTGCTTTTCCCATTTACGCACAGTGACATTATTTTATTTATTTTATTTTATTTTATTTTACACTGTATAAACAGGCGAAGCCCTTTACTATACAGGGACAATAACAGAAAAATTTCCATATAATACAATCATCCAAATCTAAAATGTGTAACAAATTTACAGTTTTTGGACCAAGGCATCTACAAAGAAAAAGGAGAAAGCAAATTAATGTTTAACGCTACTCCTCAAGTCGCCAAGGCTGCTAGAAAAAATGTCAAAGCTAAATTGACCACCGTTATAATTGCCACACATCGTGTAAATCGGCGAAAACTTTAAGACGTTGGTATGATGAGACTGAAGATAAAACGTCTCATTCTGTCGAGAGCCCACCCTTGGTACACGAAATCGCAACCTCTCTAGAATTGGTGGGCAGTCAATTGCATTACCAAGCAACTTAACCAGGAACACCAAAGAGGCATAGCATCGTCGGTTCTCCAAAGAAGTAAAAGAAAATGTGTCCAACAATATTTGATGAGGATAGCCGATTACAGGATAAACACCATAAGCTTTATAATGCATATATTTCAAGAATCTACGCTGAATAGACTCAATTCCATCAATATAAATCTGATAGCCTGGGGACCACACAACAGACGCATACTCGAGCTTAGAGCGAACGAATGAAGCGTAAAGTACTTTTAAAGTATTTAAGTTGGTAAAATCCCTAGTGTTTCGAATGACAAAACCAAGTGCCCTCGATGCCTCTGCAAGGACCCTCTCAATGTGAGAGGAGAACGACAGCTTTCTGTCAAATAACACCCCCAGATCGCGAACATGTTCAGGCCTACACAGCACCTGATCATTAAGAGAATAATCATGAAAAATTCCACCGGATTGTTTTACGGTGAATGACAGAACATTGCACTTGCTAACATTAATTTCTAGGTTATTATTATTAAGCCAGACAGAGATCCTCTCAAGGTTCTGCTGCAGGTGCAAGCAGTCCTCAATCCATTTGATAGTCCTGAATATCTTGAGGTCGTCGGCATAAAGCAGAAAGTCCACACTCAACCCATGAGTGATGTCATCAATGAACAGGACAAAGAGCAGGGGACCCAGTACAGAACCCTGGGGGACACCAGATGTCGCTTCATAGGAGGTTGATTGAAACCCATTCAAAACCACAAAGTAAGAACGCTTTGACAGGTAGCTCGACAATAACTTAACAAGCGATTTGTGAAAACCAAAATTTTCAAGTTTTCTTAAAAGGATACCGTGATCTAGTCTGTCAAAGGCCTTAGATATGTCGGTGTATATAACGTCGACTTGATGTCCAGTGTCCAGGGATTCTGCAATGAACTGTGTTTTCTGGATAAGATTAGTAACGGTTGACCTTCCCTTAACAAACCCATTCTGATAATAACTAATCTGACCATGGACCTCATGATATATGCTGTTGTGAATTAGAATTTCGAAATCCTTACTAAAATTGCAAATAATACTAATGGGTCTGTAATTAGTTACCTGAGATTTTTCACCACCCTTATTAACGGGACAGACTTTAGCCTGCTTCCAGGTGTCAGGAACTGCACATTCTCCAACACATCTGTTAAACAAGACAGTGAGGGGAGGTGCCAAAACCTGTGCGCAATCCCGAAGGAGAAAAGCGGGTACACGGTCCGGTCCTGTGGTTCTGGCATTCTTAAAGGACTTCAGTACCATCAATACCTCATCCTCGGAGAAAAACTGAAGCTTTACTGTCGTGTTGGAATTGACTACCGTAGAGGAATTTACTGGCAAAGCTGGAGTAGAGAATGATCGACTGAAAAAATCAGCAAACGCGTTGAGAATATCCACCGGTTGACTCAACTCGGTATTGTTATAATTCATAGTGTTGGGTGTAGCGGAAGAGTTTCTCTTCTTTTTTATGAAGGACCAGAATTTGGATGGGTCATTTCCTAGTTCATTTTCTATTCGTGTTGTATAGTTTTTGTACTCTACGTCAATGTCAGTTTTGATTTTACGTCTCATGTTTGAATAATTCAGGTAACTCTGCTGATCGTTTTCTTTTTTATAGGTACGCCATAGTTTTTCTTTTTGTCGCAGATCATGCCTGATAGAGTCGGTGAACCAAGGCGGGTATTTAAATTTAGAGTTATTATATTTTGGAACATTTGCATCTAGGATGCTGTGAAGTATTTGATAAAATGTGGAGCAAGCACTCTCAACGTCATCACAACTATCTAAAGGTGACCAGTCTACGAGTGATATAGATTCATATAGGAGTGGATAATTAGCCCTGCGGAAATTATATTGAGGCATTCTAGTGATTGGCAAAGGTTTAGTTTGTCTGACATTACCCATAACCATTTGGATGAACAAGGGAGGATGGTGTGCATCTACCGCGATCAGAACATTCTCCGCCCTGTCGCAAAGACAATGTCTGTTGGAGAGTACAAGATCAAGTATTCTGTCATTAATATTCCGAGTAAAATTGTATTGATGGAGATCAAGAGCAGCAAGCGCGTTATTCAGAGAAGCAGTGTACCTATCTGTGACAGATTGGTCTAAGTAGGAGGCATATTTACTTATATTAAAATCACCCAAAATTACTGTGGTACCGGTCTGCAAGAAATCAAGTCTGGCAATGTTATCGAAGAAGACATCATAATCAAAAGCAGACAGAGAGGGAGGCATATAAACAGTCAAGACATGCAGTAACTTACTCTCTACCAAAATCTTAATTCCAACCAGATCAATAAGTGGTGATATATTGTCAACAACATCGCTGAGCTCCAATCTGCCACAATGCAAATCATCACGTACCCCCAGCAAAACACCACCGCCCCTGTCAACCCCCGAGATACCCCTATCCCGCCTAAAAACTCTAAATTGAGGCGGGAATAGCTCTGAGTCAAATACACTGTCATTGAGCCAGGTTTCAGTAAGGGCTACGATATCAAAATTACAAGTGGATAGTGCATTAAACAGTTCAGATGTTTTCGTACGTAGACCACGAACGTTTTGATAGTAAATATTTACTTTGGTATCGCCGAGATAACCTCGACCCTTATCGACAGTGGACGTGGGGAAATCGCAAACGCCGTCGCCACCGTGGAAGGCAAACCGAGGTTGTAGGCGTGACTGCTACAAACCAGCAAGGATGTCAGATCGTATTTTGTCCCTAGCTCGAGCATACGCCATACAGTTGTTGATATCCCAAACAGCATGACCAACATCAACATCAACACCTGACCCTTTCAATTTATTTGTTTATTATATATAAACATTTTTATACATATTTATATGTTTATTATAATAAACATTGGCAAAAGCATTTGATATAAAAGAAATCTCATTTGACAAAAGAGGAATTTCAATTGAAAAATCAAGCACTGACGTTTAATAAATGGGAAACTCATTTGACAAATAAGGATTGACAAAAGAGGAAAACCAATAGAAAAAGACTGTAATAATTATAATAATGAAATGCATAAATCGATCCTGCTGTAGATTTTTAGAATTAATGAAAACTATTATTGGAGGCAGCTGACTAAAAATGAAGTCAAAAATCCATGACTTCACTACAACATTTCACTGACTCTATCCAGGCAAGAAAAATCTCGCTATTTTTTATACGATAGATTAATATTTCCGAAATCTCTCAAGGTGGAACGGTTTTATTCAGAGACAAGTTAGTAGGTAACTAGGAATATAATGGCCAGATCGGCTCAGAATAACAAATCGGAAAAGCTCATGGTTGGGGATTTATGAGTTTATTGATTCAAATGAACTTGAAATTTATGTTTTCAACCCTTAGTTTTTTAGAATTCTGCATAGGTACTTATGGATGATGAAGAAAACACCAATGTTTTAAAAAATTCTACCATATACTGATGAATAGTATAAACGTTACACTTGTTTTAGATGCCTTTAAAGTTTATAATATCCATAACGGTAGATATACAGTAGAATTTTTTTAAAATTTATCATCCATCAAGTGGAATTGTTTACCTACATACAAACAAAAATAAACGTAATAGTGAATAAATTAGTCATTAATTAATTGTGTCAACAAATCCTCAGGTGAAAGTAATTTAATGGTTAGTTAATGACAATTTAATTCTTATTTAATCCTTGAACTCTTTAACGATTTTTTATATAGCTCTGGAGATTTTCAATAATTATGTATATCAGACTATACGTATGGGATGATTCGGCATTCAGTTCAAGCTTAAGCAATATAGACTCATCGCTATGTCTGGCAGAGAAAGCGTCGCTGAAAAAGAAAAGAAAATTACAATCCTGAGGACTTGTTTGAAATTCCTTCAGTTGCTTTTCTGTTGGCCTAAGACCAGCGATGAACTATCTCCTGGAATTGGTTACAAGATTAAAGCTTTAATTAACATGACTTACCCTTTAATTTATGGAGTGACGACCTTAATTTTACATATTATTCATGTAAAAACAAGTATGTGTTCTAATTTTATTTCATCGTACATAATTATTTAATAAGTACTAATCTCAATTGTCATTAAACCTATCATTAATTTCGTATAATAGTCAAACGACTGGACGAAAATTTTAACTAATCTTGCGAAATTCACCTGCTACGCAGAAGCTTCACCAGTATCTTTGTGCTCTGGGTAGTCGTGACCCTGGCTTCTGATAATTGCGCCTTTGAATATGCATTAGGTTGGTCAACAAATTATCTAACAGGATTGTCTGTTAAGTGTCACCACCCCGGTGCATAGCAGTTATTATTATTTTGTCCTAATAATTATCATACTGTTTTGTAATCTTCGCAAGGATGTAATAGGGCAAAACTTAGATTGGTTCTACTTTGATAGTCATCTTGCTCAGAGTTTATACAAATACTCACATTAATTAGAAGCGTCATTTTTATATATGAAGACGCGAATGATAGTAGATCCCTTACCTAACTTGACATCACATTCTTCCTTTGTATAATAATTAATACCTAACTATTATTTGTGATTATATTTTTAGATCATTTTGATGTCAACTTAGATGAAGACTTTGCTATAATCCTGTCTCTGACAACATTGTATTTGGTAGCGTTTGAATTTTTCCTCAAGCAGCAACAATTCGCTCGTCTTTTACTTCAGCTTTGCGATTATAAGTTTGAAAGACCAAAAGATTTAGACAGAATCGAGAATTTGCTTAGTTGGCTCACGAAGGCTTTCTTCTGCCTTGTAGTTCTTGGTGTTACAACTTATGGACTCGTTCCTCTTATCGAACAGTCAAAATGCGAAGAATATTTCAAAAAGAAAAACATTGATGAGCTTTGCGGATATTTCATGCCAACTACGTCTTCGATGGTACCAAAATATGATTTGTTCATCTTTAAGCGAATGGTGTTTTTAATACAAGGTTTTTGCACTTTTATGAATTTGATTCCCACCGCGATGATTTGTTTGTTAGCTTTTGGAATAAATGTTCACTTGGCGGTTCATATAAAGAACTTGAGAAGGCAAGTAAATGCATTAGCCAAGTCAAGGGATGTTAAAAAGGAATTATATAACCTGGTGAAGTATCATCAATACATTATGGAGTAAGTGATCAGAATTTCGGAATGAGATCGAAATCAAACAGATAATTAAAATGATAATTTTAGAATTATGAACTCCATGAACTCCTGCTTTTACCGAGGTTTATCTGTTCACGTTTTCTTAACTTCTTCAATCATTGGCTGCATTCTGCATCAAATAGTGAACCTGACTTGGGTGAGTTCTGCCCGTCCAGTCTAATAGAAATAATATTCCAATAATTTAATAAATTGTCAGTCAACTCCTGTTGGACCAGTGATGCATCTAACATGCTGGATCATTGCTTTGTTACTAAACTCGCTTGGCGGAGAATTAATACTGAATGAGGTAAGAACTTATTCCCATAAAATGGAATAAAATAGAAATTTTTTTCCAGAGTATCGCAGTAGGTACTGATTTATACTTCTCGGACTGGCTGGATTTTGACCAATCATTAAAGAAGGATCTATTGTTTATCATAATGAGGACTCAAAAACCTATTGTGCTGAAAGCTGGTTTTGGGGTTATGTCATTAGGAGTCTTTACTACCGTAAGAAAATGTTTAGGATTCTTGATAAATATTTTTATGGTTATTTTTCAGGTACTTAAAGCTTTACATACTCTTACTTTCACGCTTTTTAGAGGACAGTAAAGAAGAAAGTATATCTGTAGCTGTAATAAATCTTTAACGCTTCAATAACATCACGGAATTTCTTCATGCAACTTTTACTCAGTTCAATTTTGTATCTGCAAGGGTGCACCGATTAGGTTCAATTATATGAACGTATTTGAGATGTATTAAATATTCTGATTACTTATAATATATTATATTATTGATTCAAAAAGGTATTATATTATATTAATATACAGGGTTCCACAAATTAGTGGGTCAAACCCTTAGCCATAGATTATTTGGCCTAAAATATTGGGACTTTTCTATGCCGTTTTTCACATAGACGTCCCTCTTTCAAGAATAGGGCCTTAAGTCAAATTTTACAAGAAGTTTTTTGGTAATATCTCCGTTGCTCTTCAAGATATTGAGTGTGAATGGGAATTTTGCACTAATTTCTTTCTCATGACGACACAGTTTTTGATAAGTTTTGTTCACAGACAATCGAAGCGCGAGCGAAGGGAGTGGGGTTGTAGAACACGTGAGCCTCACAGCTTTTTCCTGCATACCTACGCGTCTGGAACGAACGCATTGTTTTTTAGATAAAACATTAATTTATATTAATATTTCTATTATTATATTTTCCCATTCCTGTAAGATTTTGATTTAGAGCTTGATTGCCACGAGATTGTCCTAGATATTAAACGCAAACTTAAGTTCATTAGGGTCAAATTTCAGCGTCTGGTTAAACCTTCAGAAAGTACCTCGATTTACGAATTGTCCGAGAGTCGCTCATGACTTGAGACTGCGGCTGCAACAAGAAACTTTGGAGTAAACTATTCCCGCTTGCATAATCCAGGACACGTTCGTTATTCTTACATTTCTCTGATTCTATCCAAGCAAGAAAAATCCTCCAATTTTTTTTTAGATTAATATTTCCGAAATGTCAAGGTGAAAATATTTGTTATTCAGAGACAAGTAGGTAACTAGGAATATAATGGCCAGATCGGCTCAGAATAACAAACCGGAAAAGCTCATGGTTGGGGATTGATGAGTTTATATTGATTCAAGTGAACAAAATTCATGTTTTCAACCCTTACTTTGCAGAATCTCTGCATACTGATGGATGATAAAGAAAACAATATTGTTTAAAAAAATTCTACTGTATACTGATGGATAATATAAACGTTACACGTGTTTCGATAATTTTGAAGTAGCATCTTCGGACATATTATGTAAATTATATCAAAAATTTTATTCATAACGTTTATAATATCCAAGAGTAGATATACAGTAGAATTTTTAAGACATTAGTGTTTTATTTATCATACATCAAGTCAAATGGTTTACCTAGATACTAAATTACAAACGAAATAAACGTAATAGTGAATAAATTAGTTATTAATTGTGTGAACAAATTCTCAAGTGAAAGTAACTTAATGGTTAGTTAATGAACTCTTTAACGATTGCTTACATCGCTCTGAAGTTTTTCAATAAATATTATGTATATCAGACTATACATATAATACCTAAGTATGAGATGATTCGGCATTCAGTTCAAGCTTTTAAGCATTATAGACTCATCGCTATGTCTGGCAGAGAAAGCGTCGCTGAAAAAGAAAAGAAAATTACAATCCTGAGGACTTGTTTGAAATTCCTCCAGTTGCTATTCTATTGGCCGAAGACCAGCGATGAACTATCTCCTGGAATTGGTTACAAGATTAAAGCTTCAGTTAACATGACTTACCCTTCAATTTATGGAGTGACGACCTTAATTTTACATATTATTTATGTAAAAACAAGTATGTGTTCTAATTTTGTTTCATCGTACATAATAATTAATTATTTAATAAATACTAATCTCCATTGTCATTAAACCTGTCATTGATTTCGTATAGTCAAACGACTGGACGAAAATTTTGAAGCTTCACCAGTATCTTTGTGCTCTGGGTAGTTCTGATAATTGCACCTTTGAATATGCATTAGGTTGGTCGACAAATTATCCAATAGGATTGCCCGTTAAGTGTCATCACCATGGTGCATAGCAGTTATTATTTTGTCCTAATAATAATTATCATACTGTTTTGTAACCTTCGCGGGGATCTAATAGAACAAAACTTAGATTGGTTCTACTTTTTTTTTATTCATTGGTTAAACGTCGCGTCAACCATTGGCGACTGATACAATGTGTTGTAGGTACTCTACATTAGTTTTACATTTTTATTCTTAACTAATGACATGTATACATTACAGCTACAATATAGAATTCTGATCTGGTATTGGTTTTATAATTATCATCATATAAATCTATGGCTTTCAGAAAAAGTAGTGTAGGATTTTGACTATGAGGCCTTCTTAAAACACACTTGATTAATAATAATGTATTGATTAGAATAAAAATAGAACAGAGTAATTGATAAATGATTCAATGTTTACTCGTGAAATAATGTACCGTCTTTCCGGCTCTAAGATCTCGGTTGAACTGCCCCTCCTCTGGACCCTTCCTCGCTTCTCTCATCATCCACCTGGGTTGCCAGTGGCGCGGATCCCACAGTAGTATGTTGTTTAGTGAACTCTGGTGTTGGAGGATAAAGCTTCTTCGACATTATCTGGTATGGAATGTCTTTGGCGCTGGTCTTCGTACATAACACAAGTAATTAATATGTGTCTGATGGTAAGGGTGTACTGGCAGTGGTTACACATAGGAGGAGCTTTTTTCTGAAATAGTATGAGTGTGTTAGTCGGATGTGCCCTATCCGTAGTCTCGTTATTATGCATTGGTTTCTTCTTCCTGATGGCAGCGGGAGTGTATATCTGACACTTGGTTTTGGTTCCCCTAATTTCGAAATAGCTTTTATTTTGTCCCATTCGATTTGCCACTGATCTATTAAGCTTTTCTTAAAGTGATTTTTTAAGTCAAGATGCGATGTCTTGTTAACTTCTCTTGATTGTGGTGAGATGATTGCTTTTGTTGCCTGCCTGTCTGCTTCTTCATTCCCAAGAATGCCCATATGTGATGGTATGTAGACGGGTCTTATTGATTTTTGCGGTTGCAAGTTACAAATTTCAATTTTTATTGCTTCTATTAATGTATTGTTCTTGGATTCCCCTCCTATCGTTTTTATGGCACTCAAGGAGTCCCCGCAGATAAGAATCTTTTTATTTGGTAGGTCCTTGGCATTTTGAATGACTTGGTATATGGCGTAGATCTCTCCTGTGTATACGGAGTTGTGACTTGGGAGACTGCACATTGATACGTTTTGAGGTGTTGACACAGATACTCCAACTCTTCTGTTTTCTACTTTTGACACATCCGTATACATAAACGTAGCCTTGGAGTATTCGTTTTTCAACCTTAGGAATTCATTTTGGAAGATGATAGGGAGCGTTTCAGATTTTTAGAGGGAGCTTAGGTGGGTATTAATTTTGTTCATGGTTGAAAGGATTTTGCCTAAGCGGAGCGGGAAGGGTAAGGTTAGGTGGTTGCCAGTATTATTGTAAATGGTTGATGTCCGTTGTGGGAATATGGTTTTCCGATATGGATTTAAGGGATTGATTGCAACTCCAGTTGAGTAGGACAGGGCTAATTATTGCGCTCTTCTATATTGGAGTGGGGGTTTTGCAGCTAGGCAGTTCATGCTCAAGTTAGGGCTTGTTCGGAAAGCTCCATAAGCTACACGCAATGCTGTAGCTTGTATTGTGTCCAGCCTTTTTAGGGTATTTTTCGAGCTTGTCACATATACGACAGAGCCAAAATCTATTCGTTCCCCATGTTTGGTGTGAAAGAGATTTCACAAGGTCGATTACTTTCATGGCAGATTTTTTTATTTGATCTATATGGTGTTTCCAGGTAAGTCTTTGGCCGAATGTTACTCCCAAAAATTTTTGTTTCTGTACCTAAGTTATATCTTCATTGTATAGTTTGAGAGATGGGGTTGGGCAAGTTTTCTTTGAGAACATCATGCATTTTGTTTTGGCAACTGAGAATTTGAAGGTTGTGCTGTTGGACCAATTTTTTAGTTCAAAAATTGTTTTTTGCACGACTTTGGTAAGTGATTTTAGTTCTCTGCCCTTGGAGTAGATAATTATGTCATCGGCGTATAGAGGGATATCTTCACTGGTCTTTCTACTTTTCGCGTGATTTCTCTTATTGCGACGAGGAATAGCGTAACACTGAGTACGGATCCCTGGGGTATTCCATTCTCTACTGTTCTTGCATGTGAGGTTGTCACCGCTGCTCCCAAGATCCTAAAAGTATTTGAGAACCGCGTATCTCATCAGGGGGTGGGTCGTACTATTTTCTTTCAACTTACTATATAAATTTATCATTTAAAACCCAGATGGCACAGCTGTCACAACTATTATTTTACCGCTCATTTCTGACATGTAACAAGGTCTGAGAGTTGACTTTAACTTTGATTTGTCTGTTTGCCAGGAAATTTGTCACAAACTCTAGTATGTTTCCTCTTAAGTTCCACAATGAGAGTGTGTTGAGGATACTACGACGCCAGGTCATGTCATAGGCTTTTTCAAAGAATACACATAAAATTTTTTGATTGTGGGAAAATGCACAATATCATCATGAATTTCTGATTCAAGATCTACTATGGAATCTTTTATCGATCTTTGCTTTCTAAATATATTTTGGAATTGACTTATTAAGCTGTTTGCCTCCATGTACCACACAAACCAATTATTGATGATCTTTTCCAGGAACTTGCACATACAGCATGTTAAGGAAATGGGGCGATATGATAGTGGGTCCTGTCTTGGTTTGCCTGGTTTATGTATTGGTATTATTGTTGCCTGTGACCAAAGACTTGGGAACCGATGATGTTTCCAGGTAACGTTGAAAATAAACAGCATATATTGGCTACTGAAGGAAGTTTTTGCAGAAATATGTTTGGAATGTCATCTTGGCCTGCTGAGCCGTTTTTGAGAGTAGACAGTGCACATTCTAGTTCTCTCATTTTTATACAGGCTGATCAGTAACTCGCGCACTCCGAATACAGGGCGATATAGAGCCCATTAAAATTAAGGATATTCTTTATTTATCCCAACGGATGGTTTCCAAGTTACAGAGTTTCCCTCATCCGAGTTTGAAGGTAATTTTTTTCAATAACTGTGATAAAAATTAATGAAAAATTCAGGTTCCTGTAATGTCTGGAACGGATATCATATAATTCATCAAATTTTTTCCACAAAACCTCTTTATAGGGGAATTGAGAATGTTGGAATATGATACCAATCTGAGCGAAATGTGAAGTTTGGCAACCGCCTAATATCAACTTAAAATATAAAATATTCAATAATGCCTTCGTTGCTATAGAAATAAAAATAATAACAATAACATCTAACCGGAACTTATCCACATGTTCAGTGCAGTGTTGCCACCTTTTTTTTCAAAAATGGTCATATCTTTGGAAGAAAAAAACTTACAAAAGTGCAGTAAGAAAATGTACCACTCTTAAAAAGTGAAGTCTATCTCAGCATGCTCTGAGTGCGCAAGTTACTGATCAGCCTGTATATTCATTTATCGGGCTGTGCTGGTACTGGTTTCTTTCCAAGGTTTGATTCTCGATATTATTCTTGCGACGTATAAAAGATTCAGTGTAGTTCTTATTACTGGAGGTTTTCTGGATACTATCTGCCAATGCTTCTGCCATTTCTGAGTCAGTGGTTAGCTTTTATAGTTTAGATAGTTTATTTTCGTGTTGGAGGGGATTCCGTTTACTTTCTTTATCTGATTCGACATTTGGCTGAGAGAAGTGGTTGAGCTTATGGAGGTTACAAATTCAGACCAGGAGTTTATTTTGCTTTGTTTGACTATTCTGCGGGAATTTGCTCTGAGTTTCTTAAATTCGGTAAGGTTTTCTTCAGTTCGGTGTCTTTGAGACGGTTCAATGCTTTCTTACTCAGTCTAAGTGCTTGCTTGTATTTATCGTTCCATCAAGGGACAGTTTTTTGCCCGTTGGTTGTATGTTTCTTACCGACATATATTTCTGCTGCCTGTAGGATTAAAGTATTGAAGTTGCTTACTAATGTGTCAACATCGTTGTTACCAAGTGTGTCAAGTGGTTCATTTTGTGTTATTTAACCCTTAACTGGTATACACCTTTTTTCTAACGTAACTGGTATTATGGGGTCACAGTTGACCCCAATTTAAAACTGGAGTAACCAGAAAAAAACAGTCGAAAAAAACATTTTGGAGAAATAAGCACATTCTTTAGCAAAACAATTACTATATTGATTAATTAAAAATAAATATTTCCTGAAAGTAAAAAAAATATCGACATAATTGAAAACATTTTAAAAAAACATGTAATTTTTTCAGATCTCTGAAAAATTGGTCCTAAAACTCAAACGAAGAATGTCATGGTCCTAACACCGCCTGTTCTTCTTTTTTTAGTCTTCATCAGACGACTTCTAACAAACAAAAACATAATTAGAATGTTGAAAAAAAAACTGACACTGACGTTTTGTCTTACATTTCCAATATAGTGTTGCAGGCATTATAACATTTACTAGAACATTTTCTCTGTCAGATAGATCGCTATTTGACTCGTCGAAAACTCCAGACGATCTTGGCCCTTCTTCTAGATCACTATCATACATTAAAATATCTGCAAGTTCTTTATCAGATAAAAATTTGCGTGTCATTTTGAATATAAAAAAAAACGTAACTGGTATATTGGGGTCAGAACTGACCCCAACAGACTATATCTACAAATCAGTGCAAGATACACCTTCGCACGTTAAACACCGTCTTAAAGGCCCTGATTTAGGAGGGTACTGAGCTGCTCGACATTGTGTTGCCAAAACTAACGAATTCCCTTGAGATTTAATTCACTTGGGGTCAGGAGTGACCCCAGTATACCAGTCAAGGGTTAAGATGTACAGGCTTCCCAATCTGCATCTTTTAAGTTCCACTTAGATGTGAGAAATATCTGCTGCGTTGTTTCTAGTGTATTTTTAATTTTTATGGAGAAATGGTCGCTATCATGTAGGTGTGAAAATGTCTCCCAACCTAGGAACGGTGTAATTTAGGAACTCCTAATTTGTGGAAAAAGTTTTTCTTATAGTGAGTTTCTTGAAGACAAAGAAGCGATAGTCTGTTTCGACAGAGTATAGCTTGAAGTTCCGCGAGGTGGGCTACTATATAGCCCCTGTATATTCCACTGTAGCATAAATGTTGTTAATCGGTACTCGGACCGATTCTTTTTATAATTTTTATAAATGACTTACCGAATTATATAAAACAGGGAAAAACCATCATGTATGTCGATGACACTGCAGTCATGGTTTCCGGTAGAGACCTTAACGAAATTGAAAGGGGAGCAAATTCTGTCGAGGAGAGTGTGTCAGAATGGTTCACCAATAATAAATTGAAGGTAAATTGTGACAAGACACAGAAAATTATTTTTACTTTGAATCCAAGATTACAACTGGAAGGCAATGTAAAACTGCTGGGGTTAACCCTAGATAACTCCCTTCGCTGGAAGGAACACGTCGATCAGTTGTCAAAAAAATTATCTCACCAGCTTTTTGCTTTGAGAAGACTACAGAAGTGCGTTAGTAGGGATATAGTACTCGTATCATACTATGCTTTATTTCACTCGAATCTCAAATACTGCTTGGAGTTGTGGGGAAACTCTGCTTCTGCAGAGAAGATCTTTCGGCTGCAGAAGAAAGCGGTGAGAATTATTTGTAATAAGAACAGCCTACATTCGTGCCGATCTTTATTCAATGAGCTTGGAATCCTTACATTGTCGTCTGAATTCATCATGTCAACGGTAATTGGTATACAGTGTGGAAAAGCCAAATGGAATAAATTCGATAATAAATCAATGGAGATGGGTGCCAAAAAACGCTCGGACACATCGATTAGTATTTTTGGTTGCGCATTTTTTTCAATGAAAACTTTTTATACAGGGTGTGTCGTGTAACAGTGCTCAATACCAACTTTCTTCTTTCAAATCAAACACTCTGTATATTATTACATTTTCAGATTGCCTGAAAAAATGTAATAATAATGCTGTTTATAATTCAAATTTGTAACGAGTGATTTTTGAGTTATAAACAAATGAAAATCGCATTTTTTAATTTTCAAAACAGTGTGTACACCGATAACGGCTCAAGATGTCGGAAAACGGCTTACATGTCCCTATCTTAACTTTTCATTTAGAGCCCTATTAGGTAGTTTAAATTTTTATACAGGGTCATGAAAATTACCAGATTTTTAATCACCCTGTATAAAAATTTCATCCACACAATAGGATACTACATGAAAAATTAGGATAGGGACATGTAAGCCGTTTTCCGACATCTTGAGCCGTTATCGGTGTACACTGTTTTGAAAATTAAAAATTGCGATTTTCATTTGTTTATAACTCAAAAATCACTCGTTACAAATTTGAATTATAAACAGCATTATTATTACATTTTTTCAGGCAAGCTGAAAATGTAATAATATACAGGGTGTTTGATTTGAAAGAAGAAAGTTGGTATTGAGCACTGTTACACGACACACCCTGTATAAAAAGTTTTCATTGAAAAAAATGCGCAACTAAAAATACTAATCGACGTGTCCGAGCGTTTTTTCGCAACCATCTTCATTGATTTATTATCGAATTTATTCCATTTGGCTTTTCCACACTGTATATCAAAATAGACAAAAATATTCAATTCATTCAGAGTTACATAATTATGAAACACGAAATAAGTGTGATATCGTCATACCGGCTGTGAGGCTCGAGACGTCCAAGCGCAATAGCCCAAATGTTGCCCTTTTTAACGTGTTACCAAATAGAATAAAAACTTTACCATTATCTAATTTTAAAAAGGAAGTCAAGCAGTATCTATTGGATAATAGCTTTTATACTGTTCAAGAATATTTACAGAAAGTACAATTATGGTCTCACTGATCAATCTGTGAACAGTATTGTTATTTTGGTTATAGAACTTTAAAAAAGGGTTTTTTGTTTTTTTTTTTTGTTTTTTTCTCTTTCTCATTTTATATTTGCATATCTGCCTACATTAATATCATTATTGTGTTATACTGACGATCACAAATGTCATATTATTTACATAACGTGGAAATAAATGTTATTATTATTATTATTATTATTATTATTATTATGAGTTTATGAGCAGCAGTTTGAGCCGTCAGATTCCTCCCCGGATTGCTCAGTGGTTTGTCCATGTTGTAATTTTTTAATTTTATTTTTCAGATGGGTAATGCGGTTTTTTATTCCCCGTTTGTCTAATAATGGGTATATGCAGTGGAGTAGCACCAACAGCTCATCGATGTCTTCTGTATAATTTTTTGCAATTGAGTTCGCACAGGTGGTTAAAGTTCAGGACGTAACTGTTCGGTTTACTTTCTAGCATTTTCTTAACAGAGTCCATTTGCTCTTCCAGGGGAGTTAAGCTTTCTACAGAGTCGCTTTTCTTCATTTTCTTTGTCGTGTGTTTATTTTTTGGCTTTTTGAATTGAAATTCTACAGTGTCCTTGGCGGTACTGTTTGAATGTGGTTCTGGAAATTCTTCGGCAGGTGTGGAAGCTGGAGAAGTCGATGGGGCATTGCGTTTCAGATTGATTGTAAGGTCACCGGTATCTTTCTGTGGGTGAGGGGGGGGGGATTTTCTCATTTATTCCGATGTCCTTTTCAAGTTTACTTGGGCATTGATCTGCTACGTGACCAGTTTTTTCGCAGTTGAAGCAGATTAAGTCATCATAGGAGAGGATATAGTTGACGTATATAAACTATTGACGTAGGCAGGATGGTGTCGTTTTGTGATTGGACATAGATTTGTGTGCGAAAATTGAGTACATGTGACTTAGTTCGTCCAACATTCCGGCTCTTAGAAAGGATATCTTAGATACTGTTTTGAGTGCAATCTTTTTTATTAAAGGTACTAGAACGTCGTGAGGGATTGTTTGGCATACGTTTAACATTATTATTCTTAGTGCTGGTGTAATGAGGAGACGGACACTCAACTCTAGTTCCTGAATTTTTATTTTCGAGAAATTGTTAACTATTGTATTGACGTATTCTACACTTGAAAAGTAAATACATATTCGGTTACTGGAAATTCGGGATGCAAATATTATATTTCTTGGTTCCACTATGTTTGCTACGGCTGTGGCAGAATCGTTTAATTTTAGTTCTTCGTTTACTCCAATAATTATGGCTTGTTCTTTTATTGGAAATTTAGTTGGAGTTGCGGAACGTTGACTGGCGGTTTTGTAGTCAGAACCAGCCATGGTTTGTTCTAGTGATGGTGTTGATTTATGTAGTTTTATTGTTATTTAATCGGAATATTCAGTGGTCGAATAGTTCCCATTCTGATCCTGAGATAGTCAGAAATAAGAGCAAGCTGGCAGCCTCGCCGCCTCAAGATTTTATACTCTGTTTCACGAGCGATTAGGAGTATAATAATAATTGATAAGATGGTGAATTTCAATTAAAATAGTATTCTTATCTTACTTGATAGCTCCTTTGTTGTAGTGAATTTTCCAACAATAAATTTCTGATAGGTAGAAACACTAGCCAGTTGTATGAAGATGTATTTTTCTAAGAAAACAGTATTATAAAACCACTGTAATCACTTTAAAATGCGGAACTCGTTGTGAACACCACATTCCAAAATACCACCATTTTTGCCCCTGGTTCTACTTTGATAGTCATCTTGCTCAGAATTCATACAAATACTCACATCAATTAGAAGCGTCATATTTATATGACGCCGCGAATGATAGTAGATCACCTTCCTAACTTGACATCACATTCTTCCTTTCTATAATGAATAACTATTATTTGTGATTACATTTTTAGATCATTTAGATGTCAACTTAAATGAAGACTTTGCTATAATCCTGTCTCTGACAACATTGTTTTTGGTATCGTTTGAATTTTTCCTCAAACAGGAACAATACGCTCGAATTTTACTTCAGCTTAGCGACTATAAGTTTGGAAGACCTAAAGATTTAGACAAAATTGAGACGTTGCTTAGTTGGCTCACGAAGGGTTTCTTTTGCCTTGTAGTTCTTAGTCTTATATCTTATGGACTCGTTCCTCTTATCGAACAGTCAAAATGCGAAGAATATTTCAAAAAGAAAGACATTCATGAGCTTTGCGGATATTTCATGCCAACAACGTCTTCGATGGTACCAAAAAATGATTTGTTCATCTTTAAGCGAATGGTGTTTTTAATACAAGGTTTTTGCGTTTCTATCAGTATGCTTTCAAATGCGATGATTTGTTTGTCTGCTTTTGGAATACATGTTCACATTGTGGTTCATATAAAGAACTTGAGAAGGCAAGTAAATGCTCTAGCCAAGTCAAAGGATGTTAAAACGGAATTATATAACCTGGTGAAGCATCATCAACACATTATGGAGTAAGTCATCGGAATTTCGGAATGCGATTGAAATCAAACAGGTCATTAAAATTATGATTTTAGAGTTACGAACTACATGAACTCCTGCTTTTACCGAGCCTTATCTGCTCACGTTTTCTTAACTTCTTCAATCGTTGGCTGCATTGTGCATCAAATAGTGAACCTGACTTGGGTGAGTTCTGCCAATCCAGTCTAATAGAAATAACATTCTACTAATTAATTAAATTTTCAGTCAACTCCTGTTGGACCAGTGATGCATCTAACATGCTGGATCACTGCGTTGTTATTAAACTCGCTTGGCGGAGAATTAATACTAAATGAGGTAAGAACTTATTCCCATAAAATGGAATAAAATAGAAATTTTTTTCCAGAGTACCGCAGTAGGTACTGATTTATACTTCTCCGACTGGCTGGATTTTGACCAATCATTAAAGAAGGATCTATTGTTTATCATAATGAGGACTCAAAAACCTATTGTGCTGAAAGCTGGTTTCGGGGTTATGTCATTAGGAGTCTTTACTACCGTAAGAAAATGTTTACGATTCTTCATAAATATTTTTATTATTTGCTTTTAGGTACTCAAAGGTTTACACACTCTTACTTTCACACTTTTGGCACGACGGTAAAGAAGAAAATATATCTGTAGCTGTGATAAGTCTTAAAAGCTTTAATATCACCGAATTTCTTCATGTAGCATGTAGCGTAACCTTATGTTATGTAACCCTATGTAAGTAACCTTATTACTTTAGGTAGGTATATAGCATATAATTGAGGATGTTCTACTGCATCTGTATTGGAAATTGTTTTTCGCAGGCTTACTTACTGCTGCCTTTATTTACTTTCATATTAATTGTTAACTATTTACATTTCCCACCTAATTAATGGCCTCTCGCTGTAAGATGATAGTAAATGAATAAATAAATAAATAAATAAATAAATAAATATAACGCTTACTTAATTTATTTTTGTATCTCGAAAGATAGACAGATTAGTGTTAATTATTGTGCATATATTTGAGATAAATTAAATATTCTACTGCAAATTTTATATTATTAGTAGGTATGTAGTGTTCAGTACAACCAAACATATAGTCTGTGCACTGAGAGTTGTCTGTTGTGATAACTAAGGATACATCATCTCGTTATGTTTCTTACTCCTTCTATTGCATTGCATAGACAATCGAGTTAAAGTGGGACGTATTGTCAGAAATACGTTTGAATCGTCAGCAAATCTAAAAAGATGAGCGAGAGTGAGACGGAAGTACCGACTCGCGTCTTGATACGCTTAGATTGATACGATATTACTATAAGATTGTCGTCGCTACTGTCAGTAGTGTCAGTGTCAGCGTTAAATATACTAATAAGGTTTTTGTTGTGATTTGAAACGTTTTTAATAAGAAATTAGCAGAATTACCTGTGTTATTGTACGGTGTGATAAACTATGAGTAACTTTTTTAACTCTATTCCCTTGTTTTGCTTGGGAAACGATTGAACTGCCCTAGTACGTGATCTTGTGGTTAAATTGCTGGAATATTTTACTTGCAAATAAGAAAACGGAGGTGCTATTCTTTCTTTTAAACGGCAACCAGCAGGTAGGTGACATGATATTTGTATCATGATGATAACAATAATTATTATCATAATAATATTATCATATTATTATTATTAATACCCCATGATCGACGAAACCAATCATATGTAATTTAATAAACTAAACAACATGTTAATCGTAAGACTGCAATTTGTAATTTCAAACGAATATATATATATATCATTCTTATTTACTTGCATTATATATATTTGTTATCAAAAAGTTGCAAGACTCTACTTCGTCAATAACTTGTCGAAATGAAATAATATATTTGTAGGATATTCATTATTCCTCAAAACACACGCCACTGACACGAACTGCGATACCACATCTGGTTCGACTTAGAAATAAGTGTACGATTCAAATCGAATTAAATGAAATTGTTTAGTCAGAATCAGTGTGGCATGACAACGGACAACTCTCAGTGGACAGATTGTATCTACAGACTTTTATTTGATTGTGGCAACAATGCGCGTCGTCGATGGCATGATGCGTTGCGGGATATGAGTACCTACGGGGAGAGACAGTAGTAAGTAAGTCCAGTACAGTATACTGTGATTTGAGTGTCGAGTGTCGATGACCACGCTGAATTGATGAGTTTGGTATATTCCTATAAGTCGAAGTACCTATACCTACCTAATTATCAACATAGTGGAGTAAAATCGCTGCTCTATCTCGCTTATTTCTAGTAGTTTTTTTTATGAAGGTATAACCAGATGAGACCTTCACTATCTTGTAGAGAATGATTTTGTCCATCCGAAATGGAATGTGACAACTTTTTTTAGTAGTAACGAATTTTGAAAAATCGAATTTTGTGCTCCCGAGAAATTATTAGAAATTTGTGTTTTTTAAAACATCCATCGCGCTCATAAAGCAACGGTTTGAGCTACGGTAATGAATTTTTCGGCATATACTCAAAAAACAAGAGCGCTTCTAGTGGAACTTAGCAAAGTTCGAAAAGTTAAGGACTTTTTGAGATAATTGGCCGTAAAGTCGTCACAAGTATAACCGAGCATTGAAAACTTCATCATGCGGGTAGCTATGTGAATTATTGGAAATAGATGTCTATATGTATGGACTTGAATGAAGACAACATTATAGAAAAGTTTTTAAAAAAAGATTCAGCGAGTTAGGTCTCATAGTTTCCGAGAAACCGATTTTTTATTTTACCGTGAATTTGCGCTCGGTCGCTCCGAGTTACTATATTTGCGTATAACTAATGCGAAGTCTAGCTTTTGATGCTTCGCGCTGCAAACTGGCATAGCGATCGAGTTCTTCCGTAGGTATGTCTAAGGAAAAATCCACACTGATCTAAGAAATGAACGCACCGAAACTATTTTTGTTTAATAAAATAAAGAAACATTTTTGCTTAAGTTCGCAATCTTTGAATTTGGTGATAAACGAAAGTTAACAAGCACGCAAGATATCTTTGTACGCAAATCGTTTTTCATTTTAAATCGTATCTTGACTTTTATTAGTACCTAATGAGTAAAAAAATCTTGTATGTTTTTTAGGGATTTCCTCATGGTGTGTTGATTTCTAGAAATTCTTGGAGCAGTGAATATTATTATTCGAATATAAGAATATAAGAATTATACAGTACTATATACAAATAAAGATCATTTTTGTTTATATTTTTATTGAAAATTAGGTAGGTAGGTAAGTACCTGCTATACAGGGTGTTAAGTACCAACTAGTACAAAATAAAGGAGGTGATTCTACGACTTATTCTAAGAAGAAAAGTTCCTATTAACATGGGTCCGCAAAAGCACCTTTTTCGAGATACACCCTGTTCAAAAAAATTATTTTTTCTTACTTTTTCTCAAGAATCTCAAGAATCGTTTGAGCTACACAGGCTCCAGCTTTTGTACAGATTTTTACATTAATAATAGCTACTTTTAAGGCTCCAAATTAATCATCTAAAATATGCCAGATTTTAGGATTGCGTAAAGGTTCCCTAACTTTTACGGAACTGGAAAAATTGGTATTTTGAGAGCAACTTTCAAAGCGCCAATGTTTTTTACACAAAAAAGTATTCTTGGTTAAATATAAGCCACCGTTCTCGAGAAAAACGGCATTTTATGATCATAAAAACGCACAAAATTGTTTCAATAGTTTCTTGGTAGATATGAACGGCCAAATGATCTTCATGTTCAGGTGGAAAAAAGCTGTTCTAGACGAAGTTTAAATCAATGTTGCTACTACCACAAGAAAAATTGGTGCAAATTTGAATTTGTGCCATGTACAGTATGAAAAATTATGAAAACAAATTTTTTGTTCATGTTGAATTTTGTACGTTTTTGATCATAAAATGACGTTTTCTCGAGAACGGTGGCTTCTACAGCATTTGACCAGGAGTACTTTTTTGTGTAGAAAATATTAGCTCTGTGAAATTTGCTCTCAAAATAGCAATTTTTCCAGTGCCGTAAAAGTTAATGGGGTGAAACCCTTACCAAACCCTAAAATCTGCACCACTGGCATTACTTTGAACATTAGTTTCAAAGTAGCCTTCAAAGTAGCTATTATATTAATGTAAAAATCGGTACAAAAGCTGGAGTCTGTAGCTCAAGCAGTTCTTGAGATATCGCAAAAAAGTAAGAAAAAACAATTTTTTTGAACACCCTGTATCTCGAAAATGGTGCGTTTGCGGACCCCATGTTAATAGGAACTTTTCTTCTTAGAATAGATCGTAGAATCACCTCTTTTATTTTGTACTAGTTGGTAGCTAACACCCTATATAATTATTATAATAATGAAAAATTAAATGTCTTCATCTTCGTCGGTTTCATCTTTCTCAACAATTTTCTGCAAGTTATTGCAATTTCTAGAAGTGCAGTCTGAACAACATCTCTACCCATCTTTTATACAAACACAAAATCATCTTTACTTAATTCAGCTGTCTTTATTATGTTTAATAATCCCTTTTCAGTCGGGTTATTAACAATTGTGTCTTTTGAGCAATCACAAAGATGTCCACAAATCAAACTTAAATTATTATTGTCTTCCATTTCCAAGTAATTGAACTACTAAATTGTTACTTTAGCTTAGCGGATTGGCTAAAAATATATTGAAGTGTTCAGTATAAACTTATTTACCGAACTTTTTCGTAATTATAAAATCGATACGTTTCTTTGTAACTATTATTAAACACACTACAATGAGTTTTAAAACAATAATTACAATCACTACCACGTGCAACAACCACTTTCAGTACGAACCGCAAGTTCTGTGTATAATATAACGCTCAGCATAGGTAGTAGTGCGCTATCGCGTTAATCCCATTCCGAGAACGATTTAAAAAAATCAGTTTCTCGGAAACTATGAGACCTAACTCGCTGAATCTTTTTTTAAAAACTTTTCTATAATGTTTTCTTCATTCAAGTCCGTACATATAGACATCTATTCCCAATAATTCACATAGCTACCCGCATGATGAAGTTTTCAATGCTCGGTTTTACTTGTGACGACTTTACGGCAAATTATCTCAAAAAGTCCTTAACTTTTCGAACTTTGCTGAGTTCCACTAGAAGCGCTCTTGTTTTTTGAGTATATGCCGAAAAATTCATTACCGTAGCTCAAACCGTTGCTTTATGAGCGCGATGGATGTTTTAAAAACACAAATTTCTAATAATTTCTCGGGAGCACAAAATTCGATTTTTCAAAATTCGTTACTACTAAAAAAAGTTGTCACATTCCATTTCGGATGGACAAAATCATTCTCTACAAGATAGTGAAGGTCTCATCTGGTTATACCTTCATAAAAAAAAACGGCATAATTTCAGGCCGATTTTACTCCACTAACAGTAAATTGTTAAGGGTTAATTACACAAGTGTTAAATTGTACAAATTTGTAATTGAATCGAAGTGTAAATATACAAAAAATAGTGTCTTTATGTGTCGTCTAAGACCGGCACAAGTAGAACTATAATAACTCCTCTTTTCTTTGGACAAGTGGTCTTCAGAAATCTAACATACTTTTTGCGGGTATAGCCGTGGATGCTTGTGGATTGTAATGGGAGGCCTTCTGTAAGTGTGCACTGCGACCTGTTGAGGAGATTGATGCTTACCTAAACAAGAGTTTGGGGACAGTAGGTACTTTATTCAATGTATATTAGGTACAACGTTTTTGCCTCTCGGAAAAAGCTTTGATTTTTTCTTCTTGTGGATTGGTCCAGTGTCTTATACAGGAATCTTATGGAAAATCCAGAGAAGAGTAATGAACTGATCCTTATTGCTTAAGTAATTCAATCGATTATTTTTGAAATGCAACGTTTCAAATTTTACCAAAATTCCGATGAATTTAACATTTTTTACAATAATATTAATTTGTCCTTTTAAAAGGCATTTCTGGTATTGTTCACTTAAATAAAGTTTAGTACCTTATTCCATGGAATTGTCTCTACAAATACCATTCTAGCTTAGCGGGATATTTTTGTCCAGTTGATTTCGCATGCTTACTTTCATGTAGGCAATTTAACTTGATTTGCAGAAAAAAATCAACTTTTCTCAATCAACAGCTCTCGTTAAATTTCCAATGCAAGTAAATATTCGAATAATAACTGGCAAAAAAATACCGGGCTAAATCTGAGCTCTAATGTCTAATGTATTACCCTTGGATATTTTGACGTATTTTGATCAAGTGTTCTCTGACAATAGATACAGTAGACAATGAAGAAAAAGCCCTTGTGACGGTAAAATTACTAATAATAGAGCCTTAACAAACATGTAGTGTCTTTTTATATATTTAACTACCTATAAGGCATGGGGTGCATACAGCAGCAGAATATTCCGAGGTAATTGTCCTAGTTAATAGAACGCAAACTGAAGTTCGTAAGCGTCAAAGTTAAGTGTCTTCTCTTGAAGTTGTACTGCAGTGAAGACAACTGGCTTATGACTTGTGTTAATATGAGCGCCGTTCTCGCTAGACCTGCAAGAAGCACCTCAGGTAAGAAAAATCGTCCCTTTTGTTTTGAAATTAATATCTCCGAAATGTTAAGGTAAAAATAGTTGCTTTATTCAGAAACAGGTACCTAGAAAGACAATGGCCAGATCGGTTCAAAATAAGAGAATAAAGGAGCTCATGCTTGCGGATTGATGAGTTTATATTGATTCAAGTAAACTTGTTTACATTATAAGTTACAAAAAAAAATATAAAATTACTACTAATAACCTACTAGTTTATAAATTAGTCAATAATTATGGTATCTACAAATTCTCAAGTGAAAATAACTTAATGGTTAGTTGATGACACTTTAATTCTTATTTAATCCTTGAACTCTTTAACGATTCTTTACATCGCTTTGAAGTTTCATAATAATTAGATATATCAGACTATACGTCTGAGATGATTCGGCATTCAGTTCAAGCTTTTAAGCATTATAGACTCATCGCTATGTCTGGCAGAGAAAGCGTCGCTGAAAAAGAAAAGAAAATTACAATCCTGAGGCCTTGTTTGAAATTCCTCCAGTTGCTATTCTATTGGCCGAAGACCAGGGATGAACTATCTCCTGGAATTGGTTACAAGATTAAATATTTAGTTAACATGACTTACCCTTTCATTTATGGAATGACGACGACAATTTTACATATTATTTATGTGAAATCAAGTATGTGTTTTAAATTTTTTTTGGCGGAAGTGAACCGTTCTTACGAAATTATTGAGGATTCATCTGTAACTTTGGAGTCTGGGTAGGCCTCAGCTTCTGATAAGTGATAATCGCCCCTTTGAATGTACCTACCTTAAGTTGATCAACTAATTAGTCCATTAAGTGTCACCCCCAGAATTCGTTAAAATAGGAACTTACTTCATACTGAAGCAACAAATTTCTGCGAAGCCGCGAATGTTATTAGATTTTTCTATATGGGCCGTGAAGATGAAGGAACGTTCAAAGTGCTTTATATTGGCAGCTTGAAAAGTTCAAATGATCTGTAAAGCTCTTTAATGGTATTGCATTTTCACGTCTTGATTGGCGCGACGATCTACTTCGCGAAAATTAGACAAATATTTTGTTCATACCGGAGTTTGTATCTTTTGCTTTTCGTCGTCTTCCATTATTATCACTAAGTTCAGTGTTTATCTTAACATTAATCTTTATTTTGTTTTACCTTCTTTCTCTCGTCTGCTGTTTTTTTCCAAATAAGATAGCTTTATTTAGACGAATATACATACCTAACTGTCTTTTTTCCTTCAGGTTTGAAAGCTTTTTATCGTACTTACACCTTACGCGAATTCTCTCCTAGCAGAGCCCACAAAAATCAAAACCTTTTTGTTTCTTGTATCTGCTTCCAATTGGTGCGAAATTCCCGATGCAAGTTTGATCTTATTCTATATCCTTTTATAATATTAGTCCCCAAAAAGTTCGCATCCTCTTGACATATTCATTGTCGCCAGGTATCGAAATAGTATTTTATTAACAATCGATGACACTTTCTTACTCTTTTATTCGTCATGTCATCTCCTTGCTGCTAAGTTTCATATCAGTAGGTATTTGTTTCAGGCCTCATGCAGGCATACCAACTTTTTTTTTCATTTTTAAAGATTTTAGTATTTTTTTAAGATCTGTTTCAAATTTGGTACGACGCATGGACTCGATAAAACACTTTTTACAGATAACTGGGCTTTTTTCTTCTTCCGAATTTTCCGTGGGTGACCTAATATTTACAAATAGAATAGCTTATATCCAACCTTATTGAAATTTTGGATCTTAAATAGTTTTATTAATCCAAAACTACAAATCAAGTGTGCCTCGATAATTGGCTTTATTACAATCGATCCAAGTAGGTAATTATAGAAATATTGCAATCATGTGAAAAATACCAAATTTGATGGAGTGTGATGGATAAAATTATTTCCACGAAATAATGCTCTTAAATTGATCTATTATTTTTTAATTTAATTAAAACATTCAATAACTACCTAAGTAAAAGTCAATTGATTGATATGGAACCAAATCGATCTTGCACCAAATATTATACTTTCAGATAATTTAGATGTCAACTTAAATGAAGACTTTGCATTAATCCTGTCTATGATAACATTGTTTCTGGTATCGTTTGAATTTCACCTCAAGCAGAAACAATATGCTCACGTTTTACTCCATCTCTGCGATTATAAGTTTGGAAGACCAAATGATGTAGACAGAATCGAGACTTTGCTTAGTTGGTTCACGAAGGGGTTCTTCTGCTTCGTAGTTTTTGGCGTTTTACTTTATGGGATCATTCCGATTGTCGAACAGTCAAAATGCGAAGAATACTTCAAAAATAAAGATATTGATGAGCTATGCGGATATTTCATACCAACTACGTCTTCGATGTTACTGAGAAATGATTTGACCATCCTTAAGCGAGTGATAGTTTTAACCCAGGTTATTAGCGCTTTCGTAACTTTGGTTCCAGCCGCGATGATTTGTTTGTTAGCTTTTGGAATAAATGTTCACTTGGCGGTTCATATAAAGAACTTGAGAAGGCAAGTAAATTGTTTAGCCAAGTCAAGGGATGTTAAAAACGAATTATATAACCTGGTGAAGTATCATCAACACATTATCGAGTAAGTCATCATAATCTCAGATTGATGATTGAAACCAAACAGTTAATTAAGATATAAATTTTAGAGTTCTGAACTCCATGAATTCTTGCTCTTCCCGAGGGTTATGTGTTCATACTTTTCTTACTTCTTCAGTTCTTGGCTGCATTCTCCATCAAATAGTGAACCTGACTTGGGTGAGCTTTGAAGTTCTTCAAGTCGAGTCAAATAGAAAAAAAAACATTCCACTAATTTAATAAATTTTCAGTCAACTCCTGTTGGACCAGTAATGCATCTAACATGCTGGATCATTGCTTTGTTACTAAACTCGCTTGGCGGAGAATTTATACTAAACGAGGTAAGATATTTTCTCATAAAATAGAATGAAGATAAAATTTTTATTTCCAGAGTATAGCAGTAGGTACTCATTTATACTTCGCCGATTGGCCGGAGTTTGACCAATCTTTAAAGATGGATGTTTTGTTTATATTAACGAGAACTCAACAACCTATGTTGCTGAAAGCTGGTTTTGGTTACATATCATTAGGAGTCTTTTCTACGGTAACAAAATATCGACGACTACGTATTTACAATTATTTTAATAGTTGTATTTTAGGTGATTAAAGGTTTATATAAGCTTACTTTCACACTTTTAAGACGATAATGAAGAAGAAGGATCTATACCTATAATAAATCAAAACTCTGTTTAAGATTACTATTAAATATACCATGTACATACGAAAGGAGGTAATTATTTGACCTTTTTTATGTTCAAAAGTTCACATAAACATAGGTCCGCAATCGCTTCGTTACCGATCCGGTAACATCCGATACCGGTGTTAAAATTTCAAAGAGAAAATTAGTTTATTGTTTATAGCTCATAACTAGAAAGATAATGACCAGATAGGTTCAGAATAAGAAAACAAAGGAGCTCATGCTTACGAATTGATGAGTTTGTATTGATTCAAGTAAACTTGCTTACAGTAGTTTATAAATTAGTAATTAATTGTGTCTACAAATTTCAAGTGACAATAACTTAATGGTTAGTTAATGACACTTAAATTCTTATTTAATGAACTTTTGAACTCTTTAACGATTCTTTACATCCCAATGGAGTTTCTCAATAATTATGTATAGCAGACTATACGTATGAGATGATTCGGCATTCAGTTCAAGCTTTTAAGCATTATAGACTCTTCGCTATGTCTGGCAGAGAAAGCGTCGCCGAAAAAGAAAAGAAAATTACAATCCTGAGGCCTTGTTTGAAATTCCTCCAGTTGCTATTCTATTGGCCGAAGACCAGCGATGAACTATCTCCCGGAATTGGTTACAAGATTAAAGCTTTAGTTAACATGACTTACCCTTTCATTTACGGAATGACGACGGAAATTTTACATATTGTTTATGTAAAATCAAGTATGTGTTTAAATTTTTTTTCATCTTAGATAATTATTTAATAGACATTAGTCTCCATTGCCATTAAACCTGTCATTACTTCCGTGGTCAAGCGACTTGGCGGAAGTGAACCGTTCTTACGAAACTATTGAGGATTCGTCTGTAACTTTGGAGTCTAGGTAGGCCTCAGCTTCTGATAAGTGATAATCGCCCCTTTGATTGTACCTACCTTAAGTTGATCAACTAATTAGTCAATCCCTACTAAGTGTCATCCCTAGAATTCGTTAAAATAGGAACTTTACTTCATACTGAAGCAACACATTTCTGCGAAGTCGCGAATCTTATTAGAGCTTTCCATATAGGCCGTGAAGATGAAGGAACGTTAAAAGTGCTTTATATTGGCAGCTTAAAAAGTTCACATGATCTGTAAAGATCTCTGATGGTATTTAATTTTCACGTCTTGATTGACGCGACGATATAGTTTGCAAAAATTTGACAAATATGTTCATACCTTCATACATGAGAAATAAGATTTCCCAGCTTGGAGTCTATGCAAATGTTACGGATCGCGACAACAGGATTGATATCCTATGTTTGACAGAACATTTTATGGTGAAGGATGAGTTGCATGGCTTTGCTGTTGACAATTTTGTAACTGTATCAAAGTATTGCCGTGACCATCGACGAGGGGGATCCCTGATTCTTAGTAGAGTTGGTATCGCATGTGTGGAGGTACCGGCATTGGTAAATTTCTCTTCGAGTGGTATATGTGAGATATCAGCAATAGAAGTAACTGACGAGAATCTTATTGTTGTAACTGTTTATCGTCCACCCAGTGGTGATTTTCAGTGTTTTCTAGACATATGTAATAGTCTTTTGATCTATGTAGCTGATACTAGAAAGCACGTTGTCATAAACGGTGACTTTAATGTATTATTTCATAGTAATGAGGACTCGTTCTTGCGGTTCAATGATCTTTTGATGTCGTTCGGCCTTGAACCTACTATTTTTGAGCCAACTCGTCGCACGAATTGCATAGATAACGTAATTGTAAATTTTAGAGATTGCAGAAAGTACCATAGCAGTGCCAAGCATCCGGGGCTGTCGGATCATAGAGCGGTGAGTATCAGATTGCATTCCTATAAAGCCAGCGACGATATATTATATAGCGTGTCCCGTCCGATCACGTCCCTGGGCAAGCAGAGGTTTTTTAGCTCACTATATAATACCGATTGGGATTTCGTTTACAGCGGGGATTTGGATGTTGGAGCTAAATTTGACCGTCTGGTGGAGATAGTCGAGGGGGCCGTTGTTGAATCCTTTCCACTGAAGAGGTATACCACCAGAACGCGCACGAGTGGGTTACATTTAAATTGGTTTAATGACGATTTGCGAAAAAAAGGGGAATATTTAAGATTCTTGTATGAATTAAGGTCTAACTTCCCTAAAAGTGAATGGGTTGGGAAGCAACTTTCTTCGTTTAGACTTTCCTATAACTCTCAACTAAGAAACGCGAAGTCTTCTGATAATAAAAATAAAGCTTATTGAGATTTAGCAAAATTAAATATAAGTCCTAAAAACAATAATAGGTCAATTCAGTTGAATCCAAATGATTTGAATAATTTTTTTCGAGACATTCCAACAAAAATAAAAGAGAAAATTCCCAAAGTTAGCGGTTCTTATGAACATTTTTTAGAATTTATGAAGACTGTGAACATTCCGGCATTTGCTTTCGGCGACGTAACAGCTGCTCAAGTTGAAGACACCATTCGTAACTTGGCAAGCAAGAAATGTAGGGATCATTACGGCTTGAACGTTGAGTTGATTAAGGGTGTCTTAGATATTATTATCCACCCTTTGACGAAGCTGTTCAATCTATGCATCAAGGAGGGTATATTTCCGAAAGCCCTTAAGATATCTAAAGTATAATACCTATTCACAAAGGTGGTCCATTAGAGGACCCTAATAATTTTAGACCTATAACAATTGTACCTGTTTTCTCCAAGATATTTGAATTGTTATTAAAAAGTTAGATAACTCATTATATTGAGAGCTTTGGCCTCTTTTTTGTTAACCATTTTGGTTTCCGTAAGAACAAGTCTACTGAACAAGCTGTTAATAAGTTGGTACAGTATATCATGGATGGCTGGGAACGAGGATTTATAGCAGGTACATGTTTTTATGACCTGAGTAAGGCCTTCGATTGTGTCTCATCAGAAATTTTAATAGCTAAACTGAAATTGTATAAATTTGATACGATAAGTTGCAGTCTGGTAGACTCGTTTCTCTGTGACAGAACCCAATATACAGTAATTGACGGTGTTGCTTCCGAGCGCACGGGGGTCGTCAGGGATCGGTGCTCGGTCCGACGCTCTTTCTTATATTTGTAAACGACCTTGTTCGAGCAGTTGATGACACTGAACTGATTCTGTTTGCTGATGATACCAGTGTGCTGGGAAGCAACTCTAAGGAGTCAGACTTAATGGAATCTTTGGACAAGTCTCAGGACGCTTTGTTTAGGTGGTTTTCTGTGAATCACCTCAGCCTTAACTTAAGCAAAACAGCAAAAATGCTGTTCACTCACCGAGAGCTAACTTTTGTCAATCAACCCGCTGTGAGATTTCTCGGGGTTCTATTGGATCCTACCCTTAAATGGGAGGGCCATAATATCTGTCACCTTGCATCGGTTATCTCTAGGAATTTGTTTCTCATTAAAAATCTTGTCCCTCTCATGCCTTGGGACGCTCTTCGTATGGCTTATTTCGCGTTGATTCAGTCGCACCTGTCTTATGCTTTGACGGCCTGGGGTCACTCATCTCACACACATAGATTGTTTGGCTTGCAAAGAAAGGCAATCAGACTTATTTCTGGGAAAAAATATCGTGAGGATGTGAGGCCCACATTTGTTGAGCTTCAAATCCTTACGCTGCCATCGCTTTATATATTGAAGTGTTTGGTTGAATGTAAAAAAAATAATCAAAGCACTTTTATTAGTGATGTTCATAATTACTTCACAAGGCAGCAGAATAATATTCACATTGAATTTCTTAGGTTGGAGTCCGCCAGATTTGATTCAAATTATTATGGTAAGGTATTTTTTAACACATTGCCTGAAGGAATTAAGCTTCTCCCAATGAGGGAGTTTAAGACTACCATTAAGGATTTCTTGTTGAGCAGGGCATTTTAGCGCATGGACGAGTTTTTGAAATATGAGTTTACTTGAACTAATCGTATCGTTGAATTTAATTATTGTATTTCATGTAGTATATGTATTCCTTTTGGTTTACTGTAGTTTTTACTCTTTGTATTTATTTTTGACAATTGTGAACATTTTGTAATGGCAAGCAAATATAAAACATGAGTTTGTGTCTTTTGCTTGTCGTCGTCTTCCATTATTACCATCACCAAGTTCACTGTTTATCTTAACATTCATTTTTTTTTTATCTTCTTTCTCCCGTCTGTTGGTTTGTTCCAAATTGGATAGCTTTATTTAAACGAACACATCAACCTACCTGTCTTTTTTCCTCCAGGTTTGAAAGCTTTTTAGTGCTCGTTGTCGTACATCTTACGCGAATCCTTTCCTAAAAGAGCCCACAAAAATCAACATCGATTTGTTCTTCTTCTCCTACCTACTTTCAATTGGTACGAAATTCCCGATACCAGTTTTTTCTTTTTCTATACCCTTTTAAAATATTAGTCCCCAAAAAGTTCGCATCTTCTTGACATATTCATTGTCGCCAGGTGTCGAAATAGTATTTTATTAACAATCGATGACACTTTCTTACTCTTTTATTCGTCATGAGTAGTTAAACAGTACCGATACTGGACCAGTTGGTCCAGTGTCGGTGGTAAATTTACTCGACTATTTTTGTTACCAAGCTGGTCCAAATTCGGTAATAAAAACTGTACCGACTCTGGACCAAGGCGGTAATAAATTTACTCGACTATTATGGTTAATTTGTATGGTCTGGAATTGGTACAGGTTATTTACGAGGGGCTCTTAGACATCCAAAAGGGCTTTGACCATGATTTGGGTGATATTAGGGCCCATCCTAGCCGGAATTGGCCCCGCCCTGTCTATAATGGTAGTCGGCTGATGATCCAAGCGAATTGGGGGGTGGTTGTTTGCTGAAAAAATCATATTTTGATTCGAGCCTTCATGTTAATAAAATTTCAATTATTCTGCACAACCGTGTATATCAGTGATTATTATTTATTACTATATATATTGGTGATTATTATTATATCAATTAGGATGCAAATCGATTAAATTGCAGCCTAATATGACCATGCAAAAGTGAAAGGAATTGCATCAGGCTCGATTATTGGTACTTGAAATAATGTAATTATTCAGTAATTATTTATAAGCTTGTATCAATGCAAATCGAGTGCAGGAATTAATATCGTTACCATAAGTTAGCTTGGATTAGTTTCATTAGAGGGGAGAATAGTATATAAGTCGGAGTACGAGTGCAGTTATTCAACTTGTTTAGTAAACTTGAACAAGAGCTTCAACATGTCATCATCATCATCATCAGCAGCCTCAACTACTTTATTGAAAAAATTAAATTCATGCGGAAGTGCATGGAGTAAGACGAGGGAGTTGGAAGTAGGAAAGAAATACAAAATTAGAAATATGAAGACCCTACAGACTCAATATGGGGTAAGTATTATAGTTGAAATCGATAATTTTGACTGCCCCGTCTTATTGCCAAAAAGATTTTCGGAATTAATCGCAGATCTAGACAATTTAAATGAGGCATTTAAAAAAGAAAATTATTTTATTCAGACGGAGCCTGAAACTAACAAAACAATTCCTGTAAAATTTTTCAAAGAATAGATTAACTTTTTTTATTGGTGTTGGGATATTTTATTGGTGTTAGGATGAGTAAATTAAGATTTTAAATTCGAATATAGTTTTTGCTTTCAATATATAGATATAACATTTTAAAGAATGTTTATTTCCAAAAGGTATTTCAAAGATAAATGATCACTATGAACATATTATCCTTTTTCTTCATTGCAAATGTGGTCAATGAAACACTATTTTCAACAAGACCTGATGAAGCAAAAGAATGTTATTTAACGACTAAAAATGAGTCCTGCTGGCCAGAAGATTGGACCCGAATGGAAGTGGGCGTCATTGGTTACATACCAGTTTGCATGTATAATTTTATTAATAATAATAATTCTGATATGTATGTTCTAAGATTTAAAATAAGATATTTCATGAAAAATGGTAGTTTTGTATTTAATGAAAACTGGCACACTGTATTATATAATGTAACAAACTTTGAAAAATATGTTCAGAGTATGAAGAATAATTCGAGCTCAGATCATATTCAGATTATTGTTGTATCCATTTTGTTGCTAAGCGTCTTAGGTATTTTTTGTTATTTTACTGTAAAAAATAGGTTATGAATGAAACATTTAGTAACAAGTGTATGATTTTTATTTCAATAAAATTTTAATTTACATAATGTTTGTCTAATATATCAGTAAGTCCAACCACTCAGCTGACATCTTATTTCTCCTCTTCTTTTCAAAACGTGAGTTATAATTCGGGTCCCACAAGGTTATATTTATAAATGATTAGATTTATCAATTCAGGAGGTTTGGTTTAGCCCTAGCCATTTGACTAGGACCTTATTACCCCTCCTTTTCAAAACCTTTTCAACAAGAAAAATATCAGGATGTTTAGTTCTCTGGAGCTCAAATTTGTAGAATCCTCCTTGAATAATGTTTCCATTTTCATCTTTTAAAATATAAGTAGTAGGATTAGTCAGTTGAATTTTATGTATCGTGAACAATTCATTGGACCAGTTTGGAGTATACCCTTTAAAAAATGCCTCTCGATATTTACTGACCCGTACATGATCTCCTAAGGAAAACTTTGTGAAAGGTGAAGCAATTTTAATGTTATTATATGCTGTGCTCAAAATTTGTTTCTCATTTTTCTTATTTACATCTATCGGTTTTACTCCTATAGTCCTGTGTATTGTATTGTTGTATTTATTAATGATTTCAGGAAGCAATTTCAACCATTTGTATGATCCTTGATAGCTAAATTCTTTCCACATTAGTGATTTCAAAGTTCTATTGGCTCTTTCTACTATTGAAGCCTTCTTAGTGCTAAACGACGAATAATGATTTATTCCATATTTTTTCATTAAATTAGAAAATTGAGAATTGTAAAATTCTTTTCCCATGTCGGTTTGTAAATTCTTGGGAGTATATTCTAATGTTTTGAGGATTTTATTCATAGCAGTAGTAATTTCTAGTGCAGATTTGTTCTTAACCGGTAAGGCCCAAACAAATTTACTAAATGCATTAATAACAACCAATATGTATTTGAAACCTTGATTCTGTTTAGAAAATTTAATCATCTCAACAAGGTCTGCTTGAAATAAGTCATATAAGCCTTTAATAATCACCCTTCTTCTCTTAAAATTTTTTCGGGCAGGTTTATGAAGTTCATGTATAACTTCTCTCTTAATATCCATTACAATCTAATGATCAACTGAACAAATATTCTTGGTTCCGGAGCAACCTGAGACACAGGCAAAAACTTAATCTTATCTCCAGTTTGCAGATGTTGCGATATTAAACTTTCTGCAGTATATTCATTTTTATTTAAAAATATTCTCAAGTCATTGGGGTGAGCTTGTACATGTGATATAACACCTTCAGGTAAAATGAAATTAAACAAGTTAAGTCCTGTTGCAAATTCGTATTTATTCTTATTCCAGTTTGCCGAGAGTATAACACTTATATAACTATCAGAAGACTTTGCTTTGGGTAGTTTTGAAATTTGTTTATCTGCATATTTTTTCAAATGATGAGACTGCAAGTGTCGACCGAATTTATCGACACTCATTTTTAAAATGAAAAAAAATTGAAAAGGTATACGTTTTTATTGAATAACATTGGCCTCCCTTAACTCTTCAATAATACTATTTATCTCATTATTATGGGCATCACTCCCGGCCGATTGCGATGCCGTTAAAAGATTCAGTCGATCAACCAACTCGTTTGGATCGTCCCAAAAAACATAATCTATAGGGTTTTCATCATATTTCATAACCATTCCTTGGCCGCTCGTGGATGGTATGCGAAGTTGAATTGCTCTTTCTCGAGCCATCTTCCTTTCGTTTCTTTCCATAACTGACAATATTGGTTTTATCACAAATTTATATTTGCTTCCTCTGTTTCCGGCAACTTGCTCATTAGAATCAAAATTTCTCTTGTGTGCATTACTAAGTATTAATATTTCTCCAAAATGTTTCAAATCGCTTTCGGTGTATTTTGTTTCGTGAGGGTAAGTCTTGAAGATTAGCTCGTATAAACCGGGAGTACCAGTAAACTTTTTTCCCTCTATTATTATATCACTGCCCTTAAAGTTCAATTCGGAAGCACCAAAATATAATTTATCTGTTTCCATGTCATGTCTAAGATAATGATGATCATACATATTTTCAGTGTCTCGAATATGTCCTGCAACATACATTCGGGGCAGCTCATCATACTGTTCCAAATATTCTATAAAGGACTCTTCGGGAATTTGTTCGATAATTGTTTCATTGGTAGGGTTATCGTAATTTTCTTCATCGAAAAAATAGCTATCCCCAGGATTATGTTCAAAGACAGTTTCATTTAAATCACTACTACTTTCTGAAGATGGCGAAACAATAAATGTTTGATTTCTGGGAATATCTGTGTGGGTAGACTGTGAAGGCTTAGGAGTAGAAAATGAGTAAGGTTTCTTTTTAATTTTATTTACTGAGTATGGATGAACTGATCTTCATTTTTAATTATTATCGGTCGGTGTTTAGCCAATGTTCTAGATAACACGTTTACGAGCGGTATCAATGTCTCCTCCCCTTGAACTTGCCCAGATTTAAGAGCATCAAGTTTTGATTTAACGTTACGTCTTGCTTTGATAATATCCCAAGTTAATTTTTTATCCATTTGTAAATAATACTGGTTAAACAGCTAAAACAGTGTTTACCTGTTTTATTTTGAACAGCTTAATAAAAAAAAACAGTGTTACATCTGTTTTCCTACGCGGTTTTAAATCAAGTGGTTATGCATCAGCTCTGTTACAGCTCTATATAGTTGTCAAAGCCTTTTCGATATCGACCATCCTGTATATCATTATCTTTGCTAATGACTAGAAAATCATATTTATTTCTCCAGCAAAGTTGACATAAATCAAAAAATTTGGAATATTCCATGTCAGGGAAAACGTGGTCATTGTATAAATGTTTTAAATTCATTTCATCTTGCTTGAAAACTACAAGTAAGTTAGCATTATCTCGAATCAAATGCTTCGGTATATGAGTGTATGTCTGACAAAGATAGAAGCTGTCTACTAATTTATGTCTACCCATGCTGAAATATTCTCTGATGATGCTTTGCTTATCGCAAGCTACATCATCGAAAATAAAAACGGAATTCGTTTTTGCTTCTGAAGGAGGCATTATATCTTCACCACTGTTGTATTCAAAATACCCCAGTCCTTTTACAGGTTGCAGCACCTTTTTTAAAAAGCCATACAAGGGTTGATATAGCGATTTGCAATAAATGTAAACATTTTTGAATTTTAGTCCATTTTTATCCAGCAATAAACTCAACATTACATTTGATTTCCCACAATTGGAGGGGCCGCAGATAATACATCTGATCGATGCCGGTAGTAGTTTTCCATGTTCGGTTATGAGAGTATCTTGTATCTGATGGTCAAATTTTTTTACACAAAGGGACTGCTTTTGTTTAATCAGACGCATTATAAATGACTGTTAAAGTAGAACAGATGTGTGTTTATATATAATATACAATGTCTATTTTCAATTTAGTTTACTATAAATACGTCGAGAATGAGGATCTCTAACAGTCACAAAGCAACTACAAAAAGAGAAGGTGGTGGGCTTGTTAATAAGTTGATTAATTCACTTCCATTTGAGCTGCACATTCCGGGGTATAATTATTGCGGACCTGGGACAAAACTAGAGAAAAGATTGATTCGTGGAGACAAGGGAATAAATCAATTGGATGAGGCGTGCAAAGAACACGATATTGCATATTCTCAACATAAAGAAGTTGCTGAACGTCATAAAGCCGATAAAACATTAATTGATAAAGCCGTTCAAAGAATAAAATCTAGCGAGTCTTCATTGGCTGAAAAAGCTTCTGCTTTAGGTGTAGCAGGAATAATGAAAGCAAAAGTTAAGCTGGGTATGGGTAAACGTAGACCAATATTGTCATTTAATAAAGCAGTGAGAAAAGCACGAGCTGCCGTTAGACTTCATAAACCAAAAGACTTTGCAACCGCAGTAAATGTGGCTCTACGAGCAGTCAAGGGTGTTAGTAAAAGCAGGCGGTCTAGAATTATTCCAGTACCTAAAAAAGGAGGTTTCTTACCATTAATACCCATTTTTGCTGGTCTAAGTGCCCTGGGGGCCTTAGCGGGGGGTGCTAGTGCAATAGCCAGTGCCGTTAACAAGACTAAGGCTGCCCAAGAAGAACTAAAAGAAACTCAACGCCACAACCAAACTATGGAGTCTCTTGCAATGGGAAAAGGATTATATCTAAAACCTTATAAGAAAGGACTCGGCTTGTATTTGAAACCATATTCAAATAAAAAAAAAACTTCTTAAATTTACCGAAACGAGCTCTAACGAACCTTGATTTAATTAACTTTGGAAAACGTTTGAAAGGGTTCAGAGGGGTTTTCATGCATGATACTTTACCAGATAGAATACATAAAAATGAATGCGGCATTATAAATTTAGATAGTAATAGCGGTACTGGTACACACTGGGTTGCATATCGTAAGAAAAATGATTATGTATTATATTATGATAGCTTCGGTAATTTGAAACCAAGCTCTAATATCGTGAGGTATTTTAATAGTTCAGGCAAGGTAACCATTGAGTATAACTATAATAGAAATCAAGATTTTAGATCGTATAACTGTGGACATTTATGTTTGGAATTTCTGTGCAAATCTTTAGTATAGATAAACTAATCGAACAATGAGGACGTTTAGTTTCAGCGGAAATAAATCTACACTTACGGCCGATTACTATCCGCCTATTTTCTTGAATAATAGCTCTGATTATGCTCTAGGGCTCATTAGTTTTGAAACTTATAACGCTATACCAAACATCGATAAAAAATCAAACAAATTTTACATAGGTAATCAGGTAATAGAAATTCCAACCGGTTCTTATGAAATTTCCGATATCGAAGAATATTTACAAAAAGAAATTGTTAATTTGAATAAGGCTCATATAAATTTCAACTGCTCACTGCACTTAGCCGCTAATAATAATACGCTTAAATGTGAATTGAAATGTACACATACAATTGACTTTACAAAGAAAGATTCAATAGGTAAATTATTAGATTTCAAGGAAAAACTTTTAGAAGCTAACCATCTCAATATATCTGATGCTCCTGTTAATATTTTAAAAACTACAACAATAAGAGTGGAATGTAATTTAACAACAGAAGCGTATTATAACGATACGCTAAGCCACACCTTGCACCAATTTTTTCCCGCAGTGCCACCGGGTTTTCGTTTAATTGAAGCTCCAGTAAACGTTATTTATCTGCCTATAAATACAAGAACAATCGATAACATTACCATTAAGATAGTTGATCAAGACGGAGAACTGGTCAATTTCAGAGAAGAAACGATAACGATAAGACTACATTTGAAGGAGGTTTATCAAAATGGTCATTAAATACAACTCAACAAAAGAAAAAAACGTGCAAAAAAATCTCATTGTTAAGCGAACATCGAAGCGGTTAACACCTCAAAGTATAAAATTTTTAACAACCTTAGGTTATAAAATTAAACAAAAATGAATAACATCTTAGGAGTATCAGACAAGGCTTATTTTGATACATCGCTAATAAATGTTGAGAAACATTCTCATTTACCATTTACCACTTCTTATAACAATAATGATGAAATACGTATACCTATTCAACAAAATGATGCATACACCTTACCGTCGAGCAGTTATCTCTACATAGAGGGGAAATTATCAAAATCAGACGGTAAACCATCTGCAACAGCGTATTTAGTGAACAATTTTGCAGCCCATTTATTTGAAGAAATACGATACGAAATTAATGGTAAAGTGATTGATAGAGTTAGGAATCCCGGTGTTGCAACCACTTTGAAAGGATATGTATCATATAATGATAACACTGCCAAAATGTTGAAAAATGCAGGTTGGGGGGTTGATTCAAGCGGTATTACTTATTCTATGGATGATACAGAGAAAAATTTTAACGTATGTGTCCCGCTGAATACGCTTCTAGGATTTGCTGAAGATTATAAAAAAATTATAATCAATTTAAAACAGGAATTAATACTTGTTAGAAGTAATACCGATAACAATGCTATTTTAAATAGCAATGATAAGGAAGTAATGGAACTGAAAATTAATAAAATTATTTGGAAAGTTCCCCACATTACCGTAGCAGATGTAGAAAGATTACAGTTATTAAAAGTTATAGAAAAAGAAGCAGATCTCGATATGGCTTTTCGCGGGTGGGATTTGAATGAGTATCCAAGTTTACCTGCAACAAAAGAATTTGTGTGGACAATTAAATCGACAACTCAACTTGAAAAACCCCGTTATATAATTTTAGCATTTCAAACTGATCGGAAAAATAATATGACCAAAAACTCAAGCATATTTGATCATTGTAATTTGAAAAATGCAAAACTGTTTCTTAATTCAGAACAGTACCCATATGATAATTTAATTGTAGATTATAGCAAGAAAAAATACGGTATGCTATATGAAATGTATTCTCATTTCCAAGAACATTATTATGAAAAAGATAATGAGCCTATATTCACTCCAAATGAGTTTAAAGCAACGTGTCCTATAGTGGTTATAGATTGCTCCAGGCAAAACGATATTTTGAATTCTGGTTCAATCGATATTCGTTTGGAATTTGAGTCCTCTGCGAACTTTCCCGATAAAACTTCTGCCTATTGCCTAATATTGCATGATAAGATTTTGAAATATATTGCTTTAACAGGTCTTATTCGGAACATATGAGAATCCCTCGAGGCTAAACTGGGAGGGGGAGCTTATGGAAAATAAATAAAAAGGAAAACATTCTATTTTCTGGGCACATTAAAACATGACCTACGTGGTAGATTTGCAGGGTTTTCAATTAAACTCTGAATTTCTATGTAAAGAAATTGCTGTAATGAAACTTGACGATTGTTGTTGTAAAGTTCACTATTTTTTCAATTTTGACGTCCCCGAAGATTGTTTGTCAGAGCAATGTAAGAAGCGCAACGCATGGGTAACAAATAATTTACATGGGTTGAAATGGAAAAGTGAAGACGAAAAGAACCCCCAACCGTATACTAGCTTTAAATATATATTGAAGAAAAATTTGGAAAACTGCTAACAGATTTTAGTGAAAGGATTGCAGAAAAAGACGTTTCTCGAAGCACATTTGTCAAAGTGTATTGAAATCATTAATTTGGAAACTCTAGGATGTGAAAAACTTTCTGATTTAATCAGTTGTAATTATAAAGACAAATTTAAGTGTGGGGACCACCACCTGAAATGTGCAGTGCAAAACGTGTACCTACTTAACAATTGGTGTAAGAAATATTTCCCCCACCCTCAAAATCACTAAGGTATAAATCTCTAGCATTAACATTACCTGTTATAGTTTATCCAGTTTTCTCAACATTAAACCATGTCTCTCTACTACATCCTTGACGATACAATGAAATTATTAACAGTTGATGAACTGTTCCAGTTAGCGAAATGCTTGGAATCACCAGAGCCTTATACCGAGCTGAAAGCTTTAGAACGCAATTGGTTAGAGAATGGTGACTTTAATCAGTTATACTCTCTACACGATGAAGCTTATAATCTACAATCGATTCATCAGGATATGGAATATGAAATAGTTTTTGAAGATGACTGCAAGCCGCATATGGAAGAGCAGTCAAAGTCGAAGCCATTAAGTGACTCAGAATTATCTAAATCTGTTGATAAACTAACAGTTTAATTGTCTTGTAATTTATTTAAGTATAAGAAAAATAATAACAATAAAAAAAATACAAGTATATATTGTTGTTTTTTATTAATTAATCATAAGTTATATACAATTATAGATTTAGACATCTCATAAGTTTTCACATAATCTTGATAATTCGAAGAAGGCCAAAGAGCAGAATCGGGTCCCTCTATCCATCCAACTTGCTCACCTTGCATTCCTCGTTTGATATTATCGAACAACCATTTCAAAATCTCACTGTGTGATTGACGTATGTAGGGCTGTAGCTTAAACTCAATATTCAAAATGTTTGTAACATGCAACATATTAGATAGAAAACTATAATCTGCTAAATAAATAGAATCACAAATTAATTTAGAAACATAATATGACACACTTTTATAGTTGATGATAATATTTGAAATAAACATTGAATCGAAATCCAATGATTGTTTGTTTTGACTTAGTAAATCTAAAATAAAATGTCGTTTACACTCCTCTGGATATAGCCAACCTATCTTTGATAATATAGAATTTACTTCATCAAAAGACACCACATCTCTTTTAAGTTTTCTCAACTCTAAAATTGCCAGCGCAATAAACCCATCTATGTATTGCTTTGATTCTAATATTTCTCTTAAAATTTCTCTATTGCATCTCAATAGATTTTTTATCGAAAGGATTTTACATGGACATGGAATAACACTTAAAATATATCTAATCCCATCTAGATCGTTATTATATATAAATTTTTTCATTGATTCAAGGTAAACTTCAATCGACGAGTGATAAATACGATGTTGAACTTTCACTTCGTTCAACATTTCGAAAACTAACCGCTCACTATTACACTATATTCAATACTGAATAAAATATGCAAAACTAGGCTAGCCATAAGTATGTGTGGTGGGGTGTGAATTACAGCGAAACGAAGCAAAATTTATTAGCCAACATACCCCCAGGGTCTAGTGTGTACGACATCAATTATTTGCCTTTTACTATCGTTTGGACACAATGCTAATTTTGTTTGCTTGATTGAATAAACTTTGTGTCTGAAAGATCGTATTGTTCGCTGATCTTTACTGATAACTTCACCGGTAAATAAACAGTTTTTGTAGTCTTCAAAAGTTATAGTTCTAGTAGCAGATGATTTGACACCTTTTGACTTTTTATTAACTTTTCCACTTAACATTTTGTACGCGTACATCTTAGCTCTGAGTCCTACAAATTCTGTCATAATTTCGCCATTATTCTCATCTTTCATTAGTCCGGGTACTTTTTTGTTAAGTTGTAAAATATTGTAAGGATTCTCGCTTTGATAATCTGAAGTATCAAATAATACATAATCTTGCTTGATGTGTGAGTAAATATCAGGAACAAAAAAATGATATAATAAACTATCTGTGTCTGTGTAAAGTAGTTTTACTTGATTATCTTTAAATTTTTTCTTAATATAACCGTAATGAAAATCGTATAGGACAGTTTTAGAAATGTCCAAAATAGAAAACCCAATGTATATTGGTTTGTTAAAGACTATTTTTGTTCTATTCATCTCAACTATAATCATATTATCTTCAAATATGGTACAACTATGAAAATTTGGTTTTGCTATCAATGATTCGGCACCATACCTTCCTTTCCATTTTGTTACTAATTTGATGTCCTTATACTTTCTTACATTTTCCATTGTCTTGCCAAAGACAGCGTTATTCATTAGCTTGAATAAATTCTTTTCAAAATCATTCTTTGCATTTTTTCTCAATTCTGTGTTAAGATCTATATACGGTTTCAACCAAGGAGATTGTTTATAGCGTATTATAGTATGGATTTTTGTTAAATGCAAGCCATATTTTATAGCTTGTTGTAAATTTTTATAATGAATTACATAATTTTTTTTATCATATAGGGTAGCTAATAATTTTGTCTCTTTGGAACCAGCAGCACATCGATGTTCACAACAGAACGGAAGATCAGAATGATGATTGTGTAATTCTATTGGATAATTTAAATCTACTTCAAGAAAATAACCATATGATGAATCATTTTCCATGTTGTCAATATTAAAGTTTTGAACTTCTTCTGAACTTAACCAACAAAATTCTCCGAGAGGTAACGATTGTGACATGGCCCAACCGTAAAGGTTATTGACGTCATAATACATCAAAAATGAGCTTGGTTCGTGCATATTATACTCATCACCCATGTAAACATTATTTGCTTTAGCCTAACGATTACTACATTGTGCTAATCCACCTCTAATACCTCGCTCAATAAACATGATCATATCTATCTCACTCAGCAGTTCAAGTTCAACCTTTGTATGCTTGAGCATAGCGTCAAACGTAAAACCAGGTAGTGTAAAATAGTGCAGCGGATCTAGTTCATATGTTGATAAGCAGTTCATTCGAAAATTTTCAAAAATATCACTCAAGAGATAAACATCAGTTTTTAAATATAGATCAGAATATTCCCCCAAATTTTTAATGTTAAACTTATCCCATACTCTTTGAGCATGGTGATAATCAGTTTCGCTAATTTCTGTGTCATTTAATAGACTATAAAATGCATTTTTGTTTGGCAATTCTGTCTCCTCAAGCATATCCCAATCACTTATATAGTCATATGGATATACCCCCTTACGTGTTAGCAGCCTAAACTCTTCTTCGTCCTTACAAAATGACCTAGTGATAGATTTATTATCATCATCTAGGTATGATGATAGTTTCTCTATGCTGCTTGCTAAAAACCTGAATGAATCAATAAATCTTAATTTCACACGGGTGTCATCCACGTGTTTAGTAAATGATATGTATCTTTCTTTATTGAGGGGCAAAATATCTACTCTACCACTAAAACCGTTTGACAGTTCGCGGACTAAAAAATTTGCATCGTATCCGCTCAAGTTGTGGAATACTATGGGGATCATCAAATCAACTTTGTAATTAATGTTACAACCCTTGTGTGTGGCACCCCTAAATTTTCCCGTAATATGACAGTGATCTCTGATTTTCGTTTCCCCCTCTTTAAATGACTTCTCGCATATAGAGCATTTATCTGATCGAAGAAATTCCAGTTCTTCTTGAAAATTTAAATTCATTGGCATTTTTTCAGCTAGTATGCCGTTTACACAATGAGCTATTATTTTTAAGTCTTGAATAAACTCCTTGATACAAGTTGGTGATCGATAAAGTCTAAATTTAGATAAGTCGTTATCATAGGAACATTTTAAATAATAAGCTACACTAGAAGGGACGTGTTTCTGGTACTTTTCAGATCTCTCACCAAACGAATCAGAACATTTTTCCAAAATACATTCCAGATCTGCATAAATGACAAATGGAACTCTTTCCCTGAATCTGAAGTTCCTAAAACGCAGTTTTTCCTCTTTTGGAATTTCGACACTACATTTATTTATATTATTGCAGTGTTTCTCATGTTTTTCTAGATGTGCAATTGATGTGAAATAATTCAAACATCTACAGCAAATATATTTTTTATGACCATCTTGTGATAGCTGCTTACTTACTAATCTGCTCAAGTTCTTTATCCAAGCAAAGTAATACGTTGCATGGTCATCACTTTCATCATCCAAGCTATAATTGCTTTTCACCATTAGTAAATTTATTCTATTAGAGCTGCTAGTGCTACTGAGCATAACCGGAAAAATCGCTTGCTTTTGATATCCATAAACATTTATTGATACATTATTCATAGCCTCAAATTTTTTAATATCTGTTAATTTAATTGGAAACTTGATACCTTCATATTTTAGTATGTTTTTAAAGTGAGGATAAGATTGTACCCTATCAGAGTGATTTATTGATGGATATAAACAAGAAATTATCGACCAAATAAAACAAAATTCGTCGTTGTTTTTAACATTGACTACAGCTTTTTTATTCTTAGTGAATGCTGGTAATTCTACGTAGGTAGAAATGCCAACCTTAAATGGAATGAACCTATTGTACTTTCAGGTGAATAATTTCATAGAGTGAGACCACCCTGAGTCTCTTTCTTGAAAGTCCTCTAGATTACTTAAAATTTTATCATATACGTTCTCCCTATACCAAGCTTTTATATTTGTTGCCCTGTCAATTATTGCATTTCTAGTAGAAAATGTCTTTAAATCAATCTCTTCCGTTTTTGGCATGATAAAGTTAGCACAAAAAACTACATTCACTTTCAATGATGATTTAAATAAACATTTCTTAATTTTATTTGAAAAAATACGGTAAGCTTTTTTCATAAATATCTCTGGGTCTAATATACGTAAATTAATTATTGCACCAGAAAGAATTCTAGAATTGAAGCAACTCGCTAAATCTTGCCACACTAAATTTCTACCTAGTTGACGGTTGTTTTGACCATAGCCTATTTTCTCTTTACCATTTTTCATTTGATTTAGCTTACTCCTATAAGAATTTAGTAATGCCAAATTGCTCTCAAGTTTTAATGCACTTTCACCCTTCGATAAAATCTTTTGTTTTATTGCTTTTCTGAATATATGAATGTTCTTATTCACGATTTGGAGATGCCGTTTAATGTCTGGGTATAACCGTAATAATTTAGAATAGAATAGAATAGAATAGAATAGTTTATTTAGTGTCTTGAATGTACAATATTCTTACACGCGTCCATATACATAACCACCTAACTACGTTAATTTTTCCATGACAAAAAATTTATAACCGTTCAGAAATCGACATGCCGCTGTTCCAGGTATTCATCTATACTGTAACATTTTGAACGTTTGAAAAATTTGATCGCTTCCTCCGTTTTTTTGACAATTTTTGAACTTAGATCACACATACTACTTTCATGAGACATACTGATTGTTAACAAATAAGATTATGGTTGAAAACAGAAAGATAACTAAGCGATTTTATTAAATGTTTAATATTATAACTTACCACCCTCCTCCTCTCAACCGGATGAACCAAAACCTTTTTCACCACGTTCTGTTCCAGTGAGCACCTAAATCAAAAATTGAATCAATGTCATTGAAATTATTTTCAATAAAATAATATACTTACTTGTACTTCTTCAAGTACAGGATAGCTAATTTTTTCACAGATTAATTGGGCAACTTTATCCCCCGCTTTGATCTTGAATTCTGTGTTGTTATGATTAAAAATTATTATTTTTATGAGACCTCTATAATCTGCATCTATTACTCCACCTAAAATTATTATATATAACAATTACTAGTTTGTATAGGATTAATTCAAATAATATTATACCTCCAATATTAATAAACTTATTAACGGCTAAGCCTGACCTAGGAGCTATTCTTCCGTAACAATCCTTTGGCAGTTGAATTTTTAAACCAGTATCAACCAACCCTTTTTGATTTGGAGGAATTATGTAGTCATATGCACTTTTCAAGTCGAAACCTGCGGATTGTGAAGAAGCTTTTGTTAAGGAATATGAAGCTGGTGTAGTTTTTACAAATTTTAGGGTATCCATGATAAACACTGTTCTTGATACTCTACAAGAGTGATCTTACACATAAAAAATAAATATAACAAAGTGAAGAATTATTCAAGCCAATGAACAAATGCCAAAAGCAGACAAAACACCGTTGAAGACATAAATAAATAAATAAATATTGACTTACCTCTAAGCACAAACGAACTTAACAATTGCACAGCAAAACACATTACGTATTTTATATAGTTTACTTATATCAACTAGCGTCTTTCCCCCATCCTAATACCCCCTGTTTACTGTATTGATGAATATAAGACATTCAGTAGCGTACCCAATTTAATATTTGATTTTACTTGGTTTATATAAATTAAAAATAATCACTAATGATAAACCGAATAGGCACTGTCCAAAATAACGTAATGAGCAGAGAGAGGAACCCTACAGTGACGCTGACCTATAAACATCTTCAAACTAAACCATCGTATTCCAACTATCAATGTTAAAACTATGAGAAATCCAGGATTCATTAAAAATGTTTCAGTGTATGGAGGTACCCCTAGACTTGAGGATGAGAAATGCGTTCACTCCTCCTCTCTATCTTTATTGAGAACCGAGATAAAAAATAAAATAAAAAATTTCCCTAGATCTAGGGAAATTTTGAAAAACTGGCAACCATGTTTTAGGGAAATTTTAATCAATTTCCCCAAAGTTTCCGAAATTTTTTCCAATCTGGCAACATTGCAGAGTGCGATATCAAATATTTTATAAGGAATGATACAAATTAAAATTACATAATAATAAGTAAATACATGCTTACCGCCAACAGTTGATTATTTTCTTAGAAACTTACTGATTTGCAGTATATAAATTTTCCCTATTTATAGCAAACCTACTCGCATACCTATTTTCCCATTACAACGAGCCACATCTGTAAGTACATCATATTACTTGATAACTGCATAGATTGCATCATCAAGCACCGAGTGCTGTTGCATTAATTTGTATGCATTTATTACACCGATTAACATTTTCCTTTCACTTGTATCAATAATAATTATTATGGTCATATTCCGTTGCAATTTAATTCATTTGCATATTGATAGGTGCAGTTCTATTTACGTTCTAAATGCATCTTAATTGATTCAATCACCGATATACACGGTTGTGCAGAATAATTGAAATTTTATTAACATGAAGGCTCGAATCAAAATATGATTTTTTCAGCAAACAACCACCCCCCAATTCGCTTGGATCATCAGCCGACTACCATTATAGACAGGGCGGGGCCAATTCCGGCTAGGATGGGCCCTAATATCACCCAAATCATGGTCAAAGCCCTTTTGGATGTCTAAGAGCCCCTCGTAAATAACCTGTACCAATTCCAGACCATACAAATTAACCATAATAGTCGAGTAAATTTATTACCGCCTTGGTCCAGAGTCGGTACAGTTTTTATTACCGAATTTGGACCAGCTTGGTAACAAAAATAGTCGAGTAAATTTACCACCGACACTGGACCAACTGGTCCAGTATCGGTACTGTTTAACTACTGTCATGTCACCTACTTGCTGCTAAGTTTCATACCCGTAGGTTTCAGGTCTCACACAGACATACCAACTTTTTTTACATTTTTAAAGATTCTGATCTCTTTTTTAACGACCTTTTCCAAATTTGGCATGACGCATATACTCGATCAAAACACTTGTTTTTCTTCTTCCGGATTTTCCGAAAGTGACTTAACATTTTTTAATAGAAAAACTTGTACCCAACCTTATTCAAATTTTGGACTTAAATAACTTTTCAACTAATTTTTTTAAAATTAACTTCTGAATTAATTTCAATGCGCTTAATTAAACGCGTAATAAAACTTAATAATTAATTTTTTTAATTTAATTTAAATTTTCAATAACTAAGTAAAAGTGAATTGATTGATATGGAACCAAATCGATATTGAACCAAATATTATACTTTCAGATAATTTAGATGTCAACTTAAATGAAGACTTTGCACTAATCATGTCTATGATAACATTGTTTCTGGTATCGTTTGAATTTCAACTCAAGCAGAAACAATGTGCTCACGTTTTACTCCATCTCTGCGATTATAAGTTTGGAAGACCAAATGATTTAGACAGAATCGAAACTTTGATTAGTTGGTTCACGAAGGGGTTCTTCTGCTTCGTGGTTTTTGGCGTTACACTTTATGGGCTCATTCCAATTGTCGAACAGTCAAAATGCGAAGAATACTTCAAAAATAAAGATATTGATGAGCTATGCGGATATTTCATGCCAACTACTTCTTCGATGATACCGAGAAATGATTTGACCATCCTTAAGCGAGTGATATTTTTAACGCAGGTTATTAGCGCTTTTGTAACTTTGCTTCCAGCCGCGATGATTTGTTTGTTAGCTTTTGGAATAAATGTTCACTTGGCGGTTCATATAAAGAACTTGAAAAGGCAAGTAAGTTCTTTACCCAAATCAAGGGATGTTAAAACGGAATTATATAACCTGGTGAAGCATCATCAACACATTATCAAGTAAGTCATAAGAATTGCAGACTGGTGATCGAAATCAAACAGTTAATCGAGATGATAATTGTAGAGTCATGAACTCCATGAATTCTTGCTTTTCCCGAGTGTTATGTGTTCATACTTTTCTTACTTCTTCAGTTCTTGGCTGCATTCTGCATCAAATAGTGAACCTGACTTGGGTTAGTTCTGCCAGTCTAATAGAAAAAAACATTCCACTAATTTAATAAATTTTCAGTCAACTCCTGTTGGACCAGTAATGCATCTAACATGCTGGATCATTGCTTTGTTACTAAACTCGCTTGGCGGAGAATTTATACTAAACGAGGTTTTCTCATAAAATAGAATGAAGATGAAATATTTTTTCCAGAGTATAGCAGTAGGTACTAATTTATACTTCGCCGATTGGCCGGAGTTTGACCAATCAATAAAGATGGATGTATTGTTTATCTTAACGAGAACTCAACATCCTATGCGGCTGAAAGCTGGCTTTGGTTTTATGTCATTAGGAGTCTTTTCTACCGTAACAAAATATCGGGGAATCCGTATTTACAATTATTTTAATAGTTATTTTTTAGGTGATTAAAGGTTTATATAAGCTTACTTTCACACTTTTAAGACGAAAATGAAGAAGAAAGAATATCTAAATTATATCTATAATAAATATTTAAGTTCTAATTCAATTACTGATTAAACTTTCGTACAGTATGTGAGGTGAAACTGAAGACATGGATGGTACCTACCATTTCGTTGTTATTATTAACTATGGACGATAAACTATCATATTATGATAATGTTAATAAGTTACTTAGGAGGGCATATTATAGTCTCAATAAAATTTACCATCTTAAATAATTATTGTCAATAGCTTTTAAAATTAGACTTACAAAAAGTTTAGTGCTCTACCAGTTTAACTATTGTCTCCAAGTCTACGGATCATTCATTTCGAAAGATACATTATACAGGGTGTCTCTGAAAGGTGCGGAAAAAAAGCTACCACAAATTCCTGAGGCCTAAATAAGCCGATCTAACCCAACTTATCTCTGTCCAAAAGTGGATGAATTCGGAGATACAGGGTGTCAAAAGTTCAATTTGGTTTCCGTTTTTCTTAAATAACTTTTCTAATAATTGGTATATTTTCACAATATTCGGCTGAAGGGGCTTTTGTGGGGTGAAAAATTAAAAACTGCAATCATTTTTATTGTAAAATTTAGAGGGCGCCACCTGCGGTACCTTGAACACATTCAAAACAAACTATCTTTTTTGGGCCACTCTGTATTTAACTTTTAAATAAAAATTCTTATTCTCCAACGTCTTTTACCAAAAAAAGGCATACGTGGTAAGAGTTGATTTGAGCAGCCGTTTCTGAGATATCTGGATTTAAGAAAATCACTACGTGAATGGCCAGGCCTAAGTAAGTAATTGTATTAATTGAACACAATTTGAAGCAAAGGCGTTGAATTAAAATAACTGTCACTGAAAGCTACAAAAAAACGACTAGGTACATAAATGTGGATTTAACTTTATAGGTACTTTAGTTAAAACAGTCAATAAGAGATTTATTAACAACAAAAATTTAGTTTAATTTAATAAAAAAAATGCTTTTATCAAATGTTCAAAATGATTTCCATTTTCGTGTATACAAAGATTTATACGTTTTAAAAAATTAAATTGAACTCTTTGGAGCATTTCGTGATCATTTTTCAAAACGTCCATTCCGGTTTCAATACGTCTCCTTAATTAACCTTCTGTATTTACTATGGCCTAGAATGCACAAGGCGGGTTTTCAAAGTTTCCCTTAAAAAGTAATCCATCGGTGTCATAGCAGGCGATCGAGCTGGCCAACTTATGGGAGCATCATTGGCTCTACCTATCCATCTATTTGGATACTGTTCGCTCAAATAATTACGTACATTTATCGAAAAATGTGGAGGAGCACCCTCATGCATAAACCACATTCATCTTTGAAGTTCCAAGGGCAGGGGATCAAACAAGTGTGGTAATTCGTTTTGCAGATGTTCCAAATAATTTTCGCCATTAAGTCGAGGTGGTAAAATGACAGGACCAATTATGAAAGTGTCTATGATTCCTGCCCACACATTGATCTTCAACTCATGCTGATAATGGCTTACTTTTGATAAGTAATGGCTTACTTTAATCGCATGAGGATTTTCTCCAGCATAGACATGTACATTGTGCAAATTAGTTATGCCACTCCGCGTGAAACAAGCTTCATCTGTGAATAAAATTCCTTGTGTAAAGTTCCTATCCTGATTCTTCTTGGAAATGAACCGGCAGAAAGCTAAACGTGGTTCATAATCATGGGGTAAAAGGTCTTATACCCGCTCAACATGAAATGGGTGCAGTAATTGTTCTCTGGTCACCCTGTTAACAGTATCTTTGCATACATCTAGCTCTAAGCGCAATCGTCTGGTGCTGAGTTTAGGATTTTCTTCAATCCTATTTAAAATATCTTCCTCAACCTCTGGAGTTCTTATCGTACGTGCACGACCTTAATTAATAGAAACAGGCGTAAACCTACCTTGTTTCACGAAGACGTCTTTCATTAAAGGTTTTATGGTTTGGTAAACGACGATTCGGAAATCGTTCACTGATAATCTGCAAGATTCTAAACCATTTCCTTGGCAATATCCAAAAACCAATAACATATTGTTCATTTCTTCATTAGTATACTGTACGGCCATTACTAAAGTAAATTTGTTTTTTTTAGATTCGATTTGACACCAATTACTTACTTGCTTTATAGTGACAGTGATCTCGTTGATGTAAATTCGTTAAGTGGGTCCCGTGGTGTAGTGGATAGAGCGTTCGTCCACCAGCCGGTAAACCTTGGTTCGAAACTCACCAGCAGCCGAAAAGTATTTGTTGTGCTACTCGAGCCAAAATCGGGATGCACCTTTTGGAAGGCAATGGAAAAGCACCGCATAGTACTCTGCCTTGTAATACTTCTCAAATAGTGCCTTTCGGACTCTTCCGATAAAAAGGGTGGCCCCAAAGGAGTGAACTTCAACACCACAGGCGTATGTGAGAGGTAGCTCACACCTGAAACCTGGTATGGCACTTCAAGTAAAATAATTTTAATTCAATGCCTTCGCTTCAAATTGTGTTTAATTATAACAATAATTACTAATAACTACTTACTTAGGCCTGGCCATGCACGTAGTGATTTTCTTGAATCCAGATATCTCAGAAACGGCTGCTCAAATCAACTCTTACCACATATGCCTTTTTTTGGTAAAAGACGTTGGAGAATAAGAATTTTTATTTAAAAGTTAAATACAGAGTGGCCCAAAAAAGATAGTTCGTTTTGAATGTGTTCAAGGTACCGCAGGTGGCGCCCTCTAAATTTTACAATAAAAATGATTGCAGTTTTTAATTTTTCACCCCACAAAAGCCCCTTCAGCCGAATATTGTGAAAATATACCAATTATTAAAAAAGTTATTTAAGAAAAACGGAAACCAAATTGAACTTTTGACACCCTGTATCTCCGAATTCATCCACTTTTGGACAGAGATAAGTTGGGTTAGATCGGCTTATTTAGGCCTCAGGAAGTTGTGGTAGCTTTTTTTCCGCACCTTTCAGAGACACCTGTATAAATTACAGAAAATACAAAATTCTTGTTTAAGATTGCGTACCTCATAAAATCTAATTGGCTTAATATAGAAAACAAAATTACTTTTTATTTTGTTAACACAGTTCATAAAATTCTTTTCTTTTCTAAGCCAGAATACCTTCGATCCAAAATATGTTCACGAAATCCAATTCACGAAAGATCGACCAGATATAACAACAATATTAACATCCCTAAAATTAATAAACAGATATATAAAAAATCATTTACATATTTAAGTAGTAAATTATACAATGAAGTACCAGATAACATAAAACTTTTTAACACAAATTCATTTTCAATAAAATATAAACAAAATTTAGTGACTTGCGTGGCCTAGTGGTACTCCGCTGGCTCACGAAGCCATAGATCGCGGGTTCGAAACTCACCTCGGCCCGCTTTACTTTTCGGATTCATTTTCGAATGTCTGTGAAAAGTAAAACAAGCGATCGAACGTTTATAAGGAAAATATAATATAAAAGTGTGTGTGGCTAAAGAGTTCGCGCTCAAAGCCAATTTACCAGAGTGGAGCGACTATGTCTTACCTACACAGTTAAGACCGATGCTCCCTCTTTTATAAAAAAAAAAAAATAAAATAAACAAAATTTATTATCAAAACAAAATCTTAATAAAAACTAATACATATACTAACAAAAATATTTTCAAGAAATTATTTAACAAAAAACAAAACATTGGTTTAGAATTAGCTAGCTTATAGCTAACCTCGCCAATTTTCATTAACTAGCCTCTAACTTTTTTGTGATAATTGATATGTCACTTTTTCTTTAAATTTGTGAATGTGCTAATTTTTTGCAAATAAAGTTATATTATTATTATTATTATTATTATTCACACTATTCTCAGGTCTCCTGGTTAAGATCTAAATGGGGTACGGATTTTCACCAAGCACTCCCATCTACTTTTGACTTAAGAATTTTCTTAATATTCTGGTGGTGTTAAGTATGACAGCGTTCTGAATCACAAAAAAAGCAGGAGTTCGTATACCCAATATGTCTAAGCTCCTGTGAAGTTCCTTTGGTACAACCCCTGTGGCAGAGATGACAACCGGAACTACAGTGACTTTATTTAGGTTCCACATCTTTTTTAATTCATCCGCCAATTCAGTGTACTTGCATTTCTTCTCTGCGATAGTGGTAAGAATATTGTGGGTGTTTGGAATGGCAATGTCCGCTATGATGGCTTCCTGCTTTTGCCTATTCTAACAACAATATCCGGTTTGTTAAATGGTATACAACGGTCACTGGTCAGTGATAATGGATCTGTCATAGTAAATGGTGTACCGTTCTGTTTCGACGACAGTTTTTGGCTCATACTTATAGTATGGTGTTCTAGGGTGATCTGTAAGAACTCCTAGTCTGTAGCATATTTCCTCCACTCTGGGCAAGTAAGCTGCACGCTGCTGTGATATGCTGAATTGTCTCAGGCTTTTCCCCTCATTTTCTACATTGCTCATCAGCTATACATATATTAGGGTCTTTGATGATGTGCCTCAAGTAATTCCTCGTCTTCACCACTTGGTCTTGAATCGCCAACATAAAACCCTCTGTCTCAGGGTACAGCTCCCCAGCCTTTAACCACGCGTTTGACGCTTGTTTATCAACAAAAGGTTTATCAAGATCATGGGGGTGTCTCCCGTGAAAGGCTTCACTGCGCCACTCGCGGTTCTTTTCCTCACTGCTGCCTATTTCTTCATTCCGCTGCGTTCTTTCACTTGTCAGATTGAGGGGCGTATATTATTATATTATTATTATTATTATTATTTTATTATTATTATTATTATTTAGACTCATCAGCATGTCACATTTAAATATTACATAATCTAAGTAATTTAATAATACACGTAATATAATATCTATAATTATTTTTATTAAACCACTAATTATTTGATTATATAATATTTGATGAATTTTATTGGGATTTAGGTTCTTATTTATTTTGCCACTAAAGATTCTTTACAGAACAAATTCGAAAACTTTCGTACAGCATGCGAGGAGAAAACTGAAGACATGGACGGTACCGTTTCGTCCTTATTATGGACTCATCAGCATATCATATCAGTCAGATCCAAACCACACATATGCTATACGAAATTTGGAAGTTATATCTATTCTAACTGGTGTTTTCGTTTTGTAGTGCCTTTTAATTTTTAATGAGCAAGTAGGCAACCAGAGAAACGTGCGTGTCTTTTATATAGTATTATCCTCGCTATAACAGTAGAGTTGTCATGGATTTATGAACTTTTACACTACTAATGCATTGGTTTTTATTATTTCAAGAACTACACATTATTGATTCTCATAAGTATATAACTACACATTCATTTTCAAGCTAATTTTATTGAATTTTTTACTAGTGTATTTATTAAGTAGATGTTAATACATATAAATCTATACGTATAAATCTAAAAAGGCCAGGGTGAAAGAATGTGCCATAACAGCTTAATTCGTGTATAGTCGCTGAATCCAAAAATGCACAGATTACTGTCAATGTATTTGAGATTAATTAAATGTTCTTTTGTTAGTTAAACTAAATTAGTTTTTTCTTTATAGCTCCCATAGTTTTTGAGATATTTAGCTAAAATTTAGATAAAGGTTACGCTGAAGAGCTTATATCATTGAGCATGACAAAATAAATGGTAAATGGTTGTGAGAATTAACTAGCAGATCTTTTTCTTAATATCCCCCATTTCGCCGCCATTTCTCCCTTTTAACTTTTTGGCGATATGCCGATTATAGATAGTACGATTCTCCTGTTTTATTTTGAAATTGTTTGGTCTGTTATAGTTTTTTTTTTTTTTTTAATTTGCAACCGTTATCAAGAAAAAAAAGAAACAATTTCCTCTAATTCGTTAGACGAGATTCAAATTTTTTGAATGATAAAACAGGCTCTGGTTTTTATTTGGATAGTTTCTCATTTCCATTAATTTTGATAGATAAGTCGACACTGCCTGTTGAAAAATTAAAGCTGGGATGACCCTGTGTGATCATATATATGATCTTATTTGAGATTCCTAAAACTACAATAATTTTCTGGTTATTTTTAGGGCAGATTTAAAAACAAAGTATAGAAATAATTCGTCGAAAGATATCATTAAACCAAAATTGACCGGTCGAAAAAGTTTTCTTTTGGGAAATGCATTCTGATATAGTGACCAAAGTGGCTAATGATAAAATTGAGAAGATTGACATAAACTGCTCAACAAATGAAACGTTACATGACCAAATTTGCCCTAACTTTGGCACTGATAAAATTTGGATTGTTTCGAGCAATTCAATTTTTGTTTCGAGGGTTCACTAGTTCAATCCCTTGTTTATCAGTCCGTATGTTTGCAAGAACTTGGTACTTCACACAAAGTTTATATAGGGTGGTAAATAAAACAGTTCAAAATCTCAGAAAGTTCAGCTTGCTCCCATTTGATCAAAGATTTTTCTTTTTTAATTTCAACACAAAGATCATGAAGATGGACCTCATATCTCGAAACGGTTTTCGAATTTTCCGATTATTTCTTTTATTTACAGGGTGATCTCAAAATAACTACTTTTTGGTGTGGCAATGATAACTTTGTTACCCGTGACTCGATTTTCAAAATGTAGGGCTCATTTTAAAGCTAAAGCTTCAAGAAAGAACACGCAAGATTGATAATCTCCTAAGGACAAAAATTGAAAATACAGGGTTGTATTAAAACTAACCCAAATCTGAATGGCTTCCGAAATCTGGTATTAAGGAAAATTTTAAATAAAGTCAAGTTGCTTTCAAACAAATCATTCATTCTGAATACTTCAAGATGTTCTTCGCTTGCATGAGTTAAGAATTGTTGACATAAGAACAAAATTACAACTTCGTGTTTTCGAAGTGAAAATCGTAATTTTTCAAGTTCAAGGCCCTGTACAACGAAAACGGCTGAAGATAGAGAAAAACGGCTTACATGTCCCTATTTTAACTTTTCATGTACTATCCCATGATGTAGATAAAATGTTTATACAGGGTGATAAAAAATTTGAAAAATTCTGAGATTTCTCCACGCGTCGCCAAATAAAAAAATCAAAGAAAGTACAAATGTTTCTATACCATAGAATAGTACATGAAAAAGTAAAATATGGACATGTAAGCCGTTTTTCTCTATCTTCAGCCGTTTTCGTTGTACAGGGCCTTGAACTTGAAAAATTACGATTTTCACTTCGAAAACACGAAGTTGTAATTTTGTTCTTATGTCAACAATTCTTAACTCATGCAAGCGAAGAACATCTTGAAGTATTCAGAATGAATGGTTTGTTTGAAAGCAACTTGACTTTATTTAAAATTTTCCTTAATACCAGATTTCGGAAGCCATTCAGGTTTGGGTTAGTTTTAATACAACCCTGTATTTTCAATTTTTGTCCTTAGGCGATTATAAATCTTTCGTGTTCTTGCTTGAAGCTTAAGCTTTAAAATGAGCCCTACATTTTGAAAATCGAGTCACGGGTAACAAAGTTATCATTTCCACACCAAAAAGTAGTTATTTTGAGATCACCCTGTAAATAAAAGAAATAATCGGAAAATTCGAAAACCATTTCGAGATATGAGGTCCATCTTCATGATCTTTGTGTTTAAATTAAAAAAGAAAAATCTTTGATCAAATGGGAGCAAGCTGAACTTTCTGAGATTTTGAACTGTTTTATTTACCACCCTATATAAACTTTGTGTGAAGTACCAAGTTCTTGCAAACATACGGACTGATAAACAAGGGATTGAACTAGTGAACCCTCGAAACAAAAATTGAATTGCTCGAAACAATCCAAATTTTTTCAGTGCCAAAGTTAGGGCAAATTTGATCATGTAACGTTTCATTTGTTGAGCAGTTTATAACAGAATAATGACTAGGCGACAAAATTAATTTCTGAGGAACCCTATAGTAGAAATAATATAAAAATTTTCATTTACAGCAGTCATAGATATCTGCATAATGGTCTAGTAATTTTGGGTTCAGATATATGATCACGAATATAATGTTTTAGTAATGAACGATAAAAAATATTATCTCGGTCAAGAATCATGAAAAAAGCTAAAAAAAAAAAAACAATGGAACGTCGTTGTTATACATTTTAACAGCCAGTATGCCTAGTTTTATCCATCTCGTGTTTATTTACAGAAAAACTTGTAATTAACACGTTCTACTTTAAACGTGTCAATTTTGTCTGGAGCCAACATGTCTCAGTGTTATTCAACTGAATTAACTGACGCCAGTTTCAAAGGATGTACGAAAAGGCCGTTTATCCTTCAACGTTAACAAAATAGCCAGTACGTTCGCGTAATGAAAAATCCTAGATCAAAGGAAAATGCAGGAAGGTTTTTACCCGCAAGCTAACGTGCATACATATATAAAAGCAATTCGAATGTGCGTTCCTTCCGTCATTTCCAGTCGATAAAGGGCGTCCCTGGCAAATGGGATCACGGAACGTAACATCGGCCTTATCTGTCGACAGTCCGGGCCGTTATCAGCACTCCATTGTCACTCAACGGCTTAAAAGGAACCCAGAATTTCCCGGATTTATTGCGCTTTCTACAATGCCTTTGTCTAATTTATATGTAAAATACGGTAGAGCTGATCGGGACAAGCTTTATCGAAAATGTGGTCCCCGAGGGCCATAGGGTTATTGTCACATAGAGTTTCATTTTACATCTACTATTATTGTTGGTATTGCCCCGTTGGTTATAAATTCAGTTTTCTCATTTCATTGAAAGCTTCTGCTATCTTTAAAAAAAAATAAAGTTTGAAGTTTAATTGCATGGAAATATTCTGATAAAATAAGAAGAAAATAAGGTAAGAGAAATAGTTTTTTGTCTAATTAATAATTTCTGCAAATAATTTTCTAATCAAATAAACTTTTGATTTCAAACATTCTTTGTGTTCACCGTTAACTGCATATGGAATGTCTCCCGTAGTTGTAAACGAAACGTTCGGAGAAAATCTCCATGGATCACGGCAAAACAGTCCAACCAAATGATAATTTCATTAGGTTTTCAATTAATTATTTGCTCGTTAAAACGATGTGTGAAACGATCGTGAACCAAAAAATACAAACTCTCAAAAGACCAAAATGAAGGGAGTATATATGTATAAAAAATCAGGTGATCGTCCTTGAAAAAAAAAACAACCAAAAGGTTCAATAATGGAGTAATATGGCATAAAAATTGGTGAACATGACTCAAAAACAGGCATATACATATTTTGAAAACTTTTTCAAACTTTGGGATGCGATTTGTAGCATCCGAAAAACTATATAAGAATCTACAGGTGTCCCGTATCGTTATGTTCAAATTTTGTGAGCATATAGTAGGCTTTTTTCTAAGCCTAAAAAACCTAAAAGTGGCAGGTCTATCTGCATTCGTTACGAAGTTACAGGCCTAAGAAAATAATGTCTAGTAAATACCAGATTTAACTTTGAAAACCACATAAAACTTATTTTATTGACCAAATCTTTAGTTTATCACGTGCATGTTAAAAATGTCCTATTCCTTGCTGAATACAAGCTTGTGCTCGGAGGCCTATTGCAAAAGTAACAGTTTTCTCGTCTTTTTTCGCGTACCTATCTCTTGACCAGCTTGCTGAATACAATCAAATAATAATTTCTCTCTGGTATTTAGTTACAAACACCAATTCCAAAATATGCTGGTGCCGCATCTATTTGAATCCTAATGCCATTTCGTATGAGCAGGGGAACCTCTACTCTCTACTAATGTTTATTTCGGTGGCGTTTACTCATGTGTGGCAATTTTTGTGGCTTACAAAGTTGAATCTTGTTATTTACTAGTCATAATTTTCTTAGGCCTGTAACTTCGTAACGAATAAAGATAGACCTGCCACTTTTGGGTTTTTTGGGCTCAAAATTAAGCCTACTATATGCTCAAGAATTTTGAACATAACGATACGGGACACCCTGTATAGAAAAGGCCTGTTTGACAATCTGTCTATTTCTTGCAGTTTTGGCGCAAAAGTAGAAATTATCATTTCTCGGCCCTCTTCTATTTTCCACCCCCGTAACAGAGCGCATTCAAAATTGATCTTTATTACCTGATACGAAAAATACCACTATTTCGTCAAATATGGAGATATTTAAAAAGACACTTACTCGTGATAACCCCAGATATATGATAATAAAAACAAAATGGTCCAATTTCATTTCTCAAACAAGTCACCCCAAAATGGTCAATTTTCTTAATTTTTTAATCCCGACTAAACTAAAGATTGAACGAAAATTTGTTTCTATGGATATTCAATCATCCCCTTCACAGTGCTATTAATTATTAACAATTTTTGCATAAGTATTTTTTTAACATGTTTGAATGTTGTCAAAATGTCAAAAAAGACAATAATTAAGAGCTGTCCATTAACAATTTCCAAAATAAATTCGTGATACCAATAGGTAGGTACTACCTTGAAGGTAAAATTAGTTGCAAAGAGATCAGATTTTTTTGTAAAATTATAACATTTTACCCGTGTTTTCTCAACCCTTAAGCCCTTAAAGACGATTTTGGTCATTTTATGAAAACGCGTTAACTTACAGGTTGTTTAGAACCCACGTCATGGGGTACAAAATTAGCCCAAGTCAATTCTTAAAAAAATGGAAAATTGAATGGTAAAATCAATTTAACATTTTCACACGGTCCGATTCTTCGTACATGTCGGACGCGGTAATTCAGAAGTAATCCAAGGCAATACGGAAGCTGACTTGTGAGGGAAGCTATCCACCTTCCTGTGAGGGAAGTTTACCTCCTGCGTTAAAATTTTAACAATTTTAAATTTATTGTAGTCTCTAAGTTTGACAGTCACCTTACTTCTTGGCTGCACAGTGAATCAAGGAACCAGACAATACTTCGGTAAGTTAACAAAGGTATAATTTTATCCTCCTATCGGTCTTCCAAAGAGATACAATGTCTGTGCTGCTTGTGGCTAGATTGGTCGTGTGTATAATTTCACTCACAATTCAGCTTGCGAAGTATTGCCCCGGCTTACTTCGGAATTACCGCATTCGACATATTCGGCATAATTCCCAATTTTTGGACCACTTGACCGCACTTTTGACGTACAAAAACCCGATTTTCGTGGGAAGCCCTCGGGAACATAGTATACTCCCACAAATAGAGTCGTTCGACGGGCTTATGTTTGGGTTCGAGGGAAAAGGACCTTATACGGGGTGTGGCCAAAAGGTATACTAACCGAAATTATCTATGTCCAAAATGGCACCCTTTACAAGATACAGCTCTTAAAAGGGGATCAACCAAGCCAAAAACACATATTCAAGAATAAGCCTAACATGGATTAAATGAGATACTTAAAAATTTCATCGCTTACTAAACTACTATAAATGACTTATTTTACAAACATTGACATACAGGGTGTTCTAGTTTTTGATGTCGGTTAAAAAATTTCGGTTAAATTGGCATATTTTTTACTCGGTAATCTGTGCCATGATAGAGCGTTGGCGCTACCATTTAGCGACATCCTGTATACCTGGGCTTAGACTCCCCTATCAGAATAAAATTGGACGCGTATTTTTAAGGAATGATTTCAGAAGGGGAATCCCTTTAAGTTACCATTATTTTTTTTAGGAGGCGAAAATATAAAATTTATTCTTGCACCTGCTGATCTTTTCTAGTATATCGAACAAATTTCTTTGGAATAACAGACATCTCTGCAATGTAGGAAACTTTCAAACCAGATAGTACTTACAATGTTCAAGTCGAACTTTTTTTCAATACCTACGTATTTACAGGAAAATTTTAGGAATAGTTAATTTAATTGAAGTCTGTCAGGGCGCTGAAATATTCAAATGCTTAAGCTCTAAAATCCAAATAACAATTTAGTTTGCCTTAAAATTCAAATGTGTAGTTAAAAGTTTTTGTCAAAGCAATTGGGGATAAAGTTATGGGACGAAAAGTCTCATTAGCTTACAACTACTAAGGAAAAAGGAGTAGGTTCTGGTTGAGTTAACAAACAATAAACTGTTGGTAGTAACAACGTGGAGAATATTTTCTGCAACGAATCCTCTTGCAGCAAAAAGTCAACTTATACCTACAAATTCGTTGGATATTATTACTTGAGTTTCTCAAAAAAGATAACCCAGTTAATTATTGTAACTAGTCAAGAGCTGGCTTCGGAATATGATAAGGTAATTGTATTACATTTCAGGAGTTCTACGAAGAAGCAGAAACAAGTTAATTTACAGCGCTTTTAAACACCGTTTTTTTTTACAGAAGTATCAGATACTGCTTCTGAGCAGAAATTTATATGGAAATGTAGAGAATCTATGCGAAATGTTAGATTTCTTTAAAATTATGCGCAAACAAGAACGGTATATGAAACAAGGTTTTTATTAATCGGAAAAATTCTATATTAATGCCATAAAAATTTTCGCTTACTTAATTTATATGCAGATTCATGCAAATATCATGCACGATCTTTTCAGAAGAGATGCTACAAAGGGAAAAAGTGATGAAAAAAGTTACATTGCAATAAAATAACACTCGTTAGTGCAAGTTTTAAAAAAGTATCATTTGCAACCTTGCTTGTACACAAATTACTGAGTTAGTCTAGAGAAATATGGTTTTATTTTTAGTAACAGATAGATAAACCTCAATAACTTGTCCTTACAGCAAGATGACCCTTTTTCCACTCATATTATGAATCGACATAAATTTTAATTAAGCGAAACAGTTAGAATATTTTTGAAAACGATTATTTCCTTATCTTTATGTGATTATTATTTGATTCTCTATTTTTAGAAATATTTACAAGAATATAAAAAATAAAAAGATCCAGTCAAGAGAAGAATTATTATTATTAGAACGATCTACGGTGTGTGTGTCAGAGAAGGCATGGATCAAACGAAACCCATTAGAAGGGGGGGGGGGAGTGAAAAAAAAATCCAAAAAATTATTACATTCGATAAAAAAAATGTTTCTGCTTTTTTTTGTAAATATAATGTTTTAGAATAACATCTTATTTTTACAGATGTTACTTTGGAATTATTGTTCTTTGCATTTTATTTATTTTTTTTTGATTTTAGTATTAAAAAAACCATCGTGATAGTTTTATGTCCTTACTGCTAATGTCACGTTTATTAGATTTTCCAAAGTTATTTGAAAATTTTAAATTTTGAAAATTAACTGCTTCTGGAAATTTTTTGTTTCAACTGAGCCCCCCCCCCCTACCACTGAGTTTCGTTTGATCCATGCCTTGGGGACATTCTCTATAAATCTATGGTACTTGTCCCAGAAAATAGTTATTTAAAATTGACGTAACTGATCATCTTCATCGTATAACCTACCTATGTTGGTTTAATCTTTTTTAACATATTGAATTGAGTATATTTATTTAAAAATAAAAAAATTGCTTGAAGGGTGTTTTTAAAATTTTCTCCTATTTATTATTCCGTTTCTCAACCAGAATAATAATAGGTAAAGTGTTAAATTAAAAAATGCGCTCCTCTAATGAAGTTAGCCTTCAAGTTTCCGTCAAGCGGGCTATATTTTCTCAACGGCTTGATTTGTTCGGATGGTACAATTTCCATTGTAGCGTGAATGAAGAGAAATTGCTAGACGGTATAAAGAGGGAAAAGGATTCGTTCTCAGCTCATTTCAAATGCAGATTTTAATTTTCTCAGCCTCCTTTAACAGTTTCTGCCAGAGATAATTATACAGACATGTGTAATTTATCGCAATTGGTGTTTTTTAATTTTTACATTCTCACTCAAAAGGGTTTAATTCATGCTCGTATGTTTACTTTGTACTTTTTGGTTTTTATCAAATGGCATACACTTTTCATAATTAAAAAAATATAATTTCATCTTCACAATATAGTTAAAAAGAATAAATAATTAAAGAGATTGATTAGAAAAAAGAAACACAAAAGTTTTTTTTTCTGCTTGTTTAAAAAAAAACTACAAGAGCGTTTGCAAACAATGAGATTTTTCGGCCGACATGTCGAACGCGGTAATTCCGAAGTAAGCCGGGGCAATCTTTGGAAGACCAATAGGATGATGGTATAATACCCTTTATAACTTACCGTTGTCTGGTTCATTATCATCATGCAGTCAAGAAGTAGGTGTTGTGAAAGTGATAAACTAAATTATATTCGAAGTTAATTAAATTCTTAAGCAGGTAAATTTCAAAAGAAAGAAAATAATTAATAATTAAATGCTATCAGCAATAATAATTATTACTGAAAAAGGTTTATCCTGATAGAAAGTTTTATCCTTAAAGACTACAAAAAGTTTTTAATGAAGAATATAGTGAGGTAAATATAGCATAAAGAGAAGAAGAAGAGGAAGACCGGCAACACAATGGAGAGAAGGAATTGAAAATGTATGAGAGATCGAGCTCTTGGATGATGACTGGAAGGATAGGGACAAATGGCGATTGAAATGCGGGATACGGCACAGGCTGTAGGACCGTTGCTCATTATTATACATATAATGACGTAATACCTATTTTGTCAATAGATGATCTCCTATTGTCAATATTTTTACAGAAAGTTAAGGAGGATACCGTATTAAGTCTACATGTATATAATATTTGGAAAAGTAAACAGGTACTTCCACATCCAAATGTCTCTAAAATTTTTAAATCTATCACCTTATCAAAAATTGCATTTATTATTTTCGGATTTTGAATTCTGAAATGAAATTACATCTCAATAATTAATCGACCTAACCTATAGTGACAATTCTCGTTGATCTTTTCTCGTAGACTTATCCCTCTCACACTAAACTGCATGTGCCTCTTTTAGTGGAAAGCGTAGACGTGCTGCTGAATTGGCGTGGATAACTTTCTTAACCATTCAGTTTCCGTATTGCCTCGGCTTATTTCGTAATTACCGCGTCCGACATGTCGGACGAAAAATCACATTGTGCAAAAACTCTCTAAGATGTAGGTAGGTAATAATGAAATATATAGCAGGAGCAAAGGAATGAAGTAAAAGGATAACGAAATTTGGAGACTCATTTCGTCATTATAGTTAAGATGATACTTGAATTCTATTCCCTACGTATGAGATATGCCGTCTAACTGCAAACTTTTTATGACCTCGTGGGAAGAAACGACTACTTCGCCATGTAAATACCCGATACGAGTTGCTTGTAACGAACGCTTTACGGCAACTCGGTTAATCTCTCCCATCATAAGACTTTCCCCTATAAAGATGTTCCAGTGCTCTGTCATATTTGACGGTTTCACGTAGGTTTATTATCGTCATCTATATCTACACACATATGGCCATAAAATACTAGTAAAAAAGCACTCTTCATAATGCTTGCCTTCTGTGGACTCGAAGAGATTCTTAATTCTGCTGCAGAATTCGATACGATATATTATGCCATTCTAGTTTGTAGATAGACATAACTTAAAGTGCCGTTCTATTTTTTATTGCAAGTACGAGGGTCGCTTGCTCAGGCATTATCGACAAAAAGTAGTGATAAAATTATTTTATTTCTGTAGGTGTCCTATAACAATTTCAAATAATCTCGGTCTGTACCTATATTTAGCTAAAACGCCATAAACAACCGTGCAATGTTGGGTGGCCGAGTACAAACGCGGTCTTTGATAATGAACGTTCTGGGAGACCAAAAACTGTTTCAACTACTAAAGACGTCGATTTACTGCATGTAACTGCGATGGAAAATCGTCGTTTAGTGTTAAGACGATTGCTGAATCTTATGGGACATCAGGTATCAGGTGAACAGGTACACAAAATTTTACAGAAGACTTGAGTATGAGAAAACTATCCTCGATTTAGGTGCCGCGTTTGTTAATAATTGACCAAAAGTGGGTAAAGCTTGCTATGTTGCGCGAGTGTCTTGAGCTGCATAAAAACAACAGACTGTCGATGAGACCTGGGCTCATCACCATACACCCGAAACCAAACAACAGTCGATCGAGGTGGGAGAACCAGCTCCGAAGAAGGCGAAGATGGTTATTTATGCGGGAAAAGTGATTGCAACATTTTTTTTGGGACAGCCATGGGTTTTTATGATTGAGTACCTTACTTACTCGGCGTTGGTTGAAGGCCAAAATCAAGAAAAACGACCACACTTGGCCTCGAAGAAAGTAGTGCTGTTTCACCAGGACAAAGCTCGGGTGTATGCGTTCGTGGTCGCAACTCCGCAGTGTAAAAATTGCATGAACCAAAATTCTTATTGCTGCCGCATCCACACTATGTACCTGATCTAGCTTCCATTGATTTTTTTTTATTTCACAATTTGCTGACGGTTTTCAGAGTTGGGAAAAGCCTTTGATCAAATGTATTGAGTTACGAGAAGGCCTGAAACTTTTAAAACGACCCTCGTAAAATCACCTCAAGAAATGAAGTTGAGAAATAGATTTTAATGATAAATCCGTTCAATTCCAGGCATAGCTAATAAGGAAGAAGCGATTTCTGTTTTAAATTGCTCACAAATGTAAGAACCAATTATCACAAAATCGGAGAAGTACGCAAATTAAGCAATTCAACTTTAATGTCACCAGTTTCCTAGAAAAAGCAATATAAAAAAGTAATGATTAGGTTTAACTACCATTTATTTGATTTTAATTGATGACACTATTCGGTGTTATTTTATGGTTGTTATTTCGTTTATTTTTCTTATACAATCACAGCAAAATTGTCAGTTTGTTTTAAATGATTTGATCGATCAGAACAAATATTAACTGATGAAACAAAACCAGAAAAAGGAAATTCCACATAAACCGAGTTTTTTGTTGAAAACATGATTAACGAACATGGTTCATTGGGATGGATATTTCTGCCTGAAAATCAATTTCAATAAAGTTTGATGCCAAGACAAAGCTCGGGAATCTCATGATAATGAATAGAGGCGTCTGTAATCAATCATCTTCTCTGACAACTTTGTAACAAATATAGTTTCCTTAAGAGGGAAACTTAAGGTGCGTGCATGTTCAGATTACCGAAAGCCAACCTCTTATACGTAGCTTATTGCATGCCAACGATCGACTGATGCTGTGATTATTAGTGATTAGTGAATCCATCAACTCGAGATTTCCCATCGTATTATGCAAGTAATCTAATCTATGTACTCATGCATCCAATTTCCGCACTGTTATCAGTTTATATTGCATTTCCGGACTGCAGTCTTGAAATTGCAGTCTTACAATAATCATAATAAGGTTGTTAGAATTACCAATTACCCGTCGCTCAGTTACGGCAGGTACTTAAGTAGAGTTGAGTTTTCTCTCTGAAGGTGTTTATGATGTTTGAAGTGTATGTGTCTGCTCTCTAGTGGAGCGATGTGTACTCCTGTATGTAAGGTTTGATGACATGAGGTATGAGTTTTATATCACAGTGATCAGTCTCAGAATCTTATTTTGTATGACTGCGTGTCTGTGTAGTTATGGAGGTGAGATTCTGTCAGACGGAGACGGCTTAGGTAACTGTTAGTCTTATGAATTATTGTGTGTGTGAGATGGGTAGTTTAGTTCTTGTGTTAGGAAAGTGGACTATTTCTGTTGGGCAGTTGATAGAATTTAGTGAGTGTTACTTTGGCTTCACAGTCTTTCTTTGGTCCTTCCAGAGTATTTTTTTGTCGTTGCTCAATTCCAGGTATGAGGACTATGATAGTATTTTCCATTTGAATTATACTTAATGGACTTCATAATATTTTGGGTCTGCCAGACGGGATCGTTTTTGAAGTGGGCTTTTCGCAACATGTTCTGTGGAGATATTCTTGTTTGGTATGATTGGTTTGTGAAAAAAGAGTGATCAAATGTTAAAACATTTTGGAAGACATCCTTCTCATTTTAGAAGGAATGTGCGGTTATGTCAGACTTTAACGAAAGCTTAGCAAAATATTCAACAGGACCGCTTCTTTTTGACGTATGATATTTTAGCCCTTCTATGATTTCTGTAGTGAGGCGTGGTGGAGTGTCCCATGCGGATGTGGGACACTCCAATGAGTCCAATGGGTGCTTGTTTTATTTCTTTTGGTTCTGCCATTTCGGTCCCAAATACTAGAAGTCTGGTCATCTTCTCTGCTCCCTCTCTCCTTTACCTACCTAGTTGCTTGAACAGCACCCCAGTTAGGTTTAGGTAAGGTCTGCATTGGAGTTGCTTTATTTTCTCCCATAAGTTTTCTCCCGTCGTGAGGAAAATTAGTTGTTGGTCTTTTGTGTCAGGTTTCCTGTCCACTAGGATCCACGTTTCTGGTTTTTATTTCCTGGTTTTGAATTCTTAGTCTTTTTTTTTTATTTTTCCTGGTTCCTCGTGGGTCCCTGGTATCCACAATAGTGCTTTTATAGGTTTCGGAACGTCCTTGGTGCCGAGCTTCGCTCCTGACCAAGGTTCCATTTCCCTGACCACCAGCACCAGCCAGTTCTTTGTGTCCTGGTCAGCGTAGGAAGCCATGAGAAAGTCCCATATAAGCTGCACTCCTGAGTACCTTGGTGCAGGTTCTCCTTCTTTTATGTTGTTCCGGTTCCTTATTGGTCCCGGGTTTTGCTACACTGGGGTTCACCTACAACCCTACTTTTCTAGGTTCTCCAGTTTCCTTCTGGTTTTGTAGTTTCCACTCTTTTCTCAGTTTCATGCGAGCCGCTCCTGAGAGTTTTATGGGTGAGTCTTTCCTTTCAGAACCCCCTTCCCTTTTTAAATTAGGTGTGTCTTGATCCATATGGTTCCCACGAGTAATGGAGCCATTAAAGAAATACCATACGCAGAGCTCCATACGTATGGTAGGCATTTATTTGCGAAGGTGCGCCACTTCTTCAAGGGTGAATCCAGAAGGAACTGATCTACTATTCAGCCACGCATCCTTTTAGCTTGGCTTCCCGCCGTAGGATTTAGGTTTTTAAAGGTTATCTTCTTTTGGTCCAGGCGGTAAAGCCAAGACCCCCGTATTCCTCTGTTCGCGAGACATGTCCACGACAACAGAGTTTTACGGTCTTTCGGACGTTCTCCGGCATCGTTATGACCCCTGTGCACGACACTACAACTAGGTTGAGGGAGGTGGTCCGCGGCAGGGCTTTTTGAGCTGCCAGTCTGGAGTTTTAAATTCGACGAACTCTATCACCGCTGCTAACATTACTCACATTGATCACTGTAAGGAAGTGGCCTATAGTGTAGTGTGAGGGCTCGTCCGATTTGAGTATTAGTGTAATGATTGAGCTTTTATGTTTCCATTGTTGTGGGAAAGAGCTATGCGTTGCAGGACGAACGCTTTGAACTGCGTTTAGCGACAGGCATGGGGGGCGAGGCAAGCAGCGACTAATATCTACGCATTATGACCGAGGCAAGCCGAGGGAGCTATAAATACCGGCTGATTCCTTCCCAGTTTCTCAGCATCCATGGATGAAGAGGATGAAAAATGTTCAATAGTACAATAGTAGGTACTCAGCGACAGGGATTTAAGTGTTTTTCAAATGTGTAATTTTTTGAAAAAGGAATATGTTCCCGGTTTATCATTTACAAGAAAGATGTCAATTATTGTGATGTTGGCGAAATGTCTGCAAGTTCCAGAAATGTAATAATTCCATAAATGGATCACTACGTTCAAACATATTATTTTTTAAGTATTATTTTTAAAAAAGATGGATATGTTTATTTAATTAGCGAATATCTGGAAGAATTTGATATGAATTTTAATTATTAATGTCACTGTTATTTTACACATTAAATTCCCCTTTTGTCTGTTTTATCTAAAGAGCACTAACAGTATTTTAGTTACCTACTTTTTCATCCATAGATAATTTAGCTATTCTCCATTCAGGAGAATTTATCCTAACAAGAGTCACTCGAACTATTATTATAAATATTGTAACTAACTACCTCATTCACTGGATGAACATATTCAGCTCATGTTGTACGTTAACTTATGCTAATTGGAACAGGAACAGGAGACCTGAAACCTATCCAAGCAAACCATCGACCGCTCCCTTTTACAACCTCCCTTTTCCGGGTAGTTCAGTAGTTAACATCGTAATATTAACGTAACCAGAAGGTTATCAACATGTGTTGATATTATTATACCTACAGCTAAAACTTTATTAAGTAGGGACCTCACTGAAAATACGTTAATCAAACTGTACCTAATAGTAAATGTTGATCAACGGAAATAATCCATCGATTGATGAAAAATGATTTATTTCTAGTTCTACTTGAGTTATATCCAGCCTGCAATCTGCAATATCGTTTATATATTTGTTGAAGTTCCCTAATTTCGTTCAAACAACAATTGTATCTAAATGGTGGCGCAAGAAAAGTAACCACTTTCTGTTCGTCAATATTGTTACGAATAAATAAAAGGGTGCATTCTGTATTAGAAAGTGGGCGGGACAGAGCAACGGTAGCCATGAGTATCAACAGGCGACGGCCCCCAGCGTTCTGTGCTGACCGGGGCGCGTGGTGGGGGGTCAAGCCGGACGCACCCACCAGTAAGCGACAACAACAGCTGACGTCCTGTACACTTCTGGAACCCTGATACCCTGACGGAATGATCTCGCTGAAAACCACGGGAAATGACTGGAAAATTCTGGTCATTTCCTGTGGAGAAGTTCCAGAAATGGATGTTTGAGTGTCTGGGAGCCGAAGATCTAGGAAGGGAATATTCTCGAGATCTTTCTCTTGGATTTGTTCGGGAAATAGAAGCGAGCCGTCCGCAAATCCTCCAGAAGCTACTTCCAGAGGTAGGGATGTCCTATAAATAGCCAGCAGGCAAGTGAACTGAGTCAGTTTTAGTCTAGCAGTGTGCGAAGGAACCAAGCGACTAGTGGCGATATAGACAGTGCGGTATTCCTAAGTGACTAGTGAAAAGTAGTAAAGTGTTATAGACCAAGTAAAGTTGTTGTGTATAAGAAGTAGTGATATTTGTAACATTGTAATCTGAAATTCTTGTGGACATTAAATAAATAAACTAAGCAGTAAATTTGTGTTTCCCAATTATCCGTCGAGCCTACGGTTAGGAAATCCGTAACAATATTGATTAAGTTGTAAGAATAATAACAGTCCCAGAATTCTTGTTAGAGTTATTTTAGAGAACGGGGTTCTATAACCATTGACAGTTATAACTAACTCGGTAAACATGACTCAAGACCGGAGAACAATAATAAGAAGAAAGGTCATCAGCTATCGTGAAAGATACTCTGTATCTCAATGGCTACAAAGTTTGGATCAAGAATCAAAACCGGATTTTATCGGGTAAAGCGATTTTTGATCGCGTAGATCGGTTTTTTATTGAGCAGGTTGTTTGTGACCAGGTTGACCAGTTTTTGAGTCTCTGAACCGGGTTTGGCTTCAAAAGTCATCCAACGTGACCTTTAAAGCATGATGTTCAATCGGTTTCCACCAAACAGTCAGACCGGATTTTGATTGGTAGAACGGTTATTGATCTAGTAGACGGGTTTTCGATTTGTCAGGTTGGTATTTCAAGCGCAACACCGAGCAGGCGCTGTCGTTTCACTGATGGCTTAAAACCGGTTGCGCATGTGATTTTCCTGAGTGTGGTACATCTCCTGAGATGTAACTCACTGTTTGGTGAAACTTGATCCAAACTATTGACTAGGTATACTTTGATTCCTATAATAATAATAATAATAATATCTCTCTTTATTGTACGTAAAATTACAACAATCATTGCATCAGTACAATAGTGTTAAATAGAGTAAAATGTCGTGAAAACAAACAACGAACTAATCCAAACAAATCGCATGCGTATTCAAAAGGTCGTACGCACGCGATTGAACAAAGAAAGCTTGAACATAGCAAAAAGTGTACATTAAAACATTAATCTATCTATACATAGTACCTAATACTATATCGTCATATTAAGTCGAATTGACCAGATACTAGCAAACGAAAGTATCTATATTTTCAAGTGTTTAAGTCGGGAAGGAAGGGGGGGGGGTGGAAGACAGTATGTCCATGGTAGTATATGGTTCAAGCTCTGTGAGATGTTTCCGCAGATATAACTTGAACTGAGAGAATCTGACGGTTGAAGGGTCAAGTCGGAAATGGTTTAGGTATTTTATAGACGCGTATGTAAACGTCTTTTCAGAGGACGAGAGGTGGTGGGTTGGTAGTTTAAATAGATTGAATCGAGTATGATAGTTGTGTGAGAATCGGAAAGGATCAAGCTTAGCCTGGTTTTTGTAAATAAGTTTGAGGAGGGAGAAGACATACAGGGCGGGCAATGTTAGTAGACCAAGTCGTCTGAATTGTCCCCTGCAAGACTCGCGGATGGATAAGTCTGCCAGGATCCTGAGAGCCCTCTTCTGAAGAAGGAAGACTTTACTGAGGGACTTCTCAGTGCTGCCCCAGACGGCGATGCCATATGTGGCATCTGTTTCATGATCTATCATCGCAGCTTAGTTTCTAGCTTTTATACGTTATAAAAATGTAAAAACGTAAGAATAAATTGTTTTATATAATAAACTGTATAAGTAATATTGATAGTATGTTTGATGAATTTTTAATCTACGTTTTAAAGTAACGAAATAGCATCTCTCGATAGTATTGAGTGTCGATTTAGTAAAAGTCCGCAGATCTACGAGTGCAAACATGTTAAAGTGGAGGAGCAAAACGAATTTAACATGTTTGCATAAGTTGTTAGATGGCGTTAGGTTGTTTGGACTCTTTGGAAAATCAGGGCAACCTGATGACCTCTACACTGCGATAGTCCTATTAGTTCGGCACGAGCGCTCTATTATTCATGTGCCGGAGGAAATGAGAATCACGGTTATGCAGCTCGGCATGGTTCTACTCTGACCTACACCGCAACGTTGACTCTTGTGATGAATGAATCCTTTACGAAAATCGCGGCCTGGAAACAGTCTCAGACCTTTTCTGAGGAAAGGGTTATGGAGAGCTAAGCGGAACGGTAAACATGCTCCTTGGAATTGGAGCTGGGTAATAAATTCAAGTCATACGCAGGTAAATCCCTCAACTAAATTTATTCACTACGATTCATAGTAGTTGGAATATTCATAATGGAACATATTTTTCTTAAATGTTGGAAAATTTATCAGCAAGTAAATATGTGAAATGTTTAGGTACTCAAGATCCTTCAGTTGAGGCAGAGTTGCTTGAAAGTGTATACTATGGACAGAAGTAACAGATAATAAAGAGACTTTCGAGTCAAATTTGAGGATTCTGGATAAAATTATTTACATAGAAATTAGTGAAAATATAATTTTTGGGACATTAAGTTGACTTGAATAAAAGATCAGTTAAATTTATTTTCAGCTAAATATAGTAGGCTAAATTCTTTAAAAGGATCAGGAATGGTATGAACATGAGCAATTTGACGTGAAGCTTATACGTCGTCGAATAAAGTTCGGCTATAAATTCCCTATCAAAAAACTTAATTTCTCCTTTCTCCATTTTATTACCCACTTTTACAGGAGCAATTCAATCTGATTCTCATACTAACTCGATAACGTCTTACTTGGACATAACGAAAAGCTTTTGAGAGCTTAAGAAGTCAAATAAAGTCACCTTTATACACTTATTTTTATTTTAAAATTTAATTTTAATTGATGGTTTATTGATACACTCATTGGTAGTACTCTTTATTTCTGGTTTCTTATAACATTCAAGTAATTAATTTACTGCTCAATAAAAATTAATAGAAAATAAGTAAAAACCAATTTTTATCTTTTGTCAATTATTTGGCGAGTGGAATATTTCACATAAAGTTGGTGTTTCAAGGTTGCTCTTGGGCCATAACATCCCAGGCAGCAGAGTCACAATAATGACGTCATTTGTTTGTCATTTTTGGTCCCCGACGTCATATTACCAAAAAACCACGTGATTCTTCTTGTCATTTCTCAGACGTGATGTTTATGAAGTCGCTCTAACGTAATTTTTCCGTCATTTTCAGACAAACTGAATATTTCAATCTGACTATAAGTTCTTACTATAATTTTTTTTTATAAAAAAGTCAATTTTAATGCCTTTTTGAAGATCTTGTTTGTACAAAGTGCTCCTGTCAATTTCTCATCGGACTTAGTATTTAGGTGTTGCAACGTCGCTCTAGCTAGCTAAACCAACACAACCTATTCCTTTTAGTGTATTTTTTAACAAAAAAATACACTATTGAGGACGACATCACTTTTCGAAAATCACCCAAACTCATCAAATGTCCACCGATCATGACCCCCAGATTACGAAAAAGTGGTTTTCCAAAATTCACCTGCCCACGATATATATATATATATATATATATTTATATAAAGTGCTTTCAATGGCAGACAGCACACGCAACCATCTAGAGCCCCTCGAAGCTGCAGACGGACCGTTTCGGTCTTTTTATGACCTCATCAGTACAGCATATCGAGATGGAATCCAGAGGCTACGATTGAAAGCACTTTATTAATGAGCTTTAAATGCCCGAAAATTATATTTTCATGATTTATAATCACGGCTCTAATAAAACTTTCATATTTGTATTAATTACTTATGGGCGAATGGAATGGCATCTTCCGGCAGTGGTCAGCACTGGCCGAGGAGAGGTGAAGCCTAAAAGCATATAAAACTGCACCGGGCCGCCGTCTCTGATGGTCGCAAGCTGGCACACATTGCTGGTAGTTCTTGCCTCCATTGTTAGATGGCGAAAGGCGTTGTAAGTCACTTGGTTCCGTGGAACTGAGTGGATACAAAGGCCTAGCTTTTGATGGCGGACAGCATCGTAGCCTCTGGATTCCATCTCGATATGCTGTACTGATGAGGTCATAAAAAAGTCCGAAACCGTCCGTCTGCAGCTTCGAGGGGCTCTAGATGGTTGCGTGTGCTGTCTGCCATTGAAAGCACTTTATTAATGAGCTTTAAATGCCCGAAAATTATATTTTCATGATTTATAATCACGGCTCTAATAAAACTTTCATATTTATATTTATATATATATTTCTCCAAAATCGCGAAATTTCGATTTTAAAAACGCTCCTGTGGCTTTATCTTTCAAGATTAGTGAACGAAATTTTGGGTCCTTGTAAAGCTTTGGAATGACGTTGGATTTTCGTTGAAAAACTTTCCAAAAGTCCCATCACTTCTACAGGGTGTCCCTTCAAAATTCCATGAACCCGGTTTTTGTCATCTCATTTCAGGTCGCAGTTTTGAATCTAGGGGGCTGAAATTTTTGTGGGAGTAAGATATCTATAAAAACTGGTCTGGTATTGTACTTGAGCAAAATCGGTCGAGCGGTTTCAAAATGGCGGTCATTTTAATTTTTGAAAAATTTGCTAATATTTGAACCCCTGTATGAGCAAGATGGAAAAAAACTTTGAAACCAAATCAACAGGGTTTGAAGAAAATTATTTCAAATTTAATTTAATGTAACAAAATTTACATTACTTTTATTATTAAGCCAGTGGCGTGGATAGGAAAGTGGTAAAAATGGCTAAATTTCCCTAACAATTTATGAGCACATTTTTGAAGCAATTGAACTGAAATTTTTACAGTAGATAACTATACTAATAGCCTTTAACACTTAAAAATTTCAAGAAGTGAGTAAGAAAAATGGCCGAGATATTCGAATTTTTTTTACATGATGTTTATTTCTCTAAAATTTTAAGAACGCTCCAGTAGCTTAATTTTTCAAGATTAATGAACGAAATTTTTTACTTTTGTGAAACTTAGGGATGACGTTTGATTTTCACAAAAAAACATTTACCTAAAATTGCGCTACTTTTACAACGTGTCTCTCCAAATTTCCAAAAAAAAAAAACGGGTATGAGGCACGGTTTCTGGTCGCTGTTTTCAATCTAGGGGGCTGAAATTTTTTTGGTAGTAAGATAACTGCAAGTAGTCGTATGGTACTGCATTTGAGTTAAATCAGAAGAGCCGTTCCAAAATGGCGGCCTTTTCAATTTTAGGAAAAATTGATAGATTTTGAACCCCTAAATAAGCCAGTTAGAAATAAAAACTTTTAAACGAAATTAACATTACTGGAAGAAAATTATTTGAAATTTGAGTTATAAAATATTGAGTTAAAATATTGCAATAAAATTTGCAATATTTTTATTATTAAGCCAGTGGCGTGGGTAGGAAAAGGGAAAAAGGGCTAAATTTCTATAACTGTTTATGAACATATTTTTGAAGGAATTGAACGAAAATTTTTCCAGTAGACAACTATACTAATAAACTTCAAAATTCAAAGATTTCAAGAAGGAAATAATAAAAATGGCGGAGATATTAGAATATTTTTACATATTATGTTTATTCCTCTAAAATTTAAAATTTTCGGTTTTCAAAGCTCCCCTTTCACTTTTTCCGTTCTATAAAAGGTAGTCTAAAAAATAGTATTTTTTAAGTAAAGTTAGCCAGTGGCGGGCATAGGAAATGGGCCAAAATTGTTCAATTTTGCCAATGATTTTTTTTGTTTTGTTAAATTTAAAAATTCATTCTAAGGCATGCACGGTTTAAAACGAAATGAAATGCAATTGTCAGTAAGCCACTACGCGAATATCACCTGACTATGTAAAATTTCAGAAAGCCAATTTAAAAAGCGGTGAAAATATTCAGAATTGAATCGCATAAAAATACACTATTTCTGCGATTGATGCGCAAGAAGGTTTTTTATTTCCTTTAGGAGTTCAGTGCTGTCTAATATTTCTCTTGTCCTAGCTCCAAGGGTGTAACGCTCTAACATCTCCGCTAACTATAAACAGTCTAATCAATAATAATAATAATTGATGTCTAATCACTAATGTAGACTCTGCTAAACTACAAACTACGTTTGTAATGAAACTAAGCTGCAATATACACAATGTTTGCTCATAATTATGTATTATGTTTACAGATAGACATTTGAGAATTGTTTATTTATGTTAATAGAAAATAACATCTCTACCCGCCTTTTTTAACCAAACATAAAAGTATTTAATAAATATCAATTACGAATATTTATGCGACCCCTACGTCACATTACGTACATCCGGACGACGTCTAAAAATCACGTCGACCGGCTGTGACATAATGACGTCATCATACCGGCATTTGTCCGTCATTTCTAAAACCATAATGACGTTGGGGATGACCAAAAAATCACGTCGCAGCGACGTGACTCTGGTGCCTGGAATGCAGTTTTCTTCAGGATTGAACTGAAAATGTTCGCCCTTGACTTTTCGCTTTCCCTTCTGGGAACGTTTTAGGTAGTCATAGCTTCTAGACACCCTGGAAGTCTTATTATCCCAGTGATATTTCTCGATCTTGTGGCCGAGATTGTAACGATTCTTTCAGCACTTCAGCTCTAACCGTTCCAGTCGTTACCCTTTTATTAATTAATAATTTCTGTGACGATCGTTTCCATGAGACGGTATAGTAATTTTGTCGAACACTCTGTATACAGCTGTAGGCTGAGCATTGAGAATTACGGTGGTATCTACTACTATCTTTCGGCTCCATTTGCTTCGGTTCTCGGTTGCCGGTCTGATAAAGACAAGGCTTTAAGAAAGGGCAACAGTCGGCCGGTTGGTTAAATTTTTACTAAAACTCACGAAGAGACTACCCGTTAAATTTTGATTAATTTTATTAATAATGTAGAGCAGCTAAGCAACTTCTTCATCCGCTTAGTGAGGTAAGTGTGATTATCTTGTAGTGACTATGATGGGTGGGCCAGGAGAGCAGGATGGCTGGCGATTATTTATTTATTTTTTATTTATTTATTATTATTTTTAAACATTGCTACTATTCATTTTACTGTTTTTTTTATTGCATTATTTATGGTGGAACCTCGACAGCATTGAAAGTTTTAGTAATTTCGTATTTCAATTTGTTAAATCAAGTAAAGAGGTCAAGTTATTTGCTGCGATACCATGCACTCTCGAGGGTCTACTCTGCTTTGTTCCATGCTTTGTTACTGAGTTCAATTATTTTAAAGGAATTCACCCCCTTTTTCTGCCTTAACGACATGAAGGACTAGTGAACCGGACGCCGAGGTGGTACCATCCATTGCCTGGAGGAACACACGCGAACACCATGCCAGTACCACAGAATAGACTTAATATTCTGTGCCAGTACCAACACCAGCAATGAGATAATGATCGAGGCGTCCTAGGCAGATTCTCGTGGAGCTGTGTTAAACCAGCTTTTTGAGACAAGGAACATCACCACCTGTTTCACTAAGTTAAGTAATTCTACCCTTCACATTGGTGCTTTAATTACTGATTTTTAATTTCACTATTTGTGGGTAACACTAAAAATAGCGTTTGGAACCTGCTTCTGTCGATTTCAGAAGTTATTTGAGTGAGCTTTCTGAAGAACATGGTGAAATCAAATTTACGAGTCTCTCCTATAATGAGGTTCCTGACCTGATGATGTCTCTAAAGAAGAGTACCGCTAAAGATTATTATGGTCGCAACGCCAAGATTCTCATTAGTATCCTGGAATATGTACTGGTGCTACTAACAAACTTGTTCAATATTATGTGTATTGAAAAAGGTGTTTTTCCCGATTGTCCGAAGTTTCGATTGTTCTTCCTTTGCACAAAAAAGGGTCGATCTCAGATCCATCTAACTACAGGCCGATTTCTATTATACCCGTGGTAGCTAAAATATTTGAAAAGGCATTGAAAAATAAATTTGTAATTTTTTTTTAATCTAATGAATTGTTTTCTCAGTCACAATATGGATTCCGAAAGTCTCGTTCGACAGTCTCCGCAATGATCAGCCTCATTTCGGCAATATCTGAAAGATTTAATGAAGATGAATACGTGGGAGCATTATTTTTCGATCTTTCAAAGGCCTTTGTCTGTGTGAACGTTGACATGCTGTTGGAAAAGTTAAACTTTTATGGATTCAAAGGTAGCACACTTGTCTGCAGATTGTCTGCTACAGTGGCACTAGATCAGATTTAGTGGACAACAAGACGGGTGTTCCACAGGGATCCATTTTCGGGCTCATTCTATTTTTTATATACATTACAGTCTTTTGCTTTTGGTTTTCCTCTTTTGTCAATTGCTTTTCCTTATTTTTGTCAAATGAGTTTCTTCTTTCAAATTGCTTTTCCCATTTACCGGCAGTGACAGTATCATAATATTGGAAAAACATTTGATAAAAAAGGAATCTCATTTGACAAAAGAGGAATTTCAATTGAAAAATCACGCACTGACGTTTGATAAATGGGAAAAGCATTTGACAAATCAGGAAAAGCAATTGACAAAAGACGAAAACCAAAAGAAAAAGACTGTAATGACTTACCGGGTTTTGTATCTGAAGCGTTACCCATTCTATTCGCCGATGACACGACTCTGGTGACGAGAGATACTCAGCTGAATGGTCTGTCTCAAAAAATGTTAAAATTGGAACGGAATGTTTCAGAATGGTTTACTTCCAACCGATTGTCCTTGAATGCTGAAAAGACGGTGAATTCTTGCTTTTCTCTAAGAGATCTGACACGGTTGGGGTTTTCTTCTGACGTTCGCTTTCTTGGTGTCAGATTGGACTCTGAACTAACTTGGGCTGGTCACACTGATTGCCTAGCGCGTGGTATATCTCCTTATATTTTTGCCCTTAGAAACATATTGCCGCTGGTAAGCTTGGGCGTGGAAAAATCCGTGTACTTTGCAACAATTCATAGTAGATTGTCATATTATGCAATATTGATATGGAGTCACTGTGCCACTATGGATAGAATCTTCGCTTTACAGAGGAGGGCAGTAAGAGCTTTGGACCAGATTGGATACCGTGACGACGTTCCATCCTTATATGCATATCACTGTTTAATTTATGTTAAAGAACATATTTCAAATTATATGATTCACTCTGATGTCAGCGCTCGCCACACCCGGAATGGCAACAATATATTTCTGGATTTCAATAGGGTAAATAGGACTCGAATAGGGCACTAACTATTACGGATCGACGATGTACAACAGACTGCCTATTACTATTAGAAATCTCCCTTTGAAAGATTTTAAATTGAAGATAAAGGACTTTTTGGTGACTCATGCCTTTTATAGTCTTGATGAAGTTTTTAAAAGTATTTCTCGCGCTCAGTGATCCTGGTCGTCTCCAGTTTCTTTATCTAGGTGTTTGTTATTTTTATGAATTTGACTTTATTGCATTGCATTGTTTTTTGCTCATTTCGTTTGTGTGTGTACATTTCTATTTGTATTTGATTTTTGACCTGTTCCATAGCAGTTTACTGCTTTAGGGAATTAATGATGGCAAATAAAAAAAAAAGTAACAATAGGTAAATTTCACTTTTGAGCTAGCAGGCTGCTAAAAAGCGTTTTTTACCTCCCCTAAATTTGCTCGGGCTGGAATTGAACGCTATAAGATTTCCCTATGAATATATTTGGAGGTAACAGGAGATCATGAACATCGCTTAGGTTGCACCAATAATATACACGCCCAAAACTTGCGGATAAATTCTTAAGTACATTGCTGAGTCATACATAAAGTAAAGAAATTTCTCTTGTACGAATAAAGAAAGAGATCAAGTTGAGAACTACTTATATCAATTACCGATTCTCTGATGACAAAATTTCATAGAGAAATATACACAATAAGAGCCATTGTTAAATTATAATTTTTTGTGAAGGAAGAAGACAGTGTCCAAGAGTAAGCTGAACAAATTATTTTTTTCAAATAAAAACCGAAGCTGTTATCAGAGACATCTGAGACAAAAACCGAAAACTTAATAAAGCCTGAAAGAAGTCTAGAACTGACTTCAGATATCGCCTATACCTATAGAATATAATACTGAAATTGAATTGCAGTATCCTATATCAATGACAAAGACAGCTTTGGCTTCACGATTTGCAATACAGAATGCATTTCAGAGCTGGAAACGGACACACGATGCAGGTGCTACCATATCATATTATGAATGAACACAGCAGTCAAGGAAGGAAAGCGAGTTGAAATAAATTCTTGACTAAATTCCTGTCTTTAATCCCTTGATAAACCTGATCCGTGACGTAAGAATCACAGACGTAATGTAAATATGTTACAGACCGAGCTCATGCAAATACGTTTTTAATATCATTCCTGAGGATTCCGGTAATGGTATTCGCATATTAGCCGCGAGCACACGGTCGCTTTTGATGTGTTCTCTGAGGGTTTCTGGATTTTCACATTAAATATGTCAGAAGCGAGCCGCCTTCTGCTCGATTCAAAAGTTGTTTAGGACACTGAATTGATTTCAGGGTACGTATTTCAATAATGAATAAGGTAAATTTTCATACAAAAACCTCATATTATTTCATAAAACCTGAATAAGTTCCTTTTTAACCAAACAAGCGTACTTTGAATAATAACTGTCAAGTCGTGTTTTCCGGCGTGTAAAAGGATTCTTTGAATAATATTTTTGAATGACTCTACGGGGGTATTTCGTTGGTTGAAATAAATCGTTTATAAATTAACTTTTCTCGTCTTTTTTATATCTGTTTATTAGAGTAATTTGAAATGCATCTTGTATTTAACAGCTTCAACCAGAGTATTTAAAACATTTATAAAAAGTTATTTTTTTTAGAAAACTATTCACTAATAGGTAAAACTAGATAGTTTTTGAATTTGTATTGCAGTAGCATTTTTTTACTGAACTTTTTTTCAAAGAAATTAACCAGTAGCGTGCGGAAAATGTTCCAAGAAATATTTTCTCTACGCTACTCGTGAATATTTCTGCTTAGAATCTGTAAATGGCGAGGAATTCAAAACGGTAACCCGTAAACTGTAAGAAAGATTCTTTTCCTTTTAAAAAGCTCATCAACTTTTGTAGTAATTTTTTCACGTTAAGACGAAAATAGGTAAAACTTAATCCAAATTAGAAAACGGAAATTCTAAATTTAATTTCGATAGCTTCTTGGATCAATTTTCTTCTTCAAGGATATTAAAATATTTTAAGCTCGCTCAAGATTATGTTATTTCCGTAAAAAAATTAAACTATTATGCTGACAAAATTGTTGTGTTGCTTTGTGGCAGTAAGCTGGATGTGGAGAATTAGCAAGCCCTAATCTGATATGTCTGGAGGGCAATCTGCATAATACCAGAGAACCCGACGACGGTCCTTGTCCTAGACCGGTTAATTCCTGTAGCGCATCCTGCGGTCACCACACTGTCGACCGCGCAGCGCAGGTTCGTTAAGTTAGCATATCAACCCTTGGAAAATCATCCTGAGAGACGACTTAAACTAAAGAGTGGGTAATTGTCCTAATTTTGACTTAAACTAATTTAAATGTACTGTCTTCTGGTGCTAATTTAAGGATCATCAATGATAGCATAAATTGCAGAATATTTCCGTTCTACATGGAGATCAAACAGCTTTTGCGGCCGCAGGATTAACTGTATAATAAATATGTTCCTCTTCAGGTAATACTAACCTGAATAAACAGTGCTGACAGCAAACTCATATTTTATGTCTTTGAGCTGGTTTTTAGGCATTTTTTTTTTTGTTAAGATATAAGTGCTGCAGAATAGTGGGTTAAAGCATAGCTATAAAGATTGTGTTGTAAATTGTATTATTTTGTATATTTTATTAGGTGTTGATATGTTGCACTTGCACACAGTGTTTTTTATATTTTTGTATTGTATTCTGTATGACTAGGCTGTGTAATTGAAACCTTAATAAAATTCTCTTCAACGTCCGGGTTAGTCTGTAGAGTGTTTCTGCTCAAGACTATAAGTTTTCCGTTTAGTTTGTCTAATTCTGTTTTTCAATCTTTTTCTAATCTAATTCTGCTGAGTTCAAATTAGAGCAAGAGTTCAAGGTGAAGTTGAGGTAAAGAGTTAATGTTTCATTTCAATAAATTAATTCCAGTGTAAAACAGTAATGATGATCGTATGAGTAGGTTTACTTCAACCAAATTATTATGGTGGGAGTTATCATGAGAGGGAAAATTAATTTACACTTGTTTGTTCTTTGTGTATTTCAGACAATTGCATGTTGTTTGATTGGGTGGAATACTCTGGGGTTTTGAGTAAAGTATTTTGCAAAGTTGAGATAATTTATAACTTTGCATGATGATGTTAATATTCTCTTAATGAATAATTTAACGTAATGAAGTAAACGAAAATCTCCCGAATTTAGATATAATGGAGATATTCTGTAGTCCGGGGATAAAATTTTCGTTACTAAAGGTGATATAACACCTGGTTATTGTAATAAATTACCTCGAGATCAGCAGCTACTTTATCCAGTGGCCCTAATCTAAAGATAGCGTTAAAAGGAGTAAGCAGAGCAGTAAGATTCAATATAGATTTAATTAATGCCTGCTATTTTTCATTCGCATTTTAACTTGCTTTAATTTACGGTACGTCGGTATAAATATGAAGACGCCGTCCTGAAAATTTATTTTAATATCCATTCTTCTCTCGTACTTTACGGCTTCCTAAATTTTGTTCCCGTATCGCTTTTGAATTTTAACTTGTGCAATAAACCAAAGCTTCTTTTTGTCCGCCGTGAGTGCGCATCTGTGTCGGTACAAATCTTTCAGTTTATAAAATATAGCTGAGGGAATCTTAGAGTTTAAGGCGAAACTCGGATACTGATTTTAAAACAAAACTCTTCATCGATTTTCCTTACACGTGGGATGGTAGGTAGGTACCTTGACGAGATCCAATTCCGCTTAGCATCACTTGTGTGAGAAAAATATCAACGAACAATAATTTATCTATAAAAGCTTAAAAATTGCTTATATTTTATACAAACTATACATCAAAGAGCTTTTATCAGTATCTATGTATATTTACGTTAGTCGAAAATTCGTACTTAGATGAAAATGACTTGTAATGGTGGGGGAATCTTATTAGAAAAAGATACGAGTGCTTATTCGACAGTTGCCGAAGTTTGTAACGAATTGTTTACGCACTCGGCTTCTTCCCTAAGGAGAGAATTGATCACGCATCCAATTGAAACGTTACCTCCGATTAGCACTGATAATAATTGGAAACAACAATACATGTGTGAGTAGATAGATTGATTAAAAACATTAAAGGCAAGAGTCAATATAAAATTATGAAAAGGATAAACAGAGCGTATCAATGACAATTTACCCAAGAAATTAATTAAACATTACCTAAGTGGTAGTTTTTATCTAAGTAATTAGACAAGTTTGCCAATTAAATAGTCTTAAAAGCTTCGATCGCTTGTATTAATTTTCAGACATTCGAAAATGAATCTGAAAAGTAATTCGGGCCAAGCTGAGTTTCGAACCCGCGATCTATGGCTCCGTAGCCAGCGGACTGAACCGCTATGCTACGCCAACCACCAGCTGGAATAGGAATGTCATATATTCTAATATGGAATGCCAGAATAATTCCGCGCATGTTCGAAAGCATAGGCTAAACAAGTAACTACTGTGGCGCCACCCAGTAGGCAAATTTGACACTTTCATGCGGCAAGTCTTGCGTGCCCGCTATTCATTTTAATGTATTTGTTATTGCAAACATGAGGTCGTTCAGGGATAAAAAAAATCGGGAAGGGTTTGTTGTACACGAGTACCTTAAATGCTTGCGATTACATACGTATTTATTACTCCTGAATCTTTTTTTAGATAGTAAATTAAAGTTAAAAATTTTAGTTAATAATTTAAAGCATATAAGTAATACTAATAAAACAATAACTACTGCTATAATTTTTTCGAGCTGTATTTCAGACGAAGGGTAACATTTTCCTGCTTTACAGCTGCAAAATATGTCCAAAACTCTTCGACTTATTATACATGCATAAGCTGAATAAAAAACCCTAAAACATGAGATGAAATGTGAACTTACTTATATGTTGATAAGAAAGGTGATATTTTTTTAATGGAACAATTATTATATCACCTGAACAATGGGACAATAATAGGTTTTTTCATTTTTATGAGTGCTATGTGCACCAGGAATCTCTCCAAAAAGAGCGGTTCCTTGAAGAAAAGTTCCATGTAAACGTATTCTCTAACATCGCTCATGTGCAAACTCATAATGAGATTTCGCCCATTTCTCAACGATTTAAAACGAAAGCAGTCGAAACTGGATGCTTGGAAATGACTTTTAATAATAATTGTAGTCATATATAAATTCAAAAATCTAGAAATACACTTCCAAATAATGATTTTAAGAAAGGTTTCATTTTATTGAAACGAGCTGTCAACGATTAGTATGCCGCACAAAAGTGCGAAAAAAATCCACGAGGAGGCGCGCGCTCCGCAAACATCCGATACTTACTTATACACCGTTCACTTATTATAAAAGAATTGGGTTATGGTGTAGGGTGATAGAAATCACTGGGTATAACCGCTGTCAATCATTGGCTGGAGTTTGGTTATGTCTCTTTTTTATGAGGTTGAAGTTTTATGGCAAGGAACAGGACATAGTTGCCAGATGGATTTTTGATATTTTTGGTATTCTTATTATATTTATATTTGCATCTTTGGGGGCTTTTTATTTTGAATCATTTAGGGCCGGTTGTTCGTACGTCAGTTAAAAATTTTGAGATAACTACTGATTTTAAAATGCCCTGTATTATCAAACCATTGATCTGATATTTCTGAAAATGAATTCTGCTCGCTTTAAGAAGAGTTAATTACTGATTAAAAATACAAGATCATTAATTATATTCGCTGTATTTTCAAAATTTGCAATTTAAAATCAGTAGTTATCTCAAAATTTTTAACTGACGTACGAACAACGGCCCTTAGTCACATATTGCAATCTTTAACTAGAACGCAATGTCGCTGGATCTAAGATCTTAAAATCTTAAGCTTTTCATAAGAGTTTGAGAAAAAGGTTATCATGTAATTTTGCCAAGTTAGGAAAATACACAAATGTACTTTTTGAATATAAAATAAAAAACTTGAATCAATTAAATTAATTTACTTTTAATAAATACATAGCAGGTAATTAAAATATATCGGTACGTTTATTAAAATATTAAAATATAGGTACGTAAATAAAAAATATTTTTCGTCAATTCGTCGGTTATTCGGTATCGTATAGTAGTGTGTCGGAAACCAGCCAAAGATTCTGGACTTCTGGCTTCTGGCCCAAAATTATCCCCCATTATCAATAACCGCTACTGCATCCTGCTTAGAATCAGAATCATCTTCAGCGCTCTGATTTTAATAATATTTTCACCATGTCCATTTGTTTCGTCCAGTCCTCCGAAATAAGTTTTTCACAATGATTACATTAATTTTGTCACATGTCAGATGTAGGTACTTACATTTTGAAAGCTCTTCAAGACATACATTCTTTACTTTATCCTTAGAGGGAAGCTGCTAATTTACGTGCTTGTATAGTGAAGTTTACAATACCCCCATGTCATTTCGATTGGGTTGTATTGGAAATAGATTATTGCAAATCTTCCGGAAACACAAAAATTTCATAATCACTGCCTGTTTTATACGGGCTGCCCAAGGGTGTAATATCAAATTTGTCTTGTCTAATAATACTTGCTAACGCCACGGTCTGACTACTATATAAGAGACAGTAATTACCAGCAATTTAGCAGATACAGATACACATACTCAATACTTACATTCCAAATATATATTTCACCTTCTGAATGACTTAAATGTTTGCTCAAGTTTGGACTTTCTGGATCTTAATCATTGAAATGCTTTCTTAATACGGATTTATTCATCTTAGAGATATTATTTTCGTCATTTTGCTCTTTTGAAATTTAAAATGTCAAAAATTTAATAATTTTATTTGTCAGTTTGAGAAAAATTGATCAGAGTAAAAAATCATCCTAGATAGATATCCTACTACTAAAACTTCAATTTGACAACATGGCTGTTAATCAGCTGAGACACTTTGAGTGATTTGACAAATGTCAGTCTATACTTAACCTTTAATATCTCGATCAGCTGATATTGTCAATCGAGATCTAGGGAGTTTTCATTTTTGCAAACCTAAAAACAAAAGTTCATGGCCACCTAGTTCTTTTTTAATATGTGAACGGTGTATAGCGTATATGACTGTGTGTATGACGACGCTAAAACACCAGTGAAGCTCCTAGAACTTTTCTACTCTAGAAAGACCACGTCCGCCGTATGCAAAGAAAGAACGAAGTAGCAGATGCTACACTTGGTTCAGATTAGATTGGAACACCACAGAGTATAGCACAGAGTGAAGAGTAAGAAAGTTGTTCAGTGATTCAGTGATTGTGATTCTACAGTGAGGACGTTTATAGTCCTCCCCCCAAAACCTTAAATTTTGATCCGAATAAAATAGAACTTTTAAATAAAAACTAAATCAAATGTCATTAATTTTACTACTTTTTGACGTAAAATTGATCTGTCAAATATCATAGATGACGTTGCAGTTGCTGTCAACTTCAATTTTTTAAGTAACATGGGGGCGGGGGTCGTGTCAGACCTCCGTTTTTAACCTCTTAACGTTTTAACGATTTTTTTTTTTTTTTTTTTTAAAGAGGGAGCATCGGTCTTAACTGTGTAGGTAAGACATAGTCGCTCCACTCTGGTAATTTGGCTTTGAGACGAACTCTTTAGCCACACACACTTTAAATTATAATATTTGCCATTTAAACGTTCGATCGCTTGTTTTACTTTTCACAGACATTCGAAAATGAATCTGAAAAGTAAAGCGGGCCGAGGTGAGTTTCGAACCCGCGATCTATGGCTTCGTGAGCCAGCGGAGAACCACTAGGCCACGGAAGTCACTCATTAACGATATTTAAATTATTGTCTACACAAAAATTAAGGGGAAAGGGGACTATAAACGTCTTCACTGTATAAGCCGATAGTGAAAATAGTCTGTAGACGTGAAGTAAAATTAGACTATTAGTTGTGTAAAAAAGAAGAACTGATTATTTGGACTTGAGATTATTTAGAATAATAAATAAGCAATCGTAAGCCTTTTAATTTGAAACAGTGAAGATAATAACGTTTCAGTGGTGTCAGAAGTGGGAGGGACACTGAAAGCAACAGAATGTCTGAGGAAATGTTCGGAAAATTCATGAAAAAGCTGGAAGATGGTCTGAAACAATAAAAAGACAGTGAAGAGCAGCTGCTAAAATTTTTCAGCAACAAAGGAACGATTATTCGAGCTTTGGAGATTATTGGAGATATACATGTTTCAGTATGCTGTAAATCAGAAAATATACTTTTCACTTAGAACTAACCCAAGCAACACCCCATAGTCTAATTGACGTCTATATATGGTCGATCACGTCTAAAACACGTTTCGGTCTAGTCGTCGATTAGTAATAGATGTGTTTTAGATGCCACCATAATTACATCTAACTGGTACACATTTATTAGATGTATTTTTTACATATACTTTTAGATGAACAAATAGCAACAAATGATTATACATAAGAGTTATTTGTTTTCTCTGATGAAACACAACAAAATATGTGTATTTCATATGAAAATTCTCTCAATTTAATTATATTGAAATATGGTAGATCAATCGGTATCTAATAGACATATCTTAGATGTCCCCATTATTACGTCTACGGCTATACATTTAATAGATGCATTTTGAAAAATAGCAACAAATCATTATACATAAGGTTTATTTGTTATGTCCGATGAAACACAACAAAATATGTGGATTTTATATGAAAATCTGTCAATTTAATTAAATTGAAATGTGATAGATCGATAGGCATTAAATAGACATATTTTAGATGTCCACATTATTACGTCTACGTGTATACATTTTCTAGATGTATTTTGTAATTTTATTTTTGGATACACAAATAGCAACAAATTATTATAATACACATAAGAGTTTATTTGTTATATCCGACGAAACACAACAAAATATGTGTATTTGATATAAAAATTCCCTCAATTTAATTAAATTGAAATGTGGTAGATCGATCGACATATAATAGACATATCTTAGATGTCGACATTATTACGTCTACGAGTATACATTTTCTAGTTGTATTTTGTCATTTTATTTTTGGAAATACAAAGCAGCAACAAATTATTATGCATATAAGAGTTTATTTGTTATATCCGATGAAATACAACAAAATATGTGTATTTCATATGAAAATTCTCTCAATTTAATTATATTGAAATATGGTAGATCAATCGGTATCTAATAGACATATCTTAGATGTCGACATTATTACGTCTACGAGTATACATTTTCTAGATGTATTTTGTCATTTTATTTTTGGATGTACAAAGCAGCAACAAATTATTATGCATATAAGAGTTTATTTGTTATATCCGATGAAATACAACAAAATATGTGTATTTTATATAAAAATTCCTTCAATTTAATTAAATTGAAATGTGGTAGATCGATCGACATATAATAGACATATCTTAGATATCGGCATTATTACGTCTACGAGTATACATTTTCTAGATGTATTTTGTCATTTTATTTTTGGATGTACAAAACAGCAACAAATTATTATGCATATAAGAGTTTATTTGTTATATCCGATGAAATACAACAAAATATGTGTATTTCATATGAAAATTCTCTCAATTTAATTATATTGAAATATGGTAGATCAATCGGTATCTAATAGACATATCTTAGATGTCGACATTATTACGTCTACGAGTATACATTTTCTAGATGTATTTTGTCATTTTATTTTTGGATGTACAAAGCAGCAACAAATTATTATGCATATAAGAGTTTATTTGTTATATCCGATGAAATACAACAAAATATGTGTATTTTATATAAAAATTCCTTCAATTTAATTAAATTGAAATGTGGTAGATCGATCGACATATAATAGACATATCTTAGATATCGGCATTATTACGTCTACGAGTATACATTTTCTAGATGTATTTTGTCATTTTATTTTTGGATGTACAAAACAGCAACAAATTATTATGCATATAAGAGTTTATTTGTTATATCCGATGAAATACAACAAAATATGTGTATTTCATATGAAAATTCTCTCAATTTAATTATATTGAAATATGGTAGATCAATCGGTATCTAATAGACATATCTTAGATATCGGCATTATTACGTCTACGAGTATACATTTTCTAGATGTATTTTGTCATTTTATTTTTGGATGTACAAAACAGCAACAAATTATTATGCATATAAGAGTTTATTTGTCATATCCGATGAAACACAATAAAATATATGTATTTTATATAAAAATTCCCTCAATTTAATTAAATTGAAATGTGGTAGATCGATCGGCATATAATAGACATATCTTATACTTAATTTAACTTATTTTTTACTTACTTTGTATACGGATATACAAAGCAGTAACAAATTATTATGCACATAAGAGTTTATTTGTCATATCAGATGAAATACAACAAAATATGTGTATTTCATATAAAAATTCCTTCAATTTAATTAAATTGAAATGTGGTAGATCGACTTTAATCAAAAATTTATGACGACAAAAGCTCATTAGAGGAATTCAAAGCTATAATTTTATTCGCGAATACAATAAATTGAAAAATTAGATAGGTACCTACATCCGAAACCAAAACAATACATGCAGTCATCAGATGGTCAACAAATTACGCTCACCGAAGTCACCGAACACGCATATATAGGTATAGTCGAAGTCGTCCCTTCTCCCCTTCCCGTTCACCCCTTATTCCTTTGTCTTTCCCGTAGGTTTGTCTTCTGAGTTGCGCGCTGTTGCCAGAGTAATTACTTGAAAAAATAAATTTTTAACTAGCATTCGGACTACAAATATCTTCAATGCGTGAATTTATAAAGTAGAATTATTAAATTAATTTATTTCATTATTTTTAGTAAAATATATACATAATAAAAAATATATTAGGTACTACAATAAAATATTAATGTTATTATTCAAAAAATAAATTTACTTTATTTTTTATTAATTTTTAAATAATTATATTATGTTGGAATAATTATTATCGATCATATAGTACAGAATATACCTACCTATTGTTTACTGTATTTTTCAGAAAAAGTAGGGATGTTACAAATTATTCTTTACATCTGGCAACGCTAACCTGTTCTGGGTCCTGGACCTGCCGGGCCGGGAGACAACAAGCAAGCACAGTCAAGCAGATCGCAGACGAATAATTGTGAATGGTTGAATAAAGAAAGATTTATTATAGGTAGATTCCGACCGACCGAATTCCTGACTAATAACTGAATATTATGTAGATTATGCATTTCAACCTGCTTTCAGTTTCAATAAAGATACGATATTATATTATTTTTCAAAATAAAAAATAAAAAAATTGGAAAGTACGTACGTACCTACCTTACCTACCTATTTACCGATGCAGTTCACAAACACTAGGTAGGGATATATGTAGTATGTACCTATATTTGTAAGCAATTTTATGGTCAAATTATCCTAAATTTAATAATAATTTTTTTTAAAGTGATGCATGACGTCATATTTTCTTATAAGTTACACAGCACTTATGGTGGCTAACAATTCGATAGGTACTCACCATTGTGACCTCGGAAACGGTAAAAGATATCTTACAGGGTAGGTTAAATTAGAGAAAAGTTGCGCAATTTTATGCTTATTAAGAATCTGAAAGAAAATTTATGGAAACTTCAGGCGTTGCTGAAATATCCTGAAAAAACTTATAAATGGAGATTTCTTATTTCAATCATATTAGCTTTATTATTGAAAAAAAAAAATTCTGTAGGTTTACATTATCAAAAGCTATCATCTGTCATTTCCAAAATTTTAAAGTCCCGGAGTTTTCATAGTCAACTTTTGTTTTTCTTATGGTTGTCATATTGTTATTTTCGTGTCATTCGCTATTAAAAAAATCAAGGAAGCAAATAATCACATTCAAAGAAAAATTCTTTAAAATTTTATTCTTTTTTCGAAAAAAAAAGAAAATTGTTTCACCGAATAACGTCAATATGACGTTGCGACGTGACATTGCTTATGGGTTTTTTTGTGACATTCGGTTAAACTAAGCTTTTTTTCGACAAAAGAAGAACAAAAATTTCTATGAATTTTTTTTTTTGAATGTGATAGATGTGATAGATTATTTTGTTTCTTTTGAAATTTTATATCGCGAATGACACGAAAAAACAATATGGCGGCCATAAGAAAAACAAAAGTTGACTATGAAAACTCTGGGATATAAGAGGTCTTGAAAATTTTCGAAATGACAGATGATAGCTTTTGATGACTTATGTAAACCTGCAAAAATATTTTTTTTCGGTAATAAAAAAAAGATATGGCCGAAATAGGAAATCTCCATTTTTTATTTTTTTCAGGATATTTCAGCAACGCTTGAAGTTTCCATAAATTTTCTTTCAGATTCTTAATAAGCATAAAATTAGGCAACTTTTCTCTAATTTAACCGACCTGTATTTTTTAGCGTTTTCGAGATCCTAATGGTGAGCATCGAATTGTTAATCAGCCTGTATATGCCTATACCTATAGCCATACACAAAGGTATAGTCATTTCATTTTGAACTAAGAATCTGAAACAAAATTTGCGATAATTTCGGTCGTTGCTGAAATATCCTGAGAGAAACTGAAAAATCGAGAATTCCTATTTTAGCCATTATCTTTTTTATAGGTACCTAATTGAAAATTGACTATTTATTTTTTGTAGGTAGGTGTACATGAGTTATCAATAGCTATCCACTTGACATTACAAAAATTTTCTAAGCCAACAAAGCCCACTTTTGATCCCAGGGTTTTCATAGTCAGCTTTTCACTTTCTTATGGCCGACATATTGGTTTTTCATGTCATTCTAAAAAAATCAATTTAACCAAAAATCTATAAAATAAAAAAATATATTTTCGAAAAAAAAATCCCCATGTAGTACATACCACCTGTTATCTCGGACACCCTATAAAATATTTAGTGCATATTTATGTTTTTATCAAAGTGTTTCATTATAAAAATCGAATTACACCTAAAGGAGTTGAAAAGGGTAAAAAAATATGGTATTTTTTATAGACGGAAAGTGGCTGCATTCCACCCACATCTGGTATACATAATAATAGTCCAACCAAACCCCTAACTGACTGAACATTCTACTCTACCTTCTTTACTTCTCTAAATCTCTCATCTCTCATCTCTTTCTAAATTAGGTATAGTATAGGAGGCAGGGAGCTGAATAATTGTTCTTTCTTCTTCTTCCTTCTGTATCTGACTGTATCATTCATTCTTTCTTTCATTCGCTTTCGGTCGGCTCGGCATTCCTTATTTTGTATCTGGCTTAAGTGGTAGTGTAATCGTAATTAAACTATAATAATGATTATTAAACTACTAATCTGGTGTAAGCGAGGTGTCTGTGCTGTGGGGGGTGGGGTGGGTGTGGTGCGGGAAGCTAGTGACTGAACTTATGATCTGACTGAAGTAAGAAAAGAAAAAAACTACGAAGAAGAAGTCGTTCACGTTATTGTGTTGTGTTAGTGTTATTATTAATCATTTGAAGAAAGAAAATTAGACGATTAGGTAAGTAGGTAATGCCTAATTTGGTATACCCCTAATTTTATTACCTATAATATTTTTCAATAGTTTCTATGTACAGTATGTTTTACTTCAAATGGAATCACCTCAATAACTTTTTTATTTTTTGATGAATATAATAAAAGTTCTTTCTTTATGTAAAGCTCCCGAGGCTTTCTTAAATGGGTAAACAACATTTCAGCCATAGCCAATAACTAGGCCTACCGTGATCAAAAATTAGACTGAAAATTGAAAAAAACATCCTATAGGCATTTTTTTTCAGTATTTAACAAAGTTGTTTGAAATCACCTCAAATCCCCAATTCTCAAGTTTGGTTGAAACCAAAAAATCCCTAAAAATGTTTGCCTTTCTGCAGTCATAATCATGCAATTTATTTAAACAAGTAAAATCAAAAATAAATTATTTGGTGAATATCTAGATGAGCGGCATGGGTATAGGGCGAAATGGCTTATACTATCGGATAGCTCGTGTCTCTAGGAGTATCAAGGTACCATTGAATTTTTGCGCCGGCAAGTAATAGTCGAGATATAAGGCCTTAAAGTTTCATCCTTGCCCTAATACGTGTATTCAAACATTATACGCGCGAACAGGCAGCTCGCTTATCCGTCGGGCACACGACAATCGAGCGTTTCCTGTTCGAGCACGTCGAGCGCAATCATATGACGAATACACGTATTAGGGCAAGGATGACACTTTAAGGCCTTCTTTCTTATCGGCGCAAAAATTCAATGGTACCTTGATACTCCTAGAGACACGAGCTATCCGATAGTATAAGCCATTTCGCCCTATACCCATGCCGCTCATCTAGATATTTACCAATTATTTTATTAGGAGAGTGACATGACATAATATTTATTAAATGTCTCCTGTACCTACCTATTTTTTATAAATCATGGCAATCTTGTATAAGAATTAAATTAAAATGATAGTGTTGAATTTTTTTTTGGTATTTTTTGTTTTCAACCAAACTCGAGATTTGGGGGTTTGAGGTTATTTCATTTCAAACAACTTTTTTAAATAAAATTTTCCGAAAAAATGCCTAATGCGACTAATGCCTATGCTTTTTCAATTTTCAGCGCTAATTTTTGATCATAGTGTACCTATACCTACCTATAGGCTAGTTATTTAATTGCTACTACCAAAATGTTGTTTACCCATTTAAGAAGGATTCGGGAGCTTTCATAAAGAAAAAAGTTTTTTTTTAATTCATCAAACAATAAAAAAGTTATTGAGGTGATTCCATTTGTAAAGTGGAACACACTGTATTAGGTGTAGGTATTTTTACAGTCAACAAACAAAAATATTGCATACTTACTTGTAGTATTTTGAAACAAAAAAAAATTTAAGACTCATTTACGTTTAATTGATTAATAATAACAATTAGGTACGTTAGTTAATAATATGCAATCTTTTTGTCTCTGCAGTGCTTTTTTACTTTGAGATTTTTTACGTTATTTTTGTTGACTTATCATAATTAGGTATTACGTGCTATTCTTCAAAATTAGGGAAAATTTTAATTTGCCTTTCGGATATAGTGTGTTAGTTTCAACTCACTTGATATACAGGTGTATTCTATAAGAGTTATATAATATAATTAAAAAATATTATAAAATTCTCTTTGAAATGAAATTCATTTCTAGCTGCAGTTTCCTCTGACGGAGCAAAACCTAACGATGCCTTGAGAAAACATTTTCTAATTATTTGGGACAATATACTGTTCTTGGACCGGAAAGAAGAAAGGAAATTTCAAGCTGAGCCATTTAAATGTTACGAATATCATAAATAGTAAGTGTTATTTTTAAGCTTACCTATTAGTATGTAAAATAGTTCAATTTACAATTAAGTGAGATAAAATGGTATGCGTGAAATTTATAAAGTAATTTTATTATTGGAAAGTCATTATAAAAAAGATTTAAATATTTTCATATTTTTAATTAGGTGTATGTATGATTTTCAGGCGCCGTGAAAAGAGCGTTTTCCACAATTAGAGGACAGTGAATTCGAGAGGGACGTCATGGCTTGCTGCATCTACAAGATATAAACGCAGATATACTTATTATATGTGTACAATAATGCAATAACAATAATTTAGTGTAAAAAAGCAAAGTAATTAAAAAAAATCATTTTAAAGTATTCCTCTATCTGTTGCCATTATATTTTCAGCCATATAGTTTACCTACTCACATCAGTCACATACCATTATACAGGCTGGTGTTCCAGTTTGTATGTTCATAACTCCGGCTAACGCTAGAATAAGTAAAAACAAATATATTTTTTCCTAGAAGTATTGCTCTAAAACGTTTTATTTTTCAGATACAGGGTATTAAAATTTTATTAAAATATGGCTTTTTCGAAAAAATTTTGAATAAGTATACTTTTCCCAATATTGTTGAAATTTGGCAGTTTTATTTGCTGTAGTAAGGGGCTAATTAAGCTCTAAATGTATAAAATTATTAAGTCCAGTGGCTCCCATAAGCACCTCAACGAATATTGTTTTGAAAAAAAATACCCCAATGGTTTTTTTTATATTTTTTATTGTTTTGTCAGATTAAGCAATTACAAGTACAACTGTCTTGTTTATTAGATTTTTATGTATCTTGCTTAATTTTTGAAATAAAAAATAGATTTTACTTAATGCATATCCCTGGACGACATAAGAAACATAAGGAATTTTTTCTGCAATTATAACTTCTTTTATTACTTCTTTTTAATAATATGTAACAAAAAGAAAAAATAAATACAAAATGAAATACATTTCTTAACATCTAAACTAAGGAATTTTATTTTCTTAATTTTTTTTAAGTTAAGTTGGTCCAGGAATAAGCAATTAATTGGATTCTATTTATTATTTCAAAAACAAATCAAAATACGAAAAAAATTTAATGGACAAAAAAGTTTTACTTGTACCTAATTGCCTAATCTGACAAAAAAACTTGAAAAAAGCCATTTACGTACTTTTTTTAGTTTTTTCATAATAATAATAATAATAATAATATTTATTTCTTCCATAAAACTTACAAATAAAATAAGTATCGGAAACTGTCATAAAAATAACTCAATAATATTCATTGAGGTGCTTACCGGGACGCCACTGAACTTAATAATTTTAATTTATTTTGGGCTAAATTAGTCCCTTACTATAGCAAATAAAACTGACAAATTTGAACTATATTGGGTGAAGTATATTATTTAAGATATTTTCGAAAAAGATAATATTTTATTAGAAGTTTACCACCCTGTATCTCAAAAATAAAACGTTTTAGAGTCATACTTTATAGGAAAAAAAATATTTCTACTTATTCCACCATTAGGCGGTATTATGAACATACAAACTGGACCACCCTGTATATTAGATATCTCATTAATGCATATTGCAGGCGTTCCATAGATGCATAGTAGCGTCATCTCTAAGATGTATGTTGTAGACGTCTCATAGATGCATAATAAGACGTCTCATAAATACATATTGTAGGCATCTTATTGATGTATAATGAGCACGTCTATTAGATGCATCTTGTAGATGCTTAATAGATGCATACTGTAGGCATATAATCGATGCATATTGCAAGACATCTCAAAGATGTATAAATGTAGACGTCGCATAGACGATCTACGCCGCGGACATTTTGCTTCAAAATTGTAGTCTATAAGTTACCATCTATAGACGTCTATGCTATACACCTTATAGATTCACCCATAATCTACGTTATAGATGCACATTGTAGATATCTAATAGAAGTATATTGTAGACGTATCATAGACATATATACAGTAGGCATCTAATCGATGTATATTGGAAGACATCTCATAGATGCATACTGTAGACGTCGCATAGATGGTCTACGCCGCGGACATTTTGCTTCAAAATTATAGTCTATAAGTTACCATCTATAGACGTCTATGCTATACACCCTATAGATTCACCCATAATCTACGTTATAGATGCACATTGTAGATATCTAATAGAAGTATATTGTAGACGTCTCATAGACATATATACAGTAGGCATCTAATCGATGTATATTGGAAGACATCTCATAGATGCATACTGTAGACGTCGCATAGATGGTCTACGCCGCGGACATTTTGCTTCAAAATTATAGTCTATAAGTTACCATCTATAGACGTCTATGCTATACACCCTATAGATTCACCCATAATCTACGTTATAGATGCACATTGTAGATATCTAATAGAAGTATATTGTAGACGTCTCATAGACATATATACAGTAGGCATCTAATCGATGTATATTGGAAGACATCTCATAGATGCATACTGTAGACGTCGCATAGACGGTCTACGCCGCGGACATTTTGCTTCAAAATTATAGTCTACAAACTACTGTCTATAGATGTATATGCTGGACGTTAAAAATACATCTTTTAGATGAAACTGTGTTACTTGGGAACTAACATAACGATAATTACCGTTCAAAACCTACCATAAAAAAATGAATCTCATAGAAGCGCTAATCTTTGAAGTGTTCCTTCCCGTTTTGCTGAAAAATCGCTGTGAAATCTCGTATTAAGTATGCGAATACGGCTGATGCTGCTTGTGCTTGTAGACAATAAACCCACAACCTGGGCTTCTTGATGACGAGCGGGATTAGGTTACATAAGACTGGAGATTATTTCCAGCACGCATTATTGTTTGAATTGTGAAAGGGGAAGTTGTAAAAGGAAAACCGGACTGGTGAAAGCATCAGTGGGGCATTAGGGCTGGATATCCTTTTAAGAGTAGTGCTTGTTGGACGACTTTTTATGTTTCGAGCCTTTACTCCTTCTTATTTTTGTAAGACGATAATTCTACGATTATCAGTTGTATAGCACCAGTTGTATACTGGTTTTGCAAGGACTTTTCTTGTGGCGTTCGACAACATTCGTTTGATTGAACTAGCTGTCCACATAAAAATATAAAATGCCACATCATAATATAATTCTATATCCTTTTAAAACTATTTTTACGATTTATAACGATTTATTCACCTATATATAGATTACTTGAGAAAACTATTTTTTTTCTCTCATAGACCCATAGATTAGATCTTTCTTCTTCGAACTTTGATCGACTCTCTATGAAGTTCTTACTTGCTCAAGAAGAAGGTCTCGCTTCCGCTCCTAACAGAGTGGTCTTCAGCGCGAAAGACCTCGATCCCTCCCATTCGTTTTTCATTTCTCATTCGCGTGAAAAACACTACTACTGCATCATAGCTTCCCACTTCCCACGGCGATATGTTGAGTTAAGTTCGCCGATATAGGGATCAACACAATTGATGCGTTCATTGGCGAAGTGTTACAGGATTCTAGTATCGATCTATGAAAGAAATTACTAAACGTAAACGTAATAAAACTTTATAAACGTTATAAACGATAAAATTTTATATAACCATTAATACCCTCTCTGAGATACCTATGTGGTGGGGAAATGTCATTTTGGAATAAAAACACGTTTATACAAGTGTGAATAAATGTGCAAAAAAATTAGGGGGATGACTTCTTATCGAAAATTAAGCAGGCTTTTGAAACAAATATAAATAATAAAAAATAAATCTCCTTTTGAGATACGACCTCCTGAATGGGGGGTCAGGAAATAAGTTTTTATTTTTTCATCTTCCCCCCTTCTATTTTAAGGAGTAAACGACATTAAAAAACAATAACACAATAAGTAATATGACTTCATGCCAAGGTAATTCGGTTAAAACGTTTGAATAACCCAGACTAGTTAATTCAGAGAGCACTTAAGAATCAAACTCAAACAAAAAAATGAGATGAGTCAACCTAATGACTAGTAAGTAAGTACCTATGTATACCCAAAGATTAAAGAACAGGATCTTGTTATTTTTTCGTAACTGAATAAAAATAGTTACCTATTTATTGAACAAGGGAAAAAAGTAAAAGAGTTTAGCTCAAGATATGATTTCATCCCCTACCCCTACACGTTATATAGTGAGGAAGGGTCAAGCAAAGCAGGGTTTGGCGTTGTTACGGCCTACTTAAGCGAACGTGGGTTTACATTTGCAATAAGAACAATAATAAATATGACAAACTTGAACGGACTAACAGGTAAGCAAAGAAAATTGAAAGTCTTGTAACGCAAACGGAGCAATAGAAACAGTGAATTTCACTAAGCACTTAGCTTCGAGTTGCTGATTGATAAGTGATGTTAGTAGTGGTGCTGGTGCTGGTGCTGGTGCTAGCAGATTTCCTTGGAATAAGGCCTCAACAAGGCTGATTGCTCGAGGTGGATGGTAGAGTTCCGGAACAGATTCTAAGTGGTATAGCGTATAAAATGACGGATGGGCTCCAAAAACGTCAAATTCTCTTCCAAAGAACGAGTCATCACCCAGAAAAAGTCAAATCAGCTTCTAGGGAAAACTATAAAACCACGGCTTGATCACTGGATGTTAAGGATAAACAGAAATTTAGACAAAATGCCATTTCATCCTTATTTTTTATTTAACCCGCGAGTAGTCGCCCTATGAGCATTTTGCTAACATTTTTGTGAAAGTTGGCATTACATGACAACCATGCCAGATATAATTTTCATCTTTTAGCTAGTCTCGTTTATATGTCTCTACTAGGGGGTGGTTACCTGAAACCATTGAAAAGTAGTTTTGTATTCCTGTAGCAGGTCATCTGTGAAGGGCGCGCAGACAGTGTTAGAATTTCCCTCACTGTGCGACTAACGGTGTATGTGAAATCATTGTGAGTGTTAGCATTTTACTAACGACGCGACTCATTGCGAATATAAAAATTTTGTTATTTTTTGACATTTTTTATTATTGTTACCTTCAATGAGTAAAGGGAAAAATCGTAAAACTCAAAAACTATATTGTAAATGTGAAAACGAATATGCAACGAGCATAGTAAATTTATTTGCCATGTCTGTTCAGAATATCCAGAATCAATGCTCCATAGTATTTTTTTTTATTATTGTACTTCTACTTGCAGTTTAAACATTTTGGATTTTTTTTTTAGGCATTACCTTTTTTTCCCTTACCCGTACACATTTTCGAATGGATATTCACAAACATACAATGCTATAGGTACAAAATAATTTTCAGTGATTTACTTTACTTTAATTTTCTGATTTTTCAAAAATTTTTGTGATGAATAATGAACATACTTACATTATATTATGATAAAATATTTGTTGTTAACCCATTTCAATGTAATAGGTTTCTATATAGTCAAATTTTTTAATGTTAGCAAAACGCAAACGCGCGACCACTCGCGTTTCACGGAGAGGCGCGACCACTCGCGGGTTAAAGATATTCGGTAGTACAGCAACAGCAGCGAATCGGTATCTGCACGGGTATTTTAAAGTACAACTTGACATACGAATTAAAATAAATATGCAAAGGCACGTGCAGACCTGGGGGAAAATAATTTAAATCTTGCTCTTTTGGTTTTCGTCTTTTGTTAATTGTTTTTCCAAATTTGTCAAACGATTTCCCCATTTATTACACGTCAGTGTAATTTTTCAATTGAAATTCCTGTTTTCTTCATCAAACGATATTCCCTTTATAGCAAATGCTTCTGCATTTTTTTGTAATACTGTCACTGCACGTAAATGTAAAAATAAGATTCTTGATAAGTAAAAAATTATGCAACCTATCTCTAATTTAAGATCCACATATGGGTAGATTTAAACTAGACCCTTGAAACTAGACACCCTTTAATATAGATAATTAATTATTATAAAACCGATTAAATCAATAAAAAAGATATGTTAACCCTCATCAAACATAACTAATATCATGAAAAAGATTTGCCCAGTAATATTTATGAGAGCCTCTATCAGTTAGAGTAGGGTCACTCGATTGAACATATTAACACAAGAGAATCACAGCGCCGACCATTAAATATTCCTCATGTTTGGTAATATCGTTATATGGTTTGTAGATTTTCCTGAGGCTGATAGCGTAATGAGTCTCCTCTGGGTTCGCTCGTCAAGACCTCACCTTCGATAGAGATCAGCAATCAAGAGGGCGCTTGCTGACGTGTAATTTGTTGATAATAGCTGGATTACTAATAGGTTGGCACATCTACAGATTACGGAGGCAGAGACTGCCGTCTTCTGATGCTTCCGGCACGATAAAAAACCTATCATACACCCCACGATACTGAAGGTGATCTTACAGGACATCCTTAGAATGGATGCAAGCAGATTTCAAGGAATATTCATATGAATGTGAAGGAGTGTGTTCCATGGCTTCGTAAATGACATTGGGCTCTTTAAAATAGTCCAATATTTATCAGAAATAATGATCATGTAATGTTAAATAGAATACGTATTACTTATATTATTTATTAGGTTGCAGTATAGAATTTTATAATTTTTTAAGAGGAAGTAGGTAACTAAAGTTAATGGTTGTGAATTCCAGAACGATTAAAGGGATAGCTTGAATGAGTGAAATGTAAAATTAAATTATAAAATCGAGCAAGGAAAGCTGAACGTTTTGAAACATTTTTTAGTAAGTTTGAAGTGGCCCTCATGTGAATAAGCCTGTAGAACGTTATCGCGTGTAGTAGGCAAAGTTGGAAAGCCTAGATGGTCTAACGACCCAGCATATCTACTAAAGAATGTCTCCGGGAAGTTTGCATATTCCTCATCTACATAATTTAAATATCACGCTCAGCTCAAGTATATAGTTTTTTCCAGGATCCTCTCTCTTTTTCATCTGAAAAATATTATTAATAGATCTCTTTGAAGATTTGACTTTGAACTCTATTAAGCATCGTATTAAATGCAATAAGTTTATTGGTAATAATATTTCTATTTTTTAGAATTTTATTAGATTTTTTAATTTCAGTTCAAAATAGCGCATTTTTCTCGCGTAGAATGGCTATTGTTCATTTGAACGTTCTAATAACAAGAGCCGTAGGCGTATTGAAATTTTTGTCGTCGTGAATAATTTTACTCCCCGTTAATGCTTGTGAATTTGAAAAATTGAAATGAAAAAATGATGAAAGTAAATAGGGATGTATAATTTTTTAGTGAAATTGTAAACAAAGTCAAGTTTAGCATTTTGCGATAAAATGTTCCTAAATTTTGAAGAATTAATACATCAACAAGAGATCTAAATTTGATATTTTCGCGACAAAGTAATAAAATTAACTTTCGTTCCAGCGTGTTTGTTTTCATAACGACTGTTGATGAGTCCCTGACGCACGAAAATGTGGTCGATATTAGGCAACCTGGAATAAGTATAAAATGAGGATGAGAAGATGTAACGATTATGCCCATGGTAACGATTATGTCGAGTGTAATAAGCTGGATCCCTAGAAGAGGAAACAGGCATTCCAAGGCGTCTTTCCACGAGACAGTAAGATCGATAAAGGCAACTCCTCTGGATTCCCCGAATATTCCAGGGTAGAGATGAATGAAGAATATGTAGAGGCTTTCGGTTCCCACGACGTTGAACGAGATATACTGTTGTGTGCTCTGCGGAAGGCTTTCAAAAAATGACAAACAAATCTTTATGTACCAGTAGTAGAGAAAGGGCTATGTGCATATCAATAAGGATGCTCCACTTTTTAAGCTTATCTAACTTGGTGAGCACAGATAAAGTGAACTCTGAGGCTGCGTAATCGTTTCAAAATCATTTGAACATTTTTATGAGGTATTGCTTAAAAGTAAAAAATTATTGCGTTTTAATTCTTTGAGTTTCACCCATTAATTTCGTTTTCTATTATGATAGCCTGTATCTTAATTTATTTAGCTTGAATGTAAAGATTTAGTTAATATTTTCTTTTATGTTTTCATATGAAATTTTGATGCATTCGTAGATTTGGAAGAGGTGTTTTAATGGAATGTATTTCGTACAAAATTGACACTTGCTCGAGGATACTTGGGACTTATAACATGAGTATAATATAAAGAGACATCTAGCGAGCAGAGGACTAGGTCTATTCGAGACGTTATTTACTACTTATTTATATGAAGTTTATTCCAGCGTGATCTATAACTTGTCTAATTATTGGAGTTGACCTTGAATTAATTTTTCAGGGAATTTTCCATCACTTTTTCTGATTAATTAGAACAACTTTCTTGAATTAACGATGACCTTGACCTGACCTGAGCTATTATAGGTTACTAAATAAAATTACACCCAATTATGAAACTTTAGACCCTGCGCTCGTAAAACGCACAGTTCATCGTTTCCTTCTTTTTGGAACTCATCAGCATATTATAATCATTTTTATAATTATTTACTTAATTATTAGTTCAAAATATCTGAGTCTTCGGTATCAAAATCATCCTGGAGAACAAAGGCTATAACTTATTCGTGTGCAAGAAAACATATAAACCAATATATTATTTCACAAAGAGACCATACAGCTGGATGAGGGAATACATGATAATTTAATATCTAAATGTGAATGTATAATATGAATTCCTAATTATAATTCCTTTCACATATAGATTCATCAACGCGAATGGTATAAACAATCGAGGCACTGAAACTATCCCGTAATTAAATTGTATAACTCATATACGGCGTCTATTCATCACACTGACATTGGGCACAAAGACAGACGACCATTTACATCTAAATAATGTGTACTTAGTAACAAATATTAGGGAATGTAGAATACGGTGTGTATCCAATTCGGACGGAGAATACTTTACACCCAGATTCGGTAATAATTAATGTCTTTCCTTGCCTGGAGGCTACCCGGTCGATTCCTGGAGGGTCACTGAGCTCCCGTTTCATCCCCCATTGTTTCCCCCTTGGTATAAGCAGGTCAGAATGTCTACTGTTCTATTCCGTTTCATGAAATGCATAATTATTAAAGCTTACCGTAACAGGTAGTTATTGCTTAATTGGCTTCTCAGAGATATTACGTTTAGTAATTGCTAAATTTGCAGCAATATACGATCAAATCTTGGCTATTTTTATTTCACTGTCCTTATCGATTATACCAAAGTTTAATCTTCCCATCCTAATCGTAATAGGATTAACTGAAAATCCTTGCGATCAATGATCGAGGCTGTAACATTGTTCTTTGGTTTCAAAATGTACCATTTATTTGGAACTTTCGTTTGCATTTATTTCAGATGTTCAGATGTTATGAGTGTCTTCATAAAATCTGCTTATAATTTTATGCAAACAGCACCTCATTCTACAAAATCCAAGGCCAACTAGATCAGTGTTTAGCAGTAAAATTTCACCTATTGAAACGGCATTTAATAGATTTTATTGAAACCTTGCATGTATTAACGATTTTATAGTCGAATAAATTTTTTAAGAAATCATATTATTGATTTTTGCTAAAAAATCTCTAAAATGAATTTAAGTTTTACTATAAAGCACTGATCTAGTAGTCGAGGTGGTGGGAATGATGCTGCATAACTTCCTTAAAGCGATTACATCACCAAGGCTATAAATCCCAGACCAGTAGTTCTGAACAGGGGAGTCCTTGCGGGATTTCCTTCAAGTGGTTTATGGTTAGTCAATGTAAGTTACATAGCATGCATGTATGTATATGCATCCTTTTACATAAATGCAAAAGTTGCCAACTGTTCTAATTGTTTAGTTTAAAAAAAATTAAGTAGGTATATTAGAAAGTTCTCTCTTATTGAAGCAACAAGGAGAGATGAAATATAAAAGAAAAACGCATTTTATCTACAAGGTGAAAACTTTCATTTACGTAAAGTAGAGTATTTTTAAAATGTGCGGTTATTGATACAAATGGATATAAAATTCACAGGACGTGTTCTAAGCCAAAGTTAGTAACACCTCGAAGTGCTCCTCTGAGAAATACGTCGGAATAAAATTTACAAAACGTAATTCCACATGGCGGTGTCTCAGGCATGTGACATATAAGTGCATCTGAAATATTGAAAGACTGGGAGGGAAATCGTGCGATCGATACCGATACTGAATGCAACCGAATCATATATTTTTACGCTTCGAAACTTTACACCAGAACGCCTGAAAGTGTATTGTTTGAGAAAATAAGTTACTACAAATCTGGTGCTTGCAGTTCCACTAAGGCTTAACGTAGAAATATGTAAAACTTCGAGATATGTTACCGGAAATATTATTTCAAACAGTTACATTTCCACTTTTGTTCTCGACGTTCGAAAGAATATTTCTGAATTCAGAGAGAAGGAAAATGTATTATACAGGGTGTCCCATAATATGTGGGCAATCTCCCGGATTTGGGTAATTTTCGTAAAAATAAATGAAAAAATAGCTATAAAATTAATTCCTCAGAGACACCCCTACAAAGATATTAGCTGTTGAAGTTGAGGGTTGAAAATCAATTTTTTGCAAAAACTGTTTTATTTCTTGACCGATTTTGATAATTTTTTGGTGTTATTTTGTATTATTTTGAACTGTTTAGAATAGTGTTTCTTAATCTTTGGTAGCACATACATAGACCTCGGGATGGCATAACCCCCTCATTCACTTGAAATAAAACAATAAAAATAATAATTTTACAGTTTTTTAAGGTTAATTTTCTTTTTATTTGACATTTTTTACATAAAAAATGTATCTTTATTTATTTCGATAGAGCGAACCGTTACCGAGATAAACGTCCTTCTAATAGGTGATGCGTCGCAGGAACTTTCTAAATTTCAAGTAAATTTTAACAAGATGGCTGACCTATGACAGTAAATTGAGCAGGAAACAAAACAATAACTTAATTAAATACACGTCAGTGTCAAAAGATTTCATTTCGTGCAGATTCAAATCTAACTGATTTTCTGCGTATTCAGCGTTTGTGTAGCTCATTTTAAAATCAGTTAGAATTGAATCTGCATGAAATGAAATCTTTGACACTATTTGACGTGTATTTAATTAAGGTTTTGTTTTGTTTCCTGCTCAATTTACTGTCAAAGGTCAGCCATTTTGTTGAAATTTACTTGAAATTTAGAAAGTTCCTGCGACGCATCACCTATTAGAAGGACGTTTATCTCGATAACGGTTCGCTCTATCGAAATAAATAAAGATACATTTTTTATGTAAAAAATGTCAAATAAAAAGAAAATTAACCTTAAAAAACGATAAAATTATTATTTTTATTGTTTTCTTTCAAGTGAATGAGGGGGTTATGCCATCCCGAGGTCTAAGTATGTGCTACCAAAGATTATGAAACACTATTCTAAACAGTCCCAAATAATACAAAACAAAACCAAAAATTATCAAAATCGGTCAAGAAATAAAAAAGTTATTGCAAAAAATTGATTTTCAACCCTCAACTTCAACAGCTGATATCTTTGTAGGGGTGTCTCTGAGGAATTAATTTTATGACTATTTTTTCATTTATTTTTACGAAATATACCCAAATCCGGGAGATTGCCCACATATTATGGGACACCCTGTATACAGACTGTCCGTTTTTCGCGTGCCACTATGGGGATCTCGCTTATCTTAAGAGATACGAAGTTGGTTAAATTAGGGCAAAGTATGGTATTTTTGTGCTGATTGATAATCTGAAAAGAAATTTGAGCTGTCACTATTAGTTGTCAAAATATTTCAAAAAAACGGAAAATTTCAATTTTTGTTTTATTTTTTTATTCAAAAACCAATCAAGCAAGACATTTTTAACTGAAACATTGTTGAGACACTTTTCAACAAGCAACTCAAAAATAATTTTACAATAGCTCTAGCACTTAAGATAGAAGAAAATCGATGGTCAGCTTTTTTTTTCTTATGGGCGCCATATTGGATTTTTCCATTTTTAGATTACGTTAATTTTTCTCTTTACAACGATGTATCACACATGTTATTTCATTATTGAATGTTTGGCGAAAATAAAATTTCTCATCTTGTGTGCAGAGTGCTTTGAAAAAATGTCAAGGGTCTTTTGTTTTCAACAAAACTTTGACGATTCAACCAGTCGTCTGTGTCGACATTGAATTATTAATCGATAAAAAAGCCACTTTTCAAATAAAATTATTAATTAAACAATGGTTAATAATAATTAACTTTCCAAGGACGAAATTTCTGTTTTCTCAACGTTCTCCAAACAGTTTGATGCGACGGTAAATCCAGCTGGGCTGCAACTTTCATTGTAGAGACAGATGGATTGTCTTGCACCTAATTTAGAATTAATTAGGTACCTTATAAACGTTTTGATATCGAAATCATGACAAATCCTTATCGCTTGCAAAATTTCCTGCTGATGTTAATTGGGCCTATCGCCATATCGCCTAGGTTTTTTAAAGGAACCATATTGGTCCAAGTTTCTGTGCAGCAGAGAAAAATATCTCAAAGAAGGTTGTTGCCGGTGTGGATAACGGTGCAAATACGTTTCTGCGGTGATGTAGGCATTTAGGTGCGAAGTGTAATAAATTTGTAAGCATATCTCTTTGTTCTTCACTTGAAAAAGGCATTTTCGCGTTACAAACGTAACGACAACACTAATACAAGATACAAACTGTCAAAGTTTTGTTGAAAACAAAAGACCCTTGACATTTCTTCAAAGCACACAAGATGAGAAATTTTATTTTCGCCAAACATTCAATAATGAAATAACATTGTGTGATACATCATTGTAAAGAGAAAAATTAACGTAATCTAAAAATGCAATATGGCGCCCATAAGAAAAAACAAAGCTGACCATCGATTTTCTTCTATCACAAGTGCTAGAGCTATTGTAAAATTATTTTTGGGTTCCTTGTTGAAAAGTGTCTTAACAATGTTTCAGTTAAAAATGGCTTGCTTGATTGGTTTTTGAATAAAAAAATAACAACAAAAATTGAAAATTTCCGTTTTTTTGAAAAATTTTGACAACTAAAAGTGACAGCTCAAATTTCTTTTCAGATTATCAATCAGCACAAAAATACCCTACTTTGCCCTAATTTAACCAACTTCGTATCTCTTAAGATAAGCGAGATCCCCATAGTGGCACGCGAAAAACGGACAGTCTGTATATACACATAGGGCGAGTTACTTTTTTGTAGAAAGAGTTACCAGTACCTTTTTAGAAGGAAGAAAAGTTTCTAGCTAAAAAAAATACTTTAAAAAGTTAGTTAAAAAAGTCTAATAAGAGTTGAATGGAAAACTTAGCTTTTGTCGCATTATTTAACGGTTTATTGCCCGAATTCACAAACGATAATTTCCCAAATAATTACGTAATCAATTATCTCCATCTCATTCTATTGCAAAACAACTGCATATCTCCATCTCACTCATTTAAATAATTATGTAATTATTTAGGAAATTATCGTTTGTGAATACGGGCATATACATTTTTATTTTGTAGCTAGAGGTTAATTATTCCATTTAAGAGTTGATAAAATGATGTGGGATAAAGCGGAAATTCACCAGTAGCGTAGATATAGGGTTTTTTTTTTCGCCCAACACGTTACATGCGCTTACAAATGTTGTAATAGTTTATCCATTACCTTGAGCTTTATCAAAAAAAGGTATAATCGTAACTAGTTCATATTAGATAGTTTTTTGACTAAATTATTGAGTTTAAAATACAATAATTATTATTCCATGTATTTTTCAAACTTTCAAAAATGTATCTAAATATTTTTTTTGCATTTCCGGACGTATATGTTTATAGGAACGTTTCTTCTCAAAAAACATAAAAACACGTCATCCGAGTGAGCCAATAAACGATGAATTTTTCAGTTTAATCTTCTACAAGTTCAAATACAGGGCCACAAAGTCCATAATTTAAAATTATTTTAGACACTACAGAGTGTTCCATATTAGAGGGTCATTGCATTTTTAGATAGTCTGAGAAGAAAATTTTTTAATCGAGCAGAAGTTTAAGGGTATAAATCTTAGACTATTAAATAAAAGATGGACCAAGACATAAACACTGAAAAAGTGTTCCGACATCCCTCTCTCTCCAAACAAGACTGTTCAAAACAATGAATGCCAGATCAATAAAGAAACTGGCACTTACAATGAAAGAGCGCAACCTCTCCAGTGTTATTGGTGGGCAATAAACATCGATGGATCCCTTATACCCGTTTTACTTTGCTACATCTGGCAACATGAATGTTTACATCCTGTCAGACCGTATGTTTACATAATACCATAATAAGAGTTCGTGTTTTTCAAACAGTTGTAAGTTCCTTGTTATTTATATTTTCAGCTCTAGCTTTCACTCGTTTTAAGCTTTAATAATTAATTTTTCAATTAAGTTAAAAAAAAATGGTGAAAACGTGTTGTGTTTGTGAGAAAACTTCAAAATAAGGTAAGTCTATCAGTTTCCTACGTAAGCAACGCAAAGCCGTCAATCAAAACAAAGCATACATGGTCATGGGCGTAGCGTAGTGTAAGTGTTTTATCTTTTAATTTGTGAAAACAATATTGTTCGACAGTTTTTTTTTTTCATTTTCGAAAGCATACTGAATACCTACTGAATACTTTGAAAAATGCAACTTGGGAAAATTATTCCATTTAAATAAATAAAAAATACTGACTTTTTGAAAGTATATTTATTACCTATTATTATTGTCAACCTCAAATTTAAGATAATCAGAATATGGAGAGGGGGAATAATATTCAAACAATATCATCAAAGAATATGAAATAGAAGACTTTGACCCGGTTGCACGAACGTTAAAAAAATTTCAGATTATTACTAATTTTAAGGTGCAAATTTTTAAAATGTGGTGAACTTTTTCCATGATCTTTCATTTTTTATAAGCAATTAATTCTTCCAAAATTGAGACGAATTCACTCCCAGCAATATCAGAACAAAACTTTAGTAATACAGGGCATTTTAAAATTAGTGATTAGGTATCTGACATATTTTCAATTAGGTTCGTTTAATTTATTTTTAGAATAAAATCAACTAAATATGTAAGAAATTGAAAAAATATTTTAGGTACCTACTATTTTTTTTACTACTATTTTTAGGTAATATTTTTAGGTATATTGCTTTCCGACTTTCCTATCGATTTTTTATTTGCTAAATTGTTATTACCTTTTTGTACCTTTTATTTTGTATAGGTAGGTATAAGTATATATTTTCTTAATTTAATATCAATTAGTATTCCCATAATTTATGTTTTTTGTAACAAAAACTGCAAATAAAATAATAATATTATGAATATTATGATCATTATTATAATTTATGTAATTATTACATTTCCTATAACTGAACTCGAGCGCGCCACTGCCGTGGCGTTCTGTTTGTTTACGTTTTACGTCGTTCCCCTTACCCCGCCAGAAGCAGCATATGAGTGCGAGAGAGAATATCAACAAACCAAAACTGACTTCAAGCTAAGATAGGGAAGGCGCGGTCCATATTTATTAATATAGTCTAAGGTATAAATAGATAATTTAAAATCCATTTTTTTTATTTTTCCATTTTTTTATGCAGGTCCTTTGTGCTTACATCATATTATTGATCAGTACGGTCATTTTTTCAGGGAAATTTGTTCAGAATCTGTGAAAAAAATAATAAAAAGTCAATTCTCTTGGACGGAGTTCTTAAAAACAGTCTTCAACGCAGGTAGAACCTTAAGAAAACGTTGAGTATAATATTGAAATATTTTATTGGCCTACAATAACGCTGTTGTACTGAACAATGACTGTTGTTATTTATAGTACAATAAAGAAATTTTGTATTTGTATTTGCACATAGATTCCTACACTAACGTAGTTATCTTTCAGTAATAAAACAAACATGAAAAATAATATCTAGTAGGTGAGAATACTTCTAAAAGTGAACTAAATACAACAAAGCTTGAATAAAAGTAAATTATGTATCTAAAAAATATGAGTGTTACCTAATAGAAATATAAATAACTGTAAAATTATACTTTTAGTAAATAGTCGAGTGTAAATAAATAACGAAGTAATGTAACATCGACTGATAATGCCGAAGGTTAATTTTATTTCCGAGCCTAGATGAAAAAAAGATTGAAAAAGTGACAATATTTTTATAAGTAAGTCATAAAAGTTGAATGAAACCCACATACAACATACAAAACATTGATTTATTTTTGCGCCAGCACGCGGAAGCCAATTAAGAACACCGTCTTCCTCAACAGTAAATAAAATTTGAAATTCGATATTTTCTGACACACGCTGCTTGGCTGCTTCGGTAAATGATATTGACGCGACAAACAAAATAAATTGAAGTCATAGACTGGATGGAATTAGTGTCCTGAAACGTGCTTCCAATATTTACAACTAAAATGATTGATTACCAATTTAACATTATTGTAGGCCTTCTGAAAGAAAATCACATAATGTTGCTGAGGCATCTTGATAATTTATTTTATTAAAATGTATGAAACGAATCCGTTACAATTTAAAAATTAGCAATAATTTCGTAATACACTCTTAATCCAATCACAATCACAATCAATTTTTATCCTTCCAAATAAATTAGCACAACTCTACTTTATAATTGGAAAGTTAATATATTTATGAAGACAATTACATGAAAATAATCCAAGAAACTTTTCAATAATTATAAGCGAAAATAGGGACAGAGTATTATGTCATTTTTCGTGTCTAGCCCTCTTCACCTATTGGATATTTCCAATCTATCAGAATAATCAATCAATCTACAAGAGTTCCCTCTTCTATAAGTCATTGTTTGCTTTTATTCTTACCTTTTTTTCACACCTTCATGCACGATTATACACCAGCACAGAAGCATCGGTGTCCCGGGAAGAACAAAAAGAATCTGAATGAAAGGTGATTCAGTATCATAACAATTGACAATTTATAAACTTTTTTAGCTAATAAATTTTGTGAATACACGTGGAATATATTTCTTAATTTCTTTACAAGGGTACTTAATTCATTTAGCTCTAGAATTTTTAGTTGAATTACAAGTAGAAGTCTTAAATTTCACGTAAATTTTGAAGCTGGAGCACGTTGAAAACAGGATTATAGCAAGTAGTTAATTCTAAGGAAACGAAGAGAGAATTGAAGGGTTCAGTTTTGAATTACCCTCCGCTCACGTACTCATTAAAACTGGTAAAATAAACATGGAAAAGGTCTAACTGCGGCATGAAATCTTTTTTGCGCCGTAATTGCTTGAAAGAGAGAGAGTCTCCGTTTTCTTATTACTCGTCAGTAAATGTGGCAGTCTTAGGACTCGTAATAATGTACATCAACTTTTTTGTAATTTTTTGTAGTCCCAGAGGAAAATTTATTGGGCCTAAATTAAAGTTTACTTTGTAATCAGAGAAGATTATAACTTCTCGTTTAAATAACAGATCTAAGGAATAACATACCAATTCTAGTTTTAATGTTTGGAAACTTAATTATAAGAAAGTTTTAGCCTACACACGTCTACAAAATCCTTTCTGTCAGTCTCGCATATATATATATGTTACACCACAGTCTTCATCTTGAGTTCAGCGTTGAAAGTTGAATCAGTTTGTTTGATACCACTAGCGAGTTTCCAAAGCAGAAGGCGGAAAATGCTGAATATGTCAGGAAATAGGAGTGATATTACTCCCTTGGCAAACATTTTCTCTGCAATAATTATTATTACAAAAACAAAGCTACAATAGGTATAGTGCCCTATTATACGTATACGTAAATATGTACGCTAGAATATATGGAATTTGGTTTTCTTGTTGAGAGAAATTCTTACGCGAATAAAATTGGATAAAATTTTCTATTAATTTCATCACGTAACATCATTTACAGTTAAGCTGGCATACACTATACGGGCTTTCCCTTATTTAAGATCTCACTATGGGTTTCTTGTCGCTAAGAGTTAAATTAGAGAAAAGCTGCCCTATTTTGTGGCAATTTAGAATCCTTCAAGCCATACAAGATATCTGTGATCTTTCCTGAAATATCCTGAAAAAAACTGAAAAATCGAGCTTATTTATTTTTCAAAGCTGCCTAAAACCCAGAGTTTTCAAAGTCAGCTTTTGGTTTTCTTATAGCCGCGTCATATTCTATTTTCATGTAATTTTGTATTAAAAGAATTAAGGAATTCAAAAATCTATCACATTAAAATTATTCTTAAAAATTAGACTTTTTTTTCGAAAAAATAGCCTTCCTTCCCAATATCACAAACAACAAATAAGTAAAGTTTCTTTTTGTTTTGAAAGAAAAATATAATTTCCAAGAAATTTGTTTAAATGTGATTTTTTGGTTTCCTTTATTAAATATTTTCTTAATATAAAATGACATGAAAAAGCAATATGGCGGCCATAAGAAAAAGAAAAGTTGATTGGGAAAGCTCTAGGAAAGCTCTAGGATCTAGTGGACTTTGAAAATGTTTGAAATGTTAGATAGATAGCTCATGACGCCTTTTAAAAAATTCATTAATTTCCAACAATGAAAAAGATATGGAGAAAATAAGAAATCTCGATTTTTCAGTTTTTTCAGGATATTTCAGGAACGGTCAAACATATCTAGTATCACTGTTGATTTCAAAAGTGACCCCAATGACACAAGCTGGTTTAGGTAGTCTCCGGAGATAGCTCAATTATGAAACTTGCTGCCGAGGATGGTGAATTCAGTTCGATATCTCATGTGAAAAAGAATAAGACGAAAAGTTCTTAACGTGGAGCCCAGAGTCTTAGCAGGGTGCTCACCCCTGCTCATTTCTAATTAATTTTTCTGCTCCAGTTGCTGCTTGTCGAGACTGAAACAAGTTGTCTTTTACAGAGAGGGGTATCCCTGAGCTCTATCCCTGAGTGAGGGTGCGAACAGAGGTTTCATTCCCAGGTGTCCGCCCGAAATCTTACCCTTTCTGAACAAACTTTCGAATGAAAATATAATAATAATACCCTGGGTGTACCGCAGGGTTCACTTCCTTACCCTCTGGTTTTTATTGTACTTAGATGACATGATACATTGCTTTCAGAATTATAATTTTTTAATGTATGAAAATGAATTCAAGTGTTCTTTTTTTGATTAGTTGGATGATCTGGAAGGTAAGCTCATTCAAGATAACTTAAATTGATTAAAGCGATACTGCGGAACTTATAATTATTATAAATCTCCAGAAACCTTATGCCTGCTACTAATCCTACAAAACCAATAAATTTAAAATATACCTAAATATGAATTGCAGCTTCAAGTTATGTGCTGAGATATTAGTTGGGCAAGAATAACTATAAGCTGCTTTTTATTTATTAAGTATGTCCGCATCATTGCAGACATTGAGTTCAGCACAATAAGGTGAGACGATATCTCTCCTTAAAAACGTCTTTTACTTCCTACTATATTATTAAATAGTTCCAGAGTGATTTCGGAAGCAAGCACTTACGATATATTATTTTATATCTCCAATAAAGGTTTTGAGAGAAAATATTGTTCTAACAAAGTCTCAGTACCGGACCATCATCTTCTAGTCGTCCTGAAAAAACACAGACAATACTTAACCTGATTCTCTCTGTTTACTGCCGAGTTTGTTAAAGCCAGAATGGAGCTTTATTATTGTTGAGTGTGTTCATATAAAAAGGTGTTCATATGAAAAGTAGCCACCCTCGATAACAGAATTAAATTCAAAAAATCGGTACGATACGTCCTCGGATACGTCAAAGTATGGATAAGTCAGTGCCAAAAAATACTCTAGGATTTGTTTTATTTCAGCAGCAAGATTGTTATTAGCCCATCTCTTGTTTGAATGATTTGTGGATAAAGTGAAGTGAATCGATTCCTTGTCATTTGAATCTCGTTCTGCTTGATAAGGATACCTTTTTGTTGTTGCATTAATTTTTTTTTTTACAAAAAAGTGTTCTTCGAGTAAAAAAGTACTTTCTAGGTAAGTGTTCGGACGTTGCACTGGCATCGCAGAATTTTAAGAAGCTGTTTGTTGCAAATTTTCTAGAAAGCTTTATACATCAGTTGTTCGTCATGTTGATTAGCAAAATTGATATTCCCGTAGGAACCTGCGATAAGCTTCTTAGGAAAGATGCTTACTTTAATCCTAATTGATTGATAGCGGTGAAATGATTGTTATCCCGACCCATTTCAGAGGGGTTAAATGTTTGTGTCCCGAAATTAACAACATAATTAAGAAGTTTTCAGCATGGTTGGTTATTCTACAAATTTATTGATTTTAGACTGACATATTGTTAATTATGAAAATTTAAATAATTTAAACTTACCTATTTTAAACTGTTAATAATACTTTATTATGTAACAGTTTTTTACAAAAACCAAGATATATGGTGTAACGTTTCCTTGAGTGAGATCAAATAAGTTTGTTCCAAATAGTTTGATATATTGATCATCTTTTATTGAATATCTTCTCTTTCTCTCTTTATGCCTTGTAGAATGCAGACAATCGTAAACTTTGCGATCTGAATATTGGCATCTATACCATCCACCTTCCAAAGCAGGATAGATAGGTGTAGCTAATAAAGACATTACGTTCCATGTTTAAATTCCCCAAACAAACTATATTACGATGTGGAGGAATGTTTAGTTCCCGGTGGCTGGAGGAATCCTGTGATTTCAATGATGAAGATATAGGAGTTCTCATGCAGTCACGGAGTTTATTCGATTCGGAGGAGTAGTACGTTTTAAGCGTCAGCGAAGCGAGGTTTGTATTACATATAACACAAAATAATAGCAGATTTCTCTTGTACATCGCTGGAAATATATTATTCAGTTACGACCTGAGTCTTTCAAGTTCTACTCCATGTTCATGGAGACTGTTTTGAATTATTAAAGCGTTTGGAGTACCTACCACGAATGCGGTGAAATATATTTGTGATTATTATCAAACGATGTGTATTAAAATAATTGAATCATCTTCACTTAAATTAGTAGATTCTATACCATCAGCGCCAAGAATGATTGGTGTGATTTTTATCATAGCGCGATTGTTCCAATTATTTTTAAACAAGTTCCATTCGACATTGTGAGGGTAATTCTAGTTACCGAATCCATGAATTGAAAATAAAAATGCATGAGATGCAAGGGAGTAATATTCGAGACGAGAGGTCTTTGATGATTACGTTCCTTTGTTCAGACATTATTTGATATTCTATAAGTACCGTTTTCTTCAGACTTTAGTTAAAATAAGTTCATACTAGTAAGTGCAACTAACAGATGTATTCACAAAACTTACACAAAATATTTACGATCTTTAATATTTGACAGAATTTTTCCATATTACGACTATAATAATAGTGGGCACACTTAAATTTAAATAACGACTCAATACATTAATAATTATCACCATAATTTTAGAATCTTTCAGAGTTTTAAAGCTTATCTATTTTTTTTATGGGGACAAAGTTGAGAAACATTATTGTAACGAATTTTTTATAATTCTGGAAAACTCATTGGTATTTGTAAGAATGATACTAAATAAATAATTATTGGACCACGTATTTTACTATCACTGGTGGCAGTGCGCAAGCCCTAGCGGCAGAAGACGTTGTCCGCGCGCAGATAATGATAAGAACGCTCTGTGCGCATGTCTTCCAACACAGGTAGGGAGGCTTTGGCAGGTAACAGCTGAAGAATGTGAATGAAATCACTCCTCAAGATCTTTGAAGTACAAAGTTTATTTTTTTAGACTTAAAGAGCATGTAGGGAATGCAAAATTAGGCAAAAAAATTCCTGACCTATTGGTCGTGGGAGCTTTAGTTTTCGAGATACATGGCGTTGAAGTTTTTCGAAAAAATTAATATTTTTTGAGTATCTACCAACTGGCTAATAAGAATAGCTCGAAATTTTAGACAGTTGTTGTTGTACTAATTGAAGTACATGATCTACTACTCCCAAAAAAATTTTAATCCGCGGAGATCTGGGTAGGTATTTGACTTTAATGGAAATATGAAATTTTTTATGGATACATTTTGTTCTATGCACAATTATTGTAGACGTCTTCTAAAAAAAAAAAAACAAGGAAAATAAGACAGATCTCTATTTTATGATACCAATAATTATTATCAGGATAATTTCATAGTTCCTCACTGCTCAATGACTAATTTCAATAGCAAAACTTCAAAAGCCAACAGCTGACCTACACAAGCTTCAATCAGGAATATCCAGTTGCGTATTTTACATATTTCGATTCCGACGAGCAAAATGCGATTTAAAACGGACTAGAATAGCGTAAAATTGTCAGATAGAGTAGATAACAAAGTATCGCCAGTTCCCTAATTCAACTCATATGACTGCTCCATGTCATATCAAATTGACAGATTGTGACCGGGGACATTGCTGATGTTACACGAACTCCAGGCTCTCTACCCCGAACGCTCGTGAAATAGCATGAACCAGATGCAAATTAAGTTTAGTTTACATACACCTACTCCTACCAGCGGCAGTAGCTAACTATTATCTTATGATTTTGGATTCGCAAGTATAATGCGACTGTTGTTGTTTATTTGATAATGTGTAAGGTTCGCTGGTGTTCTCATATAGGCAGGTGATTAATCGTTTGATCTAATAATAACCAGCAATTTCATAACGTCGTTGTAATTTTTGTGACTTGGACCTGTACACTTTTGATAGTAGGTTCCTACTATTTAGTCGTTTCTCATATTGTCGCCCTAAACTTTTCCTCTAACTGAGAGTAGACCCGTGGAGGATACTATACTTAATAACGTCATAAGCTTCAAAGGTAACTTGTGGAGTGCCAGTACTCACATGGTGAACCGATTCCGAATATTCGCTGTGTGCGAGTTGCCATTAAGTGACACCCAGAGCGGGAACCAAAGAGATGAAGAACCAAAGAATCTAGATGGAGGCCATCAAGCTCAAAATAACCTGAAGTTGTTCCTGTGAAATAAGTGAAGAATCACTCAATAAATCGACTTGGATTGATTATTTTTCAACTCATAGAATATTTATCCCTTACATAATAAAATAAAATAGAAATTTAATAGTATTTATTGCATTTAAGGTAAAAGTATGGGGACAATTTCAGAGACAACAGCCAGATATTCGTCAGATATGGGAGTAATCAGTTATCTGTGTAATATTCCAGATTCGTGAGAGAATATAAAAATGCTTATCGACAAGAGACGGTGTGATGCCACTATTCCGATCTCCCACTAAATTGGAAATGATATCTCTCTCCGGTTCCGCGTCGGTTTTCTTGTTTTCCGAACGTGTATCAATAAATCGACCCGAAGGAATCTAAAAAGTTTTATGACGGACGTGATTGAAGTTGTCACAAGGCTGGGGGTTCGTATTCAACACGTTGAATGAGTTGCGTCAAATGCGTCGGCGGAAACTCGCGTTGAAGGCTGCTTCCCAATTCTGCATCTCCAAATGTTTTACTTGAAGTCTCGAAGCGAAAACTTCTGGTTTCGTTCTGTTATTATAAAATTTTCTCACCATCAATCTATATGAAATGTCAAGGAGTTCCAAGATGTCTAGTAAAATCTAGATCTATAATAGATCTACTGGTGAAATATTAGGTAACAAACGAATTATTAATCTAGTTTTAAGTAAATAATGATGCATGCGTTACAATTGCATTGTTGAAAACCAGTGACAGCTCTCGCGCTTTATTGAATAATGGCCTCATTATTCAATCGTTGTGCCAATTTTTAAACGTCACTGTAATAGTTCTGTTGTAGTACTTAAGTATTATGGCAATTTCAAACTCCAGAATACTTCCTGCTTTGCGCTTGCGTCACTTATGAATCCTAAAGCTACGTTTTCCTAGCTGCGTATATCGCACTGCGTACGACGCACGCGTAACACGCCCAACACTGCTCTTGTATGGTTTGAATCGGACCGTTTTCCTACAGTCTACAGTGCGTGTTCCGCAGCATTGGACGGTTTGCGCTCGCGTGAAACGTCGGCTGTGCCCGAAAGCAGTCAATCACGCGACGCAGTGCGTAAGTTATTGTTTTTTTTTATTTTATTATTGAATACATCAGGAAAAGAACCTCAACAAAGATTTTCTGCAGCTGAAGATGAACTGTTGTTTGAACTGGTGGCTGGATTACTCATAGTATACGATGTAAAATTAAAAGACTACAAAAATAAGAGTTTAAAAGACACAAAATCGAATTAAATTAACTAGGTTCGTCTTTTTTCAACAAAGTTCTTTATAACATGGAATTATAAATACTTCTTCTTCATCGTAATGAGATCTAGAAGAACTCCTTTTCTCACAATATTATTACTAAAATAAATAATACGTCTTAACTTGAACTGATTTCCGCAAGTTGGAAAACACTGTTCACGTAACCAATACTGCGTGGATCGCCCTGCGTAAACCGCACGCGTTTTGCGCTAGCGTTTGACGCAGCTAGGAAAACGTAGCTTTATGCGTCAGTTTTATATTTGTTGGAACGCTTTGAGTTTTTAAACTAATGGCAGCGCAACTACTGCATGTTGATTGGTACTACTCTTAAAAAAAATGAGCCTGATTATATATATTTGGGTTTTAAGATATTTCCCGAATTTTGGTAGACAATTTTTATATCTCGAGATCTTCTACTAAAGACAACTACCCAGAGGTATACCACATCAGGTTAGGCATCTGGGCTTGAACCAATCCCGTTTTACCTCTTCATCTCTTCATCAACAAATGTGGTCGGGGGCTTCTCTTTTTGTATTAACTTGATGTTTGCTGATGATATGAAACTTTTCTTTTGTCGATAAAACACCTGATTGTCGAAATTTCCAGCGTGGCCTTACAACTCTATGAAGTTGATGCAAGAGAAATAACTTGTAGATGCTGGAATAAGTCTAGAGGCAAGATCGTTATTCAATCCAGGTATACACATCACCAGTCATTTAGAGTTCACGTGACAAACTGGAAAACTTCATTAACACGCTGACTGGATTTATTATAAGACCTTATTGAATGGGCCTTATTATTATTATTAAAAGGCACAGCGAGATGTTCTTCATTCGATTATGTTCAGACTTGGTACACAGATGTCCTTTATACTCATGAAAAGAGATATTTTAACAGCTGGAAGCAAGAGTTTTCTGATAGGAACATGTTACTTGTTTAGACTTGGCTATAGGATTCTTAATGACTTAGTGAAAAGCCATAAATGACGATGAACTGGTTATTCATAATGCATAATGAGGAAGAGCTCCATCTTGCTGGAAAATAATCTGATCATCACCGATTATCTATTGAATCGTAGGTTCTATTGTGTTCTATAGCAATTCCAAGGACTAAATTTCACCATCCAACGATATGATCGGAAAAAATGGACCCTGTAATATTTTGGTAAAAGTTAAAAAATTGTTTTTCTTGTTGTAAAGAGAATTAATATTATAGGTAAACTTTTCAAATGATATATCACTTGACCGCTATTCAGCAAAGGGGCTACCTTTGCCAAGGGGACAGGTAAAATTAGGTAAATTTGTCATCAAAATATGTCCCTTCTCGATAACAAAATTGCCTCGTTCGAAGGTTATTTGCCTACATCTTTTTCAAGTTACATATTTTGGTTTGTTTCCTTTTCGTTAAGGCACCCTTATACATATTATTTTTCATTTTAGAAACTATTGATTCTGACAGATAATTATGTGATCAATGATTCGAGAATCATTTTGTATTCTTCCAGTGTCGTAATAAACTTCAATATAAAATATTTTTTAAATTACATTATACAGGCACAAAGTTCAGCATATTTTTATAAAAAAACACTTCCATGAAAAATCCTTCCTGTTCCTAGGCGAAAATTTATTATTACAGCAAATTATTATAAAAAACGTTTGAAATCCCAGAAAGACACATAGAACGCTAACACGCATACAAAGTTGGTCGTACTGACTGGGAAGCTGTGTAGCGGAGACCCGTAAAAAGATACATGGGCTATCCCCGAGGCCAAAGACACGCAAACTGAAGAACTTTTGGTAATGGACTGCGGCTTTTGATTAAGTCAAGAGCATTCTCCAGTCCGTTCATCTCTTTTAGGGGCCAATAATTTCCCTCGAACCATAATTGGACACTGTTCATTTAATGTGTTATTACTTTTTATTCATTCCTTGTGCTCTGTTCTGTTCGCGAAACCGTCGAAAACAGATATTTAAATCATTGCGAATGGTCCGTTCCAATGTTTGAAATGGGATTTCCTTAATTATTCCAGGAAACCCAAACAGAATGGTCGAAATTAGAAATTAAATTAATGGCTTGCTCGAAGTATCCCAAAGAATAGGCCATTAATATGTTTAAAACTTCCGCACGGATTTTCCTCCAGATTATTCTAGATTTTACTCGGCAGCAATTCAAGAACATAGACGCTGTGAATTTTATCGTTAAAAATTCCAATGCTGTTAGCGTAAATTAAGGTAAATAAACTTAAAAAATGCTCTTTTGGACACCGTGAGATCGTTATGTCAAACGACAGAAGTGTGCAAATTACATTACATATACATAACGTGCGTATAAACTCTTTTATTGCTAAAAGCTTTTAGAAAAATGAGTAATCCCTATTGAAAGCAAAAAGAAGTTAAACATTCAGGTAGGCAGGTAGGTATACAGTGTGGAGCTTAGAGGAGAAATATTATGACCACGCAGGATCTTAATGGAAGCTTTCAAAGGACACCAGTAATTTAGATTTGTTGCCCGTAAACTCTTCTGAAAGTATCCGGATTAAGCTTTGACCTGGGTAAATCCTTTTTTCTTCTATATCAAACGATAAATAAATAAAGAGCGTTTTTTCAACATATTTATTAAAACGCAAGACGTCAAGGTTCCCACCTATTGATTTTTCCTATCTTAACCAAACACTCGAGCCCATGTAATTCAATCTTTCACTTTAATCCTCGCAAATCACATATTTTTTACGACAGAGAACACTGTATAAGGATTTATTGCGCAGCTCTACGACTTCTCTCATATTTCCCACTAGGTACTGTCATTTATATAAAATTATCTCTTCTCAGACTTGAGGGAAATGATAAATATCAACTTCGCTTTCCCTAAAACTAAAACCGACGCAGATTTTCCAATTTTTGTGTGTATAGAAGTCTAGATCCAGCTAACAAAGTTGGCGCATTAAAAAAGGCAATCCCTCACGTTGGACATTCAGAGGCGTCTCCAAGGCGTCGCGACGCTGCACCATTATAACTTACTTCGATTCTCATTCTCGTTGGAAAGACTGTGCGTTCACAAAATAGGTCGATCAGCGTCTTGATTATTATTGCGGGAATCTGGATCAAAAGATTTCAGAAAAATGGGTCATTATATACATCTGCGGTTGCTACAGTGTCACTACGGCACCTATATAGGGGTGGAGAACATACCTATAGTAACACCAGGAAGGTATTCATTTGCTTTGCAAATGAAAGGGAAGGCCACAAAACAGCTTTAAAAACCAATTTTGAGAGTGCAAAGAAAGTACGGTCCTGACACAAGCGCGGGGTAAATAGCACTAGTCTCGATGTACTTAATTAAGGATATATCCACTTACGACACAATGCGAGCGCTTCCAAACGTATGCAGTCCCGTATTCGCATCATATCCGCTTTTTCATATCGTGAAAAGACCACAGGGATTGATGTTACGATTTTTTGAATATAAATGAAAAATAAATGCAAAATTCAAAATAAAAACCGTGCTACTGTTAATCTCGAAGATTTTCCTTGCCCTGAAAGTGAAAAAAAAATAGAAATTCGACCGTAGTGCCAAAGACGCCTTAGTTGTGACCTTAATATTAGTTTGCAATGGCTGTTGTTAGTTTCTTACCCACCCAGCACCCCTATTTCGCTCCTCGGTCCAGAAAAAAAATGATGAAACTTAGGAGTCGCGGATGTATATAATTACCGAAAAATGTCTTTTTGATACTGGAGGGTTATGGATATTTATGAATTGTATATCTTTTGTGTAATGAATAATGATTGTTAAGAGTGACGGAGGGGAGCGAGCTAAGTCCCGCAAAAAGGGCAAGAGTTACACAAAAAAGCATTTCTAAACGTGTTTCATACAAAATTTTACCTAATTTTGAAAAAAGTTTGAAAAGTTTCACTTTACCTAGGTATACTTATGTCACAAGTATGCTTTTCTTATCCTTGTTTTCTTCCATTAGGTTCGAGGTGCTGAATATACTGTTGAAGTATTGAAGAAGAATTATTATTATCCAGAATATACACCGCCATTACGTGTAGATACTATTTTCTATTTTATGAAGGTTTTCATGGATATTCTGAATTATCTCCCTCGGATCCATTTTACGATTCTTATTGTTCTCATGAGATTTAAGATGAAACACAAAAGGTAATGGATTACATCGTATAGGTGAAATTAACACTCTAGCTGTTTTCCTAAATTATTCAAGTGTTGTAGTTACAAGACATGTGATAATATCGTGTACTGCCAGCAAATACTCGAGAATTGTGTAATATATCATTTGCGATGCGAAACTTAGGGGAATAAATCGCCTGGGAAACTAACCTAAGTCTCCAAGAAGATACGTTAAACCAAATGGAGAGTATTTCCATTATCTGCAGTAAGAAATGGATGCCTGTAAAATACCGATTTCCCATTCAATATGTTTTGATAATAAACTACGAAAACACTTACCAGCAAACATTGAGATAAAGTTCCGCTCCGTAGCCAGGTCACGGAAAGAAGACTTGAAGCTGGATAAGTGAACTGCAATGTCCAAGGAAATAATGTATTATGTTGCCTAGGCGTAACCTACTCGTACCTAGGTACTACACATAATATGCGCTATATTCTCCCAGAAAGTAGTGGCATTCATTATTTATTATGCCTGGAGAGAATAATATAGGTAGGTTTTCTTTAAAAGCTTGGAAAATCTTCATTTGAAAATACAACTTATTCACTCATAAATTGCACATTATGATAATTCAGAAGTCTCGGGCTATATTATGAACAACTTTTTAGAGCGATATTATTATTTAGAAAACATCTTCAAACATTTGAAATAAATAATTCAACCAGAATTAAATAATATTAAGCTCCTTAACAACCTTAACGCAAGGGCAAAAATGGTCGGGTAAGTACACGCCTGCCAGTTACAGTAATCTCCAAGGGATTAGTTTGGAAATTCTAGACTCGCCTTCGTCCATAAACTTCTCGTTTGATACTTTCCGTGGAACTCATTTGTCGGACTTAGAACATAAATCGATATAAAAATAAATAATTTTTCTTCGATATTTTTCTGTGTTTCTTGAAAGTTGAAGATCTGAGGGCTTTCAAAGTTGTTTGTTTCTATAAGTCGATTAAATACACATATCTACTTACTACAGAAATAACGAGAAGATAATTGAGATTCTAACTCACATTAAAAATTACAAAAAATTGGGAAATATTTTTGAAATACTTATAAGGCAGTTTTCAATCTAGGGGACTGAAATTTTTGTGGGAGTCAAATATCCACCAGGAGTGGTTTGGTATTGAATTTGCGCAAAATCGGTAGAGCCGTTCCAAAATGACGACTTTTTGAATTTTAGAAAAAAATGCTATTTTTGAACCCCTGTATTATAGTAAAATAGAAAAAAAACTTTTAAACCACATTAATACGATTATTAATACAATAATAAGACTGGAAAAAAATTATTTGAAATTTGAGTTAATGCAATAAAATTAGCATTAATGCAATAAAATTAGCATTATTTCTATTAATAAGCCAGTGGCGTGGGCTGGAATAGGTTAAAAATGGCTAAATTTCTATAACAATTTATGAGCACATTGTTGAAGGGATTGAACTAAAATTTTTACAAGATGTTTATTTCACTAAAATTCCAAATTTTCCATTTTCAATCTCACCTGTAACTTTTTAAGGATTTAGGTACTTATAGTGTAAAAAAGTGCATTTTTTTAAATAAAGTTAGCCAGTGGCGGTCATAAGAAAAAGGAAAAAAATTTAAAGTTAACCAAATTTTTTTGTTTTGTTAAATTAAAAAATCCATTCTAAGGCACGTTTTCTAACGAAATGAAATGACATTTGACAGTAAACCACTATACCTACTCTAAAACGACATGTCTATGGAAAATTACAGAAAGCCTATTCGAAAAGTGGTGAAAAAATTCAAAATTGAATCTCATAAAAATACACTTTTTATGCGACTGATGCACAAGAAGGTTTTTTTTTCGATATAGCTCCCATATATTAATGAACAGATTGGAAAATCCCAGTACAATGCCAAAACTAATGTTCCAATCGGTGATTTTGAGGTCAATGTTCTTTTTGTAAATCGATACAGAGATTCTAATTTGGTGATAATATGGATAGGTTTACAGGAGGAATATATTGTTGTAGTGCGGCAATTCCCCTTTCGCGGTGTTGAACACGAAACAGTTGACTATCAGAGATGAAAAGTGACTAACATCAGCTTGCAGTATTCCATGTAGCGTGAAATTGAGTTCTGTATGACATCATGAATGACAGCAAGGTAACAATAACTCAGAGTAAGAGAAATAGACGTATTTATACTTATACTGTATTGCTTATCCAAGCACAGTTCTTGTGGTCCATATACAGGATGTTTCATGAATAATGAAACGATGGGATTTCCTGCTTTGTTCCAAGAAAAGAAGTTCCTATTAACATGGGTCCGCAAACGTACCGCTTTCGAGATACAGGGTGTCAAATTTTTTTTTTCCATATTTTGGCAATCTTAGGAACTCTTTGATATACCTAGCCCAGCTTTTGTATACATCTTGTCATTAATATTATGTACTTTAAGAGATAATTTATTTTTTATTAGGCAGTGAAACAAATCATAAGAAAAAATTATAGATAACAAGTGATATTTTTGTCCACAGCTACTTTTATGTTTTTCATCTTAAAATGATGTTTTTCTCGAAAACAGTTCACACTAAAGCTTTTGACCAAAAGCACCTTTTTTATGTAGAAAACATTGACAGTTTAAAATGTTTTTCTGCAATGCCAATTTTTCCAGTGTCGTAGAAATTGGGGACAAAAAATTTCAAGTAACTCTAAAATTTCTGTCACTGCCGACTGAAATTAATTTATTGAGAGCTCAAAAAGTAAATAATATTAACGATAAGAGGTGTATAATACAAAAGTTCAGCTTTATATATCAAACGGTTCCTCAGATATCGTCAAAAAAATGAAAATAAAAATTAAGACACCTATTTAAGCTCTCGTTATTTTTTCAGCAGCTCTCGTTAAAGACCGGTATTGTTCCCTACTATCTCGCAAAGAACCTGCACTACAACTCCAAAAATCACGACGTTACGAATTTTTGAAAAAACGACATTTTTCTTTTTTTTTTTGAGTAAGTATTCTCCCTTAATAATAAGCCGATCAGATTGTTTCAGCTCTCATTGTCTTCATATTTTAATTCTCTACACTTCATCCATTGGGACGATTCACATTGCTCCACACGTTTTTCTTTTATGTGTTAATAAAAAAAAGATTTTTTGCACTAAAGTGTTAATAAAAAAATTAAATGGTAAACTTGAGTAGAAAACTGTGCATTTAGGATCTATTTAATTTAAAATAACATTATGTAGGTATATATAATTTGTATGAGAAATTTCTTTAACATGCACCACTGAAATATTACTAAATACTAAATCTAAATTACCGCAAGAAATAATTCTTTCATTATAATTTACCATTTCTAGAAATAACTAGTATATAGAAGAGAAAATATAAGAGAAAATATTACTTAGTATTTACTCTTGAAGATCTTTGAGGTACAGTGATGGATGCTTTTCGTTGCTGAAGTTTTTGTAACTAAAACAGGTAGGTACTTATTCGTGACGTAACTAAATACCCAAAGCGATGGAGATGCGGAAAATTTAAGCTTGAGATAACAAATCTTGTGACTGAAATAAATAGTCAAATCAGGATTTTGTCGTAATTTAACGAAGAACAGCTAAGCCAATATCAGGGCTTTTGAGAAACTACAAATATAATTAGGAACTAACTTAACATCATCAAAGTGAGGGAATAATGAACACACCAGCGTGACCGCCCGTTTCATGTTTCCTTACAACTTGCATAAATTAACATACATATCCGACCGAATTGCAAGACTGCAAGGGACCGAAAGCAATTTCCTAAGATAGTCTTGCCCTGTGTTTATTCTAAGTTTTGAACGAACTCCAAAAATGTAGCGGAAGACTTAGAATTAATTTGCTGATCCGTTGGAAAGAGTTTTAAATTGTCTCTCTATAGCTTTTCAACGTCAATTTCAGAAAAAGTAACACCAATTTCAGAAAAAAGTAAAATCCAATTCAGTAAAAGGGGACTTCAATTTCAGAATAGTTAATTCAGATTCAGAAAAAGTAATTTCAATTTCAGAAAAGTAAACTCAGATTCAGAATAGGTAAAGTCAACTTCAGGAAAAGTAAAAACAACTTGAGAATAAGTTGTATCAATTCATATTATTCAAGTGTTTAAACTTTATGTTATAATTACATTAAAGTGGGTAGTGATTTCACAAGCGCTTAATCAAAATTATCACAAGTGTCATGAAGGTATACCGAACTAAAATATTAACAAGATGGTAAGACGTAGGCAAAATTTGAAGGCGATAAAACCTACGAACGCGTATTATACTATACACTAAGTTGAAACAGAAGGTACCTAATAAATTTGAAGTTTCTAGCAGCAAATGGAGTGCCCCAATGTGTAATGGTATCGACGGAAGGTGTTATGCACCCCAAATGCCCAGGCCTTCAAGGCCCTTTCGGTCTCGGTGTCAATCCCACTGGCCCTCACCGCCCAATCGATCGCATATTACATTTGTCATAAACATTCGAAAATTAATCTGCAAAATAGTGTGGGCTGAGCCAAGATCGAACTCATGATCTTGAGCTCCGTCGCCAGAGTCACCCATGCACCAGGAGCCTTTGTGGGGTGCCCTACAAAACAACTAATACATCACAGTAAATAAACATACATCACACCGAAAAAATTATGAAAATAAACATATTATGTACCTATAGTATAATAATAGTTATTTATGCAACAAGTGCATAAAGTGGTACTTTTTTTCACGACTGGGAGAAGTTTGACCGCATGAGCCGCAGTCGAATGCGGCAATCCCAGAAGTGAAAAAAAGGCACTTTATGCATATGTTGCATACAAAATTTTATCTACGAGTGACTTAAATTAGAACTAAAAGTTATTATTATAAAATAAAAAAATAAAAATTCCAATGCATTCATATTTTATGTAAGTGTTTCTTTGAAGCTATTAACTTAGCGTTTTTCATCACGTCAGTTCATAAAGGTGACATATTTCTTAATATACCTACACTTCTTTAGATTTTTTAGGTAGGTACCTACCTAACAGATTTTGTGCAGTCATATTTGATTGAATAATAATTTCTTCTAGTGCGGAAGATATTTCATTCATGGTTAAATGTAAACATAAAATATATAAATTATATAGCCACACATTTGATTGAAAAATAATTTCTTGTGGGTAGAAGATATTTCATTCATTGAATCATCTACAATGGTATCCATTTTAGGTAACTAAAATGACGCAAAACACAAAATATTAATTGTACATAGATCTGGCGCTCTGCTAATAAACTGCGACGTTTCTCTAGTTTAGGTGCATGATGTCAACAAGCATTAGGAGTGGTTGGCGTTTAGTATGTAATTCAGCGTTCAGTCCGAACGACCGAGCTCCGCTCACTACTTCACTAGAACCGTTGATTGAAGCTAGAACTTGCACTCGGCGAGCGTGCAGTATCCTGTCAGATTCAGCGTTAAATAATGAACCGCTACGGCACTTTATTTCACCCAAACTACTTTATTTCACTCTTCAAGATAATCATACATTTTATGAACTAAGAAGCGTCTAAAAAAGTGCATTTTATGAGTCACTCGTAGATAAATGCATTTATAAAAGATGATTTATTCACAGGAAGACCCTTAAATCTAATTTTCTGAAATTGCTTTTACCTATTCTGAATTTGATTTACCTTTCTGAAATTGAAGTGACCTTTTCTGAATTTGATTTTACCTTTCTGAAATTGAAGTTACCTTTTCTGTATTTGATTTAACTTTTTCTGAAATAGAGGTTACTTTTTCTGAAGTTGACATTAAAAAGGTATAGATTCAAGTTGATAATAAATACAGCTTTCGATCGAAAATCATCTGCCATGTCATCTGTCAAGGAAGCGTTACATTGACAGCATCTGCATAGAGTAATTAAAATTTTGATTAAAAACGTAAACAAATAAAATAATAATTGAAAGGAAATGTCCTTATAATTTTTAGCAGAGAATTCCCTTGTCATATTTCCTTTAGAATTCCTTTTCAGTTGTTTGCTTCAAGAGAATCAGTGTTCTTTTACCGTAAAGAGCACAAAACATTGGTGGAGGGAAATAATGTTCTTAGACATTTCTTTGAAGATTTTTATAACAATATCGACAGCAAAGCGATGTCGTATACATTGTCGCATTGATTTATAGAAAAATCAAACTGATTGCACCGTTGTCACCGTAACAGCTCTTTATAATACCTAAGTCAAAAGCGGCTTATGTCGATATTGTTATGATATGATCACACTGAGAAAAAATTCGATAAAAAAATAGGTAGGTATTTAATGTATAAGAAAATTTAAACGCGTCAATTTTTCCTATAAAATGATGTTTCTCTCCAAATCAGTCTAAAGCACTTCGGAGACGTGATTTCATTAAAACTAAATTATAAAATAAAATAAAACTGATGATGACCATAATAAACAGTCAAAGATATTTCAGGTAGGTATGTAAGAGATTAGGATTTCAGAACCGTATTATTCCTTCCACAAAATTTTAGTTTTCTGGTAATAAGTAATTAACGAAGAAGTATATTTTTAAGTTTCCTTACTACTACTAAGCTCTTATAAGCTTTTCGTTACACGTCAAGCCTTTTCATACCTCCTACATCTTCTTCGCGGATTTAGAAGTGTTGTTAAGACCCGAATAACCAAATAAAAAGTTGAAATTTAGATATCGTTTCTAGGGTAACGTTGATGTTGTCAGGGCAACCTATAAATAGCACGCGTGTTTTAATATCCGATAAGTATGATTTGATCTTAGACTATATTAATAAATATGGACCGCGCCTTCCCTATCTTAGCTTGGAGTCAGTTTTGGTTTGTCGATATTCTCTCTCGCACTCATATGCTCTTTCTGGCGGGGTAAGGGGAACGACGTAAAACGTAAACAAACAGAACGCAACGGCAGTGGCGCGCTCGAGTTCAGTTATAGGAAATGTAATAATTACATAAATTATAATAATGATCATAATATTCATAATATTATTATTTTATTTGCAGTTTTTGTTACAAAAAACATAAATTATGGGAATACTAATAGATATTAAATTAAGAAAATATATACTTATACCTACCTATACAAAATAAAAGGTACAAAAAGGTAGTAACAATTTAGCAAATAAAAAATCGATAGGAAAGTCGGAAAGCAATATACATCAGTAAGTACCTAAAATATTTTTTCAATTTCTTACATATTTAGCTGATTTTATTCTAAAAATAAATTGAATGAACCTAATTGAAAATATGTCAGATACCTAATCACTAATTTTAAAATGCCCTGTATTACTAAAGTTTTGTTCTGATATTGCTGGGAGTGAATTCGTCTCAATTTTAGAAGAATTAATTGCCGACAAAAAATGAAATATCATGGAAAAAGTTCACCACATTTTAAAAATTTGCAACTTAAAATTAGTAATAATCTGAAATTTTTTTAACGTTCGTGCAACCGGGTCAAAGTCTTCTATTTCATATTCTTTGATGATATTGTTTGAATATTATTCCCCCTCTCCATATTCTGATTATCTTAAATTAGAGGTTGACAATAATAATAGGTAATAAATATACTTTCAAAAAGTCAGTATTTTTTATTTATTTAAATGGAATAATTTTTCCAAGTTACATTTTCAAAGTATTCAGTAGGTATTCAGTATGCTTTCGAAAATGAAAAAAAAAACTGTCAAACAATAGTTGTTTTCACAAATTAAAAGATAAAACACTTACACTACGCTACGCCCATGACCATGTATGCTTTGTTTTGATTGATGGCTTTGGGTTGCTTACGTAGGAAACTGATAGACTTACCTTCTTTCGAAGTTTTTTCAAAAACAGAACACGTTTTCGCCACTTTTTTTTAACTTAATTGAAAAATTAATTATTAAAGCTTAAAACGAGTGAAAGCTAGAGCTGAAAATATAAATAACAAGGAACTTACAACTGTTTGAAAAACACAAACTCTTATTGTGGTATTTATGTAAACAAACGGTCTGACAGGATGTAAACATTCATGTTGCCAGATGTAGCAAAGTAAAACGGGTATAAGGGATCCATCGATGTTTATTGCCCACCAATAACACTGGAGAGGTTGCACTCTTTCATTGTAAGTGCCAGTTTCATTATTGATCTGGCATTCATTGTTTTGAACAGTCTTGTTTGGAGATAGAGGGATGTCGGAACACTTTTTCAGTGTTTATGTCTTGGTCCATATTTATTAATATAGTCTAAGGATTTGATATTTACGTATTTACATTATCTGGGTCGCACAGAGACAGAACCATGCCCGAAGTCGCTCAAAAAAACAGAATAAAAATGTTTGAAATTACTTTTTTTAAGTTTATTAATAATTTTTGGTGTCCATGATTTTCTTATTCAAACACATCATCAAAAATAATATGGGGGCCATAAGAAAAACTTAAAGTTGAATATGAAAACTCTGCGATCTAGACGGCTTTGGAAGCTTTTAAAATGCCAAAAAAGCTCCTGACGACTTATGCGTAAGCCAACAAAAAACACAATATGATACTACGTGAAAAGTTAGGCTAGGGACATGTAATCCTTTTTTAATCCAAGCTGTTTTAAAAATGGAAAATTGCTCGGTTATTTTGTTTATGATTCATTCATTACAAATTTGGGCTATACACACCATTTTTATTACATTTTTTCAGGCAATCTGAAAATGTAACAAAATATAGGGTGTCCAATTTAAAATATAAGAACATTGATGGAAACTCCCGATATAACCATCTCGTCAAAATTGAAGTCATAGACATACTGGTTTTGAGACTTCTAATCCCAACTACACTTCTCCATGTAGGACTTCTCCCTAAGGTTCTCGCGCCTCACCCTGTACATTGGAAAACATCGTGATACAAATCTTTGCCTATCCGCGAGTAGCCGGCAGCAGCTGCTAGTTTTACATAAAGTTAAAGAAAATCGATTGATTCGATACGAACTGAAGCTGAATAGAATAGTTGCATTCAAGGTTCATACTTCATATCACACTATAAGTAAACAGAGTTATAAAGTGAATAAAGAACTTGTTTGCATGCGAAACCTACAGGCAACAGAACAAATTTAATTATGGCAAATTGAGGAGCAAAGGAAGACGAAAAAGGAAAATAAAAGTTACACAATAATGCAAGGTTATTTTCCCATTATAATTTTACATTATTCAAGCCCTATTATCTACAACAAAGTCGACGAATTGAATAACACTCACTTCCGAGGCACTCTAACATAAAGCGCTGTAACTCAAAAAAAATATCTCTCTGAGAAATTACGATAAAGGCTCCAGCAAGTGTGAAATATGCATGAGAGAAGGTGATGCCTTGGGGTTGCAACAAGAGACTGCCGGTAATGGTGATGCCGCTGAGAGAAATCGAATATCTTCTAAGCTCGCGTGATTAATGGATGGGAGGCTTCATATTCAATCTTGTAAACATGAAATTGCACATGACCGGGTGGTTATTTTCTTGCGACGATAGCAGCTATATAACTATAGATACGCCTGTTAACTATGAACGACAGGCGTTGTAAACCCGACTAGTTCCCTCATCCATTTAAATGCTCGACTGGATTAGTTCCACTCGACGGAAACATCGATCGCCATTTCACCCTCATGCACTGTATGGTTATTACGTGTGAGTTTCTTTATATAGGGTGTATCGTGTATCCTGACTAGCTTGCTCGATACCTCCTACAAACTTTTTGCTGAGAACAGGGGAAAACTTGAGCTGTAGTATAACAAAAGACATATGAAGACACTCCAGGAAACAGAAACATGGCTGCTTAATGCAGAATGGTGCAGAGGGTCATTTGCTTAATCGGGAGGCTTTAATGGAGAGTCCGGAATATCGTGGAAAATTGGGCCATGTTTACAGATATTTTCATCTGGCGAGCCTTTAATTGACGTGGCATGTCGTTGTTACACTGAGTTTGTAGTCGAGTCAATGAAGCCTTTTAGCCGAAAGTCCTCAGAAACACCACCGATTTTGATGATTCTGGTTTAAAAAAATTATTTGTTCATATTATTGAAAATCATAAACTTTTTGGAGCGGGAATGACATTATATACAGGGTGGTTACATTTAACTAACTCACCAGTGAGTTCCTCTAAACCATAGGCGATACAGAATCGGTTTGGTTAGAAAAAAAGTTGCACAATTTTATGATCAACAAGAATCTGAAACAAATTTTATGGAAACTTCAGGATTTACTGAAATACCCTGAAAAAAAAATGAAAAATCGATATCTCTTGTTTTTATAATTTTTATACTTTATTTCAGGTTTACATGAGTCATCAATAGCTTTCCATTTACGATTACAAAAATTTTCTAAGCCGACTAGATCCCACAATTTTCGTAGTCGTCTTTTGTTTTTCTTATGGTAGCTTTTTTTATTTGATTTTCAATGAGTTTCTTGATACCAAATGACATGAAAAAACAAAAAGGCGGCCATTAGAATGGCGAAAGTTGATTTTGAAAACCCTGATGGGGTCTACTCGGGGTAGAAAGTTTTTGCGGCTTAGGAACTTTTTTTTAGAAACTAGATTTTTCAGTTTTTTCAGGATATTTCAGAAACGAGTGAAAATATTCTAAATTTTGTTTCAGATTCTTATTACCTAGGTATGAGATTATGCAACTTCGATTTTTGTGAACAAAATCTAACAAAATGTGTCATTTATGAGGAAGAAATTTGTGTAATGAGCACACCGGTGGCCGAGTGGTTCAGTGGGCGATCTGCTGAATCACTGGACCCGGCGGACTGGAGTTCGATCTCGGTGAAGCTCTGGGTGTCTGTGTTGTCCTTTCTACTATTTAATGGCGTACTTGAGGCTGGATAATGTTGGCAAATAGCTCAAACCCATAATTACTGGAGTGGAGCGACTTTGTCTTACCTACATAGGGAAGACCGAAGCTCCCTCATTAAAAAAAAATATTTCAAATGAACATCTTATAAAGCAAGGGAGATCTTAATAAAAAACTTCTTTTAAAATTTGACTTTGACACCCTGTATCTTGGAATGAAACCCTGAGAACTCGTAAACCGCCATTTCATTGGAATTCTCTAAATATGTGAAGATTTTTTTATTGCATAATTGTAAAGATTTTTTTATTACATAATTATCTATATTGTAAATTAAATTTTGATTAAGAAGCGACAAATGAGATGAAAATATAGAGAGGGATAATATGGTTTATACAATATTGAATATAAGAGAGCTTATTATCAATCAATAATCAGAGCAAGAAAGGAAGTCTGCGAGTAAGTCTATACGAAGAAGCCTACAAAAATATAACATCAAATCAAACATGATGAGGTCTGCGGCTGAATTCCCAGAGTCGAGAAATAAAAATGAAATTGATGAAGGAAATATTAGAACACCAGAGAGCAGTATTAGATTTCAGCGTAGAGTCCGGATAGTGGGTAGTATCCTTTGCCTAGAGTTTAGGCATTATTTCTTCCTCCGGTTTCGAGAGCTCACGTCCTAAATTCATCGTCCCGAAAGTGCACTACATCCGCAACCCCAGTCATTTCTTGCTGCTGCCTTCCTGATATATAAGTTGGCCTCCGCACATTGTTTTTGGGCTATAGGTTTTCTGACTGACTTTGCGGTCGAAACCCACGATATAAATCCATATAATCCACAACATATTACTGTTCTATTCCCTCTGTCTTGCTGAGAGTGTTACCACCGATGTTGCTTAACAGATTTCCTGTTTAGATGCTGCTAACCATGACCAATTTATAATTGAACTGGCACTTACGCAATGAAAATCGTAATATTATTTATCACCCGTTTTAGTAATTTCTCTCTACTAATTATAATTTTGGAATATTCATTAATTTGTTTTTTCTTTAATTTATATATTTTAAGATAATGCAAAATTATAAATTTCAGGAGAACTCACTTGACTTAGTCAACATTTTGATGTTCAAGGTTTGATTTTATTTATTTATTTTGTTTATTTATTTATTTCAACTTTTTTCTACGGCCACTTATGAAAAAATTATTATAAAATTTAGCGTAATTCAGTTTCAACTATTGTGACTTTATAAAATAATGTCTTTTGAAAAGCATTGTCACTCGCATTGTCACCATAAGTATTAATGAGAATCCCTAATTTTGACTCAGCGTCTCTATGTAGGTATACCTACCTATGTATATCCTAGGTGGTGATCAATTTATTACACACAAGCTGCGTGCGCTTCTGCAAAATAATCTAAAAAAAGATAAAATTCGGAGCTAACCTGGGCTGGCAAAATGATTAATTTTTGAACTAACCTGGGCTATCAAAAAAATCAAAAAAAAGATACAATTCGGAGCTAACCTGGGCTGGCAAAAAACTCGAAAAAAATATAGTTTTCCGAGCTAACCTGGGCTGGCAAAAAGATAAGTTTTTGACCTAACCTGGGCTGTCAAAAAATCGAAAAAAAGATAAAATTCGGACCTAAAACCTGGGCTGACAAAAAAAAACTCACAAAAAATTTAATCTTCGGAGCTAACCTAGGCTGGCAAAAATAAATTTAGGACCTGACCTGGGCTGGCAAAACAAATCCGGAGCTAACCTGACCTCACTAAAAAATCGATTCTAAGACCTAACCTGGGCTGACAAACAAAAATCAGGAGCTAAAATGGCCTCGTGAAAAAATCGATATACGGCCTAACCTGGACTGGCAAAAAACTCGCAAAAAATATTATCCATGGAGCTAACCTGGGCTGGCAAAAGATAAATTTAGGACCTAACCTGGGCTGGCAAAAAACTTTCAAAAAAGATTTACCTACAACATGAAAATGATTTTACGAATTAGCTGTCTTCTTTGGCAGCATTGTTCTTGATTGCAGTGTCAATTACAATACAATACAATACAATACAAATTTCTTTATTGTGCTTGAATTACAACAGTCATTGCTTAGTACAACAGCGTACTAACTTCTACGAAGAAACAAGAAACAACAAAGAAATACTGCTTGCTGGTTGGTTTGGCTAGCTAGCGCTTGCTCTCGCGACGTTTCAACACTTACAAGAATAAGTCCAATGAGAAATTACCAGGAGTACTTCAGTACTTGTACAAGCAAGGGGGAGAAGAAGACATTAAAATTGACTTTTTTATATAAAAATAATTTATATTAAGGCAAAACTTATAGCGCCAGATTAAAATATTGTTTTCTTGAAAATGACGACAAAACGACATTAAATCGACGTCATAATTACAATTACCACCACAATCACGTGATTTTTTGGTAATATGACGTTGGGGACCTAAATTGACTAAAGCAAATGACGTAATTTTAACGTGAGTCTGCTCCCTGGACCTATAGGATAAAAATTCATGCTCAGAAAACTTTTTTGAAAGATATCTGAAATTTCATGAGCATGCCAATGTAATAAGTGACCCAGTGTTTGTAAGTTAATCCTAAGACCGCACCTAAAAGGGTCCCTATATGTATCAAAACAATTCCTTTTATAAAATATCTGCGTTAGGTCTCTATGCCATTTAAAAAATCATTTCTGTAGGTAGGTGGCCTAGTTTTTTGTTTTTTTAAATAGGAAAAATGTTTTTTATAAGCTGCGTGGCTAGGTCTTGCTGATCAACATTACTTTCCTTACCAATGCAGTGACAAGTTTATCAATTACCACTATGTTTTATTGATTTATATACTATAAAATTTTCTTGCTGAAATATTAATACTTTTCTCATCACAAAAGTGTAATACCTAGTTGAAATCAGTTATATTTGGCAGATGTATAACACAAATTCTGTATGTAAACTAAAACTGTATGTATATTGTATACAGACTACTTTTGTAGCTGTTTTTTCCTATTTTCAAGGAATTTTGTAATTGTGATGTGATGTAACTTATCAAAAGCATCAATACTGCGTAGTTTTCAGTTACAGAGTATGCTTAAAACATTCCGATATAATAGAGCTTCTAGCTGAAAGGAACAACTGATATCGATAATAGAATAATTACACCAATATTTCTTTAAAAGTTACCGAATAAATATGTTGAGGAACGCGACAAAATATACCCAATCGAATCTAAACATGGAAAAATTCAATGGAGATTTAACAAACATTCTATTAAAATATCAAATAATAATATTATTGATTCATTATTTTATAGTAAAAAACATATTCCCTTTTTTATCTCGCGAATAAACGTTCTTCACAAAGGCAACAACAATGAAATATTCAAAGACCCTTCTTTTTTAGAACTACGAAATATTTTATGAACCTCTGCCGAAAGGAAAACTGGGGTCCAGTCAAAAACAGCTGTCACAGTACGTATCCAATCCGAAGCTGTCTGAAACGGTAATGGGTCACAACGAATTCATTCAAGTTCAGTTATTCGGGAAGACAAACCGTAATTAGAGTCGACAGCTAATATACTCGGTAATGGTAATGTCCTTATTCGTACCGCAAAGTTCCTGAAAGGTGTTTGCATAAGGAGAACTTTTGTTAAGAGCCATTCCTCCAGTAGGAAGGTGTGGATCCCTATTCGAGCCTGTTTAACTTTCTATGTAAACTTCCGCCGTTGCTTTGAATCCGGAGTGTTAACAGAGTTTAATTGTGATTTAATTTGCAGGCCTTGCGAACACGTGCGCCTCTGAAACGCGAGTAGGCTCCATCCAGTGAAACGCTACTACCTTGTCTAATACTTACTTGAAAGTTTCCCTATTTAATCTGGAAACACAGCGACTGGAGGAAACCAGAAGGAGGTGTGCCGTAACAAAGCTGACTTAACTGGATAGCTCTGTAATTTTCAATATAATTTATTTATGTTGGATAGGTATGTTTATCTACAACGTGTAGTTATCGCGCTTAATAATTTGAAACTAGGCTGTCAATTATTATCAGAAAAAAAAAAGCTCAGCTTCATCAGAGTTTCCAAGGGAACTGTATGTTTAGAAGGATGCCATTTATTTTATTTAAGTATTATTGAAATATTCCTTACACGCATTCTCTAGGTTACCTTTTCTATGCAACGCGGTGTGAATAGTGAATAGTGAACAACGAATAGTGTCAGAAGTGGGATACGTTACATGTTCAAGCGTGCGTACAGTATAAGCTCTTCTTGTTGTTGGTTTTTTTTATTGCATTAAGACTTGATTGGTATAATATCGTTCTTATAAAAGCGCTCTCGTTATCGTCTAGTATCACAACAAAAACTCTTATACGAATTTATTAAAACAGTTGGTGTACTGTTTACGCAGAGGTGAAAAATAACTATCACTTGGAGTGTATAGTTCGCCTAAATAAACAAACCTGATAAATCACTCTGCTTTGTGGATTATGCAAAAGGATCTATTAATCACTTGCTCCGTAATATAGCTGGAGGGTTGATGCTTATTTGAATAACCCTAAACAGCTCGAAAAGCCCAGTCTAGTAAGAGGACGTAGATTTTGCTGAGTGGTTGCACACGGGTAGCCTAGATGTTATGGGAGGCGACAATATCCTCCAGGCTATCTTTGTAATGCCGCGTCGATGCTCATTGCTGTCGATTAGAAATTCCGTTTCCTGGCTGCAATGCTGGTTTGCTCTCCAGTTATTGATTTCAGGTCTTCAGTAAAAGAAAATCATTTTAGGTATAGGATTTCGTTGATGTCAGCAGCTTTTTTAAATTTTATTATAAAAAAAAATAAAAAGATTTGTGTATTATTTATTAATAATTATGAAGAGATTCTTAGCAGGGGTTGAAAACTAACCCTTTATTAAATTATATACAGGGTGTTGATTTTCAAAGCGGGCCATAGGGGATTAGCATTGCGAAAGTGGTTTTTGAGGATTCCTGCTCGCCGTTTAAACTGACAGAAATGGTTTTGGTATCAAAATGAAGCTAAAATTATTGCGCATAACGTTTGACATCAGAAATTAATGTAATTTCACATTGTTTTCTAAAATTCTTCAGTAAAAATTCAAGTAATTGTTAATGTTTAATCACAAAATAGCATGCCTTGCCTAAACAATAATGACGTTTCTACGTTTTAACAATCCAATAATAAAACTTTATAAGTCAGTAAGTAATAATCAAATCTGGTTCTATTTAAAAATGGGTTATACAAACCAAGAAAGAGTCTTTATGGTGAAAACCTACTACAGTGTAGCCAGTTACAGGAGGGTTCGCGATTTATTTGCCGTGAATTTTTTTAATAGATATTATTGGATTGTCAAAACGTAGAAACGTCATTATTGTTTAGGCAAGGCATGCTATTTTGTGATTAAACATTAACAATTACTTGAATTTTTACTGAAGAATTTTAGAAAACAACGTGAAATTACATTAATTTCTGATGTCAAGCGTTATGCGCAATAATTTTAGCTTCATTTTGATACCGAAACCATTTCTGTCAGTTTAAACGGCGAGCAGGAATCCTCAAAAACCACTTTCGCAATGCTAATCCCCTATGGCCCGCTTTGAAAATCAACACCCTGTATGTTAGACATAAATGTTTTTGGTGCGTTATTCGAGTATTTCGTTATTAGCTTAATAAGTACCGGGGTGTATAAGTATTGAGATGTACCTATACTGTAAGTTTCAAGTAGATAGAGAATTCATTTTCGTAAAGAAAAACAAAGCACTGTAGACACATGTTTTTAAATCTTTTGGGCCGAGGGTAATCTCTAAAACGTCGATTTACTTCTCGTAAATGTCGGAGCGGTAGGGAACGTAAAAACTTTTGCCTCAGTGAAAACTTTCATTTAGAAAATCGTCGAGACTTTCCGCTAAAATCTGAAGATTTGGAGAGATTGTTTTTTAAACAAACATTGAGACGATTATCTGCGAGATTGTTTTCGCCACAAATCCAAGGGATAAATATTCATGAAAACGCATTTTCCTGACAGTTTACACTTCAACCGTTCCGTCAAAGTTCTCGTCACTTCAGTCTCTTTTGTTCCTCGTTCAAGTTGCATTCTGTCATGGTAATTTTACATTGTTTTGAAAGTTTTAAAATACAGTGAGGAAATTTTTACATAAATAAAAGTTTTATTGTAATAATGATAATCATGCAATTTAGGAAAAAGGAAATAAAAAAAATAAACTTCTTAATCGACAATATTGTTCACTTAAATTGGGCAAAATAAGGAAATTCCTTCATTTTTGCTCTCTACATCTGTTTGTATTGGTTAATCATTTTTCAGATTCTTCATGAAATTGCCACCACTGAATTATTGAAATGTTTAGAAAGGTTGAGAAAGGAAACTCTGGAGAAAAAATTTGCTGCTTGCCACCCCTAAAAAAGTATGATTAATATAAAATATGAACATCATGTTTCCAAATTGATAGATATAACTTAAATAGCAAAACAAATACGAATCTACTTTTACTCGTCTCTGAGAGATCATTCAGTGAACTTATAAGAGAATTGAACACCAAGAAAAGTCCCCATGATCGAAAAAATTGGTAGGTAACTTCGACGATCATAATGCAACTGACAACCGAGACTTTATTATCGATAATTGGTAGATTTTGGACTACCTTGGGCTTATTACACGTTATATCACGTAAATATCACAGCATGCTTGATTTGTCAGAGCCTCAAAGGTGGTTGCAGTGCTTACCACTTTTGAGGTCCGAAGGTATTAAAATGTTTCATGGTACAATCGATAGGTACAACTACTTTGTATGTTCCTATCGAGTTTCGATCAGGTGAAGCATTGAGCAAGACCGCTACCATCATCAAGATCGCTACCAGAGTTTGCATCAAATAATCAAAAATCACAAAAAAGTTGTGAGAAGTTTTTTGTACTTCATAATACCCCTCTTATATTATTAACCTACACCAAAACTGAGAAAATAACTTCAATAGCTTAGAAGATATTCAATAAAATTGATTTTTTTCCATCAAGTTTAACACCCTGTATCTCCGAAATAAAGCGTTTTAGAGCCCCCCCCCCAACAACCTCCCGGATCTTCACCTTAGACGTCAGGACTTTTGGTGTGTTAACAGCATAAGCACTCTGAGCAAGTTTCTGAAGGAATCGCGCAGGTACTTGCTTACGCAGTCTACACCTCCAGCGGAAAAAAAATCAGTGATGCTCAACAAAGTTATTCATTGAACGTGGCGCAGTATCTCAAACGAAAAAAATATGTTTTTTTCTCCTCCCTTTCCTCAATTGTGTTTTCTGCTTGTTTTTATCATTTCTTGAGAAGTATAAGTGAAATGTGATAAATGAAAAAATAATTTACTAAATTGTGAAAGAGAATTGAGAGAGAAAAAGGAAAAATTTCTTGAATTCAGGGATCCGGCTGCGTATACGAAGGCAATATTGAAAAACAGTCCTACGCAGTATGAAGATGGAGACATTTTGACATCAGACATCCTACTGTGCAAATGTCAGGAAGCTGTTCTTTGCAGCATTGAGAGGAGCTATTTTATCTTACATTTCTTCTTTTCCGAGTCCCATCGTTTTTTCCCCTTCTGGATTAAATAAGGCTACGTTTGAGTCCTTGGTGAACCCATATCAATTTTAATAATTCATTTACAAAAAAAATTACTAAACATGTAAGTCATAAAAAGTAACACATTAGGTAGTAAAAGCAACAATGCTGTCAATACCGTAAGAAATCCTTTTCCATAATCTCGCGTGCAGACTAGACGTATGATCTTATCATGCATCAGCCTCAAAGTCTCCAAAACATTACCAGAAAATAGTTTCATAAAATTTTCATTTGAAATATGTTTTCAGACTAGGAAAATGTAAAGAAACCAGAAACGCTCCACTGATAGAACTTATATGAGCAAGCTATCTGGGGGATCAGTCAGAAGCTTACTGTTGTGACGTCGTATTTTATTCCTTGATGTTGAGCTCTTTATATTTTTAATAATATATGAAGTTATGAAGGACAATACAGCTTTTGATCTGTTTTAAGATTTTTTATACTTATTTATTTTGCAGCTGTTACCATCTAACCATGTAATACTTATAACCGTAACTATGTAGGTACTTCTTATTTTAGTCAATTATACATAGAACAATCATCATGTAGTGTTGATAAGATCTCTAGACTTGGTGACTCGTTAAAATTCCCTTCAATTTCAAATAATTTCCCATGACCAAGCTTAGAGACCAGAATCATCTACCTATTTTGTAATTTTTACAATTTTAAAGGATGTGTAGGGCTAGAGAGTAGTAAATTCTGTTAATGAATTTACCGTGATTGTATTTAAATTTTATTACCTATTTTGAACCGCACATAATCTACTTTGAACTTATGGTGAGTATGAAGATTTATAGATAAGCATACGTATATTTTTACACAAAATACCTACGTATCTCTGCGATTAAAATTCAATCTTGGTGGTAACATAAATTGCTCTGGCCGTACTGTTTACCTTGTATTCAATTATTCACGATATCTGACTGCTCCTAACCGCATCGTAATTCGATTTCCAGGTGGATGGCGCTCGATGGCGGCTAATCAATGTGTCCCCCGGAAGAGGGAATTCACCGCACGCGTTCACTAATAACAGGACTCGCTGACTCCTGGATGTTCATAAATCTACCATGCGACGCTTCCCGGTGTTAATCTTCAGTCTGACTCTAACGTATGGTCGGCGGAAGCCGTGAATGTAAACTAGGACCACTGCTTGCGAGGGTCTTTCCAAGAGAATACCGGGAAATGTCTCTTAGGCAATAGGCTTTCCTATATTGTGAGCTCCTAAGGGAAAGATGGGCCTCGCCTCTTACCTGCCTCTAGACTTTTAATGAATTTTCCTTCTCAGGTCGAATGTTAAGACTACTTTTATCTTTTCAACTCTACCACCTATATTAGATATTTCGATAGGGGGAAGTCTAATAAAGTTTCAAATGTTGTTTGTTCCCAGGAATTATACAAACACGAAAACCATATTTTTAGAATATTATATTGTGTAAGTTTTATGTCCTATTAATAATAGCCCATTATTGACACTAAAAAAGACTAAAATCGCAAAGTTTGTTGTAGTTCTGGGTTTTTTTTTCGGTTGTATGGCCAAGTTAGGGGGGTGTGATTCTAAATTTTCAACCTCGGAACAATTGTGCTCGCTGCGCATCACAGCCTCAGTTTTATAAACCCTGCAGAAATCAAGCTATGACCCTTCCACAATGGTCAATTTTCTCGAAAATTACCAATTGGGTTTTTGAAATAAAAAATTTTTTGTGCTAAATGGAAAGATCATAATATATAAATTTTATAACAAAACTATTTTTTATTTTTTATTTTTCGCAATAATTCAAAAGTTATTTCAAAATAAAAATTTATTTTTGAATCCAGTAGCGAAGATACGCCGACAGCTCCCGAACAAACCCTAGCGCGTGTGACGTCATTATGTTATAGTTTTCACTCATCGCAGTTGACAGTTTATACAGAAGTAATTGTTTTGATCTATTTAATTTTGTTGTCGTTGTTAAAAATATTCAAATTTATATTGAAAATGTCGAATCTCAAAAGTTATCGTTCTTGTTTTGTACCATTATGTACGAATACTACAAAAACAACTCCTGACAAAATGTTTTTAAATGTTCCCCAATAAGATGACAAACGTCGAAATAAATGGTTTCAAGCAGTGCACCGCGATAATCCCAAAACGAAATCAAATTTCTTTTGTTGTGAAGATCATTTCAATGTAAGTGTTTCTTAACACCACTGTTGTTATTAATTATTATTTATCTAAGTATACAAATCAAATATTGTTCTGGGCATACCCGTCCTTTTACAATACAAATATTATGTTACTATTCTGTGGTTGAACATAACCTATAGCTTTGTCGCCGTAACTCTCACGCGATATGTTCTACAATTTATGATATAAATAATTATATTTGATATAATGGAGAATAAATAGCTAATCGGAACCAACTAACAACTCGTTTTTTAGCAATAAGTTTTCAATATTATTGTCTAGTCACGTGTAATAGCCGTAAACGCTGTACTGTTATTGAATAGCTATAACATTATGACGTCACAACTATGGTGACCAATATTGGCGCGTTTATAGTCACGTGATATTTTTTGAAATTTTATCAATTTTTAAATGTTTATAATTAATTGAAAAAATTTATTTTTTAAGTTTTTTGCATTAAATATCAAAATTATTATAAAAAAGTTTTAAAATAAATTAAAAAAATCTATAATTTTTTTTTTCAAAATCCCAATTTAAAGTTTTGTTCCCGTTTGGAGCAAAATATTGGCGAATACCTTACTACTTCTTCCTCAGATTCATCAGAATCTTCCTCAAATTCGGCACTTTTTTCCTCAGGTTTGTCACGTTCCTGAAGTTCGTCTCTTATGATTTTCACCATTTCGAAAAAACTATTTTCTCGATAAGTAAAAATCACTCTATATATGTAAATACGGCAAATAAGTTTTCAAGCAAGCAGACATATTTTTTTGGCTTAAAAGGTTTTTTGACTAGACAAAAATAACAATTTTTCCCATATTATGAGGACAACTTTTTGGCGGTCACTGTATAGAATTGATAAGAAAGATAACTTATCTAACTCAAACAAAAATATTAAATAAAACAAAAAAATTGATCGGGGAGTTGAGTGATTAACCACAAATTAGGTAATTTGAAGTTAGAATTATTCTTATTAACAATTCAACAAGGAATAATTTTTGATAATGATGTACCTAGCTTGTTGTCTATTATTATTTCAACCAGACTGCTTGCGAGTAACCAGGTAGCCCAGGGTTGTCACTACCCTTGTTATGTTTAGCCTTTCTAAGCTAGGACAACTTGCGCTACAGTGTTTCTAGGATTATGTCAGTAATGATATATGAGTATATATTCAGCTTTAATGTAATCGCTTGAAGGCCTAACACTTTTCTTGAACCTAACAAATGAATAGAAATTATATTGAGAAAATTCGATTATTTTTTTCTTCCAGTCATGAATGAGATAGTCAATTTGGTATTTTCACCAAAAATCAGAGTACCGATTATGTCTCCATAATCGGAAGACATGGGATTTCTGCAAAAATGATCGTGGTCTGCTTGAGGGAAAATAGCCAAGCAGTTGGATCCTAAACGTTGAACAGTTCTAGCAATTTCAAAATCGGCGTCATAGGAAGAAATCGACTTCCGTTCTAGAATTATCGGATATTTCCAAAACGGCAAGTAAGCCATTTGAAGAAACGAATATCTATTCTTATTTCTTGGATTTTTGCTCGCCAAAAGATAGGTTTTCATTCATTAAAAAATCAATACCTCCAGTGGTCTGCTTACATGGAAAATAACCAATTGAGCCCTAAAGCGCTAATTTTTTTTTGTGGAATAGCTTCACAAAATTTTAAGGTTTCTTTGAAAGGTCTATTTCTCAAAAATGGCGTCCTACGAAAAAAATCACATACTTCGGTTTCAGAATCATCCTGGTCCAGTCAATAAAGCGGCAAAGGACCCCACATGAGTCATATGGAATCATATGGATCAGCCCTGGGTTAAAATTGCTAAAATTAAATATGTTATTCAACTGTTTATATTTTCTGTTTTTTTTTCTGTTCACTATTATTGGTAACTTCGTTATTATTGCAGCTAGGCTCTCAAAGCTCGGTTACATTAGCAAAAGTGAAGATTTCTTCATATTGTGTCTGCAGAAATTCGAATTAAAATGACCAAAACGGTTTGCGTTCAAAGTGAGTAGTTTATGAGTTAAAACAAGTGAACATTGACATTTTTTGATACTCGCATATTTTTACTAATAAATGGATTTTGATTGGGTGCATTTACATCAAACGCCTTATGAATAAACAGATTTCCTGGAATATTATTCGTCAGAAGACGATTTTTTATGTAAGAATTCAATTTTTTGATCCAAGAATGGATAGTAGGTTTTTTATGGTGACCAAAAATCAAATATCTCCAGAATCGGACGAAAATTGATATTTGAAAAGTTAATCGTGGTTTACTTACAGATAATATTCCCTAAAGAGTTTATTTTTTTGTAAGAAGGACGACAGAAATTAATTGGTTGTTGTTGTATTTTTGAGGGCTATATCTCGAATCGGTATCTTTTTTTGCTAAACTTATTTTATTAAAACTTATTCTACGTCATGCTCTGCTGGACGAAAGCTTGGCTGAACGTGACCAAAGTGTCGCTAACTTGACTTGAGTGGAACATACATTGGACTTGAAGAATGGAAGTCCCTAGACTATAATTCTTTTATAAAGATTTATGAAATTGTGAAATCTGGCATAATGTAAAATAAATTGTATAATGTTTGAAGCTTTCAATACCTATAAAATAGAAAAATGTTACTTCGTTAGGTACGTAATTTGCAGTAAAACCAATTTCAGTTACTGTGAAATTTCTCTAAAAGCAAGCTCGGCATAGCAAAGAAAGAGGAATTTATCTTAGTGCAGACTCAATACATATTCATTTATCAAAAGTACCTAAATAAAGCAGGTATTTTCCAGTAGTTTGTAAGTGAGGCAAATTGAGTTTCTCTGATTAACTCGGTTGGAAGTGGGAAAAGAAATAGGTACAGATGGCAATGGAATTCTTTACTAGGTTCTAGCGGTATAAACGAATGCTTCTAAAAAAAACGAAATAATCTCAGTAATTGCACTAGCGCTAATACTAGCGAGTATTTCCATCCCAGTAATTAAAGTCACACGCACTTACTTATGTTAAATGAAAAATGCATAAGCAAAATTACGTAAATAGTAGGTACCTATGTAATTTTCAAAATTATAAAAGTGTATTTTTTTACATAAATGATCATAACACCTACCATTAATACATTAAAAAAAAATAACACAAAAAGTGATCGTATAAAAATACAACACAGGCATAACATTGCTCCGAAATTGCATCCTTCTCAGGAAATGTGAAGTTTGAATGATCAAGGACCTGTCCAGAAGACAAATGACTATCACCGTGTCCTCCTTAACAGGTGTACCAACTTGACAGATGCATTGTCCCTGGCTGTTATTGAGTGGTCCTTTATTGCAAATTCCCTTCATATCTTCGTCAAAGTGGTCACTGTGGTGTCAGCACTTTCTCACTTGCGTTGACAGGTCGAAATCATATATTACTGGAAACGTTAATTAAAATAAATTTATAGTTCAATCAAGCCAGAGGTCGGCTCATGGATAAATTGATCATTCTAGTTGTAAAAAAAAATCCCTCCGCCGCGAATTCCAAGTGAAGATAAAAAATTGTGTGCAGTGTGCAGTCTGGTTTTTATCTTATATGTGAAATAAGATTAATCGGTTTAAATTAAAAAAAAAGTTTAAAATACTAATTAATACAGATTTAAACAGATATAGGGGTCGTTAATTAAAGGATTTATATAAATTTTGATATCAAATAATTTATTTTTTTCTTGTAGGTAAATTAATCTAACTATTAATAAATACTGGGCGTTATTCAGTTATCTATGATAAGTATAAATTTCTTCATTTTGGTTAGTATTTTCTTTTTAGATTTAGCTTTTTTTAATGATCTAATTTACAAGAGAATTCGACAAAATATTTATGATTAAATTTTACACGTACTTATACCTACTTCTCACGGAAAACTCCCATTAAAAAAAATATAATCAAGAAGTCGAAAAATCCTGGTACTTGTTAATAAATCCTTAAATTTTGAGTCAATTTTATAATTTAATTTAATTTATTTTCTTTGTGGATGTAAAAATTCTTATATTGATTCGGTAATGACGGCATTGTCTATTTTTTAATAGGACATGCTGTATATTATTGTATTTTTCAAGTAGTTTTTGAGTTATAAACCAATGAAAATTGTAATAATTTTTCATTTTGAAAGCAGTGTAGGTACATCGGAAATGACTCCTGAAATGGATCGCACCTAAGTAAAATAATAAAAATATTCCAGCGCTTTAGGAAGACATCGAAGAAACGGCCAAGCTAGACCAGATGTTCAGGGTATTATAAAAGACGCTCTCGACCCGCGTGATGAAGGGAAGAGCTGACCTAGAAACAGACCGCCGGGTGGAAGATTTTGTGGAATCATGAATCAAACAATAACACCTCGCAAAGACAATAGTAAGTCACTAGGTATTACACCCACGAAAATAAAACTTTAATCAATCCATAGGGCGAATTAATAAACTGCAATAGCCAAAAATCCACCATGGTCCCGAAACAGTAAGTAGGTGAAAATGCGAAATGAAAGTTAAGCCGGTGTAATTATAATAGTTAGGTACAATGAAAAGATGACAATGCGTCGGCCGATTTGAAGGAAAATTTAGGTAGTTTAGGTTTAGGACAATTCAGTAAGGTAGCCGCGAGGTCAAATCGCTAAGTCTCGTAATTAAGGAAATATGACAACGGTAAACACAACGTAGGAAAACACAGCGGTCCTATTGGGGGAAACCCAGAGATAAATAGACGATCACAGTGGCTTTTCGCCACAGACCATGGGGCCCGGGTCCTCGGCGTTACACTCCAAATACCGGAAAACGGCTTAAAGGTTTCTATTTTAACTTTTTATGTACTAACCTATGTTGTAGACGAAATTTTTATACAGAGTGACGAAATATCTGATAATTCTCACCACCCTGTATAAAAACTTAAACCATACAGTAGAATAACATGTGAAAAGTTAATATAGGGACATGTAACCCGTTTTGCTGTATTTGGAGCCGTTTCCGATGTAGGTAGTAGGTACTTACACAAAATGAAATGAAAAATGAAAAATTGCGATTTTCACTTATTTGTAACTGAAAAACTACCTTCTTCATTTAAACCGCAACTGTAAAAACCATTATTATTGGATTTTTATTAAAAATTTAAGTTTTTATTCTTATGACTTCTTCAACATCCCTTATAAAATTATTTATTGTCAGGAACAGTTTTATATCAGAGCTGATTGAAAATTTTAGCATTAACTTTTTGATAATTATTATGATTACTACTGCTCCATATAGAAATGAGACCATTACTAATAAATATTATCCTGATGTATCAATAAGGAGTATAGGTACCTGTATCTCCCATCTACTTTGTTATTTGTATCATGAAGCTTTAGTGAGAACGTCTTTTGAGTCTCGTTTGTTATGATATTTTTGAATCAATATTTGTAAGAGGATAATATTTACCCGACTGCGCCAAGCAAGAAGGGATATTATATTCAATTTTCCGACATACACATACCGAAGAGACACAAAAAGCAAATATCTACGGCAATTTTTCAGTCCCATGAAAAGCCGGTAGGTCTCTTAAAGTTCACCCAAGGAATAAGGAATAATAGAAATGCGATTTTTTTTATTTTTACATTATTTGTTTCGAAAATAAAACCGCTGGATTTTTTTGGGATTTATAAAGGTTCCGCTTTAGTCTTCAGCGTTTATGATAAATATTTAAGCAATTTTGATAGAGAAGTTTAAAACACTTTTTAGCTTATTTTGTTCTGTGTTTTTCTAGTAAAAATTCCCATTTTTCTTAATTTACAGAACATTCTTTTTCAGGAATTTCTTCAATTGATGACGTTGTAGTCGCAGCCCCTACTCGTCAGCATAGATTCATGTTGCTTTGGATTAATCTTGCATTGGAACAGAACTGAGACAGAGAGTAGGTATTTCTTATTTATCAGGATAACATGTCCAGATATACCTATAATATGACGTTCTTCGGAACTTTCCAATACTTTTAAGAACACTTGCTCTGATATGTACCTAGTTATTTAATCTTTGAATTTCTAATGTGTTTGATCGGTCCACCGGATTTTGAGAATTCTTCGATTAAACCCAGGGTTGGCAGAGTAATAAACTACATGGAGCAATTTACACTATTTTTACAGGTAAAAAATTACAGGTAGCAAAAATGAAAAAAGAGTTTATTTTTATTTTATTAAAAATGACCTCTATTATTAGAATGAAAATTAGGTATGTATCAGAATTTATCCAAATAACAAAAACAACCAAATATTATTTGAAGGGGAAAAAATAGTTGGAAAAATTCCTGTTGAATGTATTCAGGATTCTAGTCTTGCATAATGCTGCCGTCGAGGCCTTCCCTACACAACCTTTTCGCTTAGACTTTTTATGTGTTCCCAGCATTTCTTTAACGGAAATTAAAATTTCAGGGAATCAAAAATGAAAAGGGGCTGCCCCTATTTTTGTTAATAACGCTTTTAGCAAGCAATTAGAAGTGGTAAAAATCGAAATCAGTGATCCTTTTAACCTTATCAAAATCTAATAATTTTAGGTTACAAGAAACGAAACCTCAATTTTCTTCTTTTTCTTTTCTCTCCGCTCTGTGAAAATGGCTATACTGGAACTGGGCGAAGCTCTTGGCCTACTCAGCCAGTTTTAGGTATAACTGCTTTTTAGCTTTCCAATGATTCATCTCACCAGCCCATTCCACTTCTTCCAATCGCGTCGCTCTTAGCGTTGCCGTACGCAACTTGTTACAAATAATATTTTAAAATACTAATTTTCTGCATTAAGTCAGGTCTTTGATCAGGATAGGGTTTTTTTCCCTTTAAATGTCAATAAAATGAAAAAAACTCCACCCTGACCAAAGACCTGACTTACCGAGCGTTATCCTCTCAATAATAATTAATTGTAACGAGAATGCCGGCCGGGCCTAGTAGTAATATTTTTATTTACAATACGTAATTATGTATACGTAAACAGACGAGTTGCATTTTCCTTGGCCAGAGCAGCAGCTGTTTGTCTGAGATTGTCTGCAGAACGTAGTAAAACGAATAGCATGTGGCAACGCTGAGAGGAGTCAGCCTGTCGCGAGCAGACAACATGTAGTGGGGGTAATAGAGGGGTATTTTGGAAAGCTAAAAAGCAGTATTACCCAGTTTTAAACTAATTTTTAAGGAATTTACATTTTTTACTATTTGACATTTTTGACTTTTGACTACTTACAGTTGTTTACGTTTTTTACGCCACCGAGGATGTTATTTCACATTTTTTTGACAGGTGGTAAGAAAATCAGGTGCGAAGAGTGAAGGTCAGTCAGTGAGTCAGTGTCAGTACTGCCAGTAGTGTCAGTACTCCCTCCGTACTCGCGCGGTGAAGTGATCCGGCCTAGAGAGCTCGGTACGCGAATTTCCACCCTTTTAATCCTTTTTTTTTAATTACTAATAACTAGCTTTCGTTATTCAAAACTAGTGTTAGTGTATACAGTGTAGTAGTACAGTAGTAGTAGTGTGTGAGTAATTTTATACAGTGTTGAGTAAAGCTCACTGTTTGAAACCAAGTGAGACTTTTCTTTTGCAAGCCGGTAATCCTCCACTTTACGTCGCCGCCATAATGCGCGTGCGCGGAATATCAGATCAGCTGGCAGTTTAGAACACCAAATGCATGCATAGTTGCCAGCTTTATTTACAATACCTATATTTGAGGGATCTACCTATTATCAAATAATTAACTTTTTAATCTTGATATTCAGGTCTTTGGTCAGGGTACGTTTTTTTTTTCATTTTAAGGACATTTGAAGGAAAAAAAACCTACCCTGACCAAAGACCTGATTTATAGTGATCCGCATTTTTTTATTCGACTGGCCAAAATTTCCTTAAAATGAAAAAAAAACCTACCCTGACCAAAGGACCTGACATAAAATGTGTTTTTATTATCATGCATTAATAATAATTCGTTGATTATCAACAAGGTAATTCATTATTATCAAGATTAAAAAGTTCATTATTTGATAATAGATCCTGCAAATAAAGATAATGGCAACTATGCATGCATTTGTTGTTCTAAACTGCCACCTGACCTGATATATTCCGCGCACGCGCATTATGGCGGCGACGTAAAGTGGAGGATTACCTGCAAGCCAACGGTGACGTGGAGCTTCCGTGTGCTAATTAACGGATTTTATAAAATATTGCGTTTGTCTGTACGAGCTAGTAATTATTGGTAAGTCGTTATTATTTCAGATTATATCAATTTCGGTTTTATCATTGATAAAGCCGGAGCCAAATATATTCCAAGAGAATCCACCCCGCACTATAAATTTTTTTGAATGTAATGGGGGCTAACTGGATAGTATCCTGTATCAGTACTAACGACGAACGTCACATATTGACGATACCTGACCTGACCTGACTTTGCTCTTTATAATTGAAGAGAGGGTCACTCGTCAGCCCCTCGAATTCTGAGGTTTAAATTGGTTTAATTAGATTCAAATAAAGGAGGAGGCCGTATAGGTAGTAGTAGTAGTATGGTGGGTTGGGGTGGTACACCCCAAGCGACTAGGCCACCGAGGGCCCTTTTCGCCGTCCCCGAACCACGGTGAATCTCCAACTCGAACCTCCCCGACCTTTTAATAAAGGCCAGAAGGTTGTTGTATGAGAGGAGTTTCATTTCTTCCTCTTGTAGCTCCTCAGACCCAAAGATGTTGAGCCTGAGGTTGCTGTATACCTCGCATACGCCTACATAATGGTGGGAGTCCTCGTCATCCATTCCGCATTTAGGGCAGACCGGGTCCCGAGTGACCCCTATCACTTGCAGATGTCTGTTCAGACTGCTGTGACCGGTGAGAGCCCCGACTAGTAGTCTGAGTTCCTTCCGGTTCATTCTGGACATGCTGGTCCATCTGTTTCCGATCGAACCAAACAAGAAACAGCCTGACCTGCGTGCAGCCTGGTGCTGTTTCCCAGTGGTTCTCTAAACCCTTGCGAGTCCATTCTTTTATAGATTCTTTGAGAAGATTTTTGGTCAGACCCAGGACGGGCTCCGGCCCACAAAAGGTTTCGTCGCCGTATAGGTACATCACTGTAATAATACTGGACATAACGCTAATGTATTGGAAACAACCAATTTGCGTTACTTTGCAGAACTACCAATTTGTTGCTTTAATTAATTAATTGGTAATCCTGTAGAAGTGGTACATGAGATTAGGAAAATAATACGCATGCCCCCGTGAACAGCTGATTATCATGCAGTGTTGCCAGATTCACTGGTATTTAACAACAGACGGGTATACGATGAAGTTAATAAGAATTACTATTACAAGTTCATTAATTAGATATCAAGTGAGAGGAACATAGTTTAAGTTTAATTATATGAAATTTATACAGGGTGTTGATTTTCAAAGCGGGCCATAGGGGATTAGCATTGCGAAAGTGGTTTTTGAGGATTCCTGCTCGCCGTTTAAACTGACAGAAATGGTTTTGGTATCAAAATGAAGCTAAAATTATTGCGCATAACGCTTGACATCAGAAATTAATTTAATTTCACGTTGTTTTCCAAAATTCTTCATCAGTAAAAATTCAAGTAGGTAATTGTTAATGTTTAACCACAAAATAGCATACCTTGCCTAAACAATAATGATGTTTCTACGTTTTGACAATTATTTTTGTCCATATTATCAGAATGTAACGTTAAACTAAGCAACGTTTACATTTTACAATGCTATACTCTATTCCCTATGGCCCGTTTTGAAAATCAAAACGGTTCCTGTATGTAGGACAAGTAATTTTAAACTGTTAATTCTACTAATACTGCGATATAGGTACTTGCCCATTTTCACCTATTGTCGCCTAAATAACTATATCTATTTTTGGTTAATTTTAAGTAGGTAGGTACCTATACAGGGTGAGTCATTGATATGGGAAAGCTCGATTGCACCTACACCATTGAAGATATCGAAATGAATCAAAAAGTGCTGTAAATGGGAGGGTAAAGTGCAGTTTGTAAAATTATTTTCAGATGCACAGGATGGCCCAATATCGCTGTACGCCATACAACTTTGTAATTTTAAATAGGACACCCTCTATTTTATTACATCTTCAGATTATTTGAGAAAAGTCAAAAAGAATGGTTTGTAAAGTTGAAGTTTGTAATGAGCGATTTATGAGTTATAAACAAATGAAAATCGCGATTTTCCATTTTCAAAGCAGCTTATATTGAAAACGGCTCGAGATATGGAAAAACGGTTTACATGTTCCTATCTTAACTTTTCAAGCGGTATCCTATTGGATGGATGAAATTTTTATACAGAGTGGTAAAATTTTTATTATTTTCATCACCCGGTATGAAAATTTCAGCTACATGATAGGATACCAAATGAAAAATTAAGATAGGAACATGTAAGCCGTTTTTCCATATCTCGAGCCGTTTTCAATATAAGCTGCTTTGAAAATGAAAAATCGCGATTTTCATTTGTTTATAACTCATAAATCGCTCAATACAAACTTCAACTTTACAAACCATTCTTTTTGACTTTTCTCAAACAATATGAAAATGTAATAATATAGAGGGTGTCCTATTTAAAATAACAAAGTTGTATGGCGTACAGCGATATTGGGCCATCCTGTGTATCTGAAAATAATTTTACAAACTGCACTTTACCCTCCCATTTACAGCACTTTTTGGTTCATTTCGATATCTTTAATGGTGTAGGTGTAATCGAGCTTTCCCATATCAATGACTCACCTTGTATATAGGGACCTGGCGGCTGACCGTTTTGCTGATTTACCTTCCACTAAGTCAGGTCTTTGGCCAGGTTAGGTATTTTTTCCCTTGCCCTTACGGCTTTTTACATATGTCATCTATATTTTATAATTTACTTACTTGTATTTGAAATTTCAGGGAAAAAATACCTAACCTGACCAATGACCTGAGGCATACGAGCCAAGTCCCTATACTTAAAGATTAACCTATTTTTGAATAAGTAACACGTGTTTCAGTAGTTTTTCGCCCAGATAACGTATAAAAAATAATAACAGCCAACGGTTCCCTAAAGAACTGCCTGAAATTGCGTTTTAGCCACAGAACTTTAACGCCATTGCAGTCTGACAACACTGTCCCAACCGTTAAAGTGAACGTTGTCAGATTGAAATTTATCACAACAAAGTAAATAATTATTTCTGAATCTGACGGTCTATTTGAAGTATTTTCAATAATAATTCAATGAAAGATAACAAAATTATACCTTATCTGGGCGAAAAACTACTGAAACAAGTGTTATTTATTTAAAAATAGATTTTTATTAACTTAAACTATGTTCCCCTCACTTAATATCTAATTAATAAACTTGTAATAGTAATTCTGATAAACTTCATCATATACCCGTCTGTTGGTAAATACCAATGAATCTGGCAACACCCCATGACCATTAGCTGTTCACGGGGCATGCATATTATTATATTTACTATTTTCCTAATCTCATGTATCACTTCTATAGGATCACCCACATTTTCTAAGGCTCACGTGTTGGTATTGCTGGCAATGTATTGAACAATGAGAAAAACGGTTCACTGGTACCTAGGTATACTAACTTTTCCAATTCTGTTTAATGGAAATGACACTACTAACACAGAGTGGTAAAAAAACTCAAAATTTTCACCACCGATTTTTTTAATGCACAAAAATGTTCGTTAATTTGATGAATCTTGCCGCTAATTTTCTCAAATTGGCGACCCTTTATTGATGTAAATTTTCCAACCATTTGGAAACACTGCCGTTTTTGCACAATTTTTTTTTACCCCTTTCCATAAATTTTATTAAGTGCGTTTTTTTATTTTTGAACTCTATTTGAACTTTATTTTTGAAAAAACATGACATAAATTAGCCACCTTACCTAAAAATCAAAAACATGGGGAAAGGAAGAACTGAGGACATATTAGAACAAGTCTTCAGGAAAATGGGCAAAACAATTGCCGTTAATAAGGAAATGTAACGTCCCTAAAATTGGAAGAGCATGGTCGGCAGAACATAAATTTTATAAAACCACAATTTGACGCTAATTAAATGCACTAATTAAAATTTTGATGCTCCATTTTTTTCTAAAAAAAAAACGACATGTTCAGCCAGCTTTAGATAAGCTTGCAGAACATGAGTTCAAAAATGCCTGAATCAGCATGATATCCATGTCAAAATGCTCGAACAATGAAACGCTAATTAAGTGCACTAATTAAAAATTTTGAAAATTTGTAGCATTTTTAAGTTTTGAAGAATTCCGAAGTTTATAAGTTGCCGAGTTTCGAAATTTTAAAAATACTGAGAAGTTATGAAATTTTCAGTTAGGAGATTTTAAAGTTTTGCGTCACTTTCGAATGTTAAGTTTTATAGACTTAATATTTATATAAAGTTCTCTAGTTCCGGAAATTTTGAAGTTTTTGAGCTCTGGTCGTTTTTGAATTGTTGCGAAGTTTGAAATGTTTTAAGTTCTGGAAGTTCTGGAGATTCGAAAATTTTGATTATTGAAAAAGATTGTGGAATAGTTTCCACCTTGACCTCTTTACGTAAGTCTTCGACCTCAATGAACACGAAGTTTCCTGCAATAATAATAAGAAAAATACTGTCAAAGACCAAACAGAGACAGTCAAAGGTTTTTGGGGCCCGGGAAAAAATAAATTCGGCCCCCCACCCCTTTTCCAAAAAAATGTTGAAGATATCAGGCAAAAAAAATTTTTTTAAAGAAAGAAATTTTCTTTGGGGGAGCCTAAAGTTTAAAATTCGTAAAAAAATTTATCACATCGTTGGAATTCGCGAAACTTCTAAGCTTGCTTCTAAGTTTTAAATTTTGGAATTACTCAGAATTTCCAAAATCTCCGAAATGTCAAACATTTTACGAGACATTTTATAACTATAAAAAGTTAAAAACTTGAAAGGTTTACAAATTCTTCAAAAACGTTTTCCAAACTTAAAAATTGCAATAATCGCAAAATTCCCAGAAATTTCGAAAGTTTTAAACTCCCATTCATACATTTAAAACAATTTTTTTTGAGTTCCTAAGCTGTAAATCTTTGAATTGTTTCCTAACTTCAAAACTTAAAAAATTGAGAGAACAAAAAATTAAGAACATTCTGAACTGAAAAAATCTTCAAAACTACAAAATCATACTTGAAAATTTAGAAATTTCAAAACTTGAAAAATTTTCAAAAATGCCAGAGGCACTAGAATTCTGAAAACTTCCGGTTGAAGACTTCAAAATTCCAGAAAACTCAAAATTTTCGAATCTCCAGAGCTTAAAACATTTCAAACTTCGCAACTTCAAAAATGCTTAAAACTCCAAAATCATGAAACATAGATTCCTAAAATTCAAAAACGACCAGAGCTTCAAAAAATTCAAAAACTTAAAAATTTCCGGAACTACATTCCAAAGTGACCAAAACTTTAAAATCTCTTAACTGAAAATTTCATAACGTCTCAGAATTTTTAAAATTCCGAAACTCGGCAACTTATAAACTTCGGAATTCTTCAAAACTTAATGCTACAAATTTTCAAAATTTTTAATTAGTGCATTTAATTAGCGTTAAATTGTGGTTTTACAAAATTTATGTTCTGCTGACCCTGCTCTTCCAACTTTAGGGACGTGGAAAACGTACCTCTTCCATGCATATTTCCAGTGTTTCTTAGGTATAATATAGGTACTTTTATTTGGTGTACGTTTGATATAGAAAATTATATAGAACATCTCTTTATAGACTGAATAAAACCGACGAAGTTTCGAAATCCCTCTTTCCCCACTGACTTGTGGCTAATTTGATCATTGTTTTTAGCAGACTCGCTTCATATTATTGCTGTAATTGAACAATAAAACAGTGTTACTCGTATCAGAAGTTGGGTAATAAAAACGTATTTTTTTAATAACCAGTGAATTGACTGGAACATGAAAACATTACATGTATTGCAGGTGCATGTAAAGAATATGAATAGCATGAAATTTTTCTTTTATGTATTCAAAAACATTCCCTGTTTTGTTTTCTCTCTAATGAATTTAAACTGAATTAACGGTTAACAATGAAACTCTTCACTTTGCTCGTTTAAATCCTCATTCAAAATTACTCACTTTTACAGAACACAAGAATAATCAAATTTTAATTAACTGTGGAATATTACAGTAGAATTTATTGGCATAACAATTATTATTTTAGACTTCTCTGTAGCTTCAAATATACCAAATGATAGCCAGAAAGTATAACAAAAAGGTAAAGTAAAATTAAACTAGCAGTAGGTAAATAAAAAACAAAAATCACATAATCGTTATCATGCCAATTTTAGCCTTCTTACAATGTTGTCCCTCTTTTAATATAATCATGCATTTATAGGTACATAGATAAAAAAAAAAAAATTATTTGAAAGCCAAAATTATTAAATAAATAATTTTGGGCATAAACGAAATACCAGTATTATTGTATTTAGTGAAAATAAGTAAAATAACAGAATGATTTTTTCAAACGCATTGCAGCTTTAATATTTCTTGAGGAATTTTTCCGACGATATCCTTTAAAAACGTAGGAGAACATAATCTAGAAATATATTAGCCAGAGATTTCCAGCATTTTCTTTAATACACAAAACTCTGAAATTATCAACAAGAAGACGAATGAAGTCCATCTAAAAATATTCTACCCTAGACGATACGGAATGTATGTCATCAACACACTACCCCACGATATGAATTATTTATTGTTTTCATAAGACTAAACTCTTGATATTCATAGAAAAATTGCGTGTTGAATTTTCATGGCCCTTTTCATAAGTACAGAGCGCCTGATTTATTATTCATTCGTATTCGGCGTGCCGGGAAGTTCTGCTTTCCAGTGACATGCTGCTGCAGTGATCGCTTATTAGACAGGAAATGTTCGCCGAAAATGTAAAAGAGAGAAATCTGTACATATACTTACATAGATCTATAGAATAAGAGACCAGAACTTACTGATCATCTGAGAATATAGATTTTTAGATATTATGTTTTTTTTTTAGGTAGGTTAAAATCGTTAAAACCTACTTAAAATTGTCACAAAAATTAGTTATTCAAGCAATATGGAGAGAGAGAAAATGTGTGTTTGTCTTATAATGAATGCTCTTCCTTCTTTAGCAATTTCTTTAAGAGGATCTTGGAAATGAGAATCAAATGAGAACAATTAGAAACAGATAATGAAACTGCGGAAGAAGTAATCATTTTAAGAACTTAGCTTGATAAGATTGATACACTAATTTTGGATGGCTCCATCATGTTCATCTCTTCGTCATTAAACGATTGCATGAAATTTACCTTATTAAAAGTTGTAGTACTAGTGGTTTCCATAAATTACGGCTTATTTTTTAACTTGTTTCATGTAATTGGTTTTTCTTGGGTATTATTTCCTTCTAATTTTCATACTATAGTCCAGTCATTACCTACGTCGGAAAAAAACGGGTCAGAAATGCAAGTGAACTGAGAAAGCTGATTTTTTGATATTGTGTGAGGGGGCGTTATAAAAGCTTTACTTGACATTGTCGACCAAGATTTCCTACTTATGTGGATTCTCCTTCATCTTGAAAAAAGTGCTGTTTTTTTTAAATAACTCGGATCTTCGTCGAGATACGAAAATTATGACGGGATACTTATTTTTTGATTGTTTTACGCTCTACAATTTAGGTCATTCACATTTTTCACCTACCTTTAATCGCTGTTGAGATATCGAACAGTAGAGTAAAAAATTGAGGTAGTAACCTTCAAGTTCTTTGTTCTGAGGACCGTACCTGTTTAAAACTTTACGCCGCTATTTATATTAGGTTCATTTTTCAATGAAGGGAATATACTCCAAAGAAGCAGAGAAGAGGGGGCACAATAGATCTGTAATAGGTCACAGCGCATCTGACGCCCTCAATATCAATATCAATAGGTTCATTTTTGCAGAACTATTAAAGATTGCTGTCAGAAACTCCAGAACTCACATTGTGTTTGATTTTTAAAATATTTGAACCATCATGTTTACTTGAGGCATGTGTTATTGTGACATTTAATGTAACGGAACTTAGTTACTTGCAGTAGCCTCGGCGCTGCTAGCATGAAAACAGTTTTTACGATATTAGATTTATTTTTGCAGAACTATGTTAAATTTGTATCAGGAACTCTAGAACTATTCGTCTAGAACCGAAATAACACCCGGGAACTGTTGCACTCTCAATTTGGGGTGCGGCACGAAGTTAGCACCACTTTTTTGTTTTTTAAGAAAATAATATTTGGGCTTGAGAACTATTACTGCACCCCTCTCAGAACTATAGAACTATGCTAAAAGAACTAAGAACTCATGTCAAAATTTGGGGTGCTTGACTTTGGGGTGCCAACTTAACACGGGTTGCAAAAAGATATTTGAAGATGCATGTGGGTGTAGTAAAACATGTGAAAAAATTTCAGTTTATGATTATCGTGAAATGCGTTAAATAAATATGACACTTTATTTCACTCGTTTTTATTCTATGCACTCTTGATGATAATCAAACATTTTATGAACTAAGAAAGATGTAGAAAAGTGAATTTCCTAAATCACTCGTAGATAATTTTTTTAATCATTGTAAGCTGACTACTTTTCCTCATAATATAATATATCAAGCTCCAGATTAAACCGCTTAGCATAGAGAGTTGACTTTTTCTCCAAAACCGTTGTTTTGGAATAGTATATTGTGAAACAAGTGCGGAAAAGAGAAAATTTCTCACGAGTGTGAAATTTCTTTTCCACACGTGCTACACACAGTACTTTTCCTACGACCACAATTTAACAGATTAATTATTTAACAAATTTAACACATAAGTTATTTTTTCTGACAATGCTCTGCTTTTATGACCTTTTCTCCAATTTATGAAATGTTTACAAGCAGATTCGTATTTTTCTCTCGAAACTACAGGTAGCAAATTCAAAGAACACAAACCTGCTTGTTTTCTGACTTCAGGTGGTGTATTTTCTGCTTCAGATTCAGGGGAATCACAATCCATTATAATGATAGGTAACTAAAGTTTATTTTTTCAGACTACCTAGGTAGGTATTATTTTCAATTCTACCAATGACTTTTTAATATTACTACAGGGTGTTCTACAAGCTCTATGACAAACTTTGACAGATGGTAGGTTGCTTGATTTTAAACATATTTTTTTTAATAAACATGGGTCCGATTCGTTTTTGTTTAGAAGTTACAAGCATTTAAAGAATCGTAATTTTTTCAGTGCAACCAGGAAGTGACACTAAGTCGCTATGTCACTAAGACACTATGTCAACCAATGTACACTTATAAAATATACACTTACTTCAATGAAAAACGTAGGCTGATAAATAGAAATATCGGTTGTTATGACAATAATAATTGTTAGTGTCATTTTAATTATTTATTAGATATTTCGTGTGAAAGTTATAAATAAAAAATGCATTTATTCTCGACTGAGGAATATGCAGATATTGTGTTTGTATATGGGTATTCCAATGGTAACGCCAGACAAGCTGCTCAAGAATACCGACGCAGGTATTCAAGCTGAGGGTGGACATTTCGAACAATTTTTATAGTCTTAAGTTTTGTGATTAACATTTAATTTAAATTTTTATTGTTGATTGTTAATAAAGGTTAAATGCTTGTAACTTCTAAACAAAAACGAATCGGACCCATGTTTATTAAAAAAAATATGTTTAAAATCAAGCAACCTACCATCTGTCAAAGTTTGTCATAGAGCTTGTAGAACACCCTGTATTATATACTGTTAAATCATTGAATTCTACCGACAATATTATTATTATTTATTATTAGACTCCGTATAAACTAAAAATAAGTGACGTGAGCGTGGACACGTGGTAGATATGCAACTTCCACACAACGCAGGCGCTGTGCGTCGTCGATTGAAATTAGTAGAGGTGTGCGAGTTATTTTCACGTTCGTGAATTTGATTTGAACGCTACCAATGCTGTTATTAGCGATCAACTCGTAAATTTTAATAATTACTGCCACAAGAGAATAATGAGTATATGTTATAGTCTTGTCGGGTTCTATGTTATCCCATTTGTGTTTATTTTATTACCTTGAAGCTTTAAATGAATAGTTATTCCATTAACAATAAGTAACAGTTGAGTTCTCACTTCTCAGTTACCGCCCATCACTATTGTTTACATTAAAACTGTACGGAAACGATTTTTGGCTATGCCTTATGTCACTTTGTCGCACAGTTTTGGATACGTGAGAAATCTTCTAGTTTGCGCACAAAAAACGATGCGCAGAGTAGTGTTTTGTATAGTGGTCGTAGGAAAATTTCTTTCCGCTTTTAGTCCGATAACGATAACGAAAATCGAATCATTGGAAATGTGAAATCAAATTAGTTTCTCTACTTTTAACACTTCTATATCAATAAGAAACATTTGTTATCAATAGTTATAAAACCATTTAACAATAAAACTGAATTAATTATTACAAACATCAAATATCGTACCTACACTTTAATACGGAAACGACACAGTTATTACTTGAAGCAACGAAGGACGACTGAATTTTTCAAACCCTTGTCAAGTAAGAATCAATTTTTTTATATCCGCCGACATCGTCTCGGAGTCTAATGAGACGAGCCTAATAGTAAAAAGATCCAGAGACTAGCGGGGAGAATAAGAGTGATGGTCGTCATTCACTTCTCAGTGCTACTTTGCATAAAGAGGCGGATTTATTGACAGCGATCGGAATAATCCCTACAGCCTGGCGCTCAGATTCCCAGGGGAGTTAATTTTGTTCACAATTTATCCCCTCTTCCATAGTCCTATTGGATTTCAACAGAATAAGAAAGTTACGTTACTGCGATTTATACTGACTATGACGAGAAAGCATCACTCGTGGATTCGCTTATTGTGCGAATTAGGTAGGTATATGGGTTACAGACGTACTGGAAAGAGAAAATTTACAATGCATAAAGTTTTATTATTATAGTCGCGAATTAAAAGTTGGTAGGTAATAATTATTCTAATGCTACATGAAAATATGATGGAACGTGCAGTGGTCTTAGGCTGGATAAGCAATTTTCCTTAAAAGTTTAGGTATGACGGGCTTTTGTATTTCAAGAAATTTGATTAAACGTGTTCGTTTCTAGGCAATGAGAAAACTCATACTTATTAAGTGGGCAGTAAAGAAAGCCCAATTTCATGAAGTATTAAGAAGAATATTCCATTTTGAAATAAACCTGTGGAATAAAAAAAATCATGGTCATCATTATAGCTTGAGTTTCTTCCAACATCAATCAAGAAGTGGATTTGAAAGATTAGTTGAATCTTTGTTGAAAATAAATTAAAAATGGTACAGAAAGAGAAAGAGCTAAAAAAAAGAAAAAAAACATTAACTTTCATAATGAACTCGTGAAAGCTGCGGTAAGTTATAAATTTTAATTTATACCTACGGAATGCATTTCCCTACTACAATATTTTGTAATTAACCACAAAGGTTACAATTGCTGATTAGAATTGACACCTTTATTCTAAATAAATCTAGGTACCATTAAACTTTGAAAGCTTCGAACAATGCAGTCCATAATCAAATAACACATTCACAAAGAGTAAATAAATCCTGCAAATTCAGCCGACATGTCCTCTCGCGGGCTTTAATTTCCTATGTAATTATTGAATTACAAACCGAGCTTGCTGGAAAATTGTGTAGTTTTCACGGAAACACACGACTTTTTGTACTGCAGGCTGAAATTTCCGCCAAGTCGACATAAAAGTGCGGTGAAACCTCTGTTATGCGTACGTCAGGAGTCCCGCGGTATTACTATTTGTCCACCTGTTACAGTCGCAAGGCCCCATTCATATTAAATGGCCCTCCCACACTAGCTTTCTGGAGGACCATTTATATTTGTCAGAGTTCAGAGCTCTCTTGTGTAGTTTCCGTGAAGCAAGATTCTGTGAGTTACCTGGAACTTCACGAAACCGACCTCTGGTTGCTATTGCGGTTTCGCTCTATTTTAAATTTTAATCACTTGGCAGTAAATTTTCTTGAAAGTTACAGTTATATCGTGTATATATCTTTCATGAGGTTAAGTGAGTCGAATTAATGTTCATGAGTTTGGTAGATACATTGAACCGTTACATAGGAAGAGGTGAATAATGTGGTAATCAGGTAAAAGTGAATAAGTAATGTTCGAGCTTTTTATTAAGCATTCATTATCCGAACTTATGCCGTTTTTAGGAAAAAGTCTCGAAAAACTTGCCGTTGTCTTTGATGCTTTATGACGTATTATTATCGCGACAATTTTGGTCGTTACATCTAAATGGAAAATTAAAGTTCATTATTGAAACACCAAAAGGTGTGATTCACCATAATCTCCTTAAAAAAGGCAAAGGGGAACCTCGACAACTGAATAGACTATATAGACGAAGACGACCGTCGATGTGACCGATGTAAGGGTAAAAACATAGTAGAACGACGAGACTAGAGGCACAGCGACGAGGTAAGCGACGATATAAGCGACGAGACAGGAGACATGCACATAGTGAGGAGACAGAAGTTGCGATTTACTGCTTTGACTTTCCAAACTCAATTCAGTATGAACAATGTTCTCCGACAGTGAAGATGAAATTTTATTCGATAATGACGCGCTTCGCGGGCTTATTATTATTGCAATGGGAAGTTTGGACAGAACTTATCCTGTACATCCTATTAATAAAGTACGCAAACGGTTTGGACACACATTATTTTCTGAGCTCAAGCAGCAACCAGACCGATTTTTTGAATATTTGAGAATGGAAATTGCGAAAACTTAAAAAGAATGCAGCTAGATCCGTCCAGTATCAACGCGATAATAAATCCAATTTTTATCTCGACGCGCATCGCCTCGCTTGTCTCGTCGCTTAGTATTGCGTCAACCTCTTCACTATGTTTGGCTTCATCTATGTTTTTACCCTAAGGAATCAGATGGAGTCAAGCGTCAAGTCTGCATGAATTCAGAGGAACAACCGGAGAAATGACACACCTTACTTCCCCGCGTCTCATTTTGAATCCCATTTTTCCAAGGTAGTTAATCAGTTTTGGTTCGATAAGCGCTCAAATTAACACTGTCAGTTTTAACATTAAGACCCTCTTAATTTCGTCCACCAATATTCGTTTTAAACATTTCCCATTCAAGCCTAACTAAGTTTGGATACCTCTACTATAAATTTGTCTGAGCATCGACAACACAAGACACAAACCTTTCTTTTTTTATCGAAGGTTTTGAAAATGGAACACTAAACGCTCTTAAAATTACAGACCTTCATCTGTCAAAGTTTTTCATAGATCTTATAGAACACCCTGTATTTGCCAATCGCGATACATATAGAGTTTTACAGGGTTCATTTCTGCGAATGCTGACAAGTTCTTGATGACAATTCCAGTGATATAGTTGGGATCGTTGGCGGCGAATGTTGCGGGTGCAATTCAATATGTCGTAAACAGGAATCACCGTTCGCAAGTTCCAACTCTACAGGTTGACAGTTTTGACGGGTACATTAAGTAAAGAAACAACTATCGATCGGCCACATGTCGACGCATCTTATCGCTCCATCGATCTCGCCGTAATGATTCCTCTTTCCGCGAGCTGGTGCTTTGTTCCATCTGTGTGAATGGCGACGCCACAAAGAACCACTTAAATTGCTTTAAAATTGGAGCCTTAGCCATTTCGAATGCCTCCATTATGATGCAAAAATGGAATCTAGTGAAATGGCAAACAATGAGATCTGACACAATGCCGACGGTCGCGTTTGTTTTATACTCTGTAATTCTATTCAGAGGCACGATATGAAATTGATAGCGTTATTATGAGAGTTTTCAAAGTGTCTCGTTATGAAAAGAAATTTAAGGGTTCAAGTTTTTATTTCTCATGGATTAATGAGAGAATCTGTTTCTGTTCGCAATTCTTTTTTATTTATTTTGATGACCCTTTTGCTCTTTATTTACCTGGCAAGACTTACTTTATTTGATTTTTTTGCTTTACGTACAATAAATGACTGAAACTGACTTCAAAGGGAATATCGTGATTTAGGGGTCCAACGTATAAATTCAAAGGAATCTAAAAACTCATCGTCACACAGAATATCAAATTATAATTTCCACATGCATATAATACGTCTGAAACACATAATAAATTTAAATTACTAATATTTGGAAATGATATATAATAATTATTTTTTTAGCGCGCTTCGACTTTCTTGAAACATGCGTGTATCATGGTATCGACTTCGGGATCTGTCAACTGCGTGCTTCCTTTCGATCTCTGTGGCTCTCACCTGCCGTTATCAGCAACTACAAACTGTGAAAATTTGTCGGCACTTGAATGAGAAAGTAGTCGTTAACGGGCTGGAAAAATTTCTGTACTGTAGTACAACTGGTTAAAGTCGACTGTTATACGATAAGCCGACTGTTGCTTATCGTAAAGTAAATTTTCAGAGGCGATGCGCAAAAAATTCTATAATCTCGTTCACCAACTTGACTTCCCTGTATATTTTTAAGTTCGCCTTTGCAAAATTATTTTTGGAGCAAATTGGAAGAAAATATTTTACCCTCAATTGTGGGGGGTTGCCTAGATGCCCCCCTTTCTTCTAAAATGTAGAAATTTGAAATCGCTCAGGCAAATCTGGACAAGAGGCCGTAGCCGCTCAGCATAACGCGCTGATTCCCTTGTTACTTGATAAGACTGACTTTGAGTAGGGGTCTAACTATGTATGAAAACCTGATTTTCATAAAGTCATGAAAGGTATTACCTGTCTACTTGAATAAAACCTTCCAGAACTTCGAACGTACCGGAAGAAGAAAAACCGCGAAGGATGAAAGTGATCCTTTGATCGGAATACAGTGCTTTCTATCTTGCTCCTCAGCATCAAAAAACGGGGGGAGAATGTAACATGCTGTCGATTACTTAATTGTATCTTTAATTTTTTATATTCGATATGAAACAAAAATGTCCAAGTATCTCTAGTAGGTGATCAAATTCTGAAGATTTTATTACAATCTGAAAAATTTTTAGTAACTAGTAAGTAGTTCAATTTTTTTTGTGTGTTTTGAAAGATTTATTTTTGATATTAAAGCCAATAAAGACAATCTTTGCTGCATTTTTTATAGTTTTAGTTGTGTATTAGATAATATCAACGAACAGAATCTATAAGATTCTAAAGTTTGATCGCTACTGTCAATTTCCACAAGCTGAAATTCTAGTTACGTTCAAGACCGTTGCAGTGTCGTGTTTTATTATTTAAGGCTCCTATTTCTAAATAGGTATGGTCTGGAGTTATGATAAAGGCAAGCACTTGTGATATTAAACGTCATGCTCGACGTAAATGATAGCACTTTTATTTTGTGACGGCGTCTTGCTTGACGCTACTGTTATTATAGTCAATAGAGGTCAGTCGCAATCGTGGCAGATTTTCAACAAAACTACATTTAGGTAGGTAGGCAACTGAATAGCGAATTGCTGAAATAGTGGACAACCAAGTAATTTTTGTCTCAATTATTTCAACTTTACACCTAATCGCTGGCGCTGCTTGAATGATAAAACCAACACCACAAGAAATATTTGATGAAAAATTGACGACAATTCTGTTTCAAAACTGCTTGTTCATACCTATGTTGCTATGGCAATGGCTCGATTCCTTGGCACTCTGTTACTAAAGTCACAGTTATTATTAATTTTATTATTTGGAGATATTTAATATGTAAAAAAAAGTTTCCTTGCCCTACCTGGGCTCCAACCAGGGTACCTGCGAACGACAATCAACGAAATTATCCCCTTGGACACACAGGCCTGTTATAAACGAATGCCAGAAGTGCTGATATAGCTACCTACCGTTTGTCATTTGATTTTTATTAGAAATATCAACATAAAATACAAAAATTGTGTATTTAACAAGATTTTCCTTACGAAAATCTTGGCCTGCCGGCGGCGTCGGGCCTTCGGCCCTCCATGGCGGGCCTTCGGCCCGTAGTGTCAGTAGATCCCAGTCAAAGTTGAAATTTGTCATCAGTTTTTTTTTAATTGCAGTTTTTTTATATCAGTACGGCCCTGGAAGCAGTAGATTCCCCGTCAAAGTAAACGCCTGTCACCTCCTTTTTTGTTACTATTTTTTCTATATTGCTCCTGAAGGACCAATATGTGAACTTACGAAAATTCGCGTGGAAGTTATAGATTCGCGTAAAAAGTTACTTTCGTGTTAGTTTGAGTCGAGGGTGGGGGACGTGACCCTTTTCTTAGCCACACGCGAGTACCTCCGTGATCTTATTTGGATCCCAGCGAACAGATTTACATCGAAAAATGTGCGAAAAACACTTTTTCCTTTGAGAACATGAGTGACCATTGAAATTTTTTGCTTCCAACCGACTAAATCGAACGCCATTTTATTAAAATCGTTCAAACAAAGTCGGCGGTTATATTAAACAGAAGTTAATATATGCAACTAAAGCAAATTAGTGCACGACATTTGAACTCTTACCGGAAAGTCAATTTTTGCGAACGTAAACTTTGTAATTTCGTCAAAAAACTCGGCCATTTTCGATCCGTTGTAGCGTCGCCATTTTTGAAACTTTAGCGAAAAAAAAATTAAAATTGTGACAAAAGAATTCATCGACTACCAAGCGCAAGTCATCCCCGAGTCTCCCTGTACCCGGAAATTGCGAAGAAAAAAGTTTCCGAATTTTTGCTAATTTTCTTGTATTTTGCATGAAAATCGGTGAAGTTTCCAAAGAGAAAATGTGCATTTTTGATATTTTTTATTGTAACTTCGGTCTCGATTATCGTAAGAAGATCGCAAAGGTAACGTCGTGTAGGCGAAAAGTGGTGCTAGGCGACTGCAAAGTATCGTCGTAATTGACCTAATAGTTTGTGATTTATAAGCTGTCAAAGTTGATTTTGAAAAAAAGAATTGGCCAATTTTCAAAAGCGCCTGTAGCGGCCATTTTGGAAGATTTCGTGATCGCATTTTAACTTTTCGGTTGCAGAGGAGATAACCTATCGACGAAAAACAACCGTCGATTCGACGCACCCACCGTTCCGGAGAAAATGGCCGAGCAAGTTTTTTTCTGAAAATGAAGAAGGGGGACCCCTTCTTCAAAAATAAAAAAAAATCAATGCGGTTAAAAATTTCAGAACGGTACGTTTGAATCGTAAAGAGTCTCGAACCGAAGACCGTTTCTCGCTTACTCTCTTAATTCCGGAGAAAATGGCGTTCGAATATCTAATTATGCAGAAAATACGTAAACGCGACCTAGGACCTAGGGATATAATTTTTAATGATTCGAAAAATCAAGATGGCTGTTTTTATTTTGACGTGACGAAGAGACTCTAAGCTACAACACTGACAGCTGACAAATATCAAATCTGACCCGCATTTATTCAAATTATGAGTTCAGCACATGCGGAATGTTCGGCTATTATACGCGGAGCGAAAATTTTTGACAGCTGTCAAATGTCAAAAATTTCTGACAGCTGTCAAATATGTCGGTGATAAAATAAATCAAATCTTAAGTTAAGGTCATGCGGAAAGTTTTCTATACGAAGCGCGAAGCGCGAAATTTTTTTGACAGCTGTCAAATGTCAAATCTGAGAGCTGTCAAACACGTCAGTTGTCAAATATGTAAAATCCCAAGTTCAGGCTATGCGAACAGTTCGGCTACACGGATGAGCGCGAAGCGCGAAAAATTTTGACAGCTGTCAAATGTCAAATCTGACAGCTGTCGAACACGTCAGTTGTCAAATATTTCAAATCTTAAGATCAGGTTATGCGAAAAGTTCGGCTATACGGTTGAGCGCGAAGCGCGAAAAATTTTGACTGCTGTCAAATGTCAAATCTGACGGCTGTCAAATTTCAAATGTGACAGCTGTCAAACATGTCGAATTTCAAGTTGAAGTCACGCTGAAAGTTCGCCTACTTGCGGCGTGAAGCGTGAATTTTTTTTTACAGCTCTCAAAATGGACGGCGCATTTTCTTTTTATTAAATAAAAAACAAACAAAAAATTATCTACATATCTGTAAAAAAAAAAAATTTTTAAAATTAAAAATTAAAAAAAAAAAGTGAAAAGTGGTTTTGCTGGGATTCGATCGCGAAATCTGAGCTGAAACTGATGCTAAAACTGTGCGGGTACACGTGCACCCACTTGAAAATGCTTAAAAATTGTCGAAAACAACCTCTCATAAAAACTATCAGATCTCCGTTAAAATTGAATTTCCGAATTAAATTTTGGTAGAAACGTGATCTATAGCATAGACAATCCTAAAATATCCACTACATAACCCGGCAATGACCGGATAAGTCTGGTATGAAGAGAAAAAAAACACCAATTTTTAACCAAATCTGACATCTGAAATTAATTAATTTACCTGTGACGTCACAACTAGGAAAATTATTTTTAAATCAGACACCGGTCCGAATTTTCTTTAATAACTTTTTTATTTGACGCTTTTTGAAAAAACTATTTATATGCATTTCGGTTGTTAAGTGTTCAAGCTTTTAGATTTTCTGGACCGCGTACAAAATTTTATTGCCATTTCGGCTTAATTGACGTTTTAGCTAAAATTTGGTCTCTTTCTTGAAATAACGAGAAAACCGCAAATTTTCCGAGAAATTGTTTCAAATAAAACAAGTAGTACTCGGTGTGCTCCCCAAAAAAGCTCTGATTGAATATTTCGCTAGGATGCACCGTTTCTGAGAAAAAACATTTTTTTGGTGTTTAGAAAAAGCAACAGACTTTTTTTTTTTTTGAATAAGTCGCTTTTGTCGACTTTTCACGTGAAATTTCAACATTATCTTTTTTGTAGGCAATGAACGACTCTAACACACTGCTTTGTCGTTTTTCCGATCTATTTGAGAAATTTCGAAAAAAAATCGAAATCATGCGCAGAAAGTGAAGCAACATTCCAATTTTTCACTTATTTTTAATTTTCCGCTCTCCTGATTATTTTTTCGTAAAACGATCTCTACAAAGATTGTACGTCTATGCTTTCCCCAAGTAACCGTGCAAACGGCATCTCCCCGCTATGTACCGTTACCGAGAAACAAATCCTTATGTAGGGACGTTTTAAAAAAATTACGGCCCTGAACGGGGGCCTTAAAATCCTCCGATCCGGCCCATTTTCAATAGGTCGTATTTGGGGGTCCCCAGGTACGTCCCCACCAAGTTTCATCCCGATCGGTACAACTTTCGGACACTTAGAGTGTTTCCTAGCAGATTCCCGAAAAATCCCGAAATTCCCGAAAAAAAGACACTTCCCGGGAACGGATCCCGCTCATTTTCAATAGGCATCGTGGGACCGTGCGCCGCTTCAATCGAGCCAAATTTCATGTTTCCCAGATGAAAACTGGCGGCTGTAGAGTGTTTCCTAGAAAAGTCACAGACCCACAGACCGGGTGACGGACAAAATAGCGGCGATACTTTCCGTATACTTACTCAAAATTAATAAAATTTATATTTTCAATATAAATTGTATTTTTTTCGTAAGTAACAATAATAATAATTGTCCTCTTAAAAGGTATTTTTGGTGTTGTTAATTGATATAACTAAAATAACTTTTAGTACATTATTATTCGATGGAATTGTCTCCACAAATACCAATTCGACCTTAACGGTTTACCGGGATATTTTTATATGCAGTTGTTTTCTCATACTCGAGCGCAGGCGCTCTCGTGATTTTTTCAAAAGCTGTCGTTAAAGTTCCAATGCAAGTAAGTATTCGAGACCAACTGCATAAAAATATTCTGTTAAATCTAAGCTCTCGTGGTATTACCCCCGAAAATACATATAGAAGTAGTGCTTGTGGCTGAATTATTGTTCTTGTAGTTAAGCTCAATTAAATATAAATTTTTATTGAAATTTTTTACAGAAAAAGTAGTTCTTTCAACTTCATGCAACATAAACTTGGTTCTATAATTTCTTGAGTAGAAGTAAAAGTTAATATAAAATATTATCTTATAATAATTATAATAATAATAATAAGCTATAATAATTATAATGAACTAAATTATTTGTGACTGAAATTCAATAAGGCAGAGGTCGAGTTAACAATCTTAAATGTTTCGTCCGGATTGTTTCAACAATGTCACTGGAAATTAGTCCTGCAAACTTCAGAGATTCCGTGCATATTTTCTTAATGACTTAGCATGCTTTACGTAAGCGATTCCTATGTAGCATTTCAAACTGTACTGACCATTGTAATTTCTGCGACATAATATGTTACATTTCAGGCGTTATGTAATGCTGCACTTTCTGTAGTTAAGAAAAATCTAGCCGAGAAATAATTGCGTTCGGTTTTCGGTTCACATCACCTTGTTTATTTCTCTTTTTCAAAGCACATGCTTTTTTTTCGAAACGATGCATTTACGAAACGATTTTTTGTATTTTTTGTCTCCCAATGAAAATCATCTAACAAAAATATGAATGAAAGACATAATGGAGATTTAAATAAAATAATAAAGCGATGTAGAGTGGCAAGAACATTATTCTCTGATTTTATAGACAATTTTTTTATCCTTCCAATTTTATTTTATTCACCCCTAAAGTGAGAATCCCTTTATTGTTTCTTTGTTTCCCTTTCTAGTTGTTGTTTTTTTTCCTAAAAATATGTATAATATCGGAGTTTTTATACATATATTGTTAAAAAAGACATCCTTTATCTAGAGCTAGAGTATTGAGCTTTCAAGTCTTCCTTTTTCCGTTCTGAAGGTCGTATTGTTCCCGCAGGAACTCATTTTACTAAAGGGACCTCCTCTGAATCACAAAGTAAAGGCAAGCATCACTGGCGGGTATTTAATTAATCAAAATCGTATATTTCCCATATAGAGACGTCAACAAACGAAGTGGTCTCGATTAAAACATTCCAGGGACTGGTGAAGGCGGCAGAATGTTATCGGTATCAGTAAGGCGTGGAAAAATAGCCTCTCGTTATTGCCTGTAATCACCCTCCTCCTTGCAACTTGTAACATCTATTACGGTATCGTAATTGTGACAGCTTAGGGGTCAGACTTTATAAACCACCAGATTAAATTTTTTTTAGGACAAGAAAGAAATTTTGGAGAAATCTGAGCTCCTGTTTAAAATGATCGGACTATGGTAGTTGTAAGTACTTTATCCAGAACAAGTAAGATAAAACACGGTCAAGTTATATGGATGAAAGTGAACTAAACCACCATAAACATCGTAAAAGGTTTGACATATTGCCCTGAATACCAACACAACTTCAGAGTTAGGTCGAGATTACACATAGACATCTGGTTTATTGCTGACTGCTGAGCTTATTCTTTTCTCAAGTCATGAAGATATCCAAGAAAGTTTTACCTTTTATTTTCTGGCAGTAAATTTCACCTCGGCTAATAACCGCCTCTAAGGAGAAACGTCATCTCATAGAGATATATGTTGCAAGCCTTATTTAAGAGGGGATGCGATCGTTAAAGTCCCTGATATCCATAAGGACGGCGTCGTCTACTTTACGTGTTCTAGCTATCCGTGAACTACACAGTTTAATCTAAGCGAAAGCTAATAATATGATCTCGATTACGGGGTCAGAGAATTGAAACCTCACCTATTAACCTTACCCTTAACTTAGTTGAAAACGATCAGAGGAATTTTTTCTTTCTACTCATAATGTAAAAATGAACGCAATTTTTGTTACAATATTTTTTAGAAAAAGCTTGTATACAAAGGTTGTATACTGAGTCTTAGATCAATAAAATTTTCTACTGAACAGATTTTTCTGTGTATAGACGGAAGAATCGGTACTGATATCAGTAGTATCGGAAAGCCGTTGTGTATGGATAACAGAAATGGCCACTTACATGATACGATGTTTCATACATCCATCAATGTGAAATTGAGAAATCTTAACTCAAAAACAATTTCGTAAAAATGAAATAATGGATTTGAATTTTACGTTGTCGTTGAAATAGTCAATTCTTCCAAATAATTCGCTGCTAGACTTGACAATCCCGAGCTCCGTCTCCGCAAACTCTCAAGAGTTTTCAACCCATCAGATATTCATAAATATAACCAGAGGGATTACAGTTTATTATTATGGATGGAGCATTGATGGATATAAATTCAAATAATGTTGGCGAGAGGACGGGTAAAATTGAGTTTTGCAGGGCAGTATTAAACGAACTAATACAATAAGCTTCGAATCAGTGAGGATGAAATTTCCCTCTTAGGTAACAATAACACTAACAAAGTGTGATTATGCATGAAATTCCAATCTAAACCTTATTGTAAGTGTCCCGAAATTGAGCCGATAAGCTTCAGGGATTATACCACGACAATCAATTAATTTTTTCCATAGGTGAATCTTGTTGGAATTAGCCTCTGTTCATGTGTGAAATAATTATTTCTAGAAAGCTATACAAGTACATTTATAGTTCCTTGTTATTATTGTCGTTTTTAAATATGTAAATCAAAAATCTTTTTTTTTTAATTCTTATACATTTCTAGACTTGCGGACTTACTTTTAAATTAATCTTATTCGTCTTAAAAATGATTTTATTTTGTTCGTGAAGCTGTTCAATTCGCTCCGCTACGCTTCGCTCATTTCACAAACCTTTTCACTCACAACATAAAACTTCACTTTTAACACTAATATCATAAATAGCTATTTTGTTAACTTGTGATAGTCTTTTAGTTTCGAAATGATATTCTTTTAGGCACAAGTGCTTAAAAGTGACATAAATGACAATTAAAAGCAAGTTTTATTGAATATTTATGTCTCTTTGTCAGTCTCTTTGACAATTTAAATAGTTCTTGGAGATTTAATAAAAATCTTGTGTAAGACACGTTGCAAAAGGAATGTATAGGCACTTTGACGATTGTCAAACTCGGCCTTCGACTGTCATTTTGGGTTCAAAATGACATTCTTTTGGACACAAGTGCCAAAAACTGACATACTTTTACGTACTTGTGCTTAAAAGTGACATAATCATAAACGACGATCAAGGTTTTATAAATGTTCATGAAGCCTGTCACTTTAACAATATAAAATACCAATCTCGAGAATTCACAAATTTATATTTCTTGACGACTTAGATTGTTCCTAATTAATTAGATATTAATTATAGTCATAATAATTATTGTTGTTTCTTGGTGATCTGACAAAAAATCTTGTCTAACCCACGTTGCAAAAGAACTGTTTAGTCACTTTGACGATTGTCAAATTCGGCCTTGTTTGGCAATTTTCATCCGTGCTTAAAATACTCCCATTTTGCAACTTTTATCACAAACGTATATTTTATACAACTTCTTTCAAAAGTGGCACTTTTAACACTAGTACTAAAAACATTTTTAACTCAAGTGTTGAAACAGGAAACTTTCTAGCGTTATTTCAATCATTTTGTAATAAACGTTGCGTCTAAAGCGTGAAAAAAACATGGTATTTTATCTATTTTATCTGATAGCTGCTTTCAATATGGGACACAATTGATAGTTCAATTTTTTGTTAATTTTCGGTTGCATTTTATGAAATCCGCAGCGGTTTTTCTCGTAATATAAATGAAGTTTTGATTCTCGATTTATCGATTCCGGCATGTTTCCAGAGTTCGATTTAGTTCGATGAATGGTGACAGTCATATTCGCCTGTGATGGCGATTGGAGTTTCAAGAAAATATAGTTTGAAATCGAATAGCTCTGGACGTACCTATCGGTATATCCAAACTTAGATCTACGTACCTAGGTATAATCGTTTTCAATTTTCATGGATAAGTAGGTACCTATTCATTGTTAAAATGAAGCAACAGCGGCGGATGTTAGCTATGTATCGTTTCCAAAACCGGCATGCACAAACTCCCTTTTACATATTCAAGATTCTACCCAAATTACAACGCGTATACCGAGGTGTATACTAACTCCCTCCAATTTAATAGAGGGAAGTATTGATTACAGCTTATTGAACAGCGTAATACAGGATCCGGCTGTTTTCTTATTTGAAATGAGCGTCTACGTAGCGTCGATAACGTCGCGAGTATGCGACTTATGGTGCATTGCAAAGCAATCAAGCGGAGAGCAGGCGAAGTCGAAGAGTCCGGACACCGGGGGTAGTAAGCGGATTACGGAGTTAGTCAGAGTTGGAGGCTGCCGAGAGTTCATTCTTTCATGTTTATTCCCGATAGTGCTAGTGGTTCATATTAGGTCCGCATCTCGGTAGAAATCTCGCTCATCAAATTCTCGGTCGAGCCGGCAATTTCCTCTATCCCTAGGAGAGTTGGACAGTACAGCTGGCCGAACGTCTATTCCCACGACACAACTGCCACTTTAGCACAAGCTGCCGGACCGTCTTTACCTAAACCTTGGCAATTCACCCGTCTTCCAGCTTTGATGGAAAGAAAGAATACCAATTGTTAGGGCAAGAATGTTATTTTTAAGAATGTTATTTTATTTAAAATTGTCTATAAGCTCGATATTTTCGCCACTGTTTGGCAACAATGTGTGAAGGGTTGTTCTCCCCAGATCGAGCAGCATTACGCAGGTGGCTGGTGTCAGACATACACCTACAATTCAATTTATTTCAATTTACAATAAATACTATATCAATTACTGCTTGCGTAGTCATTTAAAAATACAGTCCACTAAGAAGAAACCATAACATGGTCCTCGAGCCGCATTAGTGAGCTTTGAGACGATTTAACAATAACAATTTTACAATTTAGTAAATCAAAACGTGAGTAGTGTTCGTACGCGTACCATCAGCCGTACACTCTTACCAGGTGCACGCGAACTTCCAGTTGAAGAGGAGCAAACAAGTCAACAAGTGTCTCCAATCCGCATTCGCTGGTACTACTTCCCCGATCGATATATTTAGCAATCAGCAAGGAGACGAAAAGGAACTACCTACTGGTACTGGTGCTGGTGCAGCTGGTGCCGATATTATAAGAAAAACATCATAACAGCGGGGTGAGTCCGTTCCAATAAATTCCTTCAATTCTATTACAATTACCATTTCCTTTTCGATTCTTACGAATTTATTCAATTTGAATTAATATTGTACAATTTTATAAAAACAATGGAGGAGACAATTAGTCAATTAAAAGTAAATAGAAATTACGTTAAATCATCGCTCGCACGAGCAAAAACCCATTGGGAGGAATTAGATAAAAGCAATTTTAATTCGCAAGCGATCACTGAATTGAAAAAAAGATTCTTTAACGCAGAGGTTTTATTAGAAAGGTTCGATGAAATTCAAAATGAGTTAGAAACGACAATCAGTAGATCAGAAACTGCCTTTGAGCCTGCGGTTGAAGCATTAGAACGAAACAATTTTGAAAAGGACTATTACAGTCTAATTGCAAGTATGCAAGTTACTATCGATCAATTTTACGAATCAAAAGCAAATATCATTCAACCTGTAGCTTCAACCAGTTCAACCCAGGTTCCACCAACAGTCAATAATATTAACAATGTATCTAGTGCCTTTAGTCAATCAATAAAACTCCCAACTATATCACTTCCGAAGTTCAATGGGGAGTACGATCAATGGAGTGAGTTCAGAGACGGCTTCAAAGCTATGGTCGATGACAATAAAACATTGACAGATGTACAAAAATTCTATTATTTAAAATCATCTCTTACAGAAAAAGCTTCTCAAATTATTCAATGCATACAAGTATCCTCTGATAACTATCCAATCGCTTGGAAAATGCTGTCAGAACGATTTGAACAAACAGGTCTAATTATTCACAGTCACATAAAAGCAATTTTCGAATTCCAGGGGTCTAATAAAGAAACACATGGAGAATTGCGAATTCTTTATGACACTATTACAAAGCATTTAAGGTCATTAAAAGCACTCAATCAACCAGTTGACCATTGGGATTCTTTGATTATCTATATTATCACTTCTAAAATGGCTGCCGAGACTAGGAAACAGTGGGAGTTATTTCCGAAGGAAAATCAAATACCTTTGATGACAGACTTGAATAAATTTCTAAAACAGAGATGTGAGGTACTGGAGAAATTAGCAATTAATTCTAATGACAATAAAAAGGATAAATTCAATTATCCTAAAGGTAAGGGTCAATCGCACGCCTATGTGTCGAATGAATCTGAAAAGGGTAGCGTCGAAAGCAAGTATCCTATTTGCTACAATTGCGGTAATAAGCACACAATATTTCAGTGTCAAGCGTTTCTTAAATTATCAGCCAACGATAGGATTAATACTGTGAAAAATAAAAAACTTTGTTTAAATTGCTTGCGGCCTTTTCACAGTACCAATCAATGCACATATTCAAATTGTAGAAGATGCGGTAGGCATCACAATTCTCTATTGCACATTGACAATTTCAGAGCTATAAACAATAATTCAAACGATAGTGAATCTCCAGACAATGCGCAGTCAAGTTCACAATTTAATGTACAATCAAATATTGCCCAATCAAACATTGAATGCAGGTACCCACAATTAGGTACATATATTGAAAACAATGCTACAATATTCAGCACACAAGTTTTGTTATCAACAGCTATGATAAAAATAAAAGATAGGGATGGGAAATTTCACTACTGTCGGGCACTACTAGACAGTGGTTCAATGAGCAATTTTATGACCGAAAACTTCTGCAAAAAATTAAAGTTACCATTAAACAAAACTGAATGCTCAATCACAGGAGTTGGTCAATCAATTACAAACGCACAATTTTGTACAGAAGTGAAAATATATTCACAATACAACTCTTACAATTCAGAAATTTCCTGCTTGGTATTAAATAAAATAACCGAGAATTTACCTAGCATTTCTTTTAAGAAAGATACAATACAAATACCATCTAATATTAAACTAGCCGATCCCAACTTTAACCAAACGGGACCGATCGATATGTTGCTCGGATCTGTTGTATTTTGGCAACTTTTATGTGTAGGTCAGTTACAATTAAACGATAATAACCTGACTCTGCAAAAAACACAATTAGGATGGATTCTAGCAGGTAAACTAAGCATAATTCCCAATCAACGAACATATTCTATAAATTGCCACTCTATTCAGGTAGATAACTCGACATTAGATAAACGCATTTTAAAATTCTGGCAAACAGAAGAAGTAAAAGTTAACGCAATTAAGTCTCAATCCGATGAATTTTGTGAACAGCATTTTAAAAGCAATTTGAAACGTAACCAAAAAGGGCAATTCATTGTACAAATTCCTTTTAAGGAAAATATTAATGAGTTAGGAGAAACTAGAGAATTAGCTTTAAACAGATTTTACACTTTAGAGCGCAAACTAATAAAAAATCCTGTATTAAAGAGAGAATACTTCAATTTCATGAAAGAATATGAACAATTGGGCCACATGACCAGGGTAGACGACGATGATGGTGCAGGCTGCTATATAGCACAGCATTGTGTAGTCCGTGAATCGACTACCACACGTGTCAGAGTAGTATTTGACGCGAGCATGAATTCCGACTCTGGTGTAAGTCTAAATGACGTCCAGCATGTAGGGCCTACAATTCAAAATGATCTATTCTCAATCATTTTAAGATTTCGTAAACATAATTACGTAATGGCAGCGGATATATCAAAAATGTACCGCATGGTTCTTGTCGATAAAGATCAAAGACAATTTCAAAAAATATTTTGGCGGGAAAACCCCTCTGAAAATCTAAAATGCTATAAACTAAACACCGTAACATACGGAACAGCTTCTGCCCCGTGGCTCGCAATTAGATCTCTATACCAATTAGCAATTGAATGTGAAGAAAGCAATAGCCAGGCGAGTAGTACAATAAAAAACGACTTTTATGTAGATGACCTTCTTACGGGCGCAGATTCAAAATCCGAATTATTACAATTACAACACGACATAACTTCCATATTATCTAAGGCTAATTTTGAATTAAGAAAATGGCTTTCTAACGATATACAATTACAAAAGCAATTCTTGGTGAATGGTAATTTGGAAGTACCCGTATTGTCAATCGGTGACGATGAAGCAAATAAGACATTAGGTATATTATGGAATCCTAGTCGAGATTGCATTCAGTTCTCAATTTCAATTTCTAACAATAAAACTGTTACCAAGCGATCAATATTGTCAATTGTTTCGCAAATATACGACCCGTTGGGTATGCTAGGTCCGATAATAATAATTGCCAAAATGCTGATACAAAAATTATGGCAGGCAAAAATTACCTGGGACGAATCTGTGCCTCAAAACATACACACAATTTGGTGTCAGTTCATCGCTGATTTACCGCTATTAAAAAACATAGAATTTCCCAGGCAGGTGGTCATGCCGAATTACAATTATGTTGAATTACACGTTTTCGTAGATGCCAGTGAAAAAGCATTCGGAACTTGTCTTTATATTCGTTGTAAAGATAAATCAGGTAATACTTTATGTAGGTTGTTAACAGCAAAATCTAGAGTCGCGCCAATCAAGCAAGTGACCCTACCACGATTAGAGTTGTGCGCAGCCCTTTTAGGTGCACAGCTCGCACAGAGAGTCACTGAGTCTATACAAATACAATTTAATAAAATCTATTATTGGTCAGACTCGACCATCACTCTGTGTTGGATAAAAGGATCCCCTGCAAGGTGGAAAACCTACGTCGCTAATCGAGTTAGCGAGATACAGCGTATAACAAATATTGAAAGTTGGAACCACGTACGGTCGCAGGACAATCCAGCTGACCTAATTTCTCGCGGCATGAATGTTAAAGATCTTATTGGCAATTCAATGTGGTTTTCAGGGCCAAGTTTTCTCAATTGTGACACGTTCAATATAGAGCCTGAAAATTTACCATCAGATATAGAAAACATTCCGGAACAGCGTACTATCAGCTGCATAAATGTTAATACAGAGATACCAATATTTAGTCAATTTTCATCTTACAATAAACTAAAAAGAACTTTTGCATTTGTTCTCAGATTTATTTTCAATGCTAAAACTAAAAATCAAACAATTAAAAAGAAAGGTCATTTAACATGCGAAGAATTAGAAAATTCTGAAATTAATTTAATTCGATTGGCTCAACAACAATCATTTGCGAAAGAGTATAATCAGTTGAAACACAATAGTCCATTAAATAAAAGGAGTAATATACTTACGTTACATCCCTTCATTGACGATAATCAATTACTACGAGTTGGCGGTCGCATTCAACAATCTGAGACCAAGTACGATGTAAAACATCCAATCATTTTATCTAGTAAACACGTATTAACAAAATTAATTATAAAAGAACAACACGAAAGGCTATTCCACTGCGGGCCCACAATGTTACTTTCGTCAGTACGACAACGATTTTGGCCTGTACACGGTCGCAATCTCTGCAAATCAATTGTACACGAGTGTGTAAAATGTTTTAGGGTAAACCCTCCAGAGAATTCTCAATATTTAATGGGAAATCTCCCAAAATGCAGAGTAAGCCAGTCAATACCTTTTCTTAACACGGGATGCGATTATGCCGGCCCTTTTCTATTAAAAGATAGGACAACCCGTGAAACTAGAGGCTGCAAGTTGATAAAGGGTTATGTTTGTATATTTATATGTATGTCAACCAAGGCCATTCACTTGGAAGTTGTCTCTGATCTTACAACTGCGAGTTTTTTAGCGTGTTTAAGGAGATTTATTGGTCGTAGAGGCAAACCTCTCAATATTTACTCCGACAATGCATTGAACTTCGTTGGTGCTAACGTTGAGCTAAAGAAGCTGTACAATTTTTTACAATCACAGAACAATGAAATCGCGACATCTTTGTCGTCGGACAATATCAATTGGCACTTTATACCCGCTCGGTCACCAAACTTTGGTGGAATTTGGGAGGCTGGGATTAAAAGTGCGAAATTTCATCTAAAGAGAGTGGTAGGGGAAGCACATTTAAATTTTGAAGACTTCAGTACAGTATTGATCCAGATTGAATCGATTCTCAATTCCAGACCTTTATGTCCTTTGACTACATCACCCGACCAATTAAATCCCCTCACTCCCGCTCACTTTCTGATTGGAAAACCTTTAACCGCCTTACCGGAGAGAAGTTATTTGAATGTTCCGGAAAATCGCCTAAAACAATATGAACGTCTACAAAGCATCGTGCAGCATTTTTGGGCGAGATGGCATCGAGAGTATTTGGGTGAACTACAAGCTAGGAACAAATGGCAGACAGACAGTCAATCTTCTATCAAGGTCGGTACTATTGTTTTGTTGAGAGATGACAACACTCTACCTCTGCAATGGCGTATGGGGCGAGTAATGGAACTTCATCCAGGACAAGATGGAATAGTGCGTGTTGTATCGATTCTTGTAAATCGAGTTATCGTAAAACGTGCAGTGTCCAAACTTTGCATTTTTCCTATAAACGTTGAAAACGATATAGACCATGAGTGACTATTTTCTTATTGTCAGGAAATACTATAAATTTGTTTTATTATCACAATATGTAATGTTCAATTATTTTCGAAAGTGTAAAGTACACATTTCAAGGCGCCCGGTATGTTAGGGCAAGAATGTTATTTTTAAGAATGTTATTTTATTTAAAATTGTCTATAAGCTCGATATTTTCGCCACTGTTTGGCAACAATGTGTGAAGGGTTGTTCTCCCCAGATCGAGCAGCATTACGCAGGTGGCTGGTGTCAGACATACACCTACAATTCAATTTATTTCAATTTACAATAAATACTATATCAATTACTGCTTGCGTAGTCATTTAAAAATACAGTCCACTAAGAAGAAACCATAACACCAATAATAGTAATATTCGAATCGAACAGTCTTGTAAATTCACATTACTGAGCATTTATATGTTTGTACAGGGTGTCCCAAGATTTCTTTATCCAGAGATATTCTTGATATTATTTCAAAACTCTTAGATCTTACAAGTTACACCCTTAGATTTTTTTGCTCCGCAGGATTACTGACTCTGTTATGACTAAGTCTTCTTTCCACAGTCTAGCATGGACCTTTTCTATTCCAACGTGACATCATAACCTTTCTCAAAATACGAAAAAATCCCCGGGGCAAATTTTTAATTACTTGATATCACCATAAACTTACTCGCTTAATGACAACTAAATTGCATTTCAGACTACTACCTTATCATTGCCTATTGACGACATGAAAGATGAAAGAAAATAGTCCTGTGAAAAACAAAACCTCTGCACAACTCGTTTTCTGTACCAACCAAAACGAACGGTTAGAATGGAAAATGATCCCTAAAAATTTTATCACCTCCAATAGTGTCCAACTAGGCGTACCAAAATGAAATGAAATAGATTATCTTTTGCCCTATAAGAAAAAAAAATTCCTTTCTATTAAAAGCTTTCCAATTCTATATTAAGAGAGTAAATAGCAGCAGTAAAAAATGAACCAATCAACAGCGAGGAAGAAGCACTCCCGAGAGAGTGCATGGCCGATAAATTAATTGCTCAAGTAATCAGTCTGATAACTTTGGCCTCAGTTGTTACACCCACGATTCACGAACCAAGGGTAATATTGTCAAGCGAATGCCTTTCTAGTGAGTGAAACAATATAGTGCACTTTAGAGGCTGAATGACGCAAGTTATCAGGTAATCAGATTATTTCCTCTGTGATAGGTAGTAGACGCCGGCCAAATTTGATTTGCAATTTACTGTTCAAATATGGCATATTCACGAATAGTGACATGGACTGGCTCTCGGAAACTAACCAAATTATGGAAGCGGTGTTAATATAAGTACAATGCAAAAGTTAATTATCGTTAATGGAACAATTAAGAATTATTATATCTTTACCAACTTAACTTTATATTATTTTATTCATAAAATTAAAATTATATGTATATACAGGGTTATTCACGGTATACGCCACGGAAGATTATGGCCGTGTCTCTGGATTTTAGGATCTTTTTATTTTTGGAGTGGATAGAGACCCGGCAGAGGTACGTTTTAAAATTATATTCATAATGTACAGGGTGTCCCAAAAGCATGAAACATATCAAAGTTATGTTTTTTTAAATGGAATGCTCCAATGTTATTGCATTTTTAGATTGCCTGGGAAGAGAAAATAAGATTCGCTTTTATAGTTGGTGTTTAAATTCAGAAGTTTTTGAGTTATAAACAAGTGAAAATCGTCATTTTTCAAGTTCAAGACCCTGTACAAGGAAAACGGCTTAAGATAGAGAAAAACGGCTTACATGTCCCTATTTTATCTTTTCATGTACTATCCATTGATGTAGATGAAATGTTTATACAGGGTGATAAAAAATTTGAAAAATTCTGAGATTTCTCCACGCGTTGACAAATAAATAAATCAAAGAAGGTACAAATGTTTCTACACCATAGGATAGTACCTACATGAAAAGTTAAAATAGGGACATGTAAGCCGTTTTTCTCTATCTTAAGCCGTTTTCCTTGTATAGGGTCTTGAACTTGAAAATTGACGATTTTCACTTGTTTATAACTCAAAAACTTCTGAATTTAAACACCAACTGTAAAAGCGAATCTTATTTTCTCTTCCCAGGCAATCTAAAAATGCAATAACATTGGAGCATTCTATTTAAAAAAACATAACTTTGATATGTTTCATGCTTTTGGGACAGCCTGTACATTATGAATATAATTTTAAAACGTACCTCTGCCGGATCTCTATCCACTTCAAAAATAAAAAGATCCTAAAATCCAGAGACACGGCCATAATCTTCCGTGGCGTATACCGTGAATAACCCTGTATAATATACATATGAAGTCCACCATAATACCTCCATAAATTATGAAAAGAGAAATAAAAGCCATAAAATCTCAGAAAAAGTGAAAATGAAACCTCTAAGCGTCAGGAAATACAAATTCAAACCCCCGAAGTGATAGTGACTCTCCAAGACTAATGAAGCGAAGTAAAGTGTAATAAATAACCACGAATCGCTAGAGTACGTCCTTAAATCGACAACCTCGAATTCAAGAAACTCAACCAAGGATATAACAAACACACTTCCAAAACTAGGCAAAATCCACCGAGCGAGACAATGGAAGAAACACGAAACCTCAGGGTACAAATCCTGAAAGGGTACAAATCCAGAGAAGATCCTGTAATAATACCTCTCATTTTGACAAAGAACGTTGCCGAGAAGATAATACTTAAATATAAAATTTGAAAGAATTATTTTTGATCTTTCGATAATGGACAAATCTTCTGCCTCAGTATTATGAAGAGACTGTCGCAGTTGTACGTGCAACAACTTTGAAGTGAAACTTGTTGGAATCATGGGAAAACGATTTTAGAATGGGAGACGCTTTTCAAACAAACGCTCGTAAATAAGATGGACAAAAAATATACATATAACGAGAATTGGGAACAAGAATTATGGCTAAGCGTAGAAGATCGCGGAAGATGGATTATTTAAAGTTACAGAGAAGCCCACTTCCAGCAGTAGAAGCAGACATGCTGATTGATAAAGTTATGCATTACAGTGTGAGTGAGAGGCGAAAATTTTGAGCAGATTAAGAACCTCTCCCGAAAACGTTTCCTAATCAACTATTTATCACAAGTTGCACGATCTCCGCTTCTTTTCCATCACCTATGTATTATGTATCGATCTCTGTATCTTGATGCTTCTTGTTTCCTTGTGTAGTATCTAGCTTAAATGCATATTTCACGACTTTGTTACATTTTTACCTTTAAAAAGGTAGATTGGTTTAGGATTTGGGCGCGTCAATAGTCGAATTTTTAGATCTTAATCTGCCCGCGTTAATGCAGGAAATCGAAACACTCTACCTTGGGGAATAGGATAAGATTAACCAGTTGAGATATTGCTAACTGCTTAGGCAGACAAGACTATTACGGGGGAATTAGTCTGAGATTATGGTTTAACCGTCCCTTGCTGCGAAGCAGCTCCTTATTCTTGGAATATCGTTAATTTTGCATTATATCAGTCACTTAATAATAATTTGTGTTATTATTGAGAAAAGTATTAAGGCGGAAACTATTAAAAGGAAGAAATAATATTGTTGCACTACCTCGCATTCTACTTAAACTGACTATTCATTTTACAGGCTCTATATATCCAGTGAGAGCACTTATTTCGCGGCCTGTGCCCCCAATGAGTTTTTACCAATGTTACCAAAGATAAACGATGATAATCGGCGATATAATCAACTGGACCACACCTGTTGATAAAAAAAATTTGTATACTGTTTTAATAACGTTAACGTCACGATTTTCTTCGTTTCTCAAGAATTCTCATCTCATAAATCGGTCTTATTACAACTTTAAGAACTAAATGGAATATTTTTCTCGAACTATGAAGAATCCATAAATATGAGTAGGTACCGTTTACTAGAATCTGTCTAATAATAACAGAACAAGGAGACGTTTTCATGTAATAAGACAGCGACATGAAAATAAGTAATTATTGTGAATAAAATTTAGTAGAAATCGTACAATGTGAGCAATAGATAATATTTAAACTTTCTATATGCAAAATGAAGTAAACCAAAAACTTTGCAGGACTTCTTCTTCCCAATTTAAATTATTGATATGAATTATAATATATGCGGTCGTGCCTTCCTGTTCCAGTCGAAATATTGGAGAGAGCCCGATCGCATCGTTTGGTACGTGAATGCTTGGAGAATTCCCAGCCAGTAAACCAGAATGGCTGGATGCCACGCGATCGACGTAGTCCATGTCCATGTGTGCTCGTTCTTTCAATGAACTAGGTTAGCTCTGCTCAATTACTTTTTCCTACTGTAACTTTTTCAATTGTAAATAAACGGCATACTAGCTACAACATATTTACCTAGAGTAGTTCAGTTTTAGCCAACTCTTACTAAATGCCTGGAGGACAATGAAATAAGGGCAGAAGGAAAGTTTTCCATAACCATAGATTGTTTCACCTGGAGTCTCTTTTTATACCTATTGCTATAAGAGTTAAGACAATGACAGTTATTAGTATTTTGTGAATCCCATCATACGGGAAAGATGAATGCAAGTGATTTTAATAGACTTACAGCCAATATTATAAAGGCTCATTTTTGAAGCTTTTGAAGTCAGTATTTAAAGCTAATATCGACGTCAAATGACTTTTAATAACATTTTTGTAATAATTTTCAAGTCAAGAATAGATAAATTTAAAAAATTTCCACTTAGACTCGATACCTTCTTCAGAAATGACCACAGAAATCTGCCCTTTAACTTAATGAACCTTTATAATACCCGCTGTTAGCTTTCTACTACAGTAAGATAGATTTGGTAGAAATGTCAATTATTATACAAGGGGGTTTACCAACAAACCGACATGGTTTAATTTTTCAAGGCGATTCGGGATATGTTTTTCAAATATTTTAAATCTGCATTTGCTGTTGAGTTGAAGCTATTTTTTTTTTGTTTTTAATTATTTCATTTTATATTCATAATCACTTAATAAATTATAAAATTCCAGAAAATATCTTTTGGTGCTTAGGCAGCGCAACTATAGGTAATCCTTTTGACTATCGTGAGGAACATGCTTGGTGTCAGACGATTCAACGTTTTTTTTTTTTTTTTTATAAGACGTTATGAATTTTACCGTTATAAATGAGAATTAAGATTTAGTAGATGCAGAGAAAAGCCTTTGTTTCTAATTCCTTTAAAGAACCATTTCTATACTTGATTCATCTGCAGCTTAAACAAATATTTGAAGAATTGGGAGGCAATAAGAATGGCTATGATGGCAAAGCTATCTATGGTACGCGATCCGACTACCTTACTATTATAAGACGCTGCGAGCTCTTTATTAATTTTAATCAGACGAATTTAGTTTTCCTATTAATTAAGTATTATTAATATTCTCAAGTTTATACTTTCACAATACGATTACACTAAAACTCGAGAACTATTATTGTCTCCTGCCTCGGCCACGCTAGTCGCTGCTCGGCGACTATATTAATTCTCTCGAGACACGAAGTTCTACTTATCGTCTTGGTGTAAAAATAATAATACTGCAGCTTCAACTGAACAGAATTTGTGGATGTGCTGTTTTAAGTACATTTTAAAATTTATATTATCATAGTTTGAATAGTTTTCTCGACCGTTCGGCATTTTTTATCAAGTCTTCAAATCTCAAGGGTCCCAGACTTTCAGCAGATAGTATCATGAAGAAGTATTTAGTTTCAGGAGCTGTAAAATATTGCAATGTCTTGAGACGTAGGTACTCTCGTAATTTTCATACCTACTCACATCTCAACTCGGTTTCTTAATAGCTCTAAAAATGCGTTAAGTCCTTTTTTAATCACGTTCTCCTAAATTGGAGTGGGTTTTAATAGGTACGTATCGACGCTATAATTTTTTACAAACATTTACACATATAATGATGGATATTATTTTTTTCTCAAAAGTTGTGGAAATCAAAAAGAGGAAACAGGAATTTTGTCATATTATCCCACTAGCAAAGCTGTGTCTTGATTATAAGATTTGAGATTCTCAAGGATTCTCTCCTAACTCATATTTCGTGGAAATAATCGCGTGATTTATAACATTCCTATAATATACATACATTCTTTTAAAAAATGTAGAAGTTTCATTCCTTTAGAAGAGCAAACGTACTTACTTGGTGTACTACTCAAATATTCCTCATGCGTACATAGAAGGATAAATCATTTATTTGAACATGCACATATATCATCCAGAAAGTTTGACCTTTACCGCAATTGAGAGCAGAATAAGTCGGTTAAATTTTGATGTAGGTTTGATCTTATATAGACAGACGAGTATATATATTTACCTGAACTGTGTTATTTACCGCCAAAACTTTTATTTCATAACTTCCCTTTTAGATTTCGATAACTTAATTTTAAATTATACTTTTACTGGGTAAGTGACAAAACTTAGTATGCCATAACTTCGTAGGGTAAACTTTTGTAGGGAGAACTTCGTCACTTAGTCAAGATCGTCATTTGAGAGAAAAAACCTTATTATTTATATTTTCCCGTATATTTTCCCGTATAGGTGCGTTTGACCGTCATGAATGTGGTGAGATTTCTCCACGTATCACCAATTAAAAAAAAAAAAAACAAAGAACGTACAAATGTTTCTATACCATAGGATAGTACATAAAAAGTTAAAATAGGGACATGTAAGCCGTTTTTCCCTATCTTGAGCCGTTTTCGTTGTAAGAGTAACTTGTAAAATAAAGTAATTTCAAAAATTACGATTTTCACTTGTTTATAACTCACAAACTTCTGAATTTAAGCACCAACTGTAAAAGCCGATCTAATTTTTTCTTCTCAGACAATATAAAAATGCAATAACATAGGAGCATTCCTTTTAAAAAAACATACCTTTGATATGCCACTGTCATATGGGACATCTGTATACTCCAAAATAATTTTAAATTATGACCATTGTGATCCTGTACTTGAATTCGCAATTTTTTTTGAAAAAATCCCTCGTTTGGCCCACAGAGACCGCTTCGAATGAGCTGGGACACCTGTATAAACAATACAGGGTGTTTACTGTAAGGTTGGCAAAACTTCACAGGCTGATTCTTCAGACTAAAATAAACAAAAAAATTCCCATTAACGTGTGTCCGAAAATGCACCGTTTTTGAGATACAGGGTGTCGAAGAAATATTCTTTTTCCAGTTTTCGACGATATCTCGGGAACCGTATGAGATACAATGTTCAATTCTTATACACACTATGTGCTCACTGATCCCCTCATTTTCGCCGTAAAATAAAAGTTTTAAAAAATTCAGTGGCGTAGATTTACGGTATTTGAGGATTTCGATCCCCTAATTTCTACGCCACTGGAATAAAGAATAAATACGATTTCTAGCAGCGTCTTTGAACCGTCCATGTTTTCTACACCAAAAAGGTACTCTTTGTTAACGGGTCTAAAGTGAACCGTTTCCGAGAAAAATGTCATTTTATGAGAGAAAACATTAATTATGGGAGTGAGTTTTCACTTACTTTCATTTTTTCCAACATGCTGTTGAAAATTGTTAAAAAAGTGAAGTTTTCTCTCATAAAATGCATTTTTTCTCGGAAACGGTTGATTTTAGAGCCATTAACCAGAATAATAATAATAATAATAATAATAATAATTTTATTTTCCACCATTATATAAATGACATTTGGTTGGTCAACAAATTGAAAGAAAAAAACTGACATACATATAATAATATAGAAATATGAAGGAAAAAAAACAAAACACACTACGCTTGCTTTACAGGATAGATCCCTATCTTAATATACATCTAGGTACAATTTGATATTTGGAATTAGTTTTATTTTTGATTGTTAATAGTGTTAATACATAGATACTCGTCTATTGAATAGAATGCCTTATTGGAGTACCTTATTGGTGTAGAAAACATGGACGGTTCAAAGGTGCTGCTTAAAATCGCATTTATTCCAATTAGGGGGTCTAAACCCTCAAAATACCCTAAATCTACGCCACTGAATTTTGTAAAAATCTTTATTTTACGGCGAAAATAAGGGGATCAGTGAGCACACATAGTGTGTATACAGGGTGTTCTACAAGCTCTATGACAAACTTTGACAGATGGTAGGTTGCTTGATTTTAAACATATTTTTTTAATAAACATGGGTCCGATTCGTTTTTGTTTAGAAGTTACAAGCATTTAACCTTTATTAACAATCAACAATAAAAATTTAAATTAAATGATAATTACAAAACTTAAGACTATAAAAATTGTTCGAAATGTCCACTCTCAGCTTGAATGCAAACCTCACATCGACGAACTAAAGATTCGGTCACTCGAAGAATGAGATTTGGATCATTTCTTATTTGGTTAGCTGCATCTTGAATTCTTTCAAGTAACTGCTGATGGGTAGCGATTTCAACATGGTAGACCAGCTGCTTCATGTGTCCCCATAAATAAAAATCCAGAGGATTCAGATCGGGAGAACGAGGTGGCCATGATATTGGACCTCCTTGACCTATCCATTTATTCGGGAAATGTTCATTTAGCCAAGCAGCAACTTGTCTTCCTCTATGTGGTGGTGCACCGTCATGCTGATACCACATATTTTGAATAATATTGAGTTGTACGTCATCAATAAACTCTAAAAGATCGTGTCCTAAGAGATGTCTATAAAGATCTGCATTTAAACGATCATTCTTTAAATGCTTGTAACTTCTAAACAAAAACGAATCGGACCCATGTTTATTAAAAAAAATATGTTTAAAATCAAGCAACCTACCATCTGTCAAAGTTTGTCATAGAGCTTGTAGAACACCCTGTATAAGAGCTGAACATTGTATCTCATACGGTGTCCCAGAGATATCTTCAAAAAAAACTGGAAAAAATAATATTTCTTCGACACCCTATATCTCAAAAACGGTGCATTTTCGGACACACACACGTTAATGGGAAATTTTTGTTTATTTTAGTCTGAAGAATCAGCCTCTGAAGTTTGGTCAACTTTACAGTAAATATTATGTACCTATATCAGTGAATATAACTTAGTTTGAAAGTGAGCTTGTAAAAAAACAGGTTTTACTAGATTCTATAGGTCAATTGCACTAAAAAGTGCGGTGATTTTTAGAATGTACATGATTAATAAGAAATAGAATATTTTTGAGGGTGAAAGAGGAAAAATTGCGATTTGGTCGTCCTTTAAATAATTACCAAAATACGTGAAGACCGAGTATTAGTCATGCATCCAATATAAAAACACTAGTCGTCTTATTACTTTTATGTCGACATTTTTATTTTATATTAATCTTACTTCATACATCTTAAAGAATAACAAAAATTCTTGTTTGATTGTATATTCTCTCTATAATATAACATATTACAGTACGTTTCAGATATCATTTGCCAACTAAATCGACTTAAAAGGCTGCCTTAGCTGATTATAATGTAACAGTACTTTGAAAGAGACAGTAATAGCTGTGCTCCCTTTTGCGTCGCAGGGGATATATTATTTAGAAATAAGTATAAGTCTTTCAAGTCTTCGTCCAAGGATCTCTTGCATTATTAAAAAAAATACTACGAACTGTTACGGAGTTTTTTGAGATAGGAGATAGGCAAAATGTTGCCAGTAAGCGATGCATATTAAACTACTTATTTAATTGTAAAATAAAGTCTCCTTTACAAGATACAGCTTGATCTGATACGCACGATAATTTTTTTGTTTAATGGATTAATTAACCATTCAACAAAAAGTAGATAAATTAGATAGGTAGATAGTAGACTTATTGCATCCGGTAACAGTAACATCTACTGTATGGACATGTCAATATCATAATAACAAACACTCAGTACAGAGTATGTATGTACAGGTTAAGCACAATATAAATAGATACAAAATACAAAACACAAGAGATACACAAATTAATATTTGTCAAAAACCGCACATAATTCATATATAAACATAATCAAACACAAAAAATATAGGTACATCATAGTATAACAATAATATTATAACGAACACCGCTCTGGAAAAATTCTAGTAATTGCTTCTTTAACCTTTAACATTCTAGACCACGAATTTGCTTGTTTGTTTACATTCTTTTTTTATACTGAGTTAGTCAATGACATGTTCGCGACAGTTCCAGTCACATGTCATGTGACACATCGACAGACAGACGTTAGTTCTATGGATTTCTGGAGTGGGATCGCCGAACAATCTGACATTTCCAGAATCCACGAATCGACGGTTTGCGCCGGTGCGACGTTCGAGAATGTACCTGCTGTTTCGACAACGCGTCAGGGGGACTATATAAGGACCGTGCGGTTGCGTACAGGACAGTTTAGTTTGGACATTGAGTGAAGTGAAGACAGAGAGCAGAGCAGTAACTAGTGGAAGCTGAACAGAGCAGTAGTGAAGTGAAGTGTGAAGTAAGGGAGCCAGTAGTGACAGTATAGCGAATTATAAAGAGAACAGCTGTGTTTAGTGTGTTTGATTATTTAGAATAATTATTAGAGGTTATAAGTACTTGTGGTGTTAACTGTTAAACAATAAAGTAATTTGTAAGACTTTTTGGTGGTGATTTATTTATTGTGAGACCCGTAACAACTGGTGTCAGAAGTGGGATACGGATTCCAGCAAGAAGATTAATTAGTTAATGGGTAGATTAAGAAGTGGAAAGGAAATAGGAAGCGACAAAATGTCTGAGAAAATGTTGGAGGATATGATGTTACTGCTCAAAAACGGCCAGGAAGAGCAGAAGAACATCATGAAGAAACTTGAAGACGGCCAGGAAGAGCAGAAGAACATCATGAAGAAGCTTGAAGACGGCCAGGAAGAGCAGAAGAACATCATTAAGAAGCTTGAAGACACAGAAGAGAAGCTGATGCAACAGCAGAAGGATAGTGAGGAGCAGCTGCTAAAAGTTATCCTGCAGCAAAGAGACGATTATGTTTGTGAACTAAACAAAGTGAAACAAGACATTGACAGTGTTCGCGATGAAGTCGGTGGTGTTCGCGATGAAGTGAAATTGGTAGAAAATCGAGTAGAACGGAAAACGAAACTGCTGGTAGAGGAGATCGAGAATAAACTCAGAACTCTCGAAAGTTCTGAGGTGAAGCATCCTCCGTGTGCCGTACCGACTAGCAGTTTTGGCGCGAAAGTGAAACCACCAGCGTACGACGGAACAACTCCTTGGACTGCGTACAAGATGCAGTTTCAGGCTGCATGCATGGCCAACGGGTGGAACGACACAGAGAAGGCAACGGCACTGGTTCTTGCTCTTCGAGGGCAAGCTGTGGACATGCTGCAAACACTGCCGGTAGAACTGCACTCGAATTACAACCAATTGAGTGCAGCATTAGAACTTCGGTTCGGCAATCGCCATATGGAGCAGGTGTTCCAAAATCAGTTAATGAGCAGAGTGCAGAAGCCGAACGAGTCGCTACAGGAGTTCGAAGCAGATGTCAACAGGATTGTCCATCAAGCCTACCCAGACTCGCCGCAGAACTTCAAGGAACAACTAGCCTCGCAAACATTTGTCAACGGGATACGAGACACTGAAATACAGAAGATCCTGCGCATGTCACATTTGACAAAGTCCAGCGAAGCGTTAGTTAGAGCGCTTGAGATAGACGCAGCAATAAAGGCGTCCAATGGTAGGAACTTCTCCAAGGTACGAGCAGTGACAATTAATGAAGATAACGAAGAGAATGTGACTGCCATATTGGAAAAGTTGAATAAGATGATGGATAAGATCTCTGAGCAGTTGAATGATGGGAAAAGAGGTTGGACTCCAAGGAGGGACGAAAACAGGAAACAGTGCTACCGTTGTGGATCCAGTTCACATTTTATACGTGACTGTAAAGTTAGTGAGACTCCGAGACGTGGTGGATCCTTGGAACGAAGACCAGGCAGGGACAGGAGCGGGAGCAGAGAGAGAAGTGTCTCTCGAGAACGGGAAGCTCCCCGTCGACGGCAGGAAAACTAACTTCAGCCAGTGTGAAGGGGCGAATGCTGGCTGACAACAACAAGGCCCCCAAGATCGTTTCCATCCGAACACTCCAACGCCACGTAGACAGCCTAGCCGTTGAAGGGCAGATAAATGGAAAATCTGTTGCCATGGTACTCGACACCGGATCATCAATCTCATTGGTAAGGAAGGACATGGTCAGTCCTGCTGTAATTTGTCATCCATCGAGGCGGGTCCAGTTGAAGACAGCGACAGGTGAAATCGCAGATATCATCGGCGAAGTAGACGGCCAAATCCAGCTTGGAGCCCTGGAACTGCGTCATACAATTGTGGTAGCCGAGATTGAAGACGAGTTTATTCTGGGACTAGACATCATTCAACAGCATGGATTGCGGATTGATCCGAAACAAGGTATCCTGCGATTGGGTGAAGAAGACTTGGTACTGAGCTCTAGAAAATCACAGAAGGTAATGACGAGACTCATTGCGAGTTCAACGACCACCATCCGAGGGTTCAGCGAGCAGATAGTCCCGGCCAGACTGGAAGCAGATCTTGGAAGCTGCGTTTGGTTAGTCGAGCCATCCCCAGACAGTAATAAGAACCTGATAATAGCCAAGACGTTAGTCAACACTAGCCGAGAGATTCCTGTACGTGTTGCAAATGTGTTTTCTGGTAGCTCAAGGATCAAGGAAGGTGACATACTTGGAATTTGCGTACCAGTCAAGAAGATCAGCTGTTGCGAGAAGATGGAGGGCAAGGAGAAGGCAGATACAAGAAAGATGAAGCTTGTCCTACCGGAAGTCGATTTTGAGGAACTGTCAAAAGACGAGACAAGTTTGGCGAGAGAATTTTTGAAGAAGAACCAAGACGTTTTCGCAACAGGGAACATGAAGTTAGGCAGAACGGACATTGTGCAACACCGAATAAATACAGGCGACACCCAACCAATAAGACAAGCCCCAAGAAGACTGCCGATTGCGAAACAAGAAGAGGTATCAACCATGCTGGACCAGATGTTGAAAGACGGAGTTATTGAGGAATCTAACAGCCCGTGGTCATCGCCAGTCGTATTAGTAACCAAGAAGGATGGAACAACGAGGTTTTGCGTCGATTATAGGAAGCTGAACGATGTTACGAAGAAGGACAGCTACCCGCTACCAAGAATCGACGACATTTTATGTACCTTGTCTGGCTCAACCTGGTTCTCAACCTTGGACCTGAAGAGCGGTTACTGGCAGGTTGGCATGCACCCAAATGACAAAGAGAAAACTGCGTTTTCTACTGGCACGGGTCTGTACAATTTCAAGGTTATGCCATTTGGTCTTTGCAACGCGCCAGCCACCTTTGAAAGACTGATGGAGATGGTACTCCGAGGGCTGACCTGGAAAACATGCCTGGTATACCTGGACGATGTCATGGTTATGGGTTCCACTTTCCAAAACCACATCGACAACCTTCAGGAAATTTTCGATCGATTCAGAACTGCCAACCTGAAGCTAAATCCAGAGAAATGTTCGCTATTTAAAAAGAAGGTCGAGTTTTTGGGACATACCGTAACTTCCGAAGGAATCCAGACCAGCGACAGCAAAGTAGAATCGATTCGTGATTGGCCGACTCCTAAAGACAGACACGAAGTCCGAAGTTTCCTTGGTCTTTGTACATACTACCGAAGATTTGTCAAGAAATTTGCAGATGTAGCAGCTCCGCTCCATAAGCTCACCGAATTGAAGACGCCTTTCATCTGGGATGCCAAGTGTGAAGACGCTTTCCGAAGACTGAAAAAGGCTTTGATTTCTAGTCCGATCCTGTCATATCCTCAAAGAGAAGGAAAGTACGTACTTGATACTGACGCAAGTAATATCGGGATAGGTGCTGTTTTATCGCAAGTCCAAGAGGGAGAAGAGCGAGTCATCGAGTACTACAGCAAGACCTTGACAAAGCCTGAGAGGAACTACTGTACCACCAGGAAAGAATTACTCGCGATTATCAAATCGGTAGAGCATTTTAAAAATTATCTGCATGGGAAGGAATTCCTGATCAGAACAGATCACGGCGCGCTCACCTGGCTGATGAAAATGAAGAATGTAGAGGGTCAGACTGCTAGGTGGATAGAACGACTACAGCAGTTCAACTTCAAAATAAAACATCGTGCAGGCAGATTACACCAGAACGCTGATGCACTATCAAGGAGGCCATGCGTGAAATGCTCACATTGTGAGCGGATTGAGGATAGCCAGAAGGAAGAGTGCATTCGAAGGATCGTGATCAATGCAGATACAGGATGGACGATAGAAGCATGCAGGAAAGAGCAAGAAAAAGACGAAGACATCGGAGACATTTTAAAACGTAAAGAAGAGAATGGACCGAGACCAACGTGGGCAGAGGTTTCTCCACGTAGTCCAGAATATAAAGCTCTATGGTCACAATGGGAGTCCCTGCGAATCGAAAATGGTCTGCTGAAAAGAGCCTGGGAGAGTGCCGATGGAAAGAAGATCGTCATGCAGTTGGTGGTTCCAAGGAGTAAAGTTTCGAAGATTCTCGAAGTAATCCATGGAGGTACATCAGGAGCTCACTTCGGAGTGAACAAAACACTAGCGAAAGTTCGAGAGAGGTTCTACTGGGTGAACTGCAAGGACGATGTCGAAGCCTGGTGCCGTAAGTGCGAGAAATGTGCTGCAAGCAAGGGCCCAAGCAGAAAACTGACAGGCGCTATGAAGCAGTACAACGTCGGAGCCCCATTTGAGAGGATAGCCATAGACGTAGCAGGTCCTTTTCCAATCAGCGACAGCGGCAACCGCTTTATCCTGGTTGCCATGGATTATTTCAGCAAGTGGCCTGAAGCATACGCCATACCGAACCAAGAAGCTGCTACAGTTGCGAGAGTCTTGGTAGATAATTTAATTAGCAGATTTGGCGTACCTTTAGAGTTGCATTCCGATCAAGGACGAAACTTTGAATCCCAAGTTTTCGCAGAAATGTGTAAACTGCTCGGGATAAACAAGACTAGGACTACACCTCTCCATCCGCAATCTGACGGTATGGTAGAACGGTTTAATCGAACAATGGAGGAACATCTGTCGAAGGTGGTGAGCAACAATCAGAGAGACTGGGACCAGTACCTGCCTTTGTTGCTGATGTCATACAGGGCAGCCATCCATGAGACTACGGGACAGACACCGGCCAAGGTTGTATTCGGCAAGGAGATTCGGCTACCCTGTGATTTGGTGTACGGTTCACCAAGCAGTCCACCATCGGAGATCAGAAATTATGTCGACGAATTAAGAAACTCCATGGCAGAAGTGCATTCCCTAGTCAGGAGGAAGATCAAGTTGGCCAGCGACCGAATGAAGGCGAGGTACGACTTGAAGGCAAACTCCGGCGGCTTCACAGAAGGAGACAAAGTGTGGTTTTATAATCCAACTAGGAAGAAGGGTTTGTCGCCTAAGTTTATGCCATCCTGGGAAGGGCCTTACACAATTATTAAAAGGATAAACGACGTGGTGTATAGGATACAGCGGAGCGGAGCCCCCAAGTGCAAGATGAAGGTAGTCCACCTGAATCGTCTGGCACCCTACTGTGGAGACAGCGAATAAGTCCGTTCGAGCGGGACGCTCGAAAATAGAAAGGGGGCAGTATAACGAACACCGCTCTGGAAAAATTCTAGTAATTGCTTCTTTAACCTTTAACATTCTAGACCACGAATTTGCTTGTTTGTTTACATTCTTTTTTTATACTGAGTTAGTCAATGACATGTTCGCGACAGTTCCAGTCACATGTCATGTGACACATCGACAGACAGACGTTAGTTCTATGGATTTCTGGAGTGGGATCGCCGAACAATCTGACATTTCCAGAATCCACGAATCGACGGTTTGCGCCGGTGCGACGTTCGAGAATGTACCTGCTGTTTCGACAACGCGTCAGGGGGACTATATAAGGACCGTGCGGTTGCGTACAGGACAGTTTAGTTTGGACATTGAGTGAAGTGAAGACAGAGAGCAGAGCAGTAACTAGTGGAAGCTGAACAGAGCAGTAGTGAAGTGAAGTGTGAAGTAAGGGAGCCAGTAGTGACAGTATAGCGAATTATAAAGAGAACAGCTGTGTTTAGTGTGTTTGATTATTTAGAATAATTATTAGAGGTTATAAGTACTTGTGGTGTTAACTGTTAAACAATAAAGTAATTTGTAAGACTTTTTGGTGGTGATTTATTTATTGTGAGACCCGTAACAATATATCACAATAATAGAAAGTGAGTACAAACTCTTCAAACAGTCATCGAAGAGTCTCTCCGAGAAACTCTTGGATGCTGTAAAAACATTTATCTATCAAGAAACGCTTTAGATACCTCCTACTCCTAAAGCATCTCTCATCGTATAAATCCTTAATATCCTGCGGTTGTCTGTTCTATAAATTAATTCCCGAATACAGAGGTGATATCTCATAGTATGTATGATTGTGACAATTAAGACATAAATTGCTATTTTGTCTAGGGTTGCATATTTACAGGATGTTTCTTTATAACATACTAAAATTTCAGGATGTGATTCCTCAGGTCATTTTGTGAAAAAAATTCATATGTCCGCAACGACTCAAATTTTTTTCTACGGCATGTTTAATGTTTGTTTTTTTAGGAGTTATTTTTTAATACCACAAAAAATAGCTTAGATATTTTTTCAATTTTGATTTCTTCACCAGTGGCGTCCCTGCAAACACATCCTATGATATTTTTTACAAAAAAATAGTACGTCATTGACATTTTGCTATTTTGCCATTTTGATATTTATTCAGATTGAGTGTGATCAATTCTATATGAAAAGGGGCTCATGCCTTTTTCTCATCGGATGCATGGTTCTTGATTAAAAGAATATAACTAAATTACGGTATTTATATGTATAATTTACCAGTATGTTAGCGAATAATATTTAAAAACAGAAAATATCAAGGTGGATCAATAGAATAATTTTTCTAACTTAAATATTATGTGGTTTTATATCGTAACTAAGTTTATTTAGACATACGAAAATTGAAAAAAATATCTAATTTTGTTTTATAAAAAAAACACCCCCTGTAGAGAAAAATTTAGGCCGTTGCGGCCATATTTTATGTTCATATGAAAATTTCTTCATAAAATGACCTGAAGAATCACATCCTGAAAATTTAGCGTGTTATTAATAAAGACCCTGTTATAAACGTGTTATTAATAAAGGGTAGGTGTAGTTTTTCAAGGCGATTCAGGATCTGGTTTTGAAATTTTCCTGAGGCCCTTCGTTTCGATTATACAGGGTGATTTGTGCAATTTGCCGAAATCTTTGATGAGCGATATCTTTTGAAAGAATTGATCGAACTTAACGAAATTTGGTAGATATGCTCTACTAATGACACTTAATACCTCGCATTTTTCGCCGATTTGGAAACTGCAGGGCCGTACTAATTTTTTGTGATATCTTTCGGCTTTGTCGAAAAGTTCACCCTGTATGCATTTTATTCAAAGTTTTGTGCCATTTTCTAAAACTACGTGAAAAATGCTACAATTATGGTAGAAAAATACTTGGCATCATTAAACTGAATCGAGAAGAAAATTCAGTTTTTTAGCTTTTTATTCGGAATTTCAATTCATGTGTTGTTAATAATTTAAGAAAAATCAAATGTGGTTTTTTAAAACTTGCGTATTTTGTAGTTAATATTTCAAATAAATTTACTTTATCTACAGATTTAGCCAAGATTGGGGACCCTTCTACAGATTGTTTCGAGCTAACAAATTTTTTAAATGGTTTTTAGATTAATTTCAAGGTCAAGGAAATGTGTTGAGTTTGATGGCGGTCTCCTTGACCATTACCTGCACTGAATTGTAGTTTTTCTTCCCAATATTTGTGTTGATATTTTTCTTCCTGTTTCGTTTATGTGGATACTTATTTATCTATGTGGTAATGTGTTAAATGTGTTATTTATTTTGCTGTTAAAACTTATTCTTAGCTCGAAACAATCTGTAGAAGGGTCCCCAATCTTGGCTAAATCTGTAGATAAAGTAAATTTATTTAAAATAACTACAAAATACGCAAGTTTTAAAAAACCACATTTGATTTTTCTTAAATTATTAACAACACATGAATTTAAATTCCGAATAAAAAACTAAAAAACTGAATTTTCTTCTCGATTCAGTTTAATGATGCCAAGTATTTTTTTACCACAATTGTAAAATTTTTCACGTAGTTTTAGAAAAAGGCACCAAACTTTGAATAAAATGCATACAGGGTGAACTTTTCGACAAACCCGAAAGATATCCAAAAAAATAAGTACGGCCCTGCAGTTTTCAAATCGGCGAAAAATGCGAGGTATTAAGTGTCATTAGTAGAGCATATCTACCAAATTTCGTTAAATTCGATCAATTCGTTCAAAAGATATCGCTCATCAAAGCTTTCGGGAAATTGCACAAATCACCCTGTATACTCGAAACGAAGGGCCTCAGGAAAATTTCAAAACCAGATCCTGAATCGCCTTGAAAAACTACACCTAAGCTTAAGCTATGGCAGTCAGGTCGTGGGACACCCTGTATAAAAAAAACAGCAACAGTAAGGATCTTATTATCTCTAAAAATGGTCCTGCATGATACGCGAATTTTCATGTCAAAAATCATCCTAACAATTTGCTTTTGGGAGACGAAAGAGTCTATATAGTAGGTGGTAAACGACTCCATAGCAATTTGTTAGATTGGAGGTGACTATAAAATATTCCATAATAGTAGGAAGAATAAAATACACTACCAATCGCAAAGTTATTAAGAGAGTTAATTATTAATTAATATACCTTACCAGCATCCAGGTAACCAGAAATTGTTACCATGAAGCTCGATTCGGAAGCGGAGTTCAATTTTCATTTTATCAAATGGACCTGCTGTCTTATGACAAATTGTTTCGACCTCGTTTAAATCTCTCTGATCTGAATATCCTAATGATCCGCACCTGCTCTTAGATTTTGCCACAAACGCCTAACTAGAAATCGATCTCTAAGTTTCCCATTCATCCGTTCGCCAGATGGGAATTCTCGTAACGTCGTAATAAAGGTTTCTTGAGACGATAACAGAACGATTAAAGGTATCAACTCGCAATCAAAAAGCATAACACTCTAGGTGCTTCTGCTCTTAGTTGTATGAAAAAAAAGGTGTCCATAGACACTTATAAGTTTTTTTTTTAATTAAAGGTCGTCTCGTAGGTCGTCATTGCAGAAAACCAATAATTTTTCTAGAACAGCCTGTATTATACAGGGTGAGTCATATGTAATGGATAAATTCATTTGCTCTGTTAATATTTTTTTGTAAAATTAAAAAAATCACAACAGGTCAATTTTAACCTTAAAAAAATTTGTTCTATTGACGTAAGTTGAGTTGACGTTCTATTGAGTAGGTTACGAGTTATAAACATCCTGTATCAAAATTTCATCTACTCTACATCATGGGATTGTACCTACATAAAGATAAGTTAAAGGAGGGATATATTTTGAGCCGTTTCAAAATCAAAAATTGCGATTTTCACTTGTTTATAACACATAGCCTACTCAATGTAAGCTGCAACTATAAAAAACATTCTTACTAGATTTTCTCAGACAACCCGAAATTAGAATAATATACAGGTGTCCTTTTAAAAAAAATAGATTCGTAATAAATACATAAAAAATGTTACGTCAATAGAACATAAATTAAATTGAAAAATCGATCTGTTTTTTTTTAATGCTACAAATATTAACTGAGAAAATGAATTTATCCCTACATATGACTCACCCTGTAGAACAACAAAAATTGTACAGTTATTTGATCTTAGATGTTGCTAAGTAATAATCTAAAAATCAATCTCTAATAATAATCTCGAATTTTGGCTCACGATGAGGTCACGGTTGCTTCAAAGAGTTCAATGTATAACAAAGAATGAAAAAAGAAAAAAAAAAGTTCAAATACTTGTAAAATTTTTATAGAGTGGATCACTTTTGGTCGGTACAGATTTTCATCTTGAAAATGCTTAATTCGTTTTAAATTCAGGAAACAAGTCCTTGCAATTCGTTCTTTCTCTCATTCGCCTCATCTTTGGCAATTTAGCACGCCCTGCAAAACATTCCCGAACCAGTGAAGCCTAGATTCTCTGAGACTCCTCCTTGACGCCTCATTTACTTTTAATGTCTCCCTAATCAAAGAGTTCCTAATTCTACCAATCCTTAACACACCAGAACCGTGGAGTCCTCATCAATTCTGACCCTACATTGTCATTTGCCAAGGCACGGATATATAGAAAAATTCTACTCCAACTACTGTCCAATAAATCTCCCCTCTTCAACTCTAATGAGCGTTTTCTTATCACGATTCTTTCATACTAATTCACCCTTCAAATTGAGTTCTGATTTTTGACATATTTAAGACGTTTTGTTGAGGGTAGGTAATATTAGGCGTTACTCTTGATGGGACTGGGCGTAACAGCATTGATATTACAGTATTGGAAATCGCCGTACAATGCAAGCTGAGATATGTAGCAAGTTTTTCTTCATTTCGGATTCAACATTCCACTCGGATAAACTTTTCAACTTCGCTGCTTATTTCTTCAGAATTGCATATTTCAGATTCATTCATATTTCCCATTATATTTCTGTGCATATTCATATTTTCGCATCAAATTTGCTACTTCATAACTGCTCTCCATCTAAGGATTTGTATCTTTCAATATCGGTAGTTTGAGTCTAAAAAAAAAAAAAAAAAATAAACGTCTCCATGTTAAAATTTTCACCATCCTATTAGTTTGAGTTCCATTATAAATTCTAACAGGACAACAATGTGCCTCACCAGGTATTGTAAAAAAATTAAATGGAACGACCACTTAACGTTTTAGTTGCCTGATTATTTATTTCCGAACTGCTTTGTTTAATTCCTAAAAAAATAAATTGATGAGAAAAGCGGAAATGTCTGAAATAATCATTGTTATTTCGTTTGAGTTTTTTTCCCTGCAACATTGTTGATTAGGCTTCTGTTGTTGATCTGTCTCTATGACAAGTATCTCCAGGCAATTCGTGTTCGGGACGAATACGCGACATGGCACCTCCCTCCAGGGTGACGAGAAACCTTTAGGGTAGGGTTTTACCGACGACCAGCCTTAATGAGGTAACGATGGTAACGAGATAACTTCATAATAATGATTGCTCAAAATCAGAAGTGTCGTGCTAGACGATGAAAATGCAAAAACAAGTAGCAGCCGGTTTTTCCTATCAAACTCCAGTTTTTATTGTCACTAAAACTACGATTTTCAACACCAATAATAATTGAATTGAGGCCTTGGAGTAACAGAAGCGCCGCGCGGGGGCCGCAATGAAACTGAAATCATCGTCTGGCGGTGCGCCATTTCATAGCGACCAGTGTGTATACCGTAACCTACCTACATCGTTGCCCAATTTAAAGTATTTTATAATAAATCTGTTTCATTAGACGTTTAGGTTATAAAAGGAGTATTCTGTGGAAATTTAAGCATTTCAGTTAGATAAGATCGGTTTAAGAGATAACTGGACCATCCAATTTAACCCAGCAGAGAGGTTTTTTTCTGTTTGTTATCAATGAACGTTTCATTGTGTTTTAATTCGAAATATATAGGTACTTTTACTATATTGAGACTTTTTCAGTTAAAACTTGGGTTATTCTTCTTCATATTCCATGGTTATTGCTAGATCTCTTGTAGCTATGAGAAAAATCACTTCCAATATAAATTATTGATGAATTTAATCGCCACAGCGGAACAAGTAACTTAAGAGACAAAAAAAGCTTTTATCTCATTCTCGATATGTTGAATAATGCAAAAGTTATTCTTTTATGAGGGAATACAATTTGTAAAATTCACAAACCTGTTATCGTCGAAATGAGTGACGCATGCAATGTTATGTATTCGTTTAATAATTTCCAATAAATTGCATCATAGCTACTGAAATTTTTTTACTAGTTATTAGTTACTGAAATGGAAGTTACCTCAAATATAATAGCACAAACTAAAATGATAATGAAAAATACTTTACCCAGAAGTAAAATAAAAAAGATTATTAGAAAATCTTCTTATTCAGATATTCAGATTACTATAATAGTAAATTTGAAAACTTAAGTACCTACTAAAGTTAGGTAGTAATAGAAAGTGGGTGCATCATAAAATCATTTGTTCCTATAATCTATTGGAAGTAGATAAAGTAGAGTACAATATCTCGAGTTGAAAGACAATTTCGCAATTTTGCGAAAAATGTCACTTTCAACTTTTGTTATGTAATACTATAACGATAACGTAATCGTATCTACCTACATGCGTTAACATTATAGGTATTGCGATTTCTGTACCAGTTGTTTTCATGAGAATTAAAGCAAACACTGGCTCATTTCAACTTAAAATCCGCGCGCAATCCCAAAGGAATGAGAATTTTGCACCTCCTCTGGTAAGCAGACGGTCGTCAACTTGTTAACCTCCCTCCATAATGCAGGTATTTGATGATTACCTACCTAGTCACATTTCCACATGTAAGTGCCGTTTATCCATTGTGTAGGGTAGGGTTTCGCCCTTCACCCACGACGCCAACTGGTAGCCGTCTGTGGAACTAGGAATCCTGTCGCCGTCGCCAGAGAGGCATCGCCAGTCGAGTCGCGACGTCATCAGCTGTACGGAGCGGATCTCCAGCAGAACGGCGCCAGGATTGCCGGGCGCATCGGAGCGGAGGCGCTTATCCAGCGCATTATTAGTGGCGCGTCCCGACGGCTGCACGAGCGCTCACCCGGTGAGTTATTGTAACGCGGACGCCAATCGCAACTCTATGCGTCAAAGCGCGGAAATTGCGGTGAGAATCGCTGAAAAGTGACTCTTTGTTGACTTTATAGTGTAAATAAATATCCCTGGAGGATAGTATCATTGTAGCTATGTTATTGTGACTGCGAGAGGGGACTTTGGAGTTTGTGGTTTAAACTGATAGTTGGGGTGAGTTTTAGTTTATCAAAATCGGTTCAACTGCCTATAGTTATTTTCTTATTTATTTTATTATAGGTACTTAAATATAAAGAGTAAAAGAAGAGATAGTTGTCATGGTTATTGTTACAACTAAATGTCTGCAAAAAATGTTTCAAACTTGCATCTGCATTTTTTATAAACCATAATTTAGGTATTAGCAATCACGAATAATGATAGTTTAGTAGTAGTTAAAGTGAGACAGAGTTGGGAATTAATCGATGGAAAAAATTAATTGGCAATCTGCCCGTATAGAGAAATAAAGGGGAACAGAGAGCAAACTAGTTTTATTTAGTAGCGGTGATTCCCCTGATTATAAAATCATCTTACTTCTATCACTCATATTGAACACTATAATCCTCTCTCACATTTTCAATAAAATTAAATAATCCAGCAGTATACCTACCTATACTATACCTAATTACATCTCATTCCCTGATCTCATTCAAAGAGTGCCAACATTTGACATGCCGAAGGCGGGGATATAAAAATTTCACTCATTAGTCTGGGCTTCATTAGTTCCATTAATTCATTAGTCTGAGCTTAAATTTTTTAATCAGGTTATGTAAAAGGACGTTTTTTCCACAATTCGATAAAATAATTAGGTATTTTGAAATAAGACTTTGACGGAGAACTACCAGACCATTTCTCTTACAAACTAACTGGTCCTTCTATTGAAATTTTAGTTCAATAGCTTTAAAGTTTTTTAAACTAGTTTTCTACCCTGAATTATTTTCTTCTCTCTATCTGTCATTCTTGAAAGTCATCCCTTGGTCTCCGCCTAAGCCTACCAACCTTCCACATACTTCAATAATTATTATTGATATCAGTTTTCTGGATGCATATAATTATCTCTTTTTATCAAGTGTCCATAACTACTGTACCTACCTTGGTAGAACCTTTTCATTTCTGACCTTCATATTCCCGTGTTAATCTACAGATCACCGCAATCCCACAACTTCCACCGTCTTCTCCTGTGCTATCTTCACGAGTATCTTCACGTCCAGTTCGCTGATTTTTGATGACTGATCTGAAGTTTTCCACACTTTTCAACTTACATTGGAATTCTGTCAAGGGGGATTTGAGGGACATGTATGAACCGTGGTTCATCAAATGATTCATAGAAACTTTTCGAACGGTACTATTCGAACCGCCCCCCCCCCCCCTCCCCCAGAAGCTCTATACCAGATTTTAAATTAACCTTTCTAGAACTGTGAAAGCAAAACTAGTTGCCCGTAAATAGCATGGACCTAATAAGGGAATAAGTAACTTTACCTTATAAAAGAAGTGCATGATTCCCTCATAAAAGATAAGACTTTTTACTACAAATTTATATGCCCAGACGAACTGTTTTTGAGATAGAGAGTGTCAAAGAAAGATTAATTTTCCAGTTTTTTTTTTAAGATATCTCGAGAACCGTTTGAGATACAGCACTTGATGCGCCATTGGCGAAGATTTTGAGGTCGAGCGAAGTTTTTTTTCATTCATTTTCTGATAGGTACATGTTTTGAAACATCCAAAGAGAGTTTTTCATCGTAAATGGACATTTTTCTCGGAAACGGTTAATTTTATAACTGTTAACCAAAAGTGCCGTTTTGGTGTAAAAAACATGGGCGGTTCTCAAGGGCTTCTTAAAATTTAATTTATTACAGTGGTGCAGAAGTTAGGGGGTTGAGACCCTCAAAAAAACAAAAATCTAGCTCACTCCCCTTTTTCTTAAAACATTGATCTTATAGTGAAAAGGAAGGGATTAATGAGCATAAAATGTGCATAAGAGCTGAATATTGTATCTCAGTATCTCATACGGTTCTTATTGAGATATTGGCAAAAAAATTAAAATAAATTCAACTTTGACCCCCTGTATCTTGAAAATCATACATCCGGGCATATATTTAATATACATAAGTTTATAGGTATTTTTTTTATGTAGAATCGCCTCTTTTTCCAGGTACATGCTATTTCCGGACAGCGTGTATATAATTTTTTTTTGTGAAGTACGAAAATTTTACTTCTTTCTTAAAACTCCTGAAAAACATTCTCAATTGAGTCAATTCTAATGGTAAGGGAGACCCAATTTCGTATTTTTAAGTTATCACACGAACTTAGACAGAATCCTCCCTGTACGACACACTTAATAGTAAAAAAATACGAAATAGTGAAAGGTGTAATTATTAAATTAATTTTAAATAGAAGACCCTTTATAATAGAGGAAGTATTTTATTAAACATGAAACACTTTTCAGTTCAAGAACAAGCGTGTTTCCAGGTCAATTGCGCTTAAAAAATAGCTTTAATAAAATGTCAGTGTCTGTTGTAGGTATGTGCGAGCAATACCTGATGAAAGGATAAAATACTGAACCAGTTTTTGTCAATCTGGCAAGAAATTCACGATAGTTGGGAGCAGAATTTGAAAAATTTGTGCCAAAAAAATATAATAAAAAACAGTACTAAGTATTTAATATAAATTCGTGTTTCTATCGAAAACAGCTCTACCGATTTTGATAAAATTTGCAAAATTAGATAATAAAAAATTATAAAATAAGAAATTTACCTACTAAATTTCATCGAATTGGAATCAGCCGACTTTGAGCTATTTCAAAAAAACTAAAATTTTCAAAAGACTTTGAAGCCCTCTAACGGACAAACGAAGCACTTTGGTATAGAGATAAGTTTGGTCCGAGCGACTTTTTTTTACCTCAGTAATCTGTGGTTGCCCCGTGTCCATGCAATTTTGGGACACCTGTACTTAACCATTTTATAATTTTTTATTATCTAATTTTGCAAATTTTATCAAAATCGGTAGAGCTGCTTTCGATAGAAACACGAATTTATATTGAATACTTAGTACTGTTTTTTATTTTATTTTTTTTGGCACCAATTTTTCAAATTCTGCTACCAACTATCGTGAATTTCTCGCTAGATTGACAAAAACTGGTTCAGTATTTTATCCTTGTATGTTACCTTGTATGTTACCTAAGAAAGTAAAATTATTTTCCTGGCGTCTCGATTGTTAAATAGTTTTCTTGATCTCCTCATAGTAAGTATTTACTGAACTCATTACTAAATTCAATATTTTTTATAAGGTTTAAAGTAACTATTAATAAAAAAACAATCAGTAATTTTAATACATTAATTCTGGACCTTCAAATTAATAATTAAATAGCTATCGATTTCCGCTTTTTCAGTATTGTTGAGGTAATCATTTTTGTAGTACGTCTACTAATGATGTTATAAATTAATAATGAGTTTGAAATTATCTGCAGAAAATAAATCGAAGAAAAAAATTCAATTAATTAAAATTTAGACTACCACTTAAATAAATTAACACGTAAGTGCGGGGGAAGAAAATAGGTAAATTCAAAACATAACTCTTCTAACCGTGGTTCGACGATTATGCAAAATAGGCGGTTTCTGGTCCTGGTCCCAATAAATGTCGAGAACGCTCAGAATGTCTATACTCCATAATATAAGGATAAGGCACTTATTAAATAAACTTTGGGATAATCTCATTTATTTCAAATTTCCATTTTCCAAAGAAGTTTAGAATTCAACTGGTGATGGTGACATAAATAAGTATTGACTAGTTTCGAAAGTGCAGTTCGGTCAAGTGATATGAGAAACTTTCCCAGTCATTAGTATCTTGATCGAACTTCCCACAAAGTTTCCATTTCGTGCGCGGATATTCAATATTTAGTTATCTATCGGAAAATTGTGATTTCAGTAAAGTACCTCTTCCGACCTTTAACGTCGGTTTCCTACTAACAAGTTTCCAAAGATTAACTTTGAGTTCAAAACTCCGGAATATGTTACATTCGAATTTTCTTTCCTTATCATATCTATTTCCTGGAAGCATCTGTGTAGGTACTTAATGGTCTCGTAAATATAAACTTAGTGCTTATTTATTAGGAATAACTTTAAAAATTAGTTTTATTTGACAATTCAACTATAACAAGAGAGATTTGTTACTGCGTATATGTTGCTCTCGATCAAGATAACTATTTTTCATTCAATTTGCCACAAATACACTTATCTCTAAAAAATCGTTGTAAACCAATCCAGTTGACGTAATTGCGGAGATTCATATATGAGTAGTAAACTCTCTGTGCCCAATAATGTAGAATACCCAAGACGACGATTTTGATATAATTTTTATAAATATGACAACTAGATAACAGTGCCCGTGTTCACAGTCAAATAATAATTTATTATTGACTTTTTAATCATATCAGGAACAGGGCAAGAACAGCTGACATATTTCCAGAAATCATTTTTTTGGTTTATTTTAAGTTGTCAATTCTGAGTCAGTTAAAATACTTTCACATCGATAAAAGTAGCTACCCTTTTCTTTTGTTGTGAAGTTTCAATAAATTTAAAGGAAAATATTGTAAACTGGGTGAGAAAAATATCTGAAACATCTTTGTGCCATCTGCAAAATTCACACGACTGAACATATTCTAAAGGGTCTCGGTTTAAGACGTTTCGTTTCAACTAGGAGATTTCTGGTCAAGACTGAGAACTGGGAGTTACAAAAGAATTATTGCCTAAGCCAGGTCAGAAGGACGACACGTCTTTCGTTACAATCATACCAAAATAAAAAATAAGAAAACATCCATCAGTTTTTCATTATTTAAAGTTAACATCACCGGCAATATTATCTTTACAATAAATTTAGCTAGAATTAGGCTTGTAGATTATTGAAGGTTCATTATTATAGCTGTTAAGCTATCTGAAAATAATGATCCAGTCAGGATCTTACTACTGATTGGTCCCATTTTTGATTACATTTAATTAACACATGACATTAAATGATGTTGATTATACAAGGTGATTCAGTAATTAGTACCATAAATGATACGGGGTGTACCTACTGTCAAAATAATACGAAAACCAAGAATAACTTTTTTTCCAAAAGTGCTTCCCTAACAAGATACAGGGTGTGAAAGGGTCGATTTGGAAAACACTTATTTGATCGTATCTTCTAACTGGGTTGAACTATTTAATTCATTTTTGGTAGACATCTACTACATAATAAGGACCGTAAACGGACAAAATTTTGTCGCATTTGAACAATCCAGTGGCGTAGAATTGGGGGTCATGTGACACTTTTTCCCCCAAAAAAAAAGTTGCTATTGGGTTTTTTCCCATTTTTATTTGGTTTTTAGTATTATTGGTTCAAATACCACAAAAAAGGTACACTTGTTTCATTTGCCCAGAAGCGTCCGTTTCCGAGATATTCTGACTTGCGTGTAACTATGTGAAATATTAAACTGCAAATAAAATTATCAAGGCGCCTTATTTATCAATAATTCACAATTAAAAAACTAACTTGTCAAAAAGTAAATTATCAAAAAAGCTAAAGACATGGAAAGGTTTTCTAATGGCGAGTACACAGATATGCTCTTAACATTAGGAGAATGTTTTGGAAATTCGAATGCGGCAGTTAGACGATATTCCGAAAAGTATCCCAACAGAATAGTGCCAAATCGGCGGACTTTTTTGTCAGTGGAACGGCGTTGTCGCGAAACTGGTAATGTAAAACCAAAACTTTTAAACAACGGTAAGCAACGAACCACACGCACAGCTGGAAACGAGGAACAAGTTTTGGAATTGTTAGAAAACGATCCAACAGTAAGTACAAGACGTTTGGCACTCCAAACAAACATTTCGCAAGCCAGTGCCTGGCGCATTGCAAGGGAACACCAGCTATATCCCTACCATCTGAGGCAAGTTCAAGACCTTTTGCCTGAAGATTATGCTGCACGTGTGGAGTTTTGTGGATGGTTATTGAATATGCATAACCAAGACCGCAATTTTATTTCCAACATAATTTTTACGGATGAATCCACTTTCACAAGAAATGGCATTTTTAATATGAGAAATTCACATGTTTGGGCAGAAGAAAACCCAAGAGCCACCAAAGTTACCCATTACCAACACACATTTAAATTAAATGTTTGGGCTGCTACACATGGAAATACAATTATTGGATTTCATTTTTTCCCCGGAAATTTAAACGCGAACAATTACCAGGAATTTTTGGAAGAAGTTTTTTTTTCTTTTTTTGATGACATTCCTCTGTTAACCAGGCGCAGTCTCTGGTTTATGCACGATGGTGCTCCGCCTCATTATGGCAGGCAGCCAAGGCAATGGCTTAATGAAAACTTCCCAAATAGATGGATTGGTCGTGGAGTTGATGCTCCCATTCACTGGCCTGCTCGATCACCGGACTTGAACCCGTTGGATTTTAGTGTGTGGGGGCAATTAAAAACCAAAGTCTACGCAACACCGGTAAATTCTTTAGAGGATCTCAGGCTCAGAGTTGTGAATGCCTTTGCAGAGTTAACAAACAATCCAAGTATTGGTAGAATAATTTTTAATTTGGAAAATCGTTTACATCAATGCATTCGTGCCAATGGAGGACACTTTGAAAACTTACTTTAATTTTATTTTTATTATTTTTCAGTTAATTATAAACTTACGTAGGTAGATGTATTCGACTTTAAGTATTTTATTTGGTTGTTGATAAAACTTTTTCTGTGATAATTTTGCAACTTGGTATTTCACATAGTTACACGCAAGGCAGAATATCTCGGAAACGGACGCTTCTGGGCAAATGAAACAAGTGTACCTTTTTTGTGGTATTTGAACCAATAATACTAAAAACCAAATAAAAATGGGAAAAAACTAAACAGCAACTTTTTTTTGGGGGGAAAAAGTTTCACATGACCCCCAATTCTACGCCACTGGATTGTTCAAATGCGACAAAATTTTGTCCGTTTACGGTCCTTATTATGTAGTAGATGTCTACCAAAAATGAATTAAATAGTTCAACCCAGTTAGAAGATACGATCAAATAAGTGTTTTCCAAATCGACCCTTTCACACCCTGTATCTTGTTAGGGAAGCACTTTTGGAAAAAAAGTTATTCTTGGTTTTCGTATTATTTTGACAGTAGGTACACCCCGTATCATTTATGGTACTCATTACTGAATCACCTTGTATTTTCTAAAAAATGAGTGCTACTTTTCTAGTATTAAAAAATGACTCATATATGGACAAACGTTGAGTTAAAAAAGCATTTGAAATCAAATCGACTTCATTAGTTCAGGGTAAATAAAAAGCGTGCATATATCTCTCCATAACAACCAGTTGCAGTAATTGGTCCGTTGAATCTCTACATAAAACGGAGTGAACTTTCGCTGGAACGGCTGTAGAAGCAGCAGGCAAATAAGGCCGCCGCCTAAGGGCGCACAGCTTCAGGGGACGCCTAATGAACTTTCATTATTCAGGCAGTCATCGTCCAGTTTTCTCCGAAAACCTGATAAAAGAAACACAGTAAATATGTACCCAAATTAAGAGTTTGTGAGCAGTTTTTCCTCGAAGGTCCCTGTTTTTCTATACTTACTGCAACCACCACCAGACATACTATACTTGCTGTAGGTGTACTTTACCTGCAACAATACTATAATAAATCAATGAATTTTAAGCACGACTCTATGAAAATCTTATTAGGAAATTAATTTTCTGGCTATTCGCGTGGAATTGTCTTCGGGAACTTTGAAACGGAATTCTGTATTCGACATTCAATAGACAATAACGGTGAGAATTGCATAAAATAACAGGTAATTATTGAGTTTGCCGTACCGATGTTGAGTCGTGAAGAGCTTTGGTAGGTACACTTTAAGGGAAAACGTAAATTTAAAGGTAATTATGAACGAATAATGAAGTTATTTCTTCATCTACATTTACCATTTTCTTTTTATTATTAATATTTTAGTGCAAAAAATCACTTTTTTGAAATTTTGGCGTATAAAAAAAGCTGATAGAGCAATATTAATGGCCCTATAATGGACGTTTTTCTTAATTGCAATCATAATTTCTTCATACCGTATGTTGCAGTGAGGCTAAATGCTCTCGAGGTCGTCAGATTCGAAGTTATCAAACGGATTTGGAAAGCAGAAGTATTCAGCTATAAAACGTTATCTATTTAAATGCTGAAAAATAGGTAAAAAGTGAGCGCAAAAAAATTGTACTGAATTGATAGTTGTACCTATGTACGTTACCTGCTGTTTTTATTGCCAACAGAGTTTCCTTTCTGTACGTCTATTTTAGGAAAATTTTTAATTGTGAATAGATGGTGATAAGGAAGTTAATATAAAACATGTAGTAGGGAGATAAGATACAAGAAATGCACTCGTTTGGTGCCTTCGATTTGAATCATGAACAATCCGTTTGATGTAATTATTATAATAACTTATACCTACTTACTTCATAGATTCATGATGTTGTCGATTTATTTTATAAAAGTGTTTAAACGATGTGTTTGTGATGGTACTGTTTCGTTAGTGATAAGTGTTTTTTTTGTAATGTGGGAGTACCTATAAGTTAACAACCAGTGACTCTCGTAGTTTTGAAAGCTTCCGACTTTTTACTGAGATGATTGATGACCGAATGGCATATCACTTGCGTAAGTTTTCTTATTATCTCACAAAAATTATTTTTTACACTGTTTTTTTTTTAGTTTTCCTGATAAAGTCTATACAGGGTGTTAAGAAAATGACGGATAAACTCTTCAGTACATTGTAGGGGACACTCAGTAGAGTACGGGAAAAATAATTTAAAAAATTCTGGTCTTCAATTTGGTGAGATAAAAAATGGCAAAATTAACATTTTACTATCTTTGTTTTTCGGTATTTGCAAAAACTAGATGATTTTGCAGATATGAAAAAGGGTACTTTAATCGTTATCAGTTACAAAAATTGCTTAAGATGTATTACTGGCTTGGAAAATTTAATAAGAATTTTATTTTTCTTTTCCAAGATGCTGAAAAAAGCATTTGGCAACAACGGTTTTGTTACCTTAACTACCTACATTGTTAGAAATTAGACGAAATTACCAAATAGCAGCAGTTATCGTGTTAAACGTTGCAAAATTTATTGTTCAATATTTTGTTTATATCTTTTAAAATATAGATCTGGATTTTTTAAATTTATTTTTCCCGTACTTTACTGAGTGTCCCCTCCAAGGTACTGAAGAGTTTATCCGTCATTTTCTTAACACCCTGTATAATCGACGTAATAATAATAGTACTTACTAAGCCGTTTATTATTTTTGAAACCGCCGAATAGATAATTAATATTAGTCGTTGTTTATTTCATAAATACCTACTACATGTAATACAAATATATAGTAATTAAGATAGTCTAACTGAAAGTTGATGAGATAATCAAAATTGAAGGTTCATTACTTGCGTGCAGCGCGCTTGTATTACTATATTTAGGCGCCTTCTCCTCATCTGATGCTGTTCTACCCCAACTTCATGATCACTGACGCATGCTCGGCCGTTTTCGCTAACATTTGCGCGCAATTTTTACCTAGTTTTCAGTCTTGGAAAACGAAGATTGAAGTTTTTTAGCTGAACACTTCTACTCCGTTTGATAAATTCGAATCGGGCGACCTCCAGAGCGTTTCGTTGCAAAATATGACATGAAGAAGCTCTGATGGCAATTACGCGAAAATAATTATCCGAGAGCTCCTGGCTACCACTTTAAAAATGACGACGTTACGAATTGTTAAAGAAATGCAATTTTTTCTTTTTTTTTTTTGGGGGGGGGTTAGTTCTCATTTTCTTCGTATTTCATTTTTCCACAATTCACAATGTTTTATCAGTTTTTTTATAAGCGCAAATACGGAAAAAAGCGACTGTTTGCACCTCGGTTTGCACTAAATGATCAATAAAAAAAAAGAAAATAGCAAACTCGAGTAGAACTTTGCGTAATTAGGATCTGGGGGCTATTCCAGGTGTGATGGCACTGGCGGCATTCCGTTAGTGTTTTTGTCAGGATCTGATGATTTTAGAGCCTTCTTGCTTGGTGTAATGAACTAAGGATAAACTTTATGGAAGATAAAAGTCGCTGAAACAAAATTACATTCTTATTTATTTGAATTATTATACTCTAATGTCATGTAAGTACAAGATACGTATATTGTACAAGAATCATTGTCAATCTAGAGTCGAACTGCATGATGAAACTGAACTTGAAATCTCTGATAGACCAATTATTTTCCTATATTGAATTTCAATGTCACTTTTTTGATAATAAACTTGTGTTTAGATGAAACCTCATTAAGTATTATTTACAAATATGCCATGTTATAGTAAACATTACATTGTTTGGATACCTACATAGTTTACTAAACATTAGGTTGCATTTATATTGCAAGATAGTGGAGTTATTTTTTCTTATTTATGTTATTTTTCTGTTTTGTGAAACTTTTATTACAAATAAAAAGGGAATGGTGAATTAACCTTTTTTTTTTGCTATCGTGTATATAAAGAATTTCTCTTGAAATAGAAATTATACTTAGATTGGATACGAGTGTTTTTAGGAGGAAAAGAGAGTGAATGTGTTTTCCTTTTACTCTCGATTGCATGATCCCTGTCTCTTGGAAAAGTAAATGTGGACAAGCTTAATTTCCAGTATTTTTTTTCCGGACAATTTTATACGAGTAGATACCTATCTGTAAGCTCTGAACTGTCAGAAAAAAAAAGTTTTGGTAACGGGAAAATAAAATCTCTCGTATATTTTCTCACTTATTTCCGATAACATGTTTGATGCGGTCACTATGCGACTTTTGCTATATCTTTTTTAATTTGATGTGATTGATGTTACCGATGTACCTACTTACTAAAAAGTCGTACTTCGTTAAAAATTTCAAAATGTTACATACACTGCTGGACAAAAAATCCGGACAGTAAAAAAAAGACTTCCATGTTTCAAGAAAAATTCATAATAATCCCAATAAAGACTCAAATTCGAAACGTAAAGCTGATGTCCGGATTTTTTTGTCTATCAGTGTACCTATCTTAAATAAAGTAAAACTAAACATTTTAGACTTTTCAGCGGTTAATTCACATTTATTTAGGTAATTCATAAAAAGTAGAACTTCCCAAAAATTTTCTCGGCCATGTTGGATTGCTCCAAAGATTTGATCGTTGACACAGTACCATAACTCAGGTTTTGACGTCATTGCTCCTCCTCCAATAGGCTCAGCTTCCATGACTTGGTCGCGGCCAATCTCTCCGAAAATTTTATCGCAGGTGATTTAACCGAACTCAGGTATCTATTAGTAAATCAGCATTTTTGATGATCTGGCACTATAAGAGTCAATCTCCAAGGCAGGTGACTAACATTAAATAGGCCACCATCAAGTCAACATTATCAGTTTTGTGGTTGTTCAAGCATCAATAATTTATTCGTAACAGTTGTGAATGGTCAAACTCAAGTTCAAGCGTTTTAACTATCTCTTCTGCTTCTTTATGTGCCGTGCTCGTTGTCCCGAACGATGGCGATTACTATGGAGATGGCTTCTTGATCTTCAACCATTCTACTCCACGTTTTCCTGCTATTTTGCCCTTTCTTATTTTTCTCCGACCAAAAATGCCCAAGGTACACCGTTTTTAGATATTTAATGCCTTTCGCTATTTTGTCTTTGCAAAACCTCTCAGAAGTCAGAAGGTCAGTCAAGATAGTCAGATAGGGCCGACAAATTTTCTCAGTTGTTGTTATCAGTAAAACGATAACGGTAGGTGCAAGCTACACAGCTCGAAAGACAGCACGCAGTTAAGAGCTCTCGAGATTGATACCATGATACACGGATGTTTCAAACAAAGCGAAGCGCGCTAAAGCAATAATATTGTATACCTACCTAAATAAGGATTGACGGCGGTTTATAGTTATATTACGTTCAAGCTTCCAGTGTTCTAACGTCGTCGCGTTAAAAAATAGTTTATATATATATCTCGGCCATTCTTCAGCTTGTATGAAATCGCTCCTCGCTACGCTCGGGTAGCGAGGGCCGATCTTGCTGAAAGGTACCTACCATTCTGGTTATTTATTTTATTATCAACACATATTATTTCATGCAGAGCAGACATGTTTCCAATTATTATTCATCTGATTAGGGAAAATATTGATAATTTGATCTCTTCGGGTTATTGTTATCGGTTACACTCCAATGATGGGTGATAATCCTCGAGTCAAAATAAGTTCGATGACTTTAATTTAAAAGCGAAATAAAATTTCCAATTTCCGATAAACCTGTCGGAATATGTCTGAACGCAATTTACATTTTACATCAGTCGGAAATATACATCCATTGGCTGCGATACCCATTTATTCCAGCACTCGTAATTTCAAAGTGGTTTACGAACAAACTCTTGAATGTTTACCCGTTGAATATTACGAACCTACATTAAATAGAATCCTCTGGTCAGTTTAATTTATATTGACATATATTCAACTTTACATGTTCTCCATATATTGTACATACTTATACGTATAAATGTAGCTACTATAATTATACAGGGTGGGGCGCCACTACCGCTGCGGTCTGTGTGTAGCCTCACCAGTGAAAATCGCAACTTTCAAAGTTCAAGGCCCTGTATAACGAAAACGGCTCAAGATAAAGGTAAACGGCTTACATGTCCCTATTAAAAAATTTTTATGTAATATCTTATGGTACAGAAACATTTGCACTGTCTCAGTTTTTTTTATTTATTTAGCGACGCATTGAGAAATCTCAGATTTTTTCAGATTTTTCATCACATTTCATCTAAATCATAGGATAGTAAATTTTTTTAATGGCGCATGGTTCAGGCTACACAGACCGAGGCGGTAGTGACGCTTCACCTTGTATACAATACCGTTCCTGTCATTTTAGGTTTTGGGTTGTGTATAAGAGTTTAAAAGAATAATAATTATGAGAAGGGTACAAAAAAATTGCATTTTGTACAAAAAATTAGGTTGGAATATTATTATGGAAAATGTTGCAATTTACCTTGAAATATTTTAATTATAAGGAAACGCAGGTAAAATTCCGTGTTGAGGGAAGAAAACGAAATGAAATTCCGTTTTTTTATTAGCGTACTCAAGCATTATAGGCACCTATATAAAAATCTAGAATTATAATGCTACGTGTAGGGATACATAACCTGCATTTTATTATACGCTTCTGCATATTTTTGTAATGGTATAATGCAATGAAAATTTAAATCCAGCTTTATGATTCTCCGGATAATAATAATGCAGATCTAAACATGTTTAATACTTGGATCGATGTAAATGTACCTACGTGAAAACATATTAAGATGAAAAATTTTAATATTTCATGTTTCACAAAATCCATCCGAGTTACTGCCATTATTACAAGTCTGTTATGGATTTTCTAGCATGACTGGCTGGTCTCGAAAGCAGACGGATAACAATAGTATATTGTGTTACAAGATGTATAAGAAAAGAGTATACTTCCGACAATGGCGCCAAATAACCATCAGAATCCAGAATATTATTATTTTTCATATTCTTTATAAATATTTTTTCTCGGAAAGTTCTTTCTCCAAGAATACATAAATGTAACTTATTTTATTATAAAAAGCAATATAATGATTAGTACAGTTTCTTATCTTAATTTCCCTTAAATGATAAGAACGAGGTGATATTTTTTGCAACTCGACTGTCTATGAATTGTAATACGTTAGTCACTGTTACTTATTGTAACTGTTATTCTTTTACAGGTTATTTTAAAATAACTGCAGTTCGAAGCAGTGTTCTCGCAGACACGTTATCGCTTCTGCATTACTCGGCTAGCCCATCTTGAACTCCTGAGCCGCAAGACCCTGCGATTGGGCTCTAATACCAACATATCTTCGACATAATTATTCAGTTAGGAGCGCAGCAATATTTACCTAATCTAATAAAAACACTAATCTAATAGCGCTTAATTATTTACCTACATGAAATTGTTGTTTGCCTTCTCTTAGGAAGACATTTCTTCCTAGGAAGGGTGACGGCAAATTTTTGTAGATTGAAAATAGGCTGGGCCCGTCCCTGAGTAGTTCCGGCAAGTATCCATAATACAGAAGTGCTCCTTGTAATCAACAAAATAAATACTTAGATCAGCATTTGCCTTGTACCTCTCATTATATGCACTTTGGCTTTTCCTGAACAAACACTGCTATTTGTAATCGCCGTTGTTTGTGTAGATGCTGGTTATGTTATAAAGGGGTTAAGTGATACATAAGTGGGCGGTTCTTACCGCCCGGCTGAGCTTTTCCCCTAGATTCATCGTCTGAGTATACTCGTATCGTATTCATGTATGCGGATGTATTTGTAGGTAAGTAATGAGTATATTCAGGTGAAAGTTTTCACTGGATATATATTGAGAACTGTTACGCTTTCGGAAGATGCTTAATTTCTTCTTAAAACCTTCTTCAAAATGATTTGCTAGTTTCAAGTCTGACTTGATTCTTGACGGTGGATTGTGATGTGATTGGTGGTTGAGAAGATCACATTTTCAATGTAAGGAAGCCACGATCTGAGTAATTTTTATTCGAATAAACAAGTTATTTTACGAAAAACTATTTGATGGTCTCTTTTGTGTTTAGTAAAGGCTATTTTATTTTTTTAGATTATTAAAATCAAAACGCCATAGTGAAAAAAATGAGCCATAACATCTTAATTTCTAGTAATAAAAATTCAACTAGGTAGGTGCTTATGGGGATCAGAGTGAAGCTCTTTAAACCTCTTTGTTGTATTGTCAAACCAAACCTACAAATCTGTGCGGGGTCTCTACAAACAGAACAGATATTTTGAACGCACGTATGTTTCTCTGGTTGCCTACTAATCATTTGTAATTAGAAGTCACACACAGGACACTCGTTAGGATAAATATAAATTACTTTGAACTTTCGTATCATATGTGTAGCGTATGTCTGACTGATGTGACATGCTGATTAGTTCATAAAAAAGATGAAGCGGTACCGTCCATGTCTTCTGTAACGCATTTACTGCGTTAAAGTTTCTTTGCGTATACCGTATAGGTACCATTAATTAAAAGGTGAAAAATAAATTGTTTTCTCAAGCTAAAACCCTTAACGACGTTTCCACCTAAACTAAAAAGGATACCTAGATAAAAAAAATAACTAAAAAAAGAGCCCTGATCTCAATGACTAGAGATTCAGAGAGGCACGGGCACGAAAAATGGCGCGCTCAACTAAAATAACTAAGTAAAGTACGATAGAAACGAGAATGTTTGCTTTTAGGTATAACGTAGTTTGTTTCCTTGTGTGTGGTAATCTAAAAAAAATTAAAATGTATCGATTGCTATTTATTTTTTTTTTCTTTTTCAGGATTCAAGAACTTCACTATGGCGTTAGAATCCATTTGATCTGTAAGTACTATTAATTTTTCTTCCGTAATCCGTTATCTAATTTGACATTGAAAAATTCGAGTAATTCGGTTGGTATTATAAATATTTCGAATGAATCAAGCATGTTAATGGCAATATGAAAACCGTTGTTTCCTTAATAATTTCGAACCGGGAGAAAGAAATGAAGGCATAAATCCTCAAATTCAGTGGACATAACTACATTTTCTGGTGGGACATTCTCCCTCCCACACAACATCCTGCAGCAGGTAGAGAAAACAAAATTGTTCATTGTAATCTACAATTAACTCAGACCTAAGTCAGGTCACCAACTATTGTACATTAGAACAACTCCTACTTATCAACAAAAAAGCGTAAAGTTATGAAATACTTCGCAGCTCGTTGGATGATACGTTACGTGACATTAGCGCTACCGTAGCTTAAGTTTTTAATACTCTGATTTAAAAAGACTAAAACTCATAATTGCATGCATGTAAAAAGCTGATTGCATCAGCATTCCAAAATCCACATCATGCATACATAAAATTTATATGCTCGCGAGTATGCTCGCAAACATGTCAAAAAATCTGAATTGAACTTTGTTTCGCCCTAATGCCAAACTCGCTTGCTTTTCCCAAACACAGAATTGGAATTTCAACGGTATATATATGTTTTTGTAACTCTAATGTTTAACTGAACGCTATAAAGTCTAGGAACATAAGTGATGATGATTTTATTTAACTTTTTAGTAGACACCAAAAAACGAACTGCGGCGAAACGAACCCCTTTTTCAATTCTCTATTATTCTATACGTGACTATCGATCTTTGAAAGGACGTTATTCAACCCAGGCGACATGTATAATGGTCAAGCCTCTCTAGAGCCTTTAAATTATAGGATAAAAAAGTTCCTTAAAGCTTAAAGATCTGATAAGCTGTTAAGGGCTCGACCGCAACTTTTAGCGTGTACGTAATTTAATACATTCATAAGAATTACATCTAAAACGGACAATAATAAAAAAAAATATTATTTTGCACGCAGTGCTAAAATTGAATGTTTGATCATTTTATTTTTATTACCTACCTAAATGCTCATAGGTAGTCATTTTTTTTTCCTTTTTTGATTATAAGACTCGATTTATATAGGTTTAACCTCGGGTTAAACGAAAAAAATAATTTTTGGTTCCTTTTTTTTTTAATTTTTGTCTTTGGAAATTCCTCTCATTTCCCATTTTTATAAAGAAACTATTACATTTATTACTAAATATTCTGATAATCAGGAAATAAATCGATAAAGTCTTAATTTTTCTATACAGATTGAAGCCACAAAAAGACAAAAGCAACCATGTTCGCAATTGAAAGTACAATTTTTGTTGTTATAAGTTGTTATATAAATATTTCGAGTTGAACAGAAGAGAAAGCTCAATAATAATTGTTGAGTTTTATTTTCGCATGTATCATAAAGTTACGAGCTGTAAGTAAAGGTTTTATTGAAGTATTCCGGCAATATTTCAAAATTTATCCACAAACGAACAATAATGCTTGGTTGGAGGTCATCTGTTCATGCTCGAAACCTTAGTGAAAACGAACTGAAAACTCCCTAAACTACGCCCAACTTCTTATCAACGGAAACAGCAATTTTTCTTAAGCTTTCAATTTTTAAACGTTCTAAGACGTCAGGATACATCGCTTCTCTGTAAGTTGTCTTTAATAACACTTGACACATTGCACCGACTTTCTATTTATTCTCGCAATTAGCTTTATTTGCAGGTTTAACTTGCAATTAATATTTATTTGTAACTGTTAACAATCAATAAACAGTCTTCTATCAAAACAAACTATTAACATCTTTCATCTTTCAATATCTTAATTCACTTCACTTCACCGTCATTATTTCATTAAATACCATATTAGTTCCACATGGCACTTTACCAATAGTATTAGACACACACCAGACTGAACATTAATGTTGAACGCAACCTCATATATTCCAGAGAATCACTATTATACTCGAAACTTCAAGTCAACTTCTACCCACCTCGATAAAGGAATTAGTTGTTCTCTATTCTAGATAGCAGTGTTGTCAAATCTCCTTATTTTTGTTTATCACCAGACACTCCAGGCAGTATACCAGAGGTCGACAATATCATAATATTTAGGCAGATGGTGGCAAAAATGACTTGTATCTCCCAAATGGAAGAAAAGCAGGTTTTTATATAGGTCGAGTCCCCTTCTCAAAATATGTCTTGTCAAGTAGGAAGGGGTCTAACGCGTTGCGATGCGCGGCTACAACCTTTTGGCCAGATTTACCCGAGCGATTTCAAAAAGTATCTACCATATGGAAGAAAATTACTGGGGGGCATCTGGACAATTCCTCCAATTGAGAGAAAAACGTTTTCTTCCAATTTGCACCTTGCATACCCTGTATACATATTCACTTTTGATCGCTGTTAATATATTTTAATTTCACCAATTTTAACCGAGGAATGATTTCCATTTGATTCGTGCGGGGTCCAAACTTTGGAAATTCATCAAGTTAACAAACTTTGCTGGCAGATATCTACAATTAGGCGAGAGTTATCAAACTTTGGTTTTTGATGACACCTCAAGAATTTAATTCTTTCTTTCAGTATGTAAAAATAAACATACCATTCTCCATTTAATTTTTCTTAGAAAATTCGAAATAATCCCTTATACGTCAGATAACGCCCTCTAGCGGTTGCGATGTAACAAAATTAAAAATTCGTAAAAAGCAATCGACAGAAGAATCACTTAAATCTGCTTAAATTCCGTTGAGGTTACCCGTAATAATCGACATTTGAATAAACAAAGTTTTGACGTTCCCCCACCACTTTATTTATGAAGTTATTAAAAAAACTGAAAGATAAAAAATAAGCTATTTAATCATTACACCCATATGATATTTTGAATTATGTATTTTGAATTTTGAAAAATGATGAGAAAATTCAAATTTTTTATTTTGTCATGGCTCTTAGCTCTTATGCCCCCTAGCGGTCATTTTAGAAGCTCAAAACTATTATACAACGAATTTTTAGGGTCACTTATTTACCTTGGAATTTTTTTTTTTTACTGAGGATGTACGACGCTTAGTTTCTGAGATATTCCCGGTGACCATATTAATGACTCAGATACCCCCCCAGTAATTTTATTCCATATTGTAGATATTTTTTGAAATCGCTCAGGTAAATCTGAGCATAAGGCCGAAGCAGCGCATCGCAACGCGCTAGACTCCTACTTGACAAGACGGATTTTATGAAGGGGACTCGAACTATATAAAAACCTGCTTTTCATCCATTTGGGAGATACAAGGTATTTTTGTCACCATCTCCCTAACTATAATCCTTCGAATTTGTTTCATGATAATTGAGAATATAAATTAAGACAATCAAAACAAAAATCGTGTGTGGAAATTAAAGCAAAATTATACCTCATTAATAAGCACTTCATCTTCTAGTTTTGCTAATGTCTAAGTTCTTTTTACTTTAGTTGTTACTTCTTCCTATCACTCTAATAAGTCATAATTCAGCCTTATCGTTCCAAACTGATCTACTATATACAGGGTGTCCCAATATTCCATGGACATGGAGCAACCACAGATTACTGAGGTAAAAAAAAGTCGCTCGGACCAAACTTATCTCTATACCAAAGTGCTTCGTTTGTCCGTTAGAGGGCTTCAAAGTCTTTTGAAAATTTTAGTTTTTTTGAAATAGCTCAAAGTCGGCTGATTCCAATTCGATGAAATTTGGTAGGTAAATTTCTTATTAAAAGTACTAACTTCTGATGTACATGATAATTTGACGGAAACCCGGGAAGGGGTTAAACTACCCCTACCCTCCAAAAATCGATCGTAGTTGTTGATAGGGTAGCAGGAACACTGTTCCTGTTTTTTTGTTTGAAAGATACATCGTTTTAGCCCATTTTTGGTCTCTTATAAAAATCTGTATCTCTCCGAGGTGCTATATGATAAAATAAATTAGTCGATGACACCTAACCAAAATTTTATTTCATTCTTTTAATTTGAAATCAAATTTTCAATTGTCAGGTGATTATTTGATCTAATCTCATTAAAGATGTTTAGTATGGTTCGGTTTTTTTTTCAGGTGTTTGCAAACAGTTTTTTTCAAACGCAGTAAACAGTTTGCAAAACGACGAGGTTCCAAGAAAAGTTAAAATCATTTTTTTTTTTGGATGGAACTTTCTAGGGTCCAAACCGGCGCCCACATCGAGCATCTGTTATGAGATTAGATCAAATAATCGCCTGACAATTGAAAATTTAATTTCAAATTAAAAGAATGAAATAAAAATTTAGTTATCATCGACTAATTTATTTTATCACATAGAACCTCGGAAAGATACAGATTTTTGTAGGAGACCAAAAATGGGCTAAAACGATGTATCTTTCAAACAAAAACACATGAACAGCGTTCCTGCTACCCTATCAACAATTACGATCGATTTTAATGGAAGGTAGGGGTAGTTTAACCCTTCCCGGGGTTCCGTCAAATTACCATCAGTACATCAGAAATTAGTACTTTTAATAAGAAATTTACCTACCAAATTTCATCGAATTGGAATCAGCCTACTTTGAGCTATTTCAAAAAAACTAAAATTTTCAAAAGACTTTGAAGCCCTCTAACGGACAAACGAAGCACTTTGGTATAGAGATAAGTTTGGTCCGAGCGACTTTTTTTTACCCCAGTAATCTGTGGTTGCTCCATGTCCATGGAATATTGGGACACCCTGTATAACAAACTGTTCGCACTGGACTGACTATTCTCCACACACCATTTTCAGTAGACTCATGCACTTTCGTTATTTCTCTTTACTTCATACTTAGGACACTTCGATATCTAATGCAGTATGTTCATTCAAGTCACCAGCAGCAGCGCCGCCAAGTATACAGTGTGACCCATTTGTTCTTGAAACACGCTGTAGAATCTTAATTTATGGTGCGATTTTAAAGAAATTTCTTTTAAATCATAGAGCTTGATAAACTATATTTTGAGAGCAAAGAGCGACTCATTCCTACAATATCCAGGGCCTACTAGATCAGTGTTTACTTGTAAAATCTCAAAAATTCATATTAGCTATTTTTTTTTTTTTAAACTCGGCACGTCACAGGATTCACCAGCCCTCAAAACGCGGTACTGTACTAAATTTTATTGAAAATGTCAGAGTAAAAAGGATCTTGTAGTTATTTTAGAAATTCATATTAATACTCCGAATTTTCATAAATTAAATTGAAAAAGGTCAAAAGCTATTATAAGTAAAAATTACAGTCTTTTTCTATTGGTTTTCCTCTTTTGTCAATTGCTTTTCCTTATTTGTCAAATGAGTTTCCCATTTATTAAACGTCAGTGCGTGATTTTTCAATTGAAATTCCTCTTTTGTCAAATGAGATTCCTTTTATATCAAATGCTTTTCCAATGTTTATTATAATGTCACTATACGTAAATGGGAAAAGCAATTGACATAAAGTGAAACTGATTTGACATAAAAGGAAATTGATTGATAAATCAATGACTACAATCGTTGATAGATAGAAAAATGAGAAAATCATTTGACAAATAAGGAAAAGCAATTGACAAAAGAGGAAAACGAAAAGCAAAAAAATGTAAAATTAAAAAAAGTGACCAAAAATAAAAAAACAATTAAAAAAATAAATAAATAAATAAATAAATAAATAAAAAATTATAATTTAAAAAATTAAAGTACCTACATTATCACCAACTAGACGTACAATTTCTATTTTGTCTCTCTTGACCTTTTCGAATAAATTAATGAAAATTCGGAGTTCTATTATGAATTTTTTAAATAACTGCAAGATCCTTATTACTCTAACATTTCCAATAAAATTTAGTACAGTACCATTTTGAGGGCTGGTGAATCCAGTAGCGTGAACAGTTTTTTTCTGAAAAAATCGCTAATATGAATTTTTGAGATTTTACAAGTAAACACTGATCTAGTAGGCCTTGGATTTTGTAGGAATGAGACCAAAATATAGTTTATCAAGCTCTATGATTTAAAAGAAATTTCTTTAAAATCGCACCATAAATTAAGATTCTACAGGGTGTTTCTATGTCTATAATAATAAATGTCTATAATAGTCTATAATAGTACATTCATCTATGTTTAAGGTAAAAAGATTCGAGGTATACTTTGAACATTGAACAGCAGATAGTGCAAAATCTTGTATGTTATATAGGTACATACATGAAATTGTCACATTCTCACGAGATGCTCAGTTACAGTTACGCTTAAGTCTACAAGTGAAACATGACATAAATCAATGGAAACTGTCATGAATCTATTTTTCTTCCACGCTAGGATAAGTACCGACATTAGAATGTACTTTCAAACAAATAGCATGTTAGTGCTTTTAGAAACCATAAGCATGTTTTTGTTTTATTTGTTAGTGTTCTTTTTTTATGAAGACGCGGTATGCTTTCAACAATAATAATAATAATTTCGTCCTTTTCATAATTTATAATCTCATCATGAATTGTGCTCTTCAAATATTGATCTAAATTGATTATGGTCTTATTTTACTTCTGAAGGGTCGCGCGGCTGCACCGACAAAGGCGTCCGACAATAATGTGACTCCTATATGGCTACGTGCACATGAATGAACCCAGAGAGAATTCGCTATGGCCCGTTGAGCGGATAGAAACAAAGCGTTTCTCTTGGTGTTATAGAAGACTTCTAGACATTTGTAGATCAGTAGATCTACGAAAAAAGTAATAAAATGTGAAACAACCTGATTAGTGGGATAGATCTAGCGTGAAAAACATCCAAAAACGACACTCGTTTTTTTTTCAGTCAACTTAGTGGAACACTTATGTGACCGATTTGATGTAAGTCTCGGTGGTGGGGAAGGGGCAGAAAACTAGGTATAAAACCGGGTATAAATGCGATTTTTTGCCCCTAGGTTAGTTGTGAATCGTCGGGAAAAAAAATTTCGGGTAAAAAACCGAGATCTCGCGAGAGCGTCAATTAATCACGGAGATATCCGTTTTGGTTCTTAGTAAACGAGAGTCACCGGGAGTATCGGACGGAGTTGGAGTCATAATTTAGAAGAAGGCAATTACTTTACATCGGTGAAAAGAATCACTCCTGTAAAGTCATGTTTTCCAAGAGTTTCGGCCAATTTTTATGCGGATCGGTGTATTAGGGGCGAAGGGAAGAAGGGAAATCTAAAACATACGGAATTGGATATAGTTCATACAGTTTTTGCCCCATATCGCGAAGCAAAAAATCTAATTTTCTTCGCCGCCTATAGATTGATTAATTTTTTTTTTCAAAAAAGAAACAAATGCCGACCAAAACACAAAATGAAAAAAAACTTTTGTTAGATTTTTTATTATGAGGGCAGGAAGTAGCGAAATTTTTTTAAAAAACCAAAAAGTTTTTTCAATCCCTTGAAAATGAGCCCGGCCTGAACTCTGTCCCTTAAGTAGGAGGGGTGGGAGAGGGTTTAAGAAAACTGGATTTCTTTTATCGATAATACGGGAAAGGACAGGGTTAGGGACTTCTAGCCGGGCTCATTTTCAAGTGACAGAGCTCAGTTCGGGTTCATTATCAAGGGATTGATAAAACCTTTCGGTTGGTTAAAAAAATTACTCCACCCCCTTCCTTCATGATAAAAAACTAACAAATATTATGCTTTAAGTTTTGAAAGCCATTTATTGATGTAATTAAACAACATGACGTTAGTGACATTTTAACACTATTGATGTACTGTAGGTCGTTCATTTTTTCAAAGAAAAATCAATACAAATAAATTGCCAAAGCAATAATGAAAATTTCTATTCATTAGAGGAAGAAAATAACTACTGAAGTCTGGTTATTTATTTATATTGTTCAAATTAATTAAAAGCGTTAGTTGAAAGTTATTTTCGCAATGGGAGTAAATTTCATGGAAACTGGATATTGTTCTGTTTGGAATAATTATCATGAATGTGGTGGAACCCGAAAATTATTTCTAGTTGAAAAGAGCTGTTAGTTTTAAAGAGTATATTAAGTTAAGACAAACCTCTTTGTGTCTACAGGGTGTATCTAAAATGAACCGAGAAAATTCAGGGTGTGATTATATAATGAGATCATCTTAGGAAAAAAGTAAGTATAAACGTATGTCCTAAGAGGCGTAACTTTTTAACTACAGGGTGTTGAAATTAAAAAAAATCGTTTTTTATAATTAACTTTGATAAGAATCAAGATAAAAATTTGTGTACACCTTCCATGTATCAAGAGGCATTTCCCAACGTATAACTTTTAGTAATTATAGCAGTGGCGTTCGTGCAAGTCGCGTTACACTTAATATTTTTGAAAAAAGAAAAATAGTACCTACGCCACCACTGCTTTTTTATGAAAATAAAATAATTTTTCAAATCCTCTTTCATTTCTGAGTAAATAATTATGATGTTTTGACTTTTTTCAACCGACCCAAGGTTTTCGGAAAAAAAAATAGAATACATTTTTAGGTTGCCTCTTTCTGAAACTGCTAGAACTGCAGAAGTTCGATTCAATCTACTTAAGTTGCTTAAGTTGGAACCATATGGAAAACTTTTTTATTGTTGGTTTTCTGAAAAAATGTATTGTTTATAAACAGTTGTGCATGGTCCAATACTTACAATGCAACCATCAGATATCGATTTTTTTAAGCCGTATACGAGGTTTGTCAAAAAATATCAATTTAACGCAAGAGTAAAGTACCTGTATTTTCGACGATATCAAAAATTTTTATTGAAAAAAGTTGATCAGAATTCCAAACAACATTCAAATATGCAATAACATGCAAATGCTTAACCAATAAAAAACACCATAAAAGCTAAACCGCTGCTGATAAACCCTATCTCTTTGATAAAACAAATATTTGATGAATTGCATATTTGAATGTCATTTGCAGTGGTGATCAACTTTTTTAAGTAACAATTTTTGATATTGCAAAAAATAAAGGTACTTTACTCTTGCGTTAAATTTTTATTTTTTGACACACCTCGTATACGGTTTGAAAAAATCGATATCTGATGGCTGCATTTTAAGTTTTGGACCATGCACAACTTTTTATTAGGAATACATTTTTTCATAAAACCAATAATAAAAAAAAATTCCGTATGGTTCCAATTTAAGCAGACAGCCTGTATACTCCCATAGAAAAAAACGTGTTCTCATAATATCTGACTCTTAAAAAAATGGCCTGTGGATAGTAAAGGTGCGTACAGACATGCAACAGAACATCATCACGTAACACCGCCGCGTATCATTTCTGTACGCGGCGATGTTGTGTGGTCAGCCCGGTTTAAAAAAAAAATTTAGTGCAACAGAACATCGCCCCGAAACATCAACGCGAAACATTTAGGCGTCCCAGATTTTTTAAGTAGTTGCACGAGTGTATTCGAAAAAAATGGACATTGCGGCTGCAGCATAATAATTATATAGTTATGCACTATTTAGTGCAGAAGAAAAAACACAGATCAAGACGCTGGTGGCAGAATCAATTATACACCAGTAGAACTGTGTACGGCGGTCGTCAGTTATTAAGAGATTTTAAACTTTCAGTCAGTGAGTTGGCCTATATAAAAACTTCACAAGAATAACGCCAACTGATTTTGAATTTTTGATCAATTATTTGACCAACACAAAAATCAAAACAACGCAAGTGTTTCGCAGACACGTCCAAACCGGCAAATCTATAGTGCAACGTCGTCGCGAACATTTCTTTGATGTGACGCCGAAATACCGACAACTGATGGGACGCTGCGATGTTACTGTGTTACGCTGTTACTGTACTGGTACGATGTTGCAGAGTGCCGTCCAGACTTGATACGCGGTGAAGTTACGTTACGGTGTTCTGTTGCATGTCTGTACGCACCTTAAACGTCGTTTAACGTAAATAAAATCGAAACTGTCGAATTTGTGAATTTATTTACATTTGTAAAATCCAACTCTACTCAAACGCACGTGTCTAAACATATGATATTTATTTTTTAACAGAAAACCTTGCATCGGTTGAAAAAAGATCAAGTGATCATCTTTACTCAGAAATGAAAGAGGATTTAAAAAATAGTTTTATTTTCATAAAAAGCAGTGGCGTATTATTTTTTTTTCGAAAATATAAAGTGTAACGCGACTTGCACGAACGCCACTGCTACAATAACTAAAAGTTTTACGTTGAGAAATGCCTCTTGATGCATGGAAGGTGTAAACAAATTTTCACGAAAATATCTTGATTGTTATCAAAGTTATTAATAAAAAACGATTTTTTTTCTTAAAACTTCAACACCCTGTAGTTAAGAAGTTGAGCCTTTTAGGACATACGTTTATACTTACTTTTTTTCTTAAAATGATCTCATCAATCACCCCCTGAATTTTCTCGGTTTATTTTAGATACACCCTGTATAATGTATCTTTTTTTTTGTAAGAGATTTAATTTTCTGTATCTTTCTTGAGAACACCTTGTTTTCGAACATTCCTTATTTACTAATTCACTCAAGAAATATAGTTTATCCGAATTGAGAAGGCAGGTGTTACAAAATTCTTAAGATAAGCTCACTCAGGGAAATAGTAGGGTAACTGTATTACGGACACTGTCGCTTACTAAGCGTTAGTATCGGTAACACAGGTACCTACCGCGCAATTTTATTTTATTATTGGTATTAACACATACCAACACATACCTAATATCTGTCAATTTTCACGCACTCGCAATCAGTCGGACCAGGTCGGATGAATTGAAATAATATTAGTGGCGTAGTGAATAATGAGTGAAGTGAATGATTTCAGTCACTTGGATCTTGAACTGATGGATTAATTCCGATTCTGATGTAGAAAATACACCACCGTTTAGGTAATTGAATAAAAAATTGTCTTGTTACGTTCGTTGGCAAAGTATAGTGTGAAACATGTACACAAAAACAATTTATCACTCGTATGAAATGACCGGAAATGAGGTACTCGACTTTATTTTCACACTCGTGAGAAATATGATACCTTATGCGCACTATAGATAGTATTCTTGAATAAAAGTTCACAACAAATAATTTAAATCATCATAGATGTATATTAAACTTTCCTTATGCATAAGTAGTTTTTAGATACTACTAGGTAAGTAGACTTAGATACTTCTGAAGTTATAAAAGTGCCAGCAGCAGTGCGCGATTGTTGATGGAATTAGAATGGCAAGTTTGGATGAAGATGAGAGTTCTAAGTATGATATTGTTTTGATGATGCTGTATCGGCATCATAAGAGTTTTGTTTAATTCAAAAGTTGAAAAGCTTCAGCATTGAGATAGCTCATGCCTGAGTACCTAATACAGCAGCAGAAGTCGTTTTATTATTTTACATTTTACGTTATCCTTAAAAAGAGATTCCCTACCTTCATGAAGTTTAGAATTTAAAATTATTCAGGGTAACATCCAGTAGAAAACGTGTACTTACTCTGGAGTAAGATTTTCCTTTGCATAAAATACAGAGTGACAAATCTTCTCTCTCCGTCTCTTTCAATTCTATTTTTGCATCATCCACTCAGCGTAGCTGAAATTTTTTATACATATTTTGATGGCTCAGGCGGAACGCGGCCGGATCATTGCATGAAATATTAAAATTATTACGGAATGCATGCTTCGCAGACCTATAACAAACATCGTTTTTGTAATAAGATTTCACGGGAATGCCTTTTGCTCTCCGCTCCACGACTTCGTAACGCTGAACAGTGGTGGCTACAAGTTGGGGGTGGTCGCGTAATATTCTCCCTTCGGCTGAAATCCTGGCTTCATCCAAAATATCAGCACTGTTCTGCTTCTAGCTATGCCTGATAATTTAAATGTGTGTGTATGCATGTATGCCAATATATTTAAAATATCTGATGATGTTGAATACTATTTTTGTTAAAAATGTGTTTAGAAAAAAAATTGTTAGGTAGGTATATGGCTAATTGAAGCTCAAAATATGTTTTTTTTTGTAAACTTAATGGAAATACGGATAGGTTTTTGTGTTTATTTTCAAATATACCTAATAATACTTTGATAATAATGTGGTTCCAATATAATTAATACTAAATAATTAAAACAGGTTTACATACATTATTATTTGATCAAAATAATAATAATAAATAAAATAAAACCATGTACAAATGTACCTACATACTTTAACATACACAGATGACACAATATCAGTACCTACCTATACATACGAAGTGTTTTAATTATTCTTGTTGCATAGAAATATGTGCAATTATAATAAAATAAATGATGTTTTTTCTACCCCTAATAAAATAAATAACATTTACATACCTACATGGGAGTTAGTTTTTTGCATACTATAGATTATCAATCTAAATTATGCTGCTAATAATGATTACGTGTATGAAATGAACATCAATCGAATGCAATTTGAATGGCCCTAATCTTTATATTATGTTGTAATAATTACTTCAGTTAAACCAGCATGAGAGTAATCAAACATTCATAAACAAAATAATTCCGATCCAACCAAACATCGACCGAAATTATCTCTGCCTTAAAAAGTCGGGTAAAAAGTTGTTTTATTTCATGACGTAGAACTCTTTTTCATTCCTTTCATTTCACCGTGGTGACTACTCAACAAAAAGGGAACGTATTTTCTGCTCTCGGTTAGTCGTATCACCAAGATTAAATCGCAAATGTTTTACAAGACCCTAATTCAATTCAGTCCGGCCTCAATTTACTTATTCTATCAGAAAAGGGCGTCGAATTGACAGATTAATTAGGTGTTTATCGAAATGCCCCTCGGAGAGAGATGTAAGATGCAGTGAAGCAGGAAAAAACATGGCTTTCCCTTCACCAGACCAAAGTAGGGTTCTCTTTGGAATCATTGAAGTTGGCCTGGTGCTTTTGATGTCGTGATGTTTCGTACTAAAACATTTATAACGCTGAAAATAAATCTTTGCGAACTTCTCTCGCGAAGTTTGATTTGGTCGCCCTAAGTGAATTTTTTTTAGGACTTCATTATTTAGATTTTTTTATTTTATGAGCATGTTCAGCTAAATCACTTCGGTTCATAATTATTATTGGATCACTTTTTCGAAATTTTAGCTTCTATATTGCATTTTTTAGTGAAATAAATATTTCTGTGATTTGACATATTCCTTAACTTGACTTTCGCCTTGATGAATAATAGATATTTGCATTACTCGCTATTGTAATATACATATATGTATACAATATGTACGAATATACCTATATATGATTAGATCGATCGGTGAATACTTGTTACCAACCAGGTAAAGATAAAAAAGATAACGATAAAAAAGGTAGAAATAAAAACTTCGTTTGGTTTATTTATTTTGAGAGTGCTAACTTTAAGGACGTACGAAAAAGCCAGTAAATCTATACACTCTATATGTGATTCGAGCATTACGGGCTATCGGCTGACTCGTTCAGGCGCTATTTCACCCCCTTACTCCTCTGAATCCCATACCTACTACTTCCAATGTCGAACTTCTATTTCCACACGTGTGAAGTTAATTTTCCAATAAAAACACTGTAAATGGCAATTTAAGAGAAGTTCATTTCGGTCCTCGTTACAAATGTTTACAGAGATCCTATTCTGCTTTCCTCTAATCCATATATGTTTGATTTGCAAATACGCAAGGATAAATACTCAACGTTGAATTTTATTTTCATTATCTATGCTTGAGGTGGATTTATTTGTTTGTTTTATTCATAATCCCTCGATAATCTGCGATGATTTCCATTGTTGTTTTTATATTAGTCCAGTGTAAAAAAACACGTAAAAAAACTGTTTTTACTGATGATAACGTTTATCATTCCTTTGAAAAAATTTTTTCTCTCAGAAATAGAACAAGAAGTTCAAATTATTCTTATATAAAAACTAAAGTTTTTTCAATGCTTTTAGATCAGATTTGTTTGAGTAAATAGATAAAAAAAAAATCAACCCGGAATTTTTGACAAAAAAGCACATTTTCCTATTGACTTTCGAAAAAAGCGGCACCGGAATCGGAAAGTACGGGAAAAATTCCATGAATTGAGCTTCTTAAATCGCACGGCTATTCCGACCAGCTTCATAGATCAAGCTGATGTCGAAGTGTGCCGTGCCGATTTGAGAAGCTCATTTCATGGAATTTTTCCTGTACTCACCTAATCCAATGACTTTTTTTCGAAATTCGATCGGAAAATATGCTTTTCTGTGAAAAAAAGCGATAAATTTTCTTTACGTACGGCCCTGGTTTCTAGATTTGATATATTCTGGCAATAAGCTATCCCGTAAATTCGCAGTATCTACCTCAGCTTTGAGAGATTTCGAATGAATTTTCAGGAATATTGGAAACAATCTGTGAGGCAAAATCGAAAATTGAAATTTATAGGTAGGACAAGTTCTTACTTTGATCTGTTTTTGAAGTTGGTTGAAGTGTGCCGTTAGATCTAAAAAGCTCATTTCATATCATTTTTCCTGTACTTTCCGAATTCTGTGCTATTTTTTCCCCAAAGTTGATCGGAAAATCTGTTTTTCTGTCAATAAAAAAAGGCAAACGATTTCTTTTCAAGTTAGGTCCCGAGTTTTTAATTTGTCGATAGGTCATCTTAAAGTGCCTCGGTTAGAAGAGTGTTTTTGCTAAATTTTGTTGGATTTCATCAAACCGTTGTAAACTTTCAACCCTTGCATGGAATACACCCTGCATCCTCGTACCTGTTACCAAAAAAATTTGTCATAGATTTATACTTCCCTTGATGTCCTCTACCTGGCATACAACTCCGTCGCGCATTAGTGCATGAATCATCCTGTATATGGGGGGGGGGGGACATTCTACGCCAAATCGAACGTTTTCAAAAATTTTTCATTTTTGATTTCCTCAAACTTCTGACATTTTCAGTATCCCTCAAAGAGCTTTTCTGGTAAATTTTGAAATTTTTTTGATTACTTGTTTAAAAAATATCAAATTGTAAAAAAATGCATAACTTTCCTAATAATGGGCCAAATTTAACTTTTTTTGTTTTTAAATTTATGTTTTTAAATGGCTTTTGAAGAAAATAATACATAATAATATTTGAAGTGTTTTTGATGCAGGTTTTTGAGTTTGAAGTTTTAAATCGTGTTTTTGAAATGATTTCAAATGAGTTTTGAGGAAAATTGGAGAAACCCTATATGGAAAAATCGAAAATTGAAGTTTAGGTAGGTACAAGATTTTATTTTATCTGTTTTCGTGAAGTTGATATCTTTGGATTTTTTTTTAATTTTTTGAAAAATTTTCTCTATAATCATTATAAGTACCTACAGCTTTTTGTCACTGTATACTCTTTTTTTACTCATTTTAATTGATTTTAATACTTTTCACACTCCTTTCGAACTTAAAAATGTTAAATAAAAATCTTTTGTATTTTTTTGGGTAAAAGTCAACCGAAAAAAAAGTTTAACAAAAAAACTTTGATTTGGACTATTATTAAGAAAGTTATTATGCGATTTTTTGAAAATTTGACCTTTTTTTAATAAGTCTCAAATCAAAAAGTCTCCAAATTCATCAGAACGGCTCTCTTGAGGGGTAATAGAAAATGTAAAAAAATTGAGAAAACCAAAATCAAAATATTTGAAACCATCCGATTTGGCATGGAATGCCCCCTATATATGATTAATCACCGCTTCAAAACTCAAGATCTACCGGTTTCAGTCCGTTTGAATGGATTTTAAGGGACTCAGGTCGAAAAACCCTCAGCCAAATCGAACAGCCAATAAAAATTTGGCTTAAACTTAATAAGAATTACTAAAAATTGCCGTTTACCTTGGGAAAAATTTTTTTCGTAAATTTTATGAAACTTTGTTTTATTAAAGCTGGCTCTGAAGATTCCTTAGGTAATAAATGAGACACTTTTTTTGTCTATGTCTTTCACTTTTAAAGGTAGAGCAGGTAATTTTATCCTGCTCCTTTTAAATTAGATTTGAATGAAGAATAACACTCTCAGGTACCTACGAAATTTGAGAAGAATAAGATCAATAGCAACAATTTGACGGGAATTCAGTTCATTTTTTTATTTATTTTCCAAATCTAATCCCCAAACAACTAAAAATATATTCATAATAACGGTTTCAAGATCTATCAATTTATGCCAGCTTGAATGGGTTTTAAGGATCTCGAATTTTAATCAAAATATTCGATTACACCCTTATTAAGGTGTTAGTAAAATGTAATAAAAAAATTAGATCGATTTTTATGAAACATTTTTGAAAGCTAAACCGACCATGGAGGTTTTTTTAATGAGACCGAATCGTGTATGAAAAAATGTTTGCAATCATGGTAGTTGGCTAAGAACTGAATGAGATTCATATTATTGTAGATACGTCGTACTCATTAAACGTTCAATTTGGTACAAAAAAATTGGAATGAAAAAAGTACGTGCCCTTAAAATTAATTTTGAAGAAAACTAATTTATGAATGAATATCTAATAGAAAATTACATTGCAGTGGTTTTATGGGCCAGATCCTCTTCTATAATGGCAGACTTCTATTTTTTGGGTGAGAAATCAATTTTATTTAATTATCCTCTTTCAGCATCCTTTTGACAGTCATTTATTTTGTGTCGTTAGAAATTAGATTCCTCGAAGATCTGAAATTACGTCCACTTTTTCAGTTATAGTCATTTAGCTTCTAATTACTTCCAAATTGGATTTCTTCGCCAAACTGCAGCACGTACACTTTAATGTATTCTTTTTCTTTTTAAATTCCTTGCTGTTTTTCATGCATTCTATCGCTCTGCCGAAAGGAATCGATAAAGTAATCCAATGCATTTATTCAGGTTAATTCATTAGTTCTAATTTGTCTGATTTTGATGGAACACCAGATACTTATTGGATTATTTTGGAGATATCTTGGTTTTCTAAGTAGACTATGGGTACTATTGCTTTAATCTAATAAGGTTGATTTAGCTTTAAATTTATTTCAGAAAAGAGTCCAGACGTTGGTTTGTCTGGCAGAAATAAAATGTAAATCATCACTAACTCATTTTATCTGATCTAAGAATGAAGTTATCCAGTTACGTGGCTTTACTCCTCAGCTTCACACCTGTTGATGCTTCATTCTGTGTTGTTTTTGGTAAAAAGCAACATCTTACTGGAAGCACTATGGGATATATAGGATATATTTTAATTAAAAAATAAATTACCTCGCATAAGATATGAATGTTGAACGTCACGATAAGTCATTGGTTGACTTCATTTCAGACATCAAACGATCCGGTTTTTAGAGATTGCAATCAAGTCCAGGGAATTGGCTTGATTTGCAAGGGCATAATAATTCACAATTTTAAAAAAGCACGCTTCATGGACATCTGGATTCTGGAAATAGGAAAGGAATGCGACGCGTGCGTTGGTGGAAGGATGCTAGACGAGCGAGTGGTAATAAAAATGAAGATATACTGAGTTGGAATCGGACTCAAAAAGTTAGAGCGGGTGAAGTGCAATAGCGAAAGGTACTTAGTTATCATCACCCGGCGATGATCAATATTTTTCCCTGTTAAGATTGCCTTCCTTACCTTTCCAGAGACTTGTAAATAGGATTTCATAAATCAACCATCGTTGTACTCGTAGTTTTATTTTATATTTCTGTTAATTTTTTTTTTTTTTTATCTGTAAATTAATTTTCACCATTATACTACCAAATCACAGTTTTTATAGATTTTGTCTAAAGAAAAAAAATTAAATTTAGTTTCCATTTTAACCGTGCACATACATAATTAAGTATTTGATTGCCGTTCATACACATTTGTATTACATTTTTTTCAGCACAAATTCGGACCTATAAAAAAATTTATTGTTCGCGATACAATAATCGTAACAATACTTACAGAGCTTAAATTATTTTTTAATTACCAAAACAAACATCAAAATAAAACCTGACATAAAACATACTTTGTTATAGCTTTTGAACCAAACAACATCATTTCTTTTGTGTAAATATATTATTTTATGGGTAGTAGCGATATATAATTATGCGGGTAATATTTTTTCGAAAAGAAACAAAATTTTCTCCAAGAATACTTTCAAACATTGCTCAATAAATTGGCTGGCCATTAGGCAAGCCATCAGGATGCTCAATAATTGATTTCAGCAATATCTACCGCGGAATTAAAGAGCTGGTTTTATTTATTAAAGAATAAGGTAAAATGTTTCAATTATCTAAAAAAAAATATTCCACTTTCTACTGCAAAACTAAACGCTGCAAATATGAAAATTCAACCTATATTGCCCATTCGGTTTATAAAGTTCAAGCACCTTTTATAATATGTAGAAAGTCAAGGAAGGAAATATTTACGTATACAAAACATCCTTAGAAATTCCGATCATTTGGAAAAACTCAATATTTATCATTCGTTAAGTCTGACGATGCAAACTGAACCGTGCTCTGACTGAAAGATGTTTCCCTACTTGTAGCAGAAACGGGACTTAAGAACTTAATTGAACCTGAAAAATACTTCAGTGAACTTTCTGGTTTTCGATATATAAACTTGCGTAATCGTTCCGCGAAATCGGCTCATAATTCACCCATATTTATTAAAAAGTTCTTGGTAGCAAAAAAAAACTTCACAAGTTCTCGGTGCCGTTGAATCCTTATAACTTGTCCACGTAACCCGAACTAGTTTGGAAAAGTAAGTTTGTGAAACTTCTGAAAGCCTCGCATTTTCTGGAAACAGCATCAGAGCGACCGGCAATATGCTCGCATTACTCGCATAATATTTATGCATTTTACTGAGTTGATGACAAAGTTACAAAATTGATACCGAAAAACTACATGCATAGAGGCTCGAAATAGAAACCTTCAAAGAAACAAGTAACGGATTTGACAAAAAGATTTAACAACGGCTTCAAAGGCATTTCAAAGGCAAAGAAAATAAGTTACGTTTAGTTTCCAGAGGATATTGATGCGACATTTTTGTAAAAACCAATGAACGCTATTTGTGAGAAACGGAATGGCAAAAAGAATAATATATTATACCTAGGTAATACCTAACTCAGATAGGTATAGTTTTAATCTGAAATTTTAGATCAATAATCGAAGAACTGAAAGTAGGACAAGATATTGGCACAGATTCTGATTGTTTTAGAATGCCAACAGTGGTTTTCCACATGGCGCATTCTATAGTGCTTTTTAATTTACATCCGCTTGTGAATCCGTTCTTTCTCTTTTTACCACTTTCGAAAGGTTCTAAAATTATTTTTAAATTATTGCTTGTTTTCTAAATTATTATTATCAAAAAGTATCGTGAATAGTTTTATTTTAAAAGTGAATTACCTCCCATGCTAAGAACGATGTTTTAACATTTAAAGTGGAATTTTTTGAACTGGAAACTCCTTATGAGGAGTTTCAAAGTAAAAAAATCCTGAAAGAAAATAAATATTTATGCCGCTCTCCACTTAAGATAATTCAAACAAGAGATATTCTTATTATACGTACCTACTAAGTTATACATTATGTACTTTTTCAAGCATCAGAAAAAATATAAAATAAGAGCTCATCTTTAAAAAAAAATTACTGAAAGAATAGGTAGACGAAGTAAAAACTTATAGCAAATAAAATGAGCTGTTTTATTAAAAGAAACCCATAAATTTTAGTTATTTTATTCATATATTCCAGGACGTAAAGGCTTCCCTATTCATTTTCTTTGCCTGGAATTAATTACGCATAACATCCATTAGTGGAACATCACAGATATTGAATATTTTGCATCAATTTTTGGGTCATTAATAAATGTTTCAAACGACTATAAACATATAGCTTTCAGATCTCCGCTAAAGCACTCAACAACACTTTATTTTCCGTGAGCGTTTTTATCAATTATATTTTACAAAAATGTATCATTTATCAATGGAAATATGAATCAATTGAACATTTATCGTGTCGTAATTCTTTCTGCAGATATGAAAGTTATGTCTGATGTTTCCGCTTGATTTATTAGGGGTGGAAAATACGTGAATGCAGCAATCAATGCATTCAATAAAATCTGTTGAGTCAGATTGTTCTTATTAGTGTATTTTTTGTTAAAAAATACACTATTGAGGACGACATCACTTTCCAACAATTATTTATTTCTCCAAAATCACGTTTTTTCGATTTTAAAAACGCTCCTGTAGCTTTATCTTTCAAGATTAGTTAGTGAACGAAATTTTGGATTCTTGTAAAGATTTGGAATGACGTTAGATTTTCGTTGAAAAAATTTCCAAAAGTCACGTCACTTCTACAGGGTGTCCTTCCAAAGTTCCAAAACTCCGGTTCTTGAGGCACGGTTTTTGGTCGCAGTTTTCAATCTAGGGGGCTAAAATTTTTGTGAGAGTAAGATGTCTACAAGGAGTGGTCTGGTATTGCAATTGAGAAAAATCGGCCAAGCCGTTTCAAAATGGTGACCATTTGAATTTTTGGGAATTTTTGGAAAATAGGCTGTTTTTGAACCCTTGTATGAGCAGGATGGCAAAAAAACTTGAAATTAAATTAACAGGATTTGAAGAAAATTATTGGAAATTTGAGTTAATGCAATAAAATTAGCATATTTTCCATTAACAAGCCAGTGTCGTGGGTAGGAAAAGGGTAAAAATGTCTAAATTTCTATAGACGTTAATATGAGCACATTTTTGAAGGAATTGAACCGAAATTTTCCATTTTTTTTTTCTTTAACATTTAACTTGAAGCTTCATCTTCATTAATTTTCATCTCGCATATGTGGACACTTTAAACGAAAAACAAAAAATTGCCTCGCTGGTAGAAAATTACCTTACACTTATTTAAAATTATTAAATCGATGAAATGGTTCCATTCATCGATTTCTTTTTTATTTCAATTATTTTATTTATTTTATTTATTTCACATTCAATTATGAATGGAAAATTAGAAGAGCAATCGGAACTACAATTAAATCACCTACATGCGGGTGAAAAAAGTTTTCAAATTGGTCTCTTAATAACGAAGATATGACCAGTTTAAAAAAAAATGTGTTTGTGATAATGTACCTGACGTAATACATTATACCCAATCAGCACTACAATTCTAAATAGGACCGTGGCTTAGTTCGTTACGCTCTTGCCTAGCAAACTGATGGTGCGGAGTTCAAATCCACGAGAGGATCACTTTTTTTTAGGTAGAGTTTTCCCAAAAAAAAACGGATTATTTTTTGTTAAGTATACAGGGTGCACCATGTATCCTTCTCTATATTGCTATCTCCTGAACGCTAAGAGATACAGGGTCGGTTGAATTAGAGAAAAGATGCGCAGTTTTGTGATCATCTCGAATTCGTCAAAACATGCAAGATATCTGTGACCGTTCCTGAAATATCCTGAAAAACTGAAAAATCGAGATTTCTTATTTTCGTCATATCTTTTTTATTGTTGGAAATTAATAAATAATTTTTTGTAGGCTTACATAAGCCGTTAAGAGCTATCGATCTGACATTTCAAAAATTTTCAAGGCCTACTAGATCCAAGAGTTTTCATAGTCAACTTTAGTTTTTCTTATGGCCGCCATAGTATTTTTTATGTCGTTCGCTATGAAAAAATAATGGAAACCAAAAAATAATAAACTTAAAAAAAAAAATTTTAAATTTTTATTCTTCTTTTTTCAAAGAAAAACCTAAAAAAAATCGTCGAAAAACGTCAACATTTGTAAAATACGCCGAAATAGTGCTTGCCTTATGGTTTTTTAATTTATCTATGAAATTCGGTCTAAAAGTGTGTCTTTTTTGTAAAGAAAAAACAAGAATAAAAAAATGTTTAATTTATTTTTTGAAGTTTAACAATTTTTAGTTTTTATGTTTTTTTTTTTATATCGAACAACATAAAAAAAACAATATGGTGGTTATAAGAAAAACTAAAATTGACTATGAAAATTCTGGGATCTAGTCGGCTTTGAAAATTTTTGAAATGTCAGATGGGTAGCTCTTGCCGACTTATGTAAGCCCACAAAAATTATTCATTAATCTCCAATAATAAAAAAGATATAGAAAAAATAAGAAATCTCGATTTTTCAGTTTTTTCAGGATATTTCAGGAACGGTCACAGATATCTTGTATGTCTCGACGGAATCAAGATGGCCACAAAATTGCGCTTCTTTGGACTCGTTTAACCGACCCTGTATCTGTTAGCGTTAGGAGATAGCAATATAGAGAAGGATACATGGTGCACCCTGTATTTGAGGGACTTCAAAGTATCTATGCGAAACTAACTTTTACCCGTGGTCTTGGAAGTTCCCATATTTTATATTGGTCCTTCAGGAGCGATATAGAAAAAATTAATACAAAAAGAGATGAATGACAGATTTTAACTATGACGCGGAATCTACTGATCACAGGGCCGTGTAGCGTTAAAGAAAAATGTTAAATGTAAAAACAGGAAAAAAAAACATGAAAAATTAACATGAAAAATTTTAACTTTGACGGGGAATCAACTGAAACTCCGGGCCGAAGGCCAGGAGTATGGAGGGTCGAAGGCCCGTCTTTACGAAGACCATTTTTTAGTCTTGTGAAACTTTGAAATGACGTTTGATTTTCGTTAATAAAATTTCCCGAAGTTGCGTTACTTCTACCAATCGCGTCCCTTCAAATTTCCAAAAAAACCCGTCTATGAGGTACGGTTTCAGGTCGCAGTTTTCAATCTACGGGGTTAAATTTTTGTGGGAGTAAGATATCCACAAGGAGTGGTCTGGTACTGTAGTTAAGTAAAATCGGTCGAGCGGTTCCAAAATGGCGACTTTTTGAATTTTAGAAAAAATTGCCATTTTTTGAATCACTGTTTAAGCAAAATAAAATAAAAATAAAACTTTTTACCCACATTATAGATTGGAAGAAATTTATTGGAAATTTGAGGTAATGCAATAAAATTTGTATAATTACTATTAAAAATCCAGTGGCGGGGGTAGGAAAAAAGGAAAAAATGACTAAATTTCCGTAACCGTTTATGAGCATAGTTTTCAAAGGAATTGAATTGAAATTTTCACAATTTAAACAACTACGCTAATATCATGATTTAACAATGAAAAATTTCAGAAGGCCAATTTGAAAAGCGGTGAAAATATTCATAATTGAATCGTATAAAAATACACTATTTATGCGATTGATGCGCAAGAAGGTTTTTTATTATATTCTTGATTACTTTCGGGAAACTTAACCCATATTAGACTTTTTTACAGTATTTTTGTAGGTATAGTTCCTTTAAATATTGATTGACATACATTTTATCGAAAATCCCTTGGGTACTAAGACTGATGCCACAATTTTTGTTTACGTCCCTTTTTAAAACATTATAGGTTACTGATGACTGCCAAAAAGTTGAAAACATTTGGGGAATTTTTTTATTATTTAGTTCTGAAAAAAATAGGCAAAGAATCTCAGCTTGTTTGAAAACCTACTTTTCCCTTTTTTTGATACATAAAAGACCCTCTTTTATGTATCAAAAGTGAAGAAAAGTTATTTAGTAAAAAAATGCTTAGAAACATTCGCGGCTCTTTACCCAATTTTTAAAATCATCGACCAACTGTAATTTTTAATAATTATTCTGATGTTTTCTTCAAAAATCCAAGAACTTTATTTAAAAATAATTAAATTATTATAAATAATAATTTGGCCGATGATTTTTTAATTTGCTATAGAAACCTGCATGTTGATTCTAATTTTTTTTTAAATAACTTTTTGTCGTATTCGCCACATAAGAGACACTTTACTGCACTGAAAAAGGTTTTTTTTCCGAGACTTTCATAACTTAAAAAAATATGGTATTGGGGACAAATTGGGCGAACGATTTTTATTTAGATATCGAATAAAATTACTTGTGTGGTGTGCACTTTTGGTTTTACCATGGAGATAAATAATGTTTCAATTAAAATACCTTCATCTTCCACATCTGTTTAAAGATTAGAAGAAGCAGACCACATCGTCTTGGGCAGCAACGGCAGCTGTCAAGCTCGCCGCATCCTTGCCGTGTCCTGTTCTGTCAGCTTACCAGCTTCCGTCGGTCGTCCTTGGACGATCAATCCATGACATACGACCGACCGGGAACAAGATAGGGCACGAACTCGGATCGTTTCCTCCGACCGTAATGAAAATATATCACAATGTCGGCAAATGGCGCCGTCGTTGTGTTGACAGAGGTTCCTGTGGAACTCTCGCGATCATCTATAGCTATACCATAATCGGGTTCAACAGATGGCCAACCAGATAGGCCGTGCCGTAGCGATTGGAGTTTGATGTTTATTGACCTACTTCTCTCTAGGTTTAGGTTTCATGAGAAAGGGTTTTGCGGAATCACGTATGTTTGAGCGTTTTAAAACAATCCATTTCAGTCTATTTATCTGGCTAGGTATAATTAGAATTAGAACCCTTTTAGATGACTACCACAAAATCGATTTGCGGTAGTCGAGTTCATCAGAGGCACTTTAATCTTTCCGGTTTTCATAATTTCCAGCAATGCTTAGAACCAGTTGTACCTACATAGGGAGGAAAAAAGTTCCTTTTATTTCATTCTAAAACGATGAAATGATTAAATTTTAAATTATTTTTCTTGACGTACTCTTTGTTGTCAGTCGGTAATTTCAAAAATATTATTGCTACTCAAAAATAATTAATTTCCATAACCATTATGAAGGGGATACAACCAATGATCGCTTGAGTAAGTTTTTCTGTCTATATAGCACCAGCTCTTCTTGTACCAGTAGGTACCGTATGGAGTTCAGAACTTTTCGAGAATGCGAAATTAGAGTTTAGATAAATATCTCTCTCCCAAACTTTGTTTCTGGGTGAGATCCATAACTGAAAATGTATGCTCTTCAGGGAACCAAAAACTCTGAATCTTTATACCATTCTTCACCTTGAAAAGTGACATGGAAACGATTGTTTCAAGTCTCAGATTTTCTATTATCCGAATACCAGAATTCCGTAAATAAATTCGAACGGACTGAATTATTTCGACTTTGATGTCTGGTGAGATAATCTGTGAATAGCAGGAAACAGTGGAACATGCTGCATGAATTTGTAAGCCTTAACTGTTCTTGAAGGACTTCAAATTGACTGCAAGTGAAATCCCGAAAAGTGATACAATTTTTAAGAGAAACTTGAGGAAGTAATATTATTGATTATATGTTTTTTATTTATTCCATGTGGTTCCTTGGTTCATTTTTTAATGAGCGTAATTCCTTGGTTCAATCCTTAAAAAATTTAAAAATCAAAATTTCGTATTAATTTGTTAAATTGCTATTTTTTATTTTTTCGAAAATACAATAATTGTTTTCTTGTATGTCATCAGGAGCTATCCCTCTGACAGTTCAAAAATTTTCAAAGCCGTCAGATCCCAGACTTTTTATAGTAAACTTGGATTTTTCTTATGGTATTGTTATAATAGAACACTGAAAAATTATTCTCGAACAAGAATTGAAATTGTCTGTAAACATTTTAGAAGTTAGGTACTTGTAATAAGAAACCAACTGGGGTAATCATCATTGTACTTCTTGGTAATGAAATTTATGGTCTTTTAAATTCTGGAATGCATCAGTCCTATGGAATGAAACATTCTTACCAATTCATACCCCAATAATTACAGAATGAACTAAGTAGACTATTCTGTCTATAGAATAAGTCAATCAAGACTTTTGATATTCGCGAACGTGACTGTTCGGGAACGTCCGTCTAGAACGTTATACTGTCTCGGGCACCAGCTTTTAATTTTTATCCGCCCATTAGGCTCAATAAAAAGTTTATCAAAGGTCAAAGAAAGAAGTTATATGGGAGTCTATATAATATTTCCATAAAGGGTTAAATTAAACCATGAGCGTAAAAGGTTCCATCTATATATTGTATTGGTAACATTAGTCTAAAGAAATATATTAATAGATTTAATAAATTCATATATTCAAGTTGATAGTCTGCGGAGTAGTATGGTTAAAATACATTTAAAATACTTCAAAAATATTTAGAATCTATTATCGCGAGAATTGATCAAAACTTATTTTAGGAAACGTTACGTGAGGAATGCCGAAATGAAAAAGTCTGGGAACTGCGTGCACACAAAACGGAATTTCAGTCACTTGTGTGAACAAATAATTTATCGGGAGTTGATTGATTACCGAAAGAATTGCGTTATTACCTTTTTCCATTTCATTTGATTAATTTATGCCGGCACAGCGTGAGATCGATAGGTTTAATTTACCCCCGGAAAATTGACTGACAATGTAAGTAGTCCGGAATGGATACGTTCCTCGATTTCAAGGGAAAATTTAATATAACCGCCGTAATATATGTAACGATCTATAGGCAGGGTGGATAAAAAACGGTGTGTAGGTATATCAAGCGAAAATTTTTAATCATAAGGGTGGGTTCACCATTCGTATAAACACGACGAACATAAACTTTGGAATAACGAGATTATAAATCACGAAGTCTCATTTTTGCTCATTTATCTCTTCATAACTTGTTTCATTGTTTCCTTCCTGTACAAAATATGGACCAATCCTTATATTGATACTTAATCATTAATGATATAATTTATTTTTTTGCAGACAAAAGGTTTTTCTTTTTTTATATACAGTCTTCAATGATGAATGCCTGATTACTTAGTTTCAATGTGATCCACCCATCATACTTTTGTTAGCTACCCCCTTTATTAAAACGGAAATATGATCCGTAACGGAGATTACTGTGATTTGTTAGGAAATAACTTTTGTTTGTTATCAATGAGCCCTACAAAGCTTTATCGAAGCATTAGGTATTGACTAACTGTTTATTTTTGAATAATTGATTATAATTCATTCAGGAATATTTGAACATGGTCAGGATGGATATTAAATGCAAATATTTTTGTTCCACGAATATTTGTTTACTCGTTATGTAATGTGTTCCTACCGACCTAATCTAGAGTCATTAATAGAGTGTAGTGGATTTAATTTGTTATATGGAAATTATTAAACGATCCAGTCAATGGTTCTTTAGGTGTTATTTTAGGCTAAGTAATAGATTTGTAAATATAATTTTGGCCATATCCTCGCTGATCTCGATCCATCTGGTGTGAAACTTTATTTAAACTAGAGTTTCATCTAAAGTTATATCTATGCTAATGAACGAGTCTGCCGGTTATTTTATCAGTATTCTACCTGGGTAAAATATTGAAGGAAATTAGAATTGCTGTTACTAAATCTTTTATGAGGAGAAGCGCTCTTCCCTAGCAGTTAGCTAGCTTAATGCTGACAGACGGATCAACACTTCCCAAATAATTGAAATCAGAGGAGAGCGTTAATAGAATAATGTCCATGATCACTTTGTAATGCATTTACGGCCTTAAAGTTTATTTTTGCATATCTTATTACATCAATTATAAACTTGTTTTCTCGAGCAAAAATTGTTAGCTACCTTTTTCTTAAAAGCACCATGTATAAATTCACAGACCTTTGACGAGTGCCAGAAAGCACAATTTGATACGTACGTCGCGCGCACAAAAGTGTCAATGAAGAAGTAGCATGGTGAGAAGATGCGGTAAAAATAATTAGCATACGATAGGTCGAATATCGAATAAGAAGAATTGGGAGCTGAATAAAGAGAGAAATAAGAAGTTCTTATTATTCAATGTCGACGACAACGTCTCGGGATTGGACGGAAGGGCTGGACAACGAGAGATTAGCAAGACGGAAGCGTCGCGGACAGGAAGAGTAGCGAACGGTACGCAAAAATTCCGCTTGTAAAACTACCTTACCTAAAATTATCTTTTTTATCTTTTCCCGTGCTGTATTTTTTTAAACAGAAGTTCAATAGCGTCTAATAATTTACCTTAACGAAATTGGAGTTTTAAACCAAAAATGAAACAGTTGTTTGGTTGTTTCGATTAACTGCTTTTCACAAGAACTTCACCGACAGTGAAATGTTTCTTCAATACCTAAAATCAAAACATGTCGCTAAACAAAAGTGTTTCCTGATAAATAATATCTCTAATCAATCTAAACTTCCGGAGTTCCGGCAGTGATCGACCCCAACATGGAACGTCGTGTGGCAATTTAAATTTCAAAAGACCCTGTAAAATGAATGCGAATACCTTACGGACATCACCATTCTAGCAACTTAGTAGTAACTACAATCGTCACCGTATCTTTTACTAAGTAAAATTTCCCCTTTCCTTTTCCTTTTAAAGTGGGGAGAGAGTGTCACGTTAGCGTAGAACAATCTGACTCGCAACTTGATCTCTCTATTTCAAATTGTCACATGTAATACCACTAGAGGTCAAATTATTTCCTGGTATAATTTGATTTCGAGTGGTATTTGGAAAGAAAATTTCACAACAAAATTAGTTTTGAATAGAAAAATTACAATTTAATAATAATTGTTAAATAAAAATATGACATGGCGGCGTAACATAATCACGTGACAACGCCAAACTGACGTTTAATAACTGCGCCGCCATTATTAGCGCTGTCAAACACACATTTTAGTTTCTAAACTTCACCAGCCGAGTTTGGTTTTTGATAATGATAAGTCGACAATTGCGGTACAATAGTAATTATGATTAGTATTGATTAGATGCCATTCTTTCCAAAGCGCAAGGATTTGCTCAACAGATGGATTCTATACCAATAAAAAGTGCCATACAATTAATTATAAAGATAAAGTGGTCGAACCCCCATGAATTCGCCGTGAGTTAATCCGAAAAATTATGTAAGTACCTACCTATTTCACATAGAATTACTAAATTAGGTTTCTTCAGATCATTTTTTCGATAGTGAATCCGTGATTTCATACGTGGTAATACGCGAAAACATCACTTTAATATTAAATTATAATAGAAACTTTAACAAAACGCATTGGTTGATTACTATTAATAACAGTAACTAACAGTCAACAGTTGACATTTATAAAGATCCGGTTTGTCACTATTAAACATCAAAAAAATTTCCACTATAATACTCTCCAGCTTACCCCTGCAGGAGAAAATTTCCGATATAATACACAAATAACCATGGCAACGGTAAGCAATGCTCGTACTTTATTGGCTGAAAATTGATGGTGTGAAATTTTCAGAGAAAAACTACCTACTTAAAATTTTCTACCTGTATCTCCCTTTTGTCTCAACCCACTCGCCACCGCACATAACATTGGCCTTTCTGCGGGATCACTTGAAAACCAGAATTTTGTTTACCTCACATGTTTAATTGGAATATTTGCTCCAAAAATTTACGTCCATTTCAAAGAAAAGCCACCTCATTGCAGAATGGCCGGAAATGCTTAGAAGTGCTCAAAGAGAATAGTGGCGTCTATGAGTCGGAAAAACCCGAAATTTCCGAATTTTTTCAGACGCAACGAAACCACTTTCCTCTCCCGTTTTCGAGGGTGCTGAACACGATGGCGTAGGGCAAATTTCTTTTTCGGGTTGCGTTCACCTCCTATTGGCCAAAACTCACCCCCTTTTTAAAAAAAATCCGTTCTAATTCGCCGGGTCGGAAAAACCGCGTGCAACTCGCTTCTGGGGATACCTTGTATCTAATGACAACTCCCCGTCACCTTACGCCCACCCCCTTGACCAAGAACTACCCAAGGGGGTTGAAATTTTTTTTTTTTCTTATAATCCTGAATATTTCTGCATTCTCCCGTTTTCGAGGATCCTACCATTTTACACCTCCACCACCCGTTTTCATCCCCCAAATCGAGGAAAACACCCTCTAAGCGGGTTGAAAATGTGTTTTAATAACTGAGGAACCTGCCACATATCCCCGTTTTCAAGGGTGCTGAACACGATAGTCACTACCTTAGACCTCTACCGCCCCCCTAAATTGACCAAATCACCCTCCAAGGGGGTTGAAATGTTTTTTTTTAACGGGAATGTTGGAAATGTTATTTTGTATCATAATTTAGGGTGCTTTCTATTGGATAAAATATAAAAATATGAAGACAACGTTTCTGTTACTCTTACGTAAGCATGTGACATGCATTTTGAGGAGTATCAGCAATGTAATTCCACTTGTAAAAGACCAAGGCTACACACTAGTTTTCCCCTTAGCTTTATTAAAAGATTATCATTATAATGTTTCTAATTCTTAGCATAGTCGACCAAGAGATATAACGAAATGATCTAATTGTTAAACTGCCATATTCTATGACTTCAACAATATTTCAATAATCCCAAAAATTGATAAAATGACTGAAGCCTTTTCGTTATATTTCTGGTCCAACTATACATAAATTTGTTCAATATTTTCTATTTGTATTTGTATGTTCCCCCTTGAAGAGTGTCTTCCTTGATTTGGGGGGATGAAAACGAGTGGTAGAGATCTAAGGTAGTGAATCGTGTTCACCACCCATCAAAACGGGGGGGATGAGGTAGGTTTCTCGACTAATAAAAAAAAAATTTTCAACCCCCTTGGAGGGTGGTTCTTGGCCAAGGGGATGAGAGTAGGGTGATGGGCAGTTGTCATTAGATACAAGGCTTCCCCAGAAGAGAGTTGCACGCGTTTTTTCCGACCCGGGGGCATTAGAACGAATTTTATTAAAAAGGGGGTGGGGTTTGGCCAATAGGGGGTGAACGCAACCCGAAAAAGAAATTTTCCCTACGCCATCGTGTTCAGCCCCCTCGAAAACGGGGGAGGAAAGTGAGGAGAGCTTTTCGAGTGCATTTACTAAGATATAATAATTATTCAAGTAGGTATGAAGATTTGGGAAATACAAATGATTTTCTTACGGTTCATTTAATTCAAAGAGCTCTCTGATGACGATTTGACCCCCCTCCCTCCCACTTTCCTATTTATCCACCTCGGCACTAAAATTTTCGTGTCTGAGCCTTAATTATTAAAGTTTACTGCTCTATTTCTAGTATGAGAAATAGAAAGTTGAGAAATGAATGAGATATTTGCTAGCAAAATTTTGAATTCGAAATCGCGACTTGGATCTATCTACATACGAGAAAGATGTATGGCTGGCAATAAAACTTGAGAACGCATCAATCTAAATTCAAGAGAAAATATCCAGTATTGCTAACAGAGCCCCGAATTTAAATAAAATCCACATTTACCCTTATTTGATTTTATCAAAGTATCGTTCCGTTCTTTTCGGTTTATATCGGAAATTAGATCTACGATTTTTCAGAGAAAGCAAGAAATTAACTGATGGCTGTCTCTGAGCACGGTGACATTATGCAGACTGCGATAATAAATCATGCGGCTAATTACACGGGGAGGATTACTCTATAGGAACAGCACGTCACCCAGAAAATCAGTCGAATCTGAATGTGCGCATCTGGCACGCCTAATTGAGCATTCGGAGGTGAGGCGTCGTCACCACATCGCCTGCTTGAGACGAATTTACTGCATAAAAAGCTCTTCTGTGAAGTTAATACTGAGACCAGGTGTGGAAAACATCTTCCCAATCCCAAATACCAAATATACCGTATGCAGGCGGTGCTATTTTGGTAGCATACCGAGAGCAAGATGAAAAGATAATTTAGGGATATTTTTGTATAATGAATTAATTATATAGGGTGAAAATGAAGAGTGAGTTCTTAACAGACATAGTGAGTGAATTTATTTGTTTAGTAGAGTTTTACATGCAGACACATAAACTTAAAAGTGACGTAAACGATGCAGTAAACATGAAGAAGTGGTCTAAGCTTCCATTTAATTATACCAGATCTTTTTATAAAAGTAAAAATCGAGTTTGCTTCCCAGATTAGACGTTTCGTATAATGTTGATTGTTGATTTACTGTCTGGCTAAAATGGCTATTACAGTCCATGTTTGACATCGAACGTCTGTTCTTCTTGTATGTCTAAGATTCTGGCTTACTGCGCAATCTAGAAAGGGGGTCGTTTAGAAATTGTGCAGCTGATAGAGACACTTTGAATGATGCCTGTCATATTCTAGAGTGGCTCTGGAATGAACGAAAGCTCTCACTGTAGGTACTATCGAGAACATGTCAACAGACAACATGTGACATTCGGGATCGTGACCGTTCGGGAACGTCCGTTTAGAACATCACTGTCATCACCTGTTGGAATATATGTATAAGAGCCTCCTCGTGGAAGAAAAGTAGAGTAGTAGAGTTTCGATAGCTATTAGAGTTAGAGATGGAGGTGAACAGTGGAGATTAGGGTTGAATGTTACGGAAGAAAGATCAGAAGGAAAGTAAAAATAATAAATATGAGTGGAAGAGAGACATTTGATTGATAATTTTTCATTATGTGCGTGCGAGTTATTTCAATGTCAAAAATTCACCTCAAATTTCAAAAAGAGCATCATAATATATGTTGGACAAATAATACGACTGGGATAGTGATATCCTTCTTCTTCATTGTATAAATTACGTACTGTAGTGCGTACTTGCTCAAATTTTAATCAACTAATCGAATTCTATAGGGAAGGATTATTAAATTACGACTGGAAGCAGGAATGTCATTCCGTGAAATTGCCCATCCAGTCAACCGCTGTGAAATTACTGTGCGGAGATGTGTGTATCCGTTGAGCTTTACTGGATCATCACTACCTGCAGAGATTGACTTTCCGAACCACTGAAACCAAGCAAATCAGTTACTTTAAAATTCCCCTCAAAACCGTCTTTCAGGAGAACTATATATCATAATTATTATTATATAATTCAGCTTTGAAGGCAATTTACAACAAATTGACAGCTTTATTTACATACGTCCAACAGTTCTACACCTGACTAATTCTATATAAAGTAAGTTCTCCGTAATGGGTATTCAGTTCGGTAATTTCTAAGAGGGATGTGATGTTAATAGGTAATTGGATCCTTGATCGAATTTTAATCATGATTTAATTTTCTCCATCGTGTAATTACATCGTAATAATAAGGGAAAAGCAAATAATAAAGTTTGGGGAAACTGTCTCGTGAACAATATAAGGGGTATTAGAGACGACGCCGCTCGGTTTAGATGAACTGGGAAGCACAATAATACCAAATAAAATAACGTGGGTGTATAACATTATTAATATTAATTTACTGGAACACAGCAGGAACAAGCAGTCACTTTGAAGTCGGTGTTGGAGGGCATCAATAAGGATCAATATTAAGCCCGCGCTGTTTTCATTTCGTGATGAACTATTATGCCACAAAGGATTACAATATCCCGAGTAGTGGAAACTTCTTTATGTCAGTGACAGTTCGTGTTGAAGAATCCTTCCAACAGACGACACATCTTGGAAATAAGAAACTATATAAAGAAAAGAGATTTTGGAATTACAGTTTGAAGGGAATCCCTTTCAAAAAGTATATGAGATCTATTGTAGCATTTACATAAAATAAAAAAGTAAAATAACGAAATTTGAAACCCACGGCAATAGGGATTTGTACTTTCGTTTAAAGTGAGATTTCCAGAGATGATTTGGTCTGAAGTCAACAGAGGGCTTGGATATATTTATTAGTAATGTTTTGTCGCAGCGTATACAAACGGTTAGATTCTCGACACACCTTATTTCAAGCGAGGTGTCGAGGGATAAGAAGTGAAACGAAGCTATAGTAAAGAAAGGACAAGCGCAACAAGCTCTAGTCCCCAAGTATGGAGCACTTTTCTTGGTAAAGATATGAAAGAATCCTGCTGTTCAGGTTGGAATTCCTGCCCATAATCCATGTTTTTTAATAAATTAATGCTTGAAAGGTTGCAAGGAATGTAAATAAATCAAATAATAAATTTAACTTGTTAACTCTTAAATCGTTGTTACATGACTTCTTATCAGCTACCATCTTAAGCAGAGAAGAGATTGCAGCTTCTAGTTTGAACGTGATGAAAACTTACTTGGTAGAACCGGATTTTTAGAATACCAAAGAATACCATTTCTTGAAGGATCATTCTAGGTTGTAAAGGGGGATATTTGCACCCACTCGCAGAGAACACAACTACACGTATTCGTGGAAAAGTTGAATGAAATCGGTTCGTTGTTTAAGGTTTCGGGTCACCGCACAGTCACTCGATGACATTGTTTTAAAACACTGTTTTGATATCGCAATTTTTTTGGCACCGTCCCAATGCATGTTCGATATACTATACAACTCTGATCAACTGAAAAGCAAAATGTTGTCGTGGAACAAATAACAATACAGATCGATGCCTTTTCCGATAGAAAGAAATAAAAATAATCGGAACCAAACCCGGTAGTTTCCCACCCTAACTATTAGATGTGTTTGGGCGGTTTAAAAATAAAAGTTCACCTCTGACAATGTACGAATCCCCGACAATCGGATTGCCGATACAGCTTTTTTCCCGCTACGGTTAACAAGCAAATAATTTCTGCTAGTTTCAGCTAGTTTCTGTTCAATAGAAACAGTGACTGGAGTATCAAAATCAACTGAGAACAGTTCTTTTAATTTCAATCATTATTAACGGATAGAAAGTGAAACTTGTCTAATTATCTATCGAAATATCTCTGAGATTTGTAAAATGTCGAATCTGATTCCTTGCATGAAAATGACTGATGACATGACAGTAAGTTCAACAGATTTAAAAAAAAACCGAAGAAAAAGTCGTCTTATTATTAAACAAGGTCGCATCATTAATTTTTCATGAAAAAATTTCACACGAGCTGGAGAATGGTGTCATACGAGGCGGCAGCCGAGTACGACAATCCCACGAGTGTGAAACGACACTTTTCACACAAAGATATTTTTGACTTAGGTATGTTGTTTTTGAAATGAGCGATTCAATAATTATTATTCTCTCATTATTAAATGCTAAAATCAAAACTCCAACAAGTTTCAAAAAGTCTCACGATTCTAGTTTTAAATTTGTAGCATTCTAAACTCACATTTGTAAAAATTGTTAGAGTATTCTATAAATAGGAAAATGGGTAAATAAATAAATACAATGACTAAATTAATCGCTTTTGATTGAAAATACTTTGCATTACAAAGGTCTAGACGTTTCAAATTAAACTTGGGTTAAACTGTTAACAACTATGCCACGCTTTTGTATAGGTAAATACGCTTTATGTCAATGTAACCATATTCTATGCATATTATATTATTACATATTATAGGTTACTGAGTTAAGCTGTAGCTTTCACTTCTCTATGTGGTGCTGGGTGCTGACTTGAACAAAGGTTTCGAAATAATATTAATTATACAGATAAGAAATAGTTCCCTGCTTCTGGAGAAGAGATTACGTTGGACAAAGCGGTGGGATTAATTATGTTTTGGATTCCGGAGATCAGATATTTACATGCCTTAATAAATTACAAAGAACGGTTCGCAGATAGAACTTCTGTCTTTCCCTTACTTTGTTGTTTAAACTTGAATTAGATTAAAGCTTGCAAAGTTGAATTAAAGTTCACTTCTGGGTCACTGCCAGAAACGAATATGAGCGCTCCTCTGTGGTGTGGTAGAACTGCGTCGCCCTTGTTCAACGAGCTAAGACAAATTTCATGTATGGTCACGTTGTATGTTAAATTTCATATAAGATATAGTAAATTAATGTCTCCTTTCAAGCTGTAAGAAAACTATCCAGTTATGGGTTGCTATTGCCGATTATAGGTACAGGGTGGGCAAATTTGGATGTTTCTATAGGAGATCTCGGTAACTATAAGAGCTATGGAAAAATGGATGGCACATTCTCGATCGCTTTTTTTGAGAGGAACTCAATGGTGAAAACCAGAACTCGCTATCTTCTTTTATTTTCGAGCTATAATGAAAAATACGATTTTTCACGATATCGATAAATGTCGATATCTTTCTTGGTTTTCAAGTTAGAGAAAAGATATTTGACCATTCTTCAGGCACTTTTTTCAGTAGAATGGAATGGCCTCAACAGATTTTGAATATCTTTTCTCATTTTTCGGTTATAACATAAAGTTGTATTTTTTCAAATGGAAGTCATAGTGGGCCATGAACTAATTAAATAGAGTATTTTTTTCCCTTTGCAACGATATATAACATGTGTGTTAAAAATTTATGAAAAGTTACATTTTTCAAAATAAATTGACTTTATCTAGCTAGCTGAGATTTTTTTATTTTTATTTTGACTAGTCACCTAGTGGGCGTGAATGTCATTTAGAATAGTATATGAAGACGCCTGTCAAAGCCAGTTCTCTTACATTTTTGAGTTAGAAAGTGACTGTTCCGCTTTGAAAAAAGTAAAATTTGGCTGTTGACCAATGAAACTTTTTATATGTTATGTTAGATTGCTTTATGCAAAATAGTTACAATTCTGTTATTTATATCATCTGATATTCAGAAAGAGAGACAAATCCACAAATCAATGTCAACAAAAAATATAACAATATGGTGTGGCCGTGGCCGTGACAAGTGACCGTGGTGGCCTTCAACCTCTCAAAAATAGATTTGTGGGGTTGTCTACTCTCTGGATAACGATTGAAGTATGTTTCGGATGCAATATCAGAATTGCTGTTACATACTTTGAATAAAGCATTCTAACATATCATACTTTTCGTAGTTTTCATAAACCAAATTTATGATTTTGCAAGTGAAACGAGCACTTTCTAACTCAAAAACTGCGTAAACTGGCTTTGACAGGAGCTGTCGCACAATTTTCTAAATGACATTCACGCCTACTAGGTAAATAGTTGAAACGAATTTCTAAGGTACCATGATAAATTAAGCTTATTTTGAAAAATGTAACTTTTCATAAATTTTTAACACACATGTTATACCGTATGACAAGTTTCAAAGCAGAACATAGGCGAATAGCATTGGAAATCACATATTTGTGGTTTATTTCTCACCACTTTTATCTACAAGAATGGTAATGGTGTCTATCGAAAGACAATTGTTTTCTGAGCATGCTGATACCAAATACTTAACAATTAACAGTTTCTTTATGGTGACAGAATAGCTTAAACATTTTCAAAATTAAAAGTGTGAGCGGCTATGACATGCCTAATTCGAATAATTTTGTTACTGTCAAAACAAATATTTTTAATTACTGATACACGTTTCCCTGCAAAGATTGTCAATGAATAATAATAATAATAATATCTATTCTTATGCGTGTTTATCGCCGTGGTACTATTAACTGACCGGCCAGATCTCCCGATTTAGCACCTTATCATTGTTGTGACTTTTCTTCAGATCTTGGGGTTACCTTAAAAATAAAATTTACAGAGCTCGTGGTGGCCGAATGTGCACTCGTTAATAACCAACAACTTGGACAAATTGGAAGCGCAATTTATAAAAGGGTGGGAACATTAATTTCAAAAAAATAAAATAATAATTGAAAATATTTGCTTTGACAGTGAAAAAGTTGTCCGAATTTAGCATGTCATAGCTGCTCATCTTTTAATTTTGAAAATGTTTAAAATATTCTGTCATGATATAAAACTGTTAATTTGTAGGTATTTTGGTATCAGCATGTTCAGAAAATAATTCTCTTTCGATACACTGAGAAAAAAGTATGTTTAAAATAAACGTACAAGCGATTATTTTATACTGTTGTACGTTAATTTGCTTGGCGCCGGTAAGTACTGTTATATTAAATTGCAGGGGCATGGTAACATTTTACGTTAAGTTTTAACTGCCGGGTACAGGGGTGTCAAACTGTTTTGACCGTAGTAATCAAGCTTACAGCATATTAGAACTACAATGCCTAAATGGACAAATGTAAGTTGCTGCGTGTAGAATACTACAGATTCGGACGCTTTTGCATGGTATTTTACAATGTTTTTCAGTTAATTTCTTACAGTTTACTTTCATATCGAGCATTTTTTCTGTTTGTTCTGTACTTCCCTGCCGTTTATTCTGTACTTTTATACGGCTTGTTTGTACATTCATACAGATTGCTCTGTACTGTCATGCCGTTTGATTTGTACCTCTGTGCCGTTTCCATTCCCACAGTCTTTACCTACTGCTTTTATTTGTAGAATAGGGTGTCTCATAAGTGCGTTAAAGTATACCTGTAGGTATACCACTGGGATTGTTAATAAAAAAACCAAATACGAAAGTTGTAGGGTTCAAAAAGCGCATTGACTTGATGATAGATTTTTTTTATGGGACACATTTTAAATGAGACATATTATGATAAATTTTCAAATTGTCTGTAAAAATTAAATATAGGTACAGATGGTTTTCACATCAGTTGAAGTTTTGATGAGTAGTTTATGGGCAAGAAACAAGTGTAAAAAGTATTTTTGCAGTCATTTTTCGATTTCAAAGCATGTATTATAGACCGTCGAGAACGGCGCCCCAAATATAGGAAAACAGCTTTCATGCATGTCCCTCTCTTAATTTATCAAGCGTTACTTTACAGTGTTACAATTTTTATATACAAAATGGCGATCACTTGTTTTTAGCCCATAAACTACTTACTCAATAAAAACTTCTACTGTGAAAACCATCTGTATCAATTTTCTCGCTGACAATTTGAAAATGTATAATAGTATACATTGTGGTTGATTGAACCAAATTGTTCAATCCACGGTAAAAGATTGAAGAAAAACCAGGTCGTACAATTTTAACCAGGTCCAAGCAGGTCTGCTACACATACGCGCCACAACTTCCTTCAAGTCACTAACGCAAAGCCCAACAAACAAGCCTACACTATACCTACGGGAAGTAAAATCTTCAGAGAGTCCTGCCCGAGAACATTCGGATCTAAATTTTTGTCGTTTCTTTCAGCTTGCCGTCAGTATGGAACACCAAGCTAAACTTTCAGTGTGAACTTGCAATACAACAATCATGCTTTACGTATAAAATTGAATACTGGAATGCATGAATTCAATTCTGAATAGAATGTCCAATCCAACTGAAACTTAACATTCAAACGTTGACGGTTGTTCATAGTTAGAATTACTGCGTTCTATCTTTTGCATTTAAACTGATATTACGCCGTTTAAATTCTACTGATCGGTTTGGACCAACTTAAGATTGTGACATTTAAGATTACGATCTTTTGGCATTTTATTTTACCTTTTCACAGGATTCGGAAAAATTAATCCTGAACTTGACTTTTATTTACACCTTTCAAAAATATATACTTTTGATGGAAACAGATACTGTTTATAATACACTTATATCCTTTCAAAGCAGTAAAGTTTTAACGATTCCTAGTTTAAGAGAAACTGCTGCAGGACAAATGCTCAGTCAACAAGCTGCCGTTTGAATGTTTTTTTCTCAGTGTAGATATCATTACCATTCTTGTAGAAAAAAGTGGTGAGAAATAAACTGCAAATATGTGATTTCCCATGCTATTCGCCTATGTTCTGCTTTGAAACTTGTCACTCGGTATATCGTTGCAAAGAGAAAGAAATACTCTATTTAATTAGTTCATGGCCCACTATGACTTCCATTTAAAAAAATACAACTTTATGTTATAACCGAAAAATGAGAAAAGATATTCAAAATCTGTTGAGGTCATTCCATTCTACTCAAAAAAGTGCCTGAAGAATGTGCAAATATCTTTTCTCTAACTTGAAAACCAAGAAAGATATCGACTTTATCGATATCGTGAAAAATCGTACTTTTCATTATAGCTCGAAAACAAAAGAAGATAGCGAGTTCCGGTTTTCACCATTGAGTTCCTCTCAAAAAAAGCGATCGAGAATGCGCCATTCATTTTTCCATAGCTCTTATAGTTACCGAGATCTCCTATAGAAACATCCAAATTTGCCCACCCTGTACATTAAAATATTTCCAATGCTGTCAAATAAATTATTATGAAATTGCTGCTATTGTTACACAGTATTCGGGAAACAATTTACCTCGGACTTTTTTATATCAAAATATTTAGTTAGATTATTTAGGTATACAGGGTTTCCTAAAAATGGCGGAAAAGCTCTGAAGTACGTTGTGGGTAAGCATCATTGATGGAGGAGAGAAAAAATAATAAAAAAATACAGGTCGTCGCAATTGACTGCGTGTGATATATGAAGAAGCAAAGCTGATTACTCAACTTCTTCATTTTAGGTACTGATGAGTAAAAAGGAATCATGTTATACAAATAATTAGGCGTTTTTAATGGTTGTGTATTTAATTAGAAAATCGCTCAAATCTTTACATTTTCTTTATTTCAAATATCTGATTTTTTATCAAGATGCTGATGTGAAAGTGCTTTGGACAACATGTTTTCGTGGTTTTCGAGAATTTGTGAACGGGTCCAAATTGCTTCAACATTGATCAAAACTTCAATGAAAAATGTAAACTTTTATGTAATTTCCCTAATATCATTGACGAGAAAAATGTACACAAATCGAGATTACATAGATTTGGTGTATCTGTGGTCTTGCAAGAGGATCCAACGCGTAGCCTATGATGGAGTATAGCTACGGAAGTATGGGTATCACGTTCCTCTACTCGTAAGTTTTTCGCTGGTGAGGGTTATCGCCCTTATATCACTACACTAAGGAGCAGGTTCTTTTACCCAAAGATTCTGAACTGCGGGTCAACTACCGCCATTGGCTGTTGCGACAGGTAGAGCAGAACACGCCTTCACTTCTCGTGTGTGACCGACGAAGCAAATTTTTCTCGGTACGATTTGTTTAATCAGCACAATAATCATCATTATGATTTGGAAAACCGGCATGAGCCGGTTGAACGTCACCATCAATATCCGGTGGACTAAGATTCTCGGAAACGAGCTTGTGGGCCTATAATATTGCCGCAAAGGTTAACTGGAGAGAAGTTCCTGGAATTTCTGAACGGCGATCTGCATGAGCGATTAGACAATCTTCCCCGGTCGGGAATACAAGATATGTGGATGCAGTTTGACGGTGCCCGAGCTCATTTTACTGGTACAGTGAGAACCTGGTTAGATAAACAATACCCAGGAAGATGAAAAGGTCCAAATGGACCAATACATTGGCCAGCGAGGTCCCCGGATCTCACCCCACTCGAATTTTTCTTTTTCGTTTGGGATCACATCAAGTCAACTGTTTATTGCACTGCTGTCCAAAATGGCTTAAAATGGCGTCAATATTAGCAGAAAATTACCTAAAAGTAAAATTCACCTCTAATTGGGTTACAAAAAAAATATATATTTCTTGTAAAGTGATTGTCACCACAAAAAAGTAGAAAAAGCACGTATACGAATTTTGTTACTCTGCTGTAGCAACTACGGTGTATCAAGTATTAGGTACATGACGTTGCCATCTGGAACTACATTGGACCAGACTGACTGATTAAGCTAAGTCAAAATTAATCAATGAATAAAAAAACATAAGTGGTTTTAGAAGCGTACATTATCTGCTAAGATGCCTGTATCAAAGTTGTCGTTACTTTATTAAGGTTCCGCGACTTGAAAGCTTAGTGTCAAATCCCAATAACGTAGCCGCAATTTCAACAACTAATTTTAAGTTGAAACGAATTATTTTACACTAGAGGGGAAAAATAACCGTTGAGAGCATGAGACAAATAAAGGACAACAAGGGTCGTGGGTTGAGTCGCTAGTCTAAGAGGGTCAACAATAACACGCAGGTCAGCAGAACAACAGGTACTCTTTATTAAAAAAAAATCACAATTATTATTATCCAATGAAGCTCTTGAGCGTGGTTAACAATTCATTATAAACAAGAGTGTTAAGTTGCGCAGAATGAAGCGGTCTGATAAATATGGTCAGCGAGGCACTTATCTGGGTGATTCTGACGAGGGCTGGAGTCAAGTCAGCTTCTGTAGGAATGATCCTGGCTGGTCGGAAGAATGATCCTGGTTGTTCGAAAAAATATCCTGGCTGGTCGGAAGGATGATCCTGGTTGTTCGTAAAAAATGTGCCCCGTAGGGAAAAAGCAAACCAAAAACGTGTAGGATGTCTGAGATATTTTACGTGAATTATTCACGACGCCATTTCGGTAAAAATTGCAGGTGTTTTGCGGAAACGATCTTCTTTCAGCGAACTCCAGGAGAGAAAGGGGGAATGAAATCTCAGGTATCGGCGTACTGGATCGAAACTCGACAGTCGAGGTCGGCGAAACTCGAGGCCTCCAGCCAGCAGCCTGCACCGCCGTCGACCGACCGAACTAAAAGCCACCATCATCACTCACTCATGCGACGCGCGCAACGCGTTGTCCCAGGGTCGCTGGTATTTAGCTAGTAAATACCAAATGTACATTACAAAGTATAAGAAACTTTGAAGTAAATATTAGGTAACCTGTCAAAGTTATTGCAACTATCACCAAATTACTACAAGGTTCCAATGATTTTGTGGTAATTAAATTAGTAACGATAACGTTTCGTAAACTTCAAAAGCTAACAAGAACAAACATAAGTATATTATCGATACATGGTATAAATAACTGCACAGTTACCTAACAAGCCAAAATTGCGGTAATAACAACTTTCGTGTCATAAATTTAGTCTTAGATATTTAGTTTTAGGTTTAGTTTAAGTTTATTGTGCTTTTAAAAACTACGTTTTTTTTACACTCGTCATTAGCAAATATATCAAACTACATTAGTGAACTGCACAAAATCTTTGCGTATAATAGGAAGGAGACTAATAATTAATAGGTTTTCATGATACTAAAATCAATAATGATTCCTGGATAATATACCGGGATAACGTCAAAAAAGTATCGATTTGCAAGAATAGAAAATATATTATAATAGAAAATCTGAAAGAATAGAAAACCTGTTAGGTCTCCTAACAAGAAAAAGTTTTGAGTCTGCCGAATGGTGGTCCACGACGTCCTGACCTGACGTCCAGGTCAGGTCCAGGTCATTCGGAAATTCTTTTATCATCCTCCCGTATGAAAACTTCAGCACAACTCTATCATGTGAGCAAATAAAAAGGTAATTTAGGTAGGCTTTGGAACAAAAAAATACGTCTGAGATCGAATCTGCAAATCTGTAAACAGACATGGATTTTTTTCCGAATACTACCTTAGTTTTGTTTTCATGATTCAATCACACCATTCTCACTTCCTCTGCATATTCAAAAGAGATGCTTTTTAACGCCTCTACTTGTAAAACTACTTTAACGATTGCATGATCAATTAAAGCAATTAACTAGATTATTAATAGTATACAGTTACGATGGGAAAAATTTCATGTTGTCTACGATAAAAGGTATCACCATCGCTTCAAATTAAACTAGAACTAAACTCGAACTAGAACTTTTCATAATGTCTTCTATTATTGTAGGTAATTATTATTAAAATACCATTAAAGAGAGTTCGTGCTTATTGATAGACACACATACAGCATCCAAGATTTCTCTACGGTAGTCTTGACGACAGTAAGTTTAATTTACCTCTTCAGAACTTATTGGACCCGCTTTTAGAGTTGACCAAATCTCAGTCAGAATGCTAGGTGGGATTTAATTACTACATAATTGATATGTGATTGCTGGCTTTTACAACGATCAATAATAATTAAACTGTCGAATGTACTAAATAGTCTTGCTGCGAATAGGATTCGCGGTCAGAATATTCTAGTTCATACTATTTTCGGTCAATATGGTAAAGTTCGGCAAGCACCCTCCGTAAACATTCATGAAAGTTTAATTTCAGTTAATATTGTATTACATCATCACCACACCTGCAGGTCTATAGAAATGTAACATGTAACCTTCTCGAAACATGAATTCGAACTACGTTAGGCCCTTTAGTTCGTGTGTAGACGTAGTAGAAGGTAATAATACTATTATTACTGTGGAAATGGTGTTGTTTGTGATTAATAATAAATACAACTCACAGAATGTCCCATAGAATATGAGAATAGCTACTGTAGAGGGGACTAGTGCTACGAAGGCGTTCAATGCGGTGATCTCCTGTATGCATCTGCTCAGTTGTGATTGGCTCTAACGTGTGATTTTTCATTTATTATTTCGTAGGCTGATCTGCAATTGACTTCTATGCGTGAATGTGCGTCTTTTAACTTGCGGCCTAATGAAGGTACGTCAGCATTAAACTGAAAATAGCAGGATAATGAACGTTTGGTAGATTCAATAGACGTATAGTAGAGAAATAATAATTATCGAATCAGGCAAACTGAAAAGCCTCTATTCTCAGATAGGGTAAGAGTGACATGCTTTTTTTTATTCTTTTTTAGATGAAAATCTCCAATATGGACAACAGGGAAAAATATTTAGCAAAGTAAGTACTTTGCAGTTGACTTTTTTGACATTGGTTCAAGATTTTTTTGGTATTAGTTGAACTGCAGCCTCCCAGATTACTCCATATTACAGGTATCTGCCAAAATATGTATTCTTAACTCTTCTAGGGTGAGTATTGTAAGGCCCTAAGCTAAACAACTTCGGTATTTCATAAACTAAAACGCTTGCCTTACTTACTACTATACTATCATACCTACTTCAATTATTTTCTTTACAGATTACTGATTCTCTTCACACGAATTGTGTCGCAAAACCTTTAGCATCAAGATACAAAATAAATTTACTGCAAAATGGCAGCTTTAAAATGAATATCGACACTTTAAATGGACAATGTGCTCTCCTCGTCGCTGCGTGCGAGTGCTTAAAGAATAAAATATCGCTTTTGTCTTACAACCCATGTAATCTAATTCATCATTCAGTAGACGTGGAAAACTCGCAGCATTTAAAAAGAAAAAAGAAACAAAAGGGTCTCGGTTTGATGCAAAAAAGCTTCCCCCGATTATCTAGCTTTTTGCTCTGTTACGAGTGTTAACAATGATAATCAACCTAAGGAAAAAGCATAAGAGACTAATTAAAAAGAAAGATGATCACGAGAAAACAAGAATCAGTAGCGTCCCGATGAATGAATTTATTAATAAAATAAATATTTTCATGATGATTTAACAAACATTTGATGATATTATTGCGTCTATTGGGAAAATAGGGAAATAAATTTTCTATCGTGACTAAAATGAATAGAGATAAATCATCGCCATAAGAAAACATCTCAAACTGGAGCGATTAGAAGAGATTTACCTAAATATCGATAACGTCTTCCAAAGTTAAGAAAAAGGCGTTTCTTAGTGATGGTACAGATAAGGACATCGTTATAAAGTGTTATTTTCATCTCATCCCAAAGCTTAAGAAATATTTTGATTTTATTAATTTTAAGCATGTTGTTACGAGAATCTCATTTAGCGAATAATCTTTTCATTTATAAACTTGGGGGAGGAATTCCTTTACTCAATATTACTTTTCTTATTATAAGTATCTCTTCGAATTCGTGTCATATCTAAAATATTTTTCAACGTTCATCTTTCTTCCACTGAAAGCGGCGACATTTTTCAAGATTTCAGGATAATTAAGCTCTCTTATCTTTTTTGAGATTTTCTTTTATTCATTTAAATAATAGTACCCACCTACTTCTGAGGGAATGGGATGGCTGTAGTCAGTTAGAGTCTAAGGAATAATAATAATAATATTGTAATCATACATGGATGAACAAGAAACTCGTCTCTTATTTGTATTTTTTTTTTCAAAAAAAGTCGATTAAATAAGTTTAATAGGTAGGTACTAATAAGTTAATTCAGAAAGTAGCAATGAAAAAAAAATAATATAAAAATTACATTTTTATATCATTCGCTTTAGAAGTATTGCGAGTATAATAGAGCGATAAACCTGAAAAATTTCAGGAATAAACATATTTTTTACTTTTTATAATAACGCCATGAAAAAAGCTTTGGAGGAAGCTTTATAACAGCTACGTTTATCTCTAGCTAAACCAAATTTTTTGTTTGAAATGAAATTAGTAAAAGCTTTCTTTTTGTTATTTTTTTATGAACTGGGTAATCAATAGTTTTTTGAATAATTTTATGTTATTAACGGTAGATATTTCTTCAAAATTTTACGGATTTTTTCCCGAAATTGATATAGCAGTTTTTTTACGAAAATATTGAGACGGACCAAATAGGTCCCTCTGGAAAAAATATGCTCTCTGAGAATATTATTATGATATCCGATAGAAGTGCGTTCAAGTTAGGTAGGATGTCGTAAAAATACCAATCGGGGTCATTAGTCTCGGAATGTGACGCGGGCGGATGTGGAGTCTACAACGGGCGAACTCCGCCCAGTCTGAAGATCAAACTCTTCCAAGTTTTGCTATAATCCAAGTTTGCTACAAAGGGCGAATTTCGCTTCAACGATGAATTACTCCCAAAAGCCAAAACACAATTCCTACAACTTCCTGACAGCAGGAAAAATACTACCTAATTCTTCCACTGAAGAGGGATCTCACCAAAAGCCAAAACCCTGAAAACTTCCTGACAAAGGAAAAATAAATACTTCTTCCACGTAATTCTCCCAGACTGATTTTATGGTCACCGACACGGAGAATACTAGAAGCCATTATTTGTTGTAGGGAAAACCGCTACGTGCATATTATTTTGCTTTGTTTAAAAGTCAAATATTTCATTAGAACAATCGCTAAATAAGTAGCTTGCTTCCTTCATACTCCCGGAATCTAGTAACTCAACCGCATTACCGAGTACACAAACCAGCACCCCCCAATGTTGACACTTACCGGTTTCCGCGACAGCCTAAGGGGAGTTCGAGATGATAGTAGTCCACGATGCTGTCCCTCAGACTCGTGGGTACCACCACCCTTGGTGTGTCTTTTTTTGCCCCGAGTTATTTGTGCAAAATTTAAGTCTTTAATTATTTGTCACTGGTTTGTTATAAGGTTTGCAAAATTATTTTTTTATAGGTACCTACCTAAAATTCAAGTGAACATAAACGGGCCGCACACATACACAAGCTTGGCCTTGAATATAAAACAAATAATTGTAATAAGCCGAATTGATTACCTAATGTATTGGCACATAAATAACATAATGATTGTAAATACAATTGACACATAAATAAAATAATAAAGAGACGGAAAGTTTAAGTAGACTTACCGGGAGCACCTTCTCTCGGTAGCGCGGCTACTGTAGTCTCCGGCATCTCCGCGGGATTTCCACGACGGTGGGCATCCTTCGCACTCTTCCGGCCGGGCCGCTGGGTGGTCTTAGCGGTCGGTTTTGCGACCCCCTTTTTCTTAGGCATGGTTCTCGTGTTGTAGTATATCACGTGAGTCGCCTGCTCTGGCGATAATCAAACGGTGAAGTTATTTATTACCAAATGTCCACGACGGTAGATATCTGTCCTTTCAGTCGTTCACGCGTTCTTCATAGGTTTGTTTATATTCACTCGAGTACAGCACCCATCTCCCCTCCATGTAGCTCGAAGAAAAGATAAACTGATAAGAAATAAGTGTTCAAGCAGTTCAAGTCAAATCCTAGAAGTTCAATTCTTAAGTAGGTTTTGAATTATATACAATGTTGATTAGATAATTGTGATTTGTAGTCACAGACTCATAACAAATGAATATATCGAGCTACGTGAGAAATTCCGTGTTTTATTGAAGTTCGTTTAAAAGTCTTCCCAACCAAATTCCATCGATCTCGAACCAGAACAAGACCAGAACCAGGTAAATCAACCGGAACCAGGTGACTGATGTGACCACGTAAGTACAGCGAGACGCAGAAATGTGTCTCTCTCCTGCAGCTCAGGATTAATTTCGTTTCAATATACAGCATGCTGTCACAGAATAACTGTTCATATTTTCCCGACATGATAGAGAACATTAACATAATTGTTTTTTTCTTCTTATATATAAACATGTGTCCTAAAATGTCTGGCTTTAAAAAAGATGCCGGGTGTTAAAGTTAAAAAAAATCGCTTTAAATTTGACAGCGTTGCTCGTTGTGATAAGACGCAAAGTTAGCACTAACTAGATGATAATTATCAGAAAGATCATTCTGATCGGCACACTCCTCTAGTGGTGGTGATGTGTCAGACTTATGAGATGGAAATAACTATTGAAACATCGATGTCTCTGTCTTCACCATAACATTAGGGCAATTTTGTCGTTCAGAAAGCCTTACTGTTTGCATTGTTTACGAATTTTAGACTAATGGGCGCTTTAAAAGAATCACCCAAATTGCCACGTATACAGCAAAACATATAACAAGGTGTAAATAGTAAATTTTCGTGCATTAAGAAATAATGTACCGAGAAATGGTTATGCATGATGATAAAGAAGCACATTTATGTAAGAAAAATATGTTTGCAAGATAAATTATTACACACTACTTGGCATATAAAGCCTCGTGTAATATATCCAGGATATTCATGAAATAATGAGAAAGCTTTAAAGTTTCTCGTAAGATAGAAACTAAGTACCTATAACTTATTATAATAAATAATTAATGATATTGCCACAACGTTAATAAGTCTCTATATGTAAATCAAACTGAAATATATACGTAGTCCAATATTGATTATTATAAACTTTGCAATTTTTTACTAATTTTTGAATTGAAATAAAACTTATGAAGTTCTATGCATATATCTGTAAAGAAATTATGTCTGTCCATAATGTAATCGAGCTGAGCTAGTTTTCAAACATTCCAAAACATCCCCTAAATATCCTTTACATTTACCGATAATACATGTGCTCGCCTGGATACCTGGGCAAAAGGTTACGAACCTCCTCTGTCGCTTCGCTGTAAAGGGGGAATAAGTACGGTTGGAGGGAAAGGGATCAAAGGTCGGCAATTTAGAACACAGATGAAACTGGCGCTACCATAAATTGATAATAAGTTTGATATCGGCCGCGTTTCGCTTATAAGCCCCCAACATCAGAGTTAATCATTAACGGATTCTTCCGATGGCTGGTTCAGCTTATCGCAGCGATGTGATCTCGGCCGGTAATGTAGTTTCCTCTATTATCGGTCCTAATTTATATCATGTTGCAGTTAAGTTCTGGAACAAATTTGTAATCTCGGAACAGCAAGACCTAAAACGAGGTGATGTGATTTCGTTACTGATTTCGCTATTAATTAGTATTTTAACTCTTAGTTAGATAACCCCCCATCGGATAAATTCCTTATGTTCATGTTGTTCTTAATGAATTACCATTAATTTTATTAATCCATTAATTTTTTTTTATCAACTCACATTATAATATGATGTGATGATAAATAAGCAGGATAAGCAGTGAGGTCCATTTAATTTTGTGCTGCTAGCTGATGCAACAATGAGCTAGGGGATAATTAAACACTTTAGTTTGGATCCGTGCTCGATTTTTGGTTAACCTAAATTTAAGAGTTATTACTAATAGGAATGTTGCACGTTTTTGTTTAGTATTTTTTTATTATTTAATATATTTTTGTATTTAGTTTTCTTTTATTCATTTATCTTCAATGTTGAAACTTCATTGGTAAAAATTCCTGAAACTTGGAAACCTGAAACCCTATTTGAGTAACAGGAAACAAAGGAAGCTTTACTAAATAATTCAATTTTTTGACATTAGCAATCTGCTCACTTGTGGAAGATCAGATAAACACTGCATCATGTAAAACCGAATTACTCACAAAGTAATGAAACTAAAGCAGGCTACGTGCTAGTTTTCATTCAAAAGTTCAAATTGAAATAAAAAAATCCCTTCGCTAGTGCCACCTGAGTCTGTTGCAACAACGTTGCCGTTCTTATCCTAGTTACAACCTGACCTGCCCTTTTAAAACTAATTTAATTAATTTATTGATTATGAATAAAACACTAATGTTTTATAAAATTCTACTGTATATTGAAATTTCTATTATCAAACAAATTGCAAAAGAGAATGGTTATCGAAAAACATTAATAGACGACTTATTACACAAAAAACAACACAAATTAGCCATAAACCTCATTTATCCTCACCAAAACAATGAAATCAGAAAATATTCATCACTAACGTACTTTGGAAACGTTCCAACACAAATATCAAGGATAATTTCTAACACCACTACATTTAATATTTCATTCAAATCTTTTATGAGTAATGGTTCTATATTGCTGAATGCAAAGGAAAAGTTATCTAAATTACAGAAGCCTGGAATTTATCGATTAAACTGTTCTCATTGTAATTCAGTTTATATAGGGCAGACTTGTAGAAATCTAGAAATTAGATACAGCGAACACCTAAACTCTTACAGACTCAAACATCCAGAAAGATCAAATTTTGCAAAACACTTAATAGAAAACAATCACACTCTAACAGCAAACAACAAAATTGAATTACTACATCATTGTGATCATTATTTTAAATTAAAGTTTCTTGAATCTCTAGAGATCCACAGACATTTACATAATCAACAATACACAGTAATAAATGAACAGCTAGACACATATCGTTCTCCACTACTTGATTTTCTTCTTGATATCAACAACTAAGAAGATTCTGAAGAAATTACATTATGATCTAGTTAGTTCTCTTAAAAATTCATTTAAATCTAGTTACTTGTTTTATGATCACTTAGGTAATACTGTTGCTATGTTACTGTATCAATAATTTTATTTACGTCTGAAGATGCTACATGAAAAGTAGCGAAACACGTGTAACGTTTCTATCATCGATCAATATACAGTAGAATTTTATAAAACATTAGTGTTTTATTCATAATCAATAAGTATGCAGAGATTCTACGAAGTAAGGGTTGAAAACATAAATTTTTAATTAATTTAATTAATTAATCTAATTAATGGTTGGTTATTGATTTGGTTGGCTGATAATTCGATATTTTTACTATCCCTCATATTGTACTGTAATCTTCCTTGCTCTTAATCATCTACATCATATGATCAATCAAAGGATCGATTATATTGGTTGCTAAATTATGATTTCCAAATATCTGTCCAGGATTTATTGCGCAAGTATTGTCTGAAACAAAATAAAGTTTTATTGCCTCCGAAGGCGGAAGAACTATAACAATAGTGAAGGTTGAAAAATATCCTTCCGATTATTATATAAGGTTTTTTTTATTATAACATTAGGTACATTCAGATACATGCATGCCATACATATAAATATTTATTAAGTAAGAAATACTGAAAGAATACGTCTATCTTGAAATAAAAAGGGCAGCAGTCATTGTGCCAATTCAGCTCGCAAAAACTTTGGTCGATGCAATAAATAATTCATAGCATTTTCCTGTTCCGGTTTCCGTAGGTCTCGGTTCGTCAGCGAACACTTAAGGGTATTTATGTTATTTATTACTCCTATCTCTGATCTGGAAGTGCTCGTATAATCCAAGGTACAGTGAAAGACTTGCTATACCTTTATTAAGAATTTATAAAAAAAAACCCTTCATCTAAATAAGATAGGAAGGTCGATAAAAGCGCCGCGGACAAGATATCGTAAATAATAAATATAGCACCAATTGTGATAATGCTTACGTCTGTTAATACATAAATAGATAGGTACCTATTAATTTATAAGTATAGATGAGTAGTTATGTTTACAGGCTTGAAATATTCAACAAACGATCACATAAGCGTTAAGTATGGCTTTTCTTAACTGATATACCTACCTAGAAACGTGGAAAATTTGGAAGAAAACTTACAGTTGAGTATATTTCCAAATGAAAGATATTTCTGCTCACTTATTATCGAATAAAGGATATAATAATTATTGGAGTCTTATGTAGTGTGATCTTCCACTGGGCCGTCACAATTTACCCCCGATGATGGTCGTTTGACCGGAACCGATATTGATAAGGTACTTTTTTAGCGCATCGCCTCTGAAAGACGACTTTTCAGTAGCCTAATAGCCGGCGGAACGACGCATATTGCAGCCCTACATGCAATAGCGGCTCGCTTCCAAGCGTACAAAATATTCCAGCCCGCAACGAACGTTTTTCTGGCCCTAGGGCGGACAGATTTAGTCGTTACTATACAACTACTGTTATCAGTTAGTGATTACGCGGCAGGTGAGAACTCGGTAGCGAAATTCCAGCACACAGCTGACAACTACCGAGATCACGATACGCGCATATTTCAATCAAGTCTAAACGAGCTGGAAATATAATATTAACAGGTAGGTACCTATCTAACTATAACGATTAACGGGGGAACTAGTTTCTGAGGTTTCGTCAATAAAGCAACAAAATGAACGCTAGACAGGAAAATTACAATGACGGTGAATTAATTTGTACGCCACCACACATTCGCCAGCAAGCTAACAAGCCAAAGTATTCAGTGTTCTAAACGCGATGCGCTAAAAAATAGCGTCTATATCTCGGCCGAACCCGAAGTCCATTTCAGCTCGTATTCAATCGACCCTCGCTCCGATACGCTCCGCTCGGCCCGATAACTTCATACTCGCCGAAATGAACTTCTTTCCGCCCTTGATATAGAATATACTATTAACGACCACTCACATGTAGATCACTCATCACTAATCTTTATTAAGCTGCTTCCTGATCTGAACATTTTACTCGGAACGAACCGAACGCGCTGCGCGAGCATGAACAAATTAAATTCGGCTAGTCAGAACGTGTCTCCGCGGCGAACAGAACGCGCCAAATAGGCATTTTCCGGTCAATCTTTCTTGCTCCAAGAGGCGCGTTTGTTTGTTAGTGCACAGTCAAGACGGTATATTCGTAGTTAGCTAGTTATATTTTCATTTATTTTTGATATTTAAGGATTATCTGCGGTCATGCACGAAACATTTCTCAGATACCGTTGTGCAAGACTCATCAATGCATTTGTGTGTATTATTACATTTTACCGATCTGCGCCTGCTAGAAAGTTGTTATATGTGCATCTCCTGAAAAATTATTTTTTGGTTGATGTCTATGACCTTCTGGTCAGAAATCCTCGCTTATATTTAAGGTTTAACCTTTAAAAATCCAGGTATGTACCTAATTTTTTTTCCGAGGCCACTCTCATCCCTCTGATGCAACCCCTACCTGCTTAATCAATCAGTGGTTTACTTACGACTTACCAGTGTTGTTTATTTGGCAATCATTTTTATTTTTTACATCAGATGGTATGCTGAAATGGCAGAGCTTTATGACATGGAACTGGAAAGTAACCGCTAGCTCAGACTGCTTTGACAAAATATCTAGATGGAAAATGAACGCTACAAAACTAAGCAACTTTGTTTTGAATAACTCACAAAAAAACTGACATTTATGAAGAGACACTCAATGTTATAGGTATGTACCACAGCAACCTGGATTTAATTCAGAACTTTCCCCATTATTGAAATGTGAGCCTCAACATTTACCACTTCTATTAGTCAAACGGAAAAAAATTAATATTGAAATGAAATATGTAAAAGCAGAGCAAATAACACAAGTTATAATGACTTATTATAACTACTTTCCTTTTCTATGCTGTATAAAATAATTTTTTTCAGTCGCTTCTGCTTAAAATACACGTTTGTTGCTTGCAAAAGCCAAGCTTCTTGTGTTATGGAAACCATAATCAACATTTGAATTTTCGTTTCCATTATGGCAATATTGTACAATGTTAAACGTTTTTAACACTTTTATAAGATCAAAATGTTCACCTCACAGTTGCTTACTTACTGATAGTTGAAACGTATTATTACGATTTTAATTCTGATTTCGACGATCAAAATCATCAAAGATACCATCTTACTATTAGTTATTTATTTACTGAAATGGATCGCACCTAGGTAGGATGATAAGGGAAATATTTACATCGCCCTCATTAAATCAGCCCAAATCTAAAAAGCAAATAGTGCAAGAATTAGGTAAGGTAATTAAAATACAGCTACGCGCCGTTACATCAATAGAAACGATTCCTGCCAGCACATTAAATATTCATAAAATAGAAGCGCTCTAGCTAGTGGAGTTCCAGCACTTTTAACAACATCGAAGAGACGGCCACCGCAAGGGTAGATAAACGTTGCCAGATGCCTCTATCAATACACCCCGCGCCGATTGAAAGGTTGAGCTGACCTAGAAACAGACCGGGTGAAGGAATGTGAAATCAGAATTAAACAATAAGCCTTTGCAGAGATAATGGTAACTCGTTAGTTATCATACCTACGATAATGAAAATTTCACCAATCGAAAAAACGAATAAATAAATGGCAACAGCCGAAAATTCGCTGCGGTCCCGAAACTGCAAGTAGGGGAAAACGCGAAATGAAAGTTAAGCCGGTGTAATTAAAATAGCTAGACACAATAGAAAGGTGCAGAACGCGTCTGCCGATTTGAAGGAAAATTTAGGTAGTTCAGGTTTAGGACAATTCAGTAAGGTAGCCGCGAGGTCAACTCGCCAAGTTTCAAGACAAGTGAGATATGATAAGAAATAAATCACGGTATAGGGCAGTGCCAATAAGATGCATTGTTGCGTGGTGTTTAGAAGGCGTGCTGCGGCATCTATAAAAGCAAACGGCTTACCACTGCTCGGAACAGAGTAAGATCAGACTTCGATCGAGCTCTGTCATATTCCTTAACCCTTGCTTGGAAGATCAACGAGACGGCTTTTATTAGCGCACTCCAGGTCTGCCATTCTTTCAACCAAATTTGTAGATGAGATGGTAGTTTCTATGCACTCGCTACAAATTTCCTAACCAATCAACCCAGAAAAACCGTGAATTTTCCTATCCAAAAGGAGCGTAAACAAGATGGTAGATTCTATGCACTCCATACGCTCTTTCCTTTACGATTAGGGAAATTGCCACATACAATCAGTTAGAACAAATCATTCTTCAAACGAAATTCAAATCAATAAATAAATTATACTGATTCATAAACCCCCACCAACGCCAGTTGAATTTCCACATACAATCAGTTAGGGAGGAACTCTTCAAAACAAAATCCACATAAATAAATAACAAAACAGATTCGCCAAATCCATGAGCGCAGATCCCATTTTAAATCAGGCAAAACAATCAGCTAGGTAGTTGGCGGCACCAGCAATAAATAATAGGTACCTACTAGATCACGTCAGCGAATATTAGGAAAGAGAAATACTTCGACGAATCATTACGAATCCACGTATAGGAAATTGAGATAGAGCTAGGAGAGAAAATAGACCCAGATCAGGAATTAATAATCTGTGAATAAAACGGCCCAGGATTGGAAATAATTCAATCATTCTATTTTTCGAGGAGTGCAGATGTAGGAACACGCAAATGTAGGCAGGAAGCTGTCCCTTTAAATAATACGATTTAGAAAGTGAAAACGAGCCATTCTTCCCATTGTGTGGCGCTATATGACAGGAACTCGCAACAGTAGGTTGCACTCTCAGATAGAACCAAGCAAGCTTAGGCAGCGTTGTCAGATGTAGCACCAGCCACTCATTTACATTATCAGGGAAAACCAAGTTCATTACAAGATTCGATTAGGATTTATAATAGGTACTCGATTACCACATGTGTAGGGAGGCATCATCTCGATGTCCAGATGGAGACCTCAGGTGGCCGGAAAAAGAGCAGGACTCTTTAAAGTGAAAATCGTAGCACGCCACGGGGCAAGAAAACACCCGCAGTTGTAGGATAGGCAAATCATCGAATAGAGAATCAAAATCACCAAAGTTAGACCGGCCTCGAGAGTGGGTAAAACCAATTTAGATTCAAAAACCAAACTGATCATTATAAGGTCGTTTTTCCGAAACTCTTCTAACCAGATTTTATACACACCTGAATCTTATGTGACAAACGCTATTATTATGTTTCTCATCATACTATCTACGCTCTTTGGGGTGATAGGCCGACGTACTCGTGTTACTGGCGGACCGGTGTGTTGGTACCGATACAAAAGATTAAGTAATTTGTCTGTAAACAAGCCTAAACACGAATGATAAACAAAAGTCCAGCATTTTCAATCATTAACTAGATTAATGGTTAAAGAGTCGTGATCTGTAGTATGGTCAGCTAATAATCACGTTGAGGAACAAAGATCTTCGAGAGAGAGAGAACGGAGCCAACATGCTCTGAGTAATAAATCAAGGTGTGTAGAAAAATCTACAATAATACAGTTGATTAAGGTTTCAATCTGAAAAGCACTCGAATGACGAGTAAGGTAAATCACAAGGTAAAACAGTGACAAATGCCTAAGGGCAAGGTAATATAATTATGTGACGTAAAAGTCGCCTTACGGGGCAGCATCGACAGGTGCAATAAAAGGTATAACAGTGACAAATGCCTAAGGGCAAGGTAACATATGTGACATAAAGGTCGCCTGACGAGGCAGCATCGACGGATGCAATAAAAGGTAGAACAAGACAAATAATAACAAGGTATACAAAGTGATAACTAAATACAGTATCACCTTGGTTATGAATTAAATAAACGGAGGTGAAATAATTCACTCTCCCAGGTAAATCAACTGTGAAAATAAAATCATTAAATAAAAGAGAATCGGAAGGAACGATTCTATAAAAGATACGAAATCAAAATTCAGGAGATGTAGCAACCCTGTACTCGAATGAACCTCGCAAGGCAAAGAAAATCTTCGACTAGTTAAACAGAAAGACATTCTCGCAATATACCGGGTAGTCTGTAACCGAAACAAAAGCAAAACGAAATAATAAGAAAGCACAGGTGTGCAAAAGAGTGGTTACTGAAATAGATAGAAGTGTGAAAGATATATGAAATATATCTATCTTCGTTTTCCACTTTTTTATGCTCTCTATGCTAATAGGGATCTCTCTTCGCTTTCCATTTTTTTTTTTGTACTCTCTATGCAAAATCACAGCCCATCTCGCCATTCACCATTTTACGCCCTTACAAACGAATTCTCTCGCTCATCTCTCGCTTTTAAACTCCCTGACAGGAAGTCCACCGTTAACAACAAGTCCCAGTAAATTTCCCCGCTTTCAAAAAGAAATCCCAATCAACCGAGATACAATGAGTCATAGTAGGTTCTTTTGCGCATCCGTTTCGGCCATAGTAATCCTGGCATACCTCAATCAAAGAGCAGGGGTGACTACGGTAATTACGGTAAACACAACGTAGGAAAACACAGCGGTCCTATTAGGAGAAATTCGGAAAACTAGACGATCACACGGTGGCTTTTAGCGAAAGACGAACGGGCCTGGGTAATCATTGTTGCATTACCTACACTTATCTCAACAAGAAATTCACCATTTTCTTTATACTAGCGCGGTATTGTTCATCAAGTACCTGATTATATACATGAATATGATATACATTAGGTATAGTATAATAGCAAAAACGTAATTATCAGGCAGCTATATACCTACTCACAATTTGCCAGCTTTTTCATTTCATATTCTCGCATGATACAAAGAGCGAAAAAAAGTTAATGTCCTATTTCCTAATCCCCGAAGAATACTTTAATGTTCTTCCAATCAAATATTTAGGACTAAGGGTTAACAAATTGCAAATCATCATGCGAATCGTCGCCCTTCTACAACGGTCGACATAACAGAGACTGAAACGGTATCAGTCTGTATTACGCAACGTGATGAGACCGTGATGGGATATTCAGAGTTCTTTAGTCCCGGAAAATTAGATTTGGTCAGCCCGGGAAAACCGATTCTTGTAATCTTGTAAGTAACGCGTTGCATAATTTACTTAGTCTTGAGAACTTTATGATTATGCTTCTCCTTTTCGAAATTACATTACATATTTTGCTGCTATATAATTATTTTTATGACTTTATTATGTTTTAATAATAATAACAACTTTATTTTCCAACAGGTTAATGTCACCCAATTACAGGAAAAGTTAGACCCTTATAACAAATACATAAATACAACTATTACAATATTTAGTTAAACAAAATCAAAAAAGGAGTTCGTTAGCTAGTTCGACACTAATGTAAGCTACCCTGACGCAATATCAAACAGCACAAAACAATTATTTCATTTAGCAAAATACATCCTTCACAATATTCAAAATGATTTTATAACTATCATGGTTAATATCGCATTCATTAGCTACTGCATTAAAATAGTGACTCATTAAATTAACAGGAGAGCGTCTCAAGACATCGGTTCTGAATTTCGCAGCGTACAACAATATTTCCTGTCTTGAGTTCAAGCGAGGAACAAAAAAACTCAACCTGCCCAACAAAAGCGGACAGTCAATGCGATAATTGATCAAACCGTACAAAAACCGAACCACAATGCATATGCGTCTATTTTTCAACGATATAAAATTAAATGAGCTCAGTAGAGCGCAGTGATCGTAACCCCTCTCCGGATAAATCCCATGTTTGATCCAGTACAAAAACTTTAGGAATCTTCGCTGTATAGACTCCAAATCGGAAGTACCTGACAAATAGATCGGGAACCATACCAAACACGCATATTCAAGTCTTCATCTAACTAGACTATGAAAGAGAGTAGTCAGTGCATCGATATTTCTGAACTCCTTAAAATTTCTATAAATGAACCCAAACATACTGTAAGCCTTCTTAGTTATTTCAGAGATATGTACAGCGAACGTAAGACGGTCATCGAACCATACTCCCAAGTCTTTAATTTTATCCAGTTTATTGAGGGAAACACTGTTAATTCGATAATCAAAATTGACAACTGATTGTCTCCTAGAGTAAGTCACAGTATTGCACTTAGAAACGTTAAGGGCCAATTTGTTCTGTACACACCATGAAGTCATCAATGTCTCGCTGAAGGACACGACAATCGCTTGAAGAACTTATGTCCTGGAATATCTTTAGATCATCCGCATACATCAGTGCATTGTACGTCAACACATTTGGGAGGTCGTTAACAACCAGGAGAAACAGAAGGGGACCTAAGTTCGAGCCTTGAGGTACTCCAGACGTAGCAATAAAAGTGGACGACGTGTGATTACGGTATCTGACACAGAGTTCTCTATCTATTAGATAAGATGTTATAAGCGAGATAATAGAAGGGGTAAAACCATAGAGCTTCAACTTATCAACGAGTACGTAGTGATTGATTTGATCAAACGCTTTACTAAAATCGGTGTATATGACATCAAGTTGACCTCTCCCGTCCACTATTTCAGATGCAATCTGACAGAAAGTAGCCAGATTAGTCACCGTAGATCTCTTCTCAACAAAACCATGTTGCACTGGAGATATAAAACTCTTCACGTGATTATAAATACGCCTATAAAGGATGCATTCAAAACATTTAGAGAAATTACACAGCAGGGACACAGGTGGTAATTGTTAATATTGTTTGCGTTTCCCTTCTTCAAAACAGGAGTTATCCAAGATTTCTTCCACAAATCAGGGTAAACAGAGGTCTTTATCATGATGTTAAATATAGTATAGAGAGGTTTAACAAAAACGCCAGCACAGTCTTTTACTATAAAGTTTGGTATACCATCAGGACCTGATACAAATGAATCCTTCACTCGTCTTAAACTAAAAAGTATCTCATCCTCTGGAATACTGTCCAGAATGAAGGGTAAGTCACAAACAGCCTTCAAGTCATCAGCCAACCTAACGGACTCAGAGACAGTGTAGGCACCCATAAATATCTCCCTGAATGCCTCGATGATGAGGTTTGAATCCGACAGCTGCACTCCGTTATGAAGCATATTCCCCGGTATACGCGTACAACCTCTTTTGTTTCGTACAAACGACCAAAACTTTTTGGGTTCTTTAAGTAATGACGACTGAATGTTAGCCAGAAATTCCCTATACGCAGTCGCTATGAGATTATCGATAGTCTTACGTAATTGTCTAAATTTATCCTGATAGTGACGAAGCTTCGTTGACTTAAATTTTTTGTGATAATAATGCTTTGACTTCAAGAGATGAACGATCTCCGGTGTGAACCAGTCCGGATAACTCCGTGCACCTGTACCCAAACTAGTAACCTTAGGAATACTTGATTCAAACAACTCTGTAATCATCCCATAAAAATGCGAGCAAGCGTCATTCACATTGGTAAATGTATCTAAAACCGACCAATCAGCATCAAGGAGTAAGTTATATAACAGAACATAGTCGCCCTTCTTAAAATTAAATCTTACAGAGTTTGCATCCATTGCAAACGTACAGAAATACAGTAATTACATGACAGACACTAGGCACCCAGTCAGATCAGAAAACCTATAGACATTTTTCGTCAAATATCTTTTCACTGAATAAAAAAAAATCCATCATTTTCTATCAATCTTATATCCTCAGGAAGATTATTAAAAACGGTTGCAAAGGTGACTTTTCAAATAGTGCTCTTCTATGCCACTCCACACGTAGACGTAAGCCTTCTCTAGTGTTATAACCATAAGATGAGACCCTCTCAAAAAATTCGGAATAATTTCTGGTATACTGAGCGGCGTTCAGGGCATAAATAGAAACGACAGTAAGAATATTATGTCTCATGAAATAAGGCTTGCAGGAATCCAGCGGGGCAAGATTGAAAATTAACCTTATGATTCCCTTCTACAGAACTCTTTTGAAGAAACCAGCTTTTGATCATTAATTAACAATAAATAAATAATCATTACTACGACATTTTTGTTGCAATAAAATAAATAGGTACCAAAACTTCTAGGTCTTATCGTCATAAAGAACAAACTTCAGTTAATAAGTCCTCGTTCTTGCAAAAAATGTAATTACTTAGTTGTGAAATTTTACAAACCCAGAAACACACTTTATGAATTTAAATTAAATTCCCTTTGATGTATTGCATATTTAATCTTCTGCGATTCGAGTGAACGGAGTTTTTAATTAGTAGTTACGAACCGAAAGAACTGAAAAAAGTTATTCGTGACGAAGGAAGAAAGGGGTGAAACAACAAAACCGACTGTTTCATTAATTAGTTGAGCTTAGCAACATTATTTAAACACACAGTATCAGTATCTTATGAAAACTATGACATTTAAATAAAGTCAGCTTCCTAAGTTTATTGCCGCATTTGTAGCTATGCAACCGAAAATTATTACAGTTGCCACTGCATCTGTTATTATAGTCGCTAGCAACTTGCAACGCGCTGCAAGGCAAATCATCACGAAACACGTCAAGTGGCGCTTTCTGTGACTTATTTATTCAATGTCGCAGTTGAAACTAAGTTACATCTCTGTAGGTTCCATCTTGCAATAATTGATGTTGATTGAGCATCATGTACTGAGTGTATGAATGATGGTCATGTATGGGATAAAGGAAACCTGGTGTATTAATGATAATATTTTTCGTGTTATATTGGAGGTCGTGAGTTTCAGCTTTTGATTTGCAGAGAGGTGGAAAAGGGGATTAGAAGTTTCCTAAAGAAATAGAACGACGAAGGGGGCTTCCATCTTCCCTAATTCCTAATTCCCAGGGGACACCCTGTATTCTTAAATAATGAAAAAAGTTCTCCTTGTCTACCTCGTGTTAAAATTGCTTACAAGCTAAACATAGCCAACCTGTACGTGTACTGCAATGATCAAGTTCTACTAATCTGCCAAAGAACATACTTTAATACTCCAATACCGCATTCATAATATACTTAAACATAGACATTGAACATAGGAGACAAACACGACGTATAACTGACACAATTGACACTACGATAATTATATTCTGACAGGGATGTTAATAGTGCTGCAATGAAATTGCACCTGTGGGATAAGATTTGCGCCATAGAGAAAGATAATATAATAGAGTGTTCGATTACACGTTAGACTCTAGGTAACCTGCGACGGTGGCGACTACCTGGGCTACCGGAGATTTATCATTGGTAAGCGCGGGACATTCAAATTTAAATTTATACCTAATTATTATTTGAAACATTATTTTTACGGTTGAAGTGTCGCCACTTCAACAAATAAACTTCGAGGCATCAATATAAAACTTATTTATTCTTAATAGATGCACAATATACGAGTATACTTAATAATTGCAACAAATGCTTCCTACAAAATTTTCTTCACATAAATACAGGTCCAGTTTTTACAGAAGATGCTTCTATTTAACCAGTTTTCTCAACATGGAAAGACTTTTCCAGGAAAAAATATTGTTATAATAATATTGTTGTTAATAATTTTAACATAAAAGGCATTTCAGCCATCATCTGCTGGATCGTGCACCGCAGACGCCGTCGCTTGGTTAAGATGTGTATACCTATAGCTAAGATCTACCGAAGTGGACCTCGTAACTGGGTCCTCTTCAAGAGGGAAGCCGAAAAAGGATCTCTCTGAAAAAAATTATAAAAAACTAAATTTCTTTGATTCATTATAGTTTCAAGTGAAGCAGAAGGGGTTTTAAAAAAAAACTCCAAGAGTCAGAAGGCGATTTATCCTTCTACAGATTCAGCCCTCTTATTCTCAAAAATTACGAAAAAATTTACGCATATTCTTTAGACAAAAATAAGCAAACTTTTTCTTCATACTGCTTCCTTCTTTTGTAAAAAATATCAAGACAAACAATTCATAGACCTTCATTTGATGCTTTTACTGAGAAGGAAGAGTTTTAGCAGAGAAACATCAAGAAACAAAAAATACTTATATAAAAGAATATGCTTGAATTTTTGCAGAGTTTTTCAGGCAACAAATAAGCGGCCCATTATTTGAGGTTACCAGCTCCGAAGAGGGCCCGCCGGTCACGTGAACTTCTTTACATAATAAAATGCCCAATAGTATAATGTACCAAACTAAATAAGTATAAACAGAGAATAACACACACCGCAGCACCTCAGAATCTCAGCATCTCAAAAGATTTGTATTCGTTTATCTACCTTCTAATAGTGTTTTAATGCAGTTTTTCTTGGGTGTTGTAATCATAACTTTGATAAATCCATCGTTGTGATTAGAACTGCTTTTAAACCAAGACACAGACAGAATGTGGTTTCTAAAACAATTATTTCGCATTCAGAAAGAGTCTTTTAAATCGATTTATTTAAAATAATTTTTATTAATTACAAGAGCATGAAACAGCATATTATTGCATTTACCTTTCAAAAAGTCAACAAATATGCGAAAGTTTTACGTTATACTGTTATTAATTGGGTAAATTATTATAAATTATATTTCTAAATACTTTTCAAGGTAAAGTTTCATCTAAAATTTATTATTAGTTTGATAAAAAAATTCTCAAACTAAATAAATAAAATTTTACACAATTGCAAAACTAAACGTCAGATTATGTCAAAATGAGAACTTAGATCTAAAGGCAGCTTCATTTTAGTTTAGAAATCGTCCGCAATGCGCGATGCGCTACCGGAATGCGCGTGAAGAGTGTACCCATTTTCGTCCGTCGATCTGACGGTCTCTTTATAGTATGTTGTCTCTGATTTGCGCACAGATGAACAGAAATCGCGTCGTATTATAATTGAAGGGATTATGGCTAGAACGTGATAATAGTCCGGTCAATCTAGACATTCAAAGATTCCCAACAAGCTGAAAATGAGTTAAATTGTTCAAAACATAACTTAAAATAAAAAATAAAAGTTCCCCATTTCTCCCGTATGTGGAAAAAAAATTACCAAAGGTCAAAGGTCAAAAAAATGTTTTTTCTTGTGATTTTCAGCAAAACGGTAAGTTTGATCATAAAATTATCTCAGACAAAAATTGTAGACCATAAAATTATCTATAAAGAATGTATTTATAATTTTTTTCCTAAGAGCCACCGTTTCTGAGATATAGCGGTTCAAAAAGTTGTAGAAGAATTGTCATCATATGCACACGTTTCCACGCCACCTATGAGGTAGTGTACTTGGCGAGGTTTTTTTAACGTGGTTTCCCCAGCTATATCTTAGAAACGGTGGCTCTTAGGAAAAAAATTATAAATACATTTTTTATAGATAATCTTATGATCTATATTTTTGTCTAGGTAATTTTATGATAAAACTTACCGTTTTGCTGAAAATTTCAGAAAACCCATTTTTTTGACCTTTGATCTTTATTAATTTTTCACATTACTACATTCACCACTTTTGTTATTATTTTGCTCTTTCGAGTCACCTGTTGAAAAGATAGCCGCTATTTTTGGTGGCTTATGTCACATTCTAACAGCAGAAGTTGGCGCTGTAGTATCAATGCAGGAACTGTATATTTTAGAGGTAGTGGCTCCATCTTTACGAATATTTTTGAACTAATTTTTATGTGGCTAGTTACGCTATTGCATGATTAAAAAGCAGTGAAATCTTATTTTTGTAACAAGGGTGGCTTGTCACGTTCTGGCAATAGGTAAGCCCTTCAATTATAGACTTACGCCCGTATTCACAAACGATAATTTCCTAAATAATTACGTAATCAATTATCCCCGTCTCATTCTATTGCAAAAAAACTGCATATCTCCATCTCACTCATTTAAATAATTACGTAATTATTTTGGAAATTATCGTTTGTGAATACGGGCATTGGTAAATAAAATAGATGACAAAATTCAAATAACGAACATTAGATCATTTCCATGTTTTTTGATACTGCTATTTATAGAGTGCATAGTGATGTAAGCGTTATCGGGTAACAATTTTTTCATTATTATTTCAATAGGTTTTCGTCCAATTTCATAATTTTTAACTCAATAAAGCGATGATATCCAAATATAGCTGCAGATTTTTCAAGTAAATATAGCAGCGTTCAATCAATAAAACCGTTTATTTTGCTTTGAAACCATCCGGTGGACTGCTTTTGTGGATCCTTTGATTTTGGATCCAAACTTTGAATGAAACATTTACCTACATAAAACAAAAAAGTCCACTTAAACTAAAAGTCGCTTCGGAATCAACCGGTATATATTATATTTTTTACACATGTGGGATTTCCGTCAAAAGACAAGTAGGTATCAGGTGAGAGCAACCAGAAAACCGCCGTATATTGAAATTGCTATCCGTGCGGTCCATTACGTATTCAAAGCGGAGAAAAAACACATTTTCGACGGTAATGCCTACCGAAAATGTAAATGATCTCGCAAGCGAATATTCATATTTGGACTAATGAAATGCTGAATGTAAATTATTTCCAGCCCGGGCGTAGCTGCTTATCACGTCTGTAGGGCAAAGTGTTTTTCCTCGTATCGCAATGTTTGTTTGTTAATAAAAAAACTCGGAAGAATAAAGCCGCAAGTTGCGTGAGTAATTCACGAATATTATCGTGTAGTCTCTAGCAAGTAGATTACGATAAATGAATTCTCCAAAGCGGTGGAGATTAAATTTAAGAAAGCGGCAGCACCGGGATTGTGTATATAGCGACTTCGCTGTTTCTTTTGCGTGCTGTATTATAAGGTGCAACGGGTTCACCCACTCTCTCGTTTCTGTATCGTCTATATAAAATTCCGCATCTTGTTTTTTTTGTAGCTACGAGTCTATCTTACTTGAGCTTTTGATCTTTCAAACTTTGCCGTGTTATCTTATATTACCAAGGTAGATAGGTTTATTAAACATGTTCAAGAAACTTTCTTTTATCTAAATTCAAAAGTTATATCATATATTGCTATAGGGTTTCCCCATTCCTATCCGCTTTTTGTTGAGGCTGCAGGAAAATATGTACATCGATCCGGATTTATACAGATGGTGGCAGCTCAGCAGATGTTTCTGCATCGCCTTTCTCTGAAGACCACATTATTGACCACTTACCAGAAAATTTACCGCAAACTCTTTTTATCGATATTTCTTCAATGTTCCAGACTCTCTATAGTGCTTGCTCAAAGATAGGTTCCTGCGGCCAGCGACCTTCTGAATAAAGACCAATAATCTATGATTGGGAGGATACAAGCTCCAAATATTAGGACAGTTTTCCTAGCTTGGCCGATGTTTTCCAGAGAGTCTCTACCCTAAATCTGCCACAAAATCATTGTATAATTTTGGACTTTAGTGACAAGCTGGCAACAACGCCTAGCTATTGTACCACCCAAGCGGGAGTGAGGGGTGAATCCAGAATCGAGACTCTGGGAAAACAGCACCAGCACCACTACTACGGAGACTACCTACTTGTTACTCAAAGAGTAAAGACGCGACTTCAACTACTGTCGCGATTCACATTAATTAATTGTTGTTATGTGTTTCTGGTTTTATTACCATCAATTAGAAGTTATATTGTTATTTTTATAGTCTGTGTGAGAGGTGTAATTTCATTTGTAATATTCCAATCAGTAAATAATTACTACAAATACAGTTTATTTCATCTTAGGTCCGCCCTAAACTTGGGGCATCCTAAAAGCACGTAAATTGTGGCATTATCATTTTCTTTTTAAATAAAAGTGGTTTCGCTACAAGGCGGTTCGCTAGCCTGATCGCCATAGTGATCCTTCGAGCTGAATCGCTACATATTTGGTCCTTCGAGCCGGATCCTGGACACATCCTGGATTCCAAACTACTTACCACGACTGGAAATAAGAAGACGAATTACCCACCTACTCAACCACGATTGAACTTCAACATTAATGAACTTCAACACTACTACTAAAGAAGATAGACGAAATCACCAACGCTACTGTGAGTCGCTATCCTTTAATCACTACTTAACTCCTTGCATGTACATACTTTATTTGACCAGAAACTGTATACATAACAATAATAAGTACCTAACTAATCAATTTTACTACAAATTACTTACTCTTTCGAAATTTTACCTAAGTACCTACCTACACATTAACAAAAAATGTCGAAAGAAGTCATTACTGAACTCAATTATAAACGAGGTCTTGTAAAAGGTTCACTTACTAAATTTTCTACTTTTTTGAATGATTTCGATCCAATAAAGGGCAATTATCAGGAATTAGAATTTAGATTAGAAAAGAAAGAACCGCTCTTGGAATCATTTGAAAGCATTCAGAATGAAATTGAGGTCGCATCTGGATTTATTATCCAAGACGAAGAGAGAGATTCCTTTGAAAATTCATACTTTAAACTCATTGGTAAAGCAAAATATTTATTAGCGCAATATCAAAACGAATTTTTAAACTCAGAATCTAAGCAAAGTGTGAAAGAGTTAGAGGTGGTTCCTACTCACGAAACTACAACCAACGACAATAATACTAGTTCACAACAAAATAAACAATCTCAGTCTAACGACATGGCTGCACATAGTGTTCTAAAACTTCCACCAATTAACTTGCCAGAATTTCACGGCTCTTATAGCCATTGGATGACATTTTCTGACATTTATAGTTCACTCGTACACACAAATTGTCACCTCTCTAACGTACAAAAATTTTGCTATTTGAGAACTTGTTTGAAAGGCGATGCGTCTCAATTAATTCAAGCAATCGAAGTTTCAAACGAAAACTACGAAATTGCTTGGGACATGTTACGAGAAAGATATGAAAACAAACGATTAATCGTACACACTCACGTTAAGGCTTTATTTGAATTACAGACAATGAAAAACGAATCTTTCTCACAACTAAGACACTTACTAGACACTTTCAATAAAAATATAAAGGCCTTGACAGTCATGAATCAACCTACTAGTACTTGGGATACATTACTAATCCATATATTAACTGCAAAATTAGACCCCATTACTACAAGGGAGTGGGAAGAATTTTGTAACAGAGAGACGGTTGATTTTCCTAAACTAACACAACTGACAGATTTCATTTCCAAACGTTGTCAATTCCTAGAAACAATTGAGGACAAAAACAAACATTCAAGAAGTACACATGTTAATTATACTAAAGAAAACCGAACTTTAAATCATGCGACATTTACAAAACTAACATGTGCTTTTTGTAAACAGAATCATTTCAATTTTAATTGCAACAAGATACATCGAATGTCATCTTCAGAACTTTACTCGCAAATTAAAACACACAAATTGTGTCTAAATTGTTTACGACCTAATCATACTAATAACGAATGCAATTCTCTGAGATGCAAACACTGCAATCGGAAACACCACTTTTTGCTTCACCTGTTTAACGAAAGAGTTCCCAAAAATAATAATAACGTTAACAAAAATGAAACCCTTCAACAAGGTCCTATTTCTGAAAACGAAGAAAATACGCACGACCATAATAATTATTCTGATGTAAATGTAACTACTACTCCTAATTTAACAATGCATTGTTTGTCAGCTAAACGAAGATCACAAGTAATTTTGGCTACGGCAATTATTAAAATATTGGACTCACGTGGCAACCCTGTAGAATGTCGCGCGTTACTAGACAGTGCGAGTCAGAGCAATTTTGTTACGAGTTCCTTTGCTCGTAAACTGGGGTTGAAACTTCGAAATATCGAGACACCTGTGGTAGGAATAAACAATGCAGTTAGCAACGTTACTAAAATGCTCGATGCTACCGTTCTCTCAGCAAGCCAGAAATATAGGGTCAAGGACTCGTTTTTGCTGGCAAATAAAATAACCGACGACCTACCGCAACTTACATTTGATGCATCGATTTTAAATTTACCTCCCAATATTCAACTTGCAGACGAACGATTTTACACACCAGGCCAGGTGGACGTTTTATTAGGAGCGAATATTTTCTTTGAAATATTATGTGTGGGACAAATTAAATTTGGAAGAAACCTTCCTATACTACAAAAAACAAAACTGGGTTGGGTTTTCTCGGGCACTTTGATTTCAGATAATTCTGAAACTCACAACCGAACAGTTTGCAATTTGTCAATTAACAATAATGATTTACATAATCAGATGGAAAAGTTTTGGGCTACAGAAAATTACGAATTTAAACAGGAAGCAAGTCTAGAAGATGTCAATTGCGAGCAACATTTTTTAGAAAATTATACGCGAGATGACAGGGGTCGAATAGAAGTCTCATTACCATTTAGGGAAAATGTAAACAATTTAGGAGATTCACTTAACACGGCGATAAAACGTTTTTACAATTTAGAGAAAAGATTGGACAAAAATGTTGAATTAAAACGCGACTACGTGAATTTCATGACAGAATACGAGAATCTAGGGCATATGATTGAGATATCCCCGGAGGAACATGATTCAATTTTGAATTATTACTTGCCTCATCACGGGGTGGTGAAGGCGGATAGTACCACTACTAAACTGAGGGTGGTCTATGACGCGTCCGCGAAAACAAAAACGGGTTTAGCGCTCAATGACGTATTGTTGACCGGACCGACTTTACAACCAGAATTGTTTGAAATTCTTTTAAATTTTCGCACTCACAACGTAGTTTTTACAGCTGACGTGGAAAAAATGTACAGACAAGTGAAGGTAAAGGATCCAGACAAACACTTACAACGTATTGTTTGGCGTTCTGAAAATACTGGTGACTTGAAACATTATGTTTTAAATACAGTCACTTACGGCACCGCACCGGCGTCGTTTCTCGCCATAAGATCTTTGAATCAAACGGCAATTGACAATATGAATAAATTTCCACAAGCCAGTAAAACTATTACTAATTCTTTTTATGTGGACGATTTAATTACTGGTGCCGATTCTATTAAGGAGGCAATCAAATTAAAAAACGAAATTGTCCAAATTTTGAATGAATACTGTTTTCCTTTGAGAAAATTTTACTCTAATCAACCCGACGTATTAGAACATTCTAATAAGGGTGAATTATTACAATATAATATGAATACTACAGACAAAACTTGTAAGACTTTAGGTCTCTTTTGGGATCCTAAAACTGATACTTTAACTTACTCTGTCAATTTAGATAGTTACGATACGATAATTACTAAACGACAAATTCTATCAATTATATCTAGAATTTTCGATCCATTGGGGTTGGTTTCACCGGTTATTCTGTGCGCCAAACTCATAATGCAAAAATTATGGAAAGACAATGCTGATTGGGACGAATCAGTTTCCATGGAGATTTATACTTTGTGGAATGATCTTTACGATAAATTACCGTTGTTAAACGAATTACGTATACCGCGTCAGATTACAATTTCTACTTACATTAATTTAGAACTTCATGGGTTCAGCGACGCTAGTGAAAGAGCATTTGGTGCCGTGGTATACTTAGTTGCTACTAATTCAGACTCCACAAAATATTCAAAAATAATTTGCTCAAAATCGCGGGTAGCACCATTAAAAACAATCTCACTACCGAGACTTGAACTGTGTGGTGCACTATTGTTGGCAAATTTGGTGCACAAAATTACACCGAGCCTGAATTTGAAAATTAATTCAATACATTTGTGGTGCGATTCGACCATAACTTTAAGTTGGATTGCGGGAGAGCCAAACACTTGGACTACTTTTGTCGCTAATAGGGTTACACAAATACAAGAAATGACAGACAAACAACAATGGCGACATGTACCATCGAAACAAAACCCGGCAGATATTTTGTCTAGGGGCGCAAATCCAAAACAATTACTAGATCTAAGTTTATGGTGGAATGGTCCTGAATTTTTACTACGTGATAATACACTTTGGCCTAATATGCACGCCAATACTTTTCTGGATACTATTCCTGAAACACGAAAAAATGTTAAGGTTTCATTACCTACTATGGTGGTTTATCATGACCAATCCATTTTTGACAAGTTTTCAGACTTCGGCAAATTAATACGCGTTTTCGCTTACGTTCTTCGATTTTTAAATAATTTAAAAACGACACGAATTAAGAATACTACAAATTTAGCAATTAGCGAACTAAATGATGCCACGAATGTTCTTTTAAAATTGGTACAGCATTCACATTTTCGTAATGAAATTAGGGATCTTTCCTCAAACAAACAAGTAGACAAGAACAGTAAACTGTATCAACTTAATGCATTCTTGGACGATAAAGGTTTAATTCGTGTAGGAGGAAGATTAGAATTGTCGAAACTGTCAACTGATACCAAACACCCAATAATATTGCCACCCAATCACAAGTTTACAAAACTTTTGATTTCACATGAGCACATTAGATTATTTCATGCAGGTACACAAGCCGTCCTAAATTCTTTGAGGTCCAAATACTGGATAATACATGGTAAAAACTCCATAAAATCAATTTTACATCATTGCATAACTTGTTTTAAAGTTAAACCTACTTTTGTGACACCAATGATGGGAGATTTGCCCGGAGCACGAGTCACACCCAACCGTCCGTTCCTTAATGTCGGATGTGATTTTGCTGGACCTCTCTTAGTAAAGGATGGTAAATTGAGAAATAGGAGGTTAGTAAAAACTTACCTTTGTATTTTTATTTGTTTTACTACTCACGCAGTTCACATTGAGCTTGCAAACGACCTAAGCACTGAATCTTTTCTAAATGCTTTGAAACGATTTACCTCAAGAAGGGGTATATGCGCAAACATATACACAGGCAATGGGAAAAATTTTATTGGGGCAAATAACGAACTCAAAAACACATTTAAATTAATACAGGAATCTACAAGGTCTGGTAAGATTTCGAATTACTTGACTCAACAGTCAATAAATTGGCACTTTATACCACCGATTTCACCTAATTTTGGGGGCCTTTGGGAGGCGGCAGTGAAATCAGCCAAATTTCATTTGGTACGAGTTTTAGGGAATGCACATTTAACCTTTGAACATTTATATACAGTTTTATGTCAAATTGAGTCAATCCTAAACTCCAGGCCACTTACTCCACTCTCCAATGATCCAAACGATCTATTACCTCTTACTCCTAGTCACTTTTTAATTGGCGACGTGTTAACTGCTCTACCACAAGTTAACGTTTCCGAAGAACTACCTGGAAAATTGGTCCTGTATGAACGACTACAACAATTAGTTCAACACTTTTGGCAACGCTGGTCTGCAGAGTACCTCACCACACTTCAGGCAAGGACCAAGTGGCAGGCGAATCACAACAAAAACGTTCAAGTCGGCGCCTTGGTTCTACTACGAAATGAAAACCTGCCTCCACAACAATGGATTCTAGGAAGAATCACCGAAGTTCATCCTGGAAAGGACGACATCGTACGTGTAGTTACATTGAAGACGAGAATGGGGATCTTCAAGCGAAGTGTCACCAAGATCAGTGTCCTGCCAATCCACTTGGACTGACTCAACAATATTGTTGAAAGATCAACCTTTCAACGGGGGGGAGCTATGTATAATTTTGGACTTTAGTGACAAGCTGGCAACAACGCCTAGCTATTGTACCACCCAAGCGGGAGTGAGGGGTGAATCCAGAATCGAGACTCTGGGAAAACAGCACCAGCACCACTACTACGGAGACTACCTACTTGTTACTCAAAGAGTAAAGACGCGACTTCAACTACTGTCGCGATTCACATTAATTAATTGTTGTTATGTGTTTCTGGTTTTATTACCATCAATTAGAAGTTATATTGTTATTTTTATAGTCTGTGTGAGAGGTGTAATTTCATTTGTAATATTCCAATCAGTAAATAATTACTACAAATACAGTTTATTTCATCTTAGGTCCGCCCTAAACTTGGGGCATCCTAAAAGCACGTAAATTGTGGCATTATCATTTTCTTTTTAAATAAAAGTGGTTTCGCTACAAGGCGGTTCGCTAGCCTGATCGCCATAGTGATCCTTCGAGCTGAATCGCTACAATCATAATAATATGTATATCATTGGCTTAGTCAGAAAAGTACGAGGTACATATAGAGTTACGAAGTTCTTCAATAACAGCAAACATGGACTAAGAAGTAATAGATACAATTCAATGATTTAATTTATTGCTATTATCTAGGCACTTACGATATTTTCTGAGCCCATAGATTTCATATTTCTATTTCTTTTAAGCGCAAAGTGATAGTTTTGACCAAAAGTAGACCTGTCGTGAGTTTGTCTGAAAATAAGAAGACGATATGTTCGTTCTCAGCTTTACCCCCAAATATGAGGCACGTTTTTCAGAAACTCTCGTCGCGAATCCTACCACTATTCATGCTACTTCATGTTAATTCCCAGGTTTCATGCCTAAATAATATGAGATCTGAATTCAAATAACTGCCAAGTTGAATTTTGGAGTACAAGCAGCAGCTGCTATAAGATTTTGAGAGGCTCTTTTAATAATAACAGAATTTATTTCCAACAGGTACAGGGAAAACCTAATAACAGGAAACATTCACACAATCAAAAACTAAAATAAGCTAATAAGTTAGTTTGTATGCCTAAAGATACATTAACAAATCACCCAGAAAACTTAAAGATAAACTAAATATACAATACAAAGCAGACAATGAGGGAGCAGAGCACGAGCTATACCAATAATGAATGCGAGCAATTTGCCCTCATATGCATACTATTCCTCCCCATCTTTACCTCATAGCAAGTTACAATGTACACCCTCAACCATCCAGCAGGTTTCGGGGTTACTCTTCACTAAAGCAATTAACAACTTGTTTTTTGATCTCTCTGAAAGAGTCAACACTGATGTCACACCGATCAGCAACTACGTTGAATTCGCTACACATTAATACCACAGGCGAAGTCGATAGGACATTCGTTCGACAAGTAGTAACACCGAAGGTGGGCACGCGACGAAGATTAGTGGTAGTGGGTACTCGGAAATCAATACGTCCAAGAAGCCAGGGACAATCAATATTCCCACCAACCAAGTTGAACAAAAATTTCACATTGTTGACGATTCGTCTTATGTATAGGGAGGTAAGATTGAACCTGTTCAACATCAGCGATTGGCTATAACCCACTGGAGGGTAGGTGCCATCAATTCGAGAACTTCAAGAACTTCCGCTGGATTCCCTCTAAACGATCGATATGAATTCTATATGTTGGATGCCATATCAGTGAACCATACTCCAGATGTGATCGCACCAGGGCGCAGAACAAATTAATAAGGGTTTTCGATCTCGAGAACTCACGGCAGCTTCTATAAATGAACCCTATATAGGGACCTATATATATGCCTTCCTAACAGTGACATCAATATGGTCCCCGAAGGACAGCTTTGGATCGAAGAGAACACCCAGATCCTTAAAAGATTTAGACCGACTCAGAACCTGGCCACCAACACAGTAGGAGTAATCAATAGGAGATTTCTTTTTAGTGAACGTCATGGAGCAGCACTTTTCAACATTCAAGAATAGTTTATTAGTTAAACACCATGATTCGACAGAGTCAACATCCCGCTGAAGTTCCAGACAATCCTGGATAGTATTGATACTCATATAGAGCTTAAGGTCATTTGCATAGAGAAGTTTGTTGCATTTAATATCATTTCCTATATCATTAATGAAAAGCAGGAATAGGAGTGGCCCAAGGTTTGATCCCTGAGGGACGCCAGATGGGTATGATGCCAAACCATACCCGCTCAATTTTCTCAAAAGGATGAAGTGATCAATCTGATCAAAGGCCTTACTAAAATCCGTGTAAATAGTATCTACCTGCCCACCACAATCAACATGCTCAGAAGTAAACTGTTTGAAACAAGTCAGATTGGTGATCGTGGAGCGCCCAGCCACGAATCCGTGTTGATAGGTAGCAATACGCCCCTTTACTGCATAATATAATCGCTTGTATACCAAAGATTCAAATGTTTTTGAAAAATTGCATAAAATGGAGATGGGCCTGTAGTTTTGAACCATGGTGTTGTCTCCTTTCTTGAAAACGGGGACAATAGAGGCTCGCTTCCAGAGCAAGGGGAATTTAGCAGTGCGAAGAACTAAGTTGAAGATCACTCTCAAGGGAGTCACGAGGACCTGTGCACAGTCCCTTAACACAAAGCTTGGTATACCGTCCGGACCCGCTGTCATCTTATTAGACGACCCCTTTAATGCCGTGAGTATCTCTTCATCCGAAAAGAAAGAGAGAGAAACACAATCGCAGTCCCACGGTAAATCGGGGGCATGATCGAGAAGTAATGGGTCTGAATCAACAAATACACCTCCAAAGTACGAAGCAAAATCATCTACTATCGTCTGGGGGTCAGACATCGTGACACTTTGAAATTTGAGTTCACCCGGTATACGAGTATGAGACTTTTTAACTTTAACATATGACCATATTCTGGCAGGATCGTTAGAAATAGCCTCCTCACTAGAACGCACGAAGTCACTGTATGCCAGAGAGACAAGCCTTTTGACTCGTGAGCGCTGGACTCTGAAAAGATCATAATCTTCCACGGATTTACTATTTTTGTATCTTTTAAAAGCGTTGTGCTTAACCTTGACAGCTCTTTTGCTAAGCTCGCAACAGAATCTTCTAATGCATCTTCATTACCAGATTTACAGACAAACAGGGGGGTAACATTTCAAGGCTCGTCGAAGTTGCGCTTTATATAAGGGCAAAAGCTGTTCCAAGGTTTTGAGAGGCTCGTTCGCTAAGCCCAGCAATCCAGACTTATCCTCGGCAAACTAACACTAGGTAAGAAGAGTGTATTGGAATAACTGTATCACGAGCTGTATCAAGTTCCAAAACGTTGAGCTACACAAAAATATTGAGAGGCGCAGCTTTTGAGAGGCACTACTCTTCCCTAATCCTGCCACATGATCATGCTACTTTATGTACATTCCCAGGTTTCATGCCAAAATATGAGATCTGAAATCAAATAATTGTCAAAGTTAAATTTTGGCATACAAGCAGCGGCTGCTCGAAGTTTTTTAAAGCCCCATTTGCTAAGATCGCAATAAAATCTTCTAATGCATTTTACAGTCAAACAGGGAAGCAATATTCCAAGGATCGACGGAGTTGCGGCGAGACTAGTTCGTTCGTAGACTAACTCTCAACTTCCAGTAAACTATCGCTAGAACAAGAGAGAATCCTTGCATAACTGTGTGAAGTTCCTAAACGTTAGCTTTATTGAAAAAACAGGAACTGTGTTATCTTAGCAATAAAGAGAGCATTAAAGTAATTGGACTTGGTTTCTATGAAATCATAATTACTTACAGATCTTTTCTGGTAATAAAACTTCCTATTATCTGATGAAAGTGCTCAGTTGACAATTATTGTTATTAGGATTATGCAGGATGAAAGCTTCTATACAGGGTGTATTGTAACGTCCGCATAATATTAGCACCACGTGATTCTACATCAAAAACAGAACATAAAGTTTTAATACCGTTTAGCTCTTAGACCTCAAATAACGAAGTTATCGACCATTGTAGTTTAAATTTGAAGTTTTTTAATACTCAAAAATATTGCTTAATATTATTAAAAAATTCTTAAGTCAGAAGTAAAATAGCCAAATTATCCAAAATTTTAGATTTTTTTTGGTAAAAATGGTTTTAATTAACATTTCAAAACTAGGAATTATTTGATTTCCTGAGTTCCAATACTTCCAATCAATATTGCAACTGCGCGTTTTAATTGTTGAATAAAAAATTGAAAAAATAAAAAATCTTAAAAAATTGCAACATTGACACGTCGCAGCATGACATTTGTCTTGTTGCACCTTTTTTCGATTACATAGCAACGGCACACTATACCAGTGAGGTGACTTCACGTCTAATAAGTTATCTTAATTTTTATACCAGCGCCAGTGTTGCAAAATTTAAGAACGTTAAATTGTCCATATCTTAAAATCTGTGTACATCAAAAAAAAACTGTTGAGGACTTTTTTGTTCTGTTTTTGATGTAGAATCGCGTGGTGCTAATATTATGCGGACGTTACAATACACCCTGTATAATCCAATCAATATTTCATACTTCATTTATTAGAAATACCTGAGCGCTCTCCGTCAATCAAGCAGACAGACGTGAACACCTTTGTTTTTAATTTTTCTGTTCAGTTATTGTATTTAATTATTCATTTCGATTCCCATGAAACTTTTGATGCTAATTCGGAATCGATTAATCCTTAATTATTAATTTCGTTAATGCTATATTTGACCTGGTTTCAGATGCGAAAAATGGAAAAGTATAACAAATATACTGTACCTAGCATCTTTTGATGAAACTTATCAATATTAAGGTCTTCTTAGAAGATTTATGATTTTTTGTTGTTCAGTGATTCAGACATTTTAAGTAGGCACCTCCCTGGTTTCTGTTTATGATAAGTAGTGGAGCAGGATACAGGAACTTTCTTTGATGGAGAAACCGGAATATCCTTGCAAATGCATTTTAAGTGAAGCAGTCGTTGCACGAACAAATCGCTACTTTTCAGTTTTCTGTGAACATGTCTCTGATGCAGAATTCAGTATTACTCCTCATTGATTTATCCAATTCTGATACGTATTTGGAGTTTATTTCCAAATGTCGTTTTATTGTCGTAGCTATTTGCATGATTTCTGTTCCTGCAAAGTGATAAATCAAATTGTTTGATGACACCACGAACACTCTTGAACATTCTTCATTCAGTAATCACCTATCTAGACTTAATAAATCGAGTTTTTAGATTGTTGGTTTGGTTCAAGAAAAGTTGGTTTCGAGAAAGGTAGAATTGAACGTTTTATTATCAATCATGAGTGGAAAGAACTATGATGGGCATCAAATTATGAAAAATCCACTTTATTCCTATTTTTTCTCAATTTTTTCTGACAAGTTTTCAGTTAATTTTCAGTAATGCTGCAAAATGAGCTGCAATAATGACTCGCCATTATTTAATTGGTGCCACAATAATGTAGGAAATAGAGTCCAAGTTATTTTTGATCGATTTTTCACGTCTAAATTAACACGTCTGGTCTCCTCGGTTAGTTTACTAAAAGGAAAAATGTATCCTCGCAGGGTGCATGTGCATGTACACTGTCGCATCGCATGTCCCGGTTAAGACATGACAGTCAAGATCATTTGGATAACAATAATTTACGTAATAGAATCTCCCCCAACATTATACATATACAGGACAACAAATATTATTTTCAACTAAAAACGTGAGAAAATCCCAAACCGAGATATTATATGAAAGAGGATTATGTACAAACATACTTCTTGATTTTTCACCATGTGCAAAAAAGTACCTTCCTATGTGTGAAAATTTTCAACATATGCGATTCAGGTAATCATATTTTCAAACGCAGGTAGCTCCTCTAATCTGCTTACCGGGCAGCCATAGAAAGAATAAAAGGACGGAGAAAAATCCGACAAAAAAAAACACAAAACATTCAACAAAGTCTCAATCAACTTGCACCCGGTAAATAAAAGGCGAGAGAAAGGGATTAGTGTCCCGGAGCTGAAACACCTGCTATTTTCTCTAATGTCAGAATCGGGACACAATAAACCCGGCAGAGAATGATTTCGATCCTGCCGCATCAGATTTCAGGAAGGGCGCATTGAAATTTCAGTGCGGAGCCAATAAAACCGGCAGCACTCATGGCCATCGCGATTTCGGCCACTTTACGACGCCTGCAATATTTATGAATACAAAAGTACAGTCGTGACGCAAATACGTGATATATTGTTACCCCAGTGGGCTATAGTGCTCCAATGCTGGTGCTCCGTCTTGACGTCTGGCGTGAAAGTATTCTACATTACCGGGGTTTTAGGTGATCCGATGTAAAATATTTTGTCGACGAATCTGCGAGCCTCGAAAGCGAATTTAGGCAACATATGACGCGAATTATGGTCGTAATCTATAAAAAGGTATGAGCTTACTATAACAAAGCCGGCTTACACGCAACCGCCATGAATTTATATGAAGAGCTTCGTTTACTGCCCCATGAATGCAGGTGTTCTATGTTTAGGTAATGCGGCTCGAAGGGCTAATAAATATTGCATGTAGAACCGATTAGAAAATATCGGCTTACCTTATTGCATATGAGGGTTTCTCCGGCAACTTTAATTTCATGGCAATGTAACTAATTTCCAATAAAATTAATCACCAGGTATCGTTCTCAGATTTCAGACATACACATATTGCACAGGGTGAGCTTTCATAACTTTTTATATTTTTTTTCCAATTGCAGTCGGTAATAGTTGGATTGGAATATGGGTAAGTGAAGTTTTTGATTTTATTGAACCCCCTACCACCAATCTAGTTTATTTTTGCAGTGTAAAAATGAATATTTACAATTAAAGGACACATTTTGGTGATGGTCCATTTTCTCAATAGAAATCATTAGCACTCGCTGCAGCTAACACCTCCCCAAAAGAATCCCTCCTTCAATAAGAATTAAATAAAATTGAGGGGGGCCATCGTGGCATCTCCACTGTGACCGAAGGTCTATTGTTGCTATTAAAAGGGTAACTCCATTACTAGTAAACTGCTTTGATATAAAAAACTCCGTTGGAAAAGCGATGTTATATACACTTACGTCAAAAACGAACCACACGAATGGTGACTTGACTTTGACTTTTATTTAAACAGTTTTTTTTATTGTTTTATTGATCATTACGTCCATTTTTGAGATAAGCGACGTTATGCACCTGATAAAATTTGAAAATGTAGTTCCAGATCTAAACGATGAGAGTACCAACTAAAATGTTAACATAACATTTCCGACGTTTTTAATTTAATTTTCCAGAGTATATACGCACTAATTGAATGGCGCGTTTAATATTTTCAACTCCAGGCTTCTGCGTGAATTTTTTTCGGGAATACTGATCCCAATAGATCAAGAGAACTTTACGGTTTTTATATTATTGTCATATTCATGTCCATTTTTTGTTTTCTCGTAGAGCGTAAAACGCTTGGCCTCTGTTTAATGGAACTGACACCAAACATCAAACAATTAATTTTGAGTGGCTTGTGGCTTGCTGTATGAAAAACAAAACTGTAGAGAGATGCTCAAAACCGTTTAAATTAACTTTATATAGGTATACATGCTCTCCAAAGAGTCTGGAAACGATAATACCTCGAGAAATTCACATTCAATGCTAAAAAGAAAAAAAACTAACGTTTGGAGATGACTGTCAGGTTTCTTTAAATTTCGTTTATTCATCGATTGGGGATTTAGTTTTTCGACAAACAATCTGAAAATTTGGAGGGAATGTTATATAGGTCTCCCTTTCGTCCTAAACCCCGAAATAACCCCGAACAACGCCTACTGGCCTTCCAAATCGTTCACTTTCATGACCCTTTCGTCGAGCCACAAGGCCATGTGGTTCAGAGCTCTTGAGAAGATATTGGCGGAAACTGATCAGGAATTCGAGACAATCCTGGAGATACCGGGAGGTCTTCACCTGAACGTCGACTGCTACCAGGTGCGACTTGATTGTTATCCAAAGGATCAACACGGTCTTGATGATTTTCGTCGTCGAGAAGAACGTTCTGGTTCCGCGACCGATTCCAACCATCTGAAGAGCCTCTAGTAGTGCGCGCGCATCATTAAGCCGCAGCTCTCGTTCAGGGAGGTTTTACGGGTTTCATCTGCTGAACATAAGAGCGATTACGGACATGATTGTATTTTCATCGTCGCCACCGTTAAACAGCTCGTTTTGCCCAATTACTCATTGGAGACGGTGATAACATTTTGATTGTGGGTGTGGACAAGTACTTCGAGATCGACCTGAAGACGTTCCAGGCGAAGGGCTTCATTGACTTGACAGATGGCAGAATCAAGCGGGTCAGCAACGGTATATATTTTCCCATCGTTTTAAAATTCTCCTTGATAGGAAAGGCTTCCTTAAGATGTAACGATAACTTAATTTTGCATAATTATTATTGAATGGATGACAGGGCAGAAGATTGGTTCTAAAATTGAACAGACGTTCTAGATTTAAACCGAAACCGAAACTCCGTTTACATCTAGTAAAGATCAAAAGATGTAAGCTACTCAAAAAGGTACTTTGGATGAATTCTTCCATAAGAATCGTTAGGTATTTTATCCTAGCAAAAAAATGAAAACCGGCAGCTTGACACGCAAATAATGAACCTGATGGAAAATTATTTCATCCAAGTATAAAGGCGTAGAATACTTCCGCGAGGCTGATGGGTGAATTAGAGGTGAAACGTAAACTGAATGGGTGGATGGAATCGTTTTACTCCTGCAGCTTTATTTGCAGATCAGTGGAAAGATTGAACTTAATAGCGGCTAAAGCGGTGAAATTATAAAATCAGGAGCTGCCGTAATATTCCAGGCAGTATATCAGGGCTGGCGTTTCGAGGCGTCGAAGAGCAATTGGAATAAATTTCCCGAGGCTGCAACGTGCCACATCGCATGTTATACCTGCTCTCGTCATTATCTCTCCGAAGAGCCGAGATTCTACCGGTCCGCTGCGCCAAAGCAGGAAAATTACAGTAATGAATTTAATATTTCTGTCTTGGCGAGGTGGAAAATCGATAGTGGAGTGTGCAGTCGTGAGTAATGTGGTGGAAAAAAGCACAAGGCTTGTTTACAACCTCCTGGGCTGCAGTATTCCAACCTGCCGGCGGAATTCGCCACGCAATCTCGCGACCTACATTCAAAAGGTACTACGAGCTTGAAATACTCACTAGGTAGCACTGACTGTAATTATATTTCTGGGAACGAAAACTTAACTAAGCAAGTTTTTATTGGAGTACTTAATTGATGAAAAAGTATTTTTTAAATATCACATTTCATGTAGTAGATACTAGACATAATTGACGTGGAAATTAACCAAAAGTAGCTTTGAATACTTGAAAGCCATGAAAAAGTGTAATTTTCTTCAGAATAATGTTCGTTTCCATTTGTATAAGTAATTATTATAAAAATGCAGCGTCAGCCTAGCATTGGCTTTATTAATAGAATGGGAAGACTTTGTCAGCCAAAGAGTTGGATGACAGAAAACAGAAAAAATCGATAAAGCATAATAATATCGTTTCCCTAGCTATTTAAAAATCTGATATCTGGAATTTTTGTTTCGTATGATTTTTCATGTGATTTTTTGGGTCTCCACAATTTTTGTATTTATTATTAAAAATATACTAAAAAGCGTCTAAATGTTTATTTATCAGACGATTTTTTTGCTAAAATTTATAAGCACAAATCTGTAAAAAAGAACACCCACAACAAAATTGAAATCGATCTTATGTTCTAAATTTATCAATTATTTTTTAACTTATCAATTTCGAAGTATAATACACAAATATCTACGGCCACGGGAAACATCGATTGATTTCTATCAGTTCTACCTAAATAAATCTTCAGACAGCTCTGATTTAGCTATCCGAGTCGTTTTCATCAGTGGAAATGGGCGGAATGAGACGGAGAGACCATTTTCCTTTTGCCAGTATCCGGGCCCAATAACGTCTCTTTCATGACTGAATTTGCCTTGATAGTCACGGGACTTGACATCAGCTATAAATGACACGCGTCGACAGCCGCCTAGTCAACTTGGACTTTATGTGTGTTTACAACCCTCCCAGTATCCCGAATGGCACACGCATTATAGACAAATGACGCCCGTAAATCGCGGCTATTGGCCATGGCTGATGCGACGCTAGATGTCCTTATAGACTGGAGCGCCTGGAGAGATTGAGATTTACAACGTGATCCCGCTATCTGATCTGATGACCTTTAAGGGAGGCGGTTATGTTGAAAAAGTACGATTGACCTCAATTTGCTGGAAAATGATATTTGGATGTTTGAAACGATGGTAAAATCGATTTACCTCCTATGACGATCTACGTTGATGATTAGATATAAATCTAATAGTATTTATACTCATCTAAATATAATTTTATTGCCATTAAAACTAAGGTATTATCTGCATTAACAAAATAAGATAAGGCATTAAGGAACCCTTAAACTACCTACTGGAAGTAGAAATATAATAGAAACGGACACTAGAAACGTTAGACATGGTCTCAGTTCGCCGACAAGACACCCAACACAATAGACTGGATGTTCCTTGTAACTTCTATAATAATATAACAGAAAATGCTTCCGACGAACTGAATATTTGAGGACGTAGCTCGGAACGTAGCCACTTCTCTATTAAGACAGCTCAGGACGAACAAATACTTCAAGAAGGTCAAGTGGGTAGTTATATTACCTAATAGCACCGGGAGATTTATAATTAGTCTCCCAAGTAGGGTGCATGATAATTTTCCAGATTTCTGGCAATGTGAGAGTTTCAAATGGGCGCGAGGCTACTGCACATTTGCGTACTAATTCTGCACGCACATGATCAAATAAATAAATAGAAAAAGTAATTCTGCAGTAGCTGTTAGAGTTCTCACCGGTCGGTCGAACGCTACGCATATAAAATCGAGTGGCTGAAAATTGGCAAGTAGTGAAGAGCAAATAAAGTGAAATCTGATTACTTAAATCTCATACTTAAATGAGCAAAGATAGTGAGCCCCCTGATAGGGGCAAAACGTTGCAGGAAAACTGGATAAATTTATTAGATGAAAATACGGAACAGAGAATGGAAACGGAGACGAGTTACAACGATAGATATAGGGTTCAGGAACCACAAGTAAGAAACTTTTTGGAAGAGTTGGGTAGGGTAAGTGAGAAATCTAGTATTAAATACAATAATGAAAGCGGATATAAATCTATTGGTCAAACTTCAGTAACGGGTAATAATAGAGTTGAAAATGATGTCGATCTGATTAATATAAATGGTTCGCCTTCAATAAGTCCGTCAGATAAAAAATCTGATGATAAACTTATCTCAAGGCCGATTAACAAGTATGAAAATCATATGGTAGGTCCATTCTTTGTTTATGTTAAAGGAATTAACGGTAAAAATATAGGAAGAGCAAATAAAATATGCACGGCTAGATTAATTAATAGATTAGTGCCGGATATTCAGGAAAATATTTTAAACATAACAAGTGTAGGGATAAATCTCATAAAAATAGAACTAAACTCGTCAAAAAGTGCTAATCTTCTGGTAGAGTCTGAGAGTTTAAAAAGAAACGATTACTTACCGTTTATACCGCAATACTTAACAGCCAGAACGGGTATCATACGTCATATAGATATAGAATTGACGGAGACCGAACTTGAACAATTAATAAGTCCTTTGGGGTACCAAAAATTTAAGGTAACATATGTACGAAGAATGAACCGAAGGATAGTTGAGGGGGATAATATCAAATATGTACCCACACAGACAATAATGGTGTCCTTTAGGGGTAACATACTACCAAAAAAAGTATCAATAGAGAAGATAATTTTCGAGGTGGAACCTTATATACAAAAAGTTAGACAATGTCTTAAATGTCTGAGATATGGACATCTGAGCACTACGTGCAAGGGCAAGGAAAGATGCAGCAACTGTGGTGGGGAACACGCAAATAAAGACTGTAATAAGAGTGGAACCTTCCACTGCATACTGTGTGAGGGAGACCACTCCGCAACAGACAGAAAAAATTGTCCAGAGTTCGCTAAACAAAAACAAATCAAACATATAATGGGCACAGAGAACTTGTCTTACAATGATGCAAGGAATAAATATAAGGTGTCATACGCGACTGTCTCACAAGAGACGAAATCACCAAAAACTATTTTAAAAAACAAATTCACGAGCCCCCATACATTTCTCCCACCTGAGACAGGACCAACAAAACGGAAAAAGATGGACACTAACAAAGACCCAGATCCAGTTCTACAACTGCACAAACAAATACTCCAGACCCCTTACGTATCAACAACTCCAATAATAAATCCATACCACCCTAACTATACAGCGATACAACCTCGAGAAAAACAAGTTATAACTCAAACACTAACAACATTTTTAGTAGAAATACTATACAAACTGGAAAAAAAAATACTAAACACAGATCAAATAAACCAAATGATAGGGACAAAGCTACACGAGATTCTAAACAGTCCACAACATTCAATATAAACATTATGCAATGGAATTGTAGGTCAATAGTAAAAAACAAGGGATATCTAGAAAAATTTGTGAATGAAGAAAATATTAATATAGCGATCTTAAGTGAAACTTGGCTAAAACCACACTATAATTTCAAATTAAACGGTTTCAATATAATTAGGACAGATAGAAACGACGGCTACGCCGGAGCTGCTATTCTGATTAATCAAAAAATTCCTTTTTATCCAATAAATAATTTCTATAAACTGGAAAATACAATGTGTACAGGTGCGAAAATAGTTGGTATAAATAAAGTTGTGAATATATACTCAATATACGTTCCCCCAAACACTAGAATATCATCCAATCAATGGGGTAACTTTTTCAGATCATTGAAGAGACCTTTCATACTAGGGGGCGATTTTAACGCCCACCACCAAACCTGGGGATGTACAGAGTCAGACTACCAAGGAAATAATTTACTGTCAGCGATGGAAGATGAAAACATAATTTTCCTAAATGATGGCTCCCCAACGCTTCTATTAAATCCATTAAGTAGAACAAAATCAGCTATAGACCTAACATTAGTATCACCCAGTATTTCTCCGACGTTAAACTGGACAGTTCTTGACGAAACACTAGGCTCAAATCACTTTGTAGTTAAAGTTAATAGTTCAATCAATTGCTCGGACTATGAAGATAAAGATTATAGGAAATGGAATCTCAGCAAAGCAGATTGGAAACTTTTCTCTACGGAACTTTGTAAACTTATAACTTCAAACCAGGAAGAGGATTGGGACTATGTTACATTTGTCGAGTTCCTAAACGAAGCATCCAACAAGTCTATCCCGCGGAGGTCCCAGGCTACCAATCCGAAGTTCCGCAAACCTTGGTGGAACGAAAATTGCAAATCCGCTATTGAGAATCAAAGGAAATCAATGAAGGACTACAAAAGAACTCCAAATCTTCAAAACTTCATCAAGTACAAAAGAAATATGGCCCTTGCAAAGAGGGTAATTCTAGAAAGCAAAAGAGAATGCTGGAGGGAGTACTGTAATTCATTAAATAGAAACACGCCTATAAAAGAAATATGGACAAAGGTGAAAAGAATTAAAAGCACATATGCTCCTTCAAGGTCAACACCAAACCAGGAACTGTTAAAAAATGAATTTTTTTACAAACTGGCTCCATGTTGGGTCCCGGAGAATCTGAAAATCAATCACCAAAACGCTGAAGTTAGTAGTACGGCACATGAATTGCTAGAAAATTTCTCACGAAAGGAATTGGAAATAAGTTTGCAAAACAGAGTAAATAGCTCTCCAGGTCTGGATAATATACATTATCCCATGTTATATAATCTAGGATACACGGCCAAGGGCAAATTACTGAACATATTAAACCAAATATGGCAAAAAGGGGAAATTCCAAAAGACTGGAAAAAATACCTTATTATACCTATAGCAAAACCGAACAAAGACCCAAACCTAGCTTCCTCCTATAGAGGAATTGGTCTGGCATCATGTGTGTTGAAAACTTTTGAGCGAATGATAAAAAATAGACTGGAAAAGTGGCTGGAAATAAATAAAAAACTATCCGATACCCAATATGGATTTAGAAAGAATAGGTCTACAATGGAAAATGTAGCGCATTTAGTCTGCGATATCTATGAATCCTTTTCAAACACTAACAATCTGGTTGCTCTATTTGTTGACGTTGAGGGGGCCTATGATAATGTAAATCTAAAAATACTGCACAATAAGATGACAACGATTGGAATCCCTCCAGAGTTCTCAAATAGAATAACAAGCCTCTATCAGGACAGAGAAGTTTTCTTGAAAATCAATGGAGAAATAATCGGACCCAGAGTGGTCAATATTGGATTACCACAGGGTAGCATCATTAGCCCGATACTGTATCTGGTTTATACTCACGAGATAGACTCATATGTTGATGGTATAGAGGTACTACAATTTGCGGATGATATATGCATGTATGCAAAGAATTGCAGATTAGAAGACGGAATCAACAAAATGAATACGGAGGTAGCCGGCTTGAGAGGCTGGTTATCTGACCTAGGTCTCCAGATATCTGAAAAAAAATCAAAAGTATGCATATTTTCGAGAAAACACCAAAGCAGTCCGGAGAGAATAAATTTGGATGACATAGAATTCGCGATAGAATCCAATATAACATATTTAGGAATAACATTAGATAGAAAATTGTTGTGGAAAAATCATCTGGAACGACTTTCAGCCAAATTGGAAAAGTCAACCAATATTTTAAGAGCTACATGCCACACTAAATGGGGAACAGATCCAGCAACAGCATTATTGATCTATCGAACATACATTAGAGCCATAGCGGATTATGGATCCATTCTATATGATCAAGCGGCCAAAACGCATCTAAATAAAGTCAATACAGCTCAAAATAAATGTATTAGACTAATACTCGGGACCTTAAGATCTACCCCGATAACAAATATGATGAGCGAGATAGGAGAAATGCCTCTCAAATACAGAAGGAGAAATCTCACAAATCGATTTGTACTAAAGTTATTCAGTCACAACAGTACTTTAATAGACAAATTGCATCGACTATACATTGCAGACCTGACACAAAACTATTGGCAGAAGAAAAAGTCCCCACTATTGACTGAGGTATATGGGGAACTGGTAGAATTTAGAGATGCCATACAAACCAGCACAGTTCCGTTAGCGTTGAGCAGAGAAAGCTATACCAGTTCTGGAGTAAAGTATATCAATAGCTATGAAAATTACCCGGAACAGATACGAAATAAAATGATTGAGCACGATTTGGAGGAAATGAGAAATAGAAACAATGCATATTGTATATACACGGACGGATCTAAAAATAAGGAGGGTACGGCGTGCGCTATATATGTTCAAGAAAATGGTTACAAAAAACTCATCAAACTAAGAGATTTTATGTCCATTTTTACTGCGGAGCTAATCGCAATGTTGGAAGCTTTGAATTATGCAAACACATGTCAACAACAAAATTTTATGATAATATCTGATAGCAAGAGCGCATTACAGAGTATACAAAGAATGACGAGCGGGAGACACCACAACTATATCGTAAATAGAATCCTAATAGAATTAAATAAAGCCAGAAACAAGGGTAAAAAAGTCTCCTTAGTGTGGGTCAAAGCGCACTGTGGAGTAAAAAACAACGAAATAGTAGACAAAATGGCAAAAGAATCCATACGAAAAGGAACGCTAGCAGAGTATAAATACCCTTGGCAAGACATAATGGTTCGCATGAAAGATAGGGTAAGTAGTATATGGTCGACAGAATACACTAACAGCACAAAAGGATTATTCTATATTAAAAATATACAAGAAACTCCTCTCAGAAATCCCTGGTTCAAAAATATGAATTTGAACAGAACAGAAATAAATACGGTAACTAGACTGAGATGTAACCATGGACGGGTACCCCAACACTTAAACAAAATAGGATTGTCAGACTCCCCAAATTGCCGTTGTGGAGAAATGGGGGACGCGGAACATATGATTCTTAACTGCAGTCTGAACTCTAACGAAACAGATAGATACACGAAAGACATATATTACAATGACAATAACACTATTACCTTACCTTTCAACCTCACACAAATTCTAAGAACCCCCAACGCAGAGGAATTAAAAAGACTGGTCAGACATATAAAAAACAGCAATCTGGACATTTAAGCATATAAGTAGAAAGTAAACCATAGAAAGAAATTGGTATACAATTAAAGTGGTGTAGAATACTGTCTCAAATTAAAAGTATCATAAATTATTGGGAAATAGGCGGATGGACGTAGTTTCCGTAGCCAAAACATTCGACACACACACACACAAGTAATTCTGAAGATGTTTCAGGGTTTAATGTAATTAAGATTCTCACGGGAAGGAGGATTTTATGGAAAGCATAAGTTTCCATTCCAGAATTTAGACTATCTACCATAAAATAAGTTATGTAAACATCAATTAAAAAGTAATTTGAGGCTCAGGTTTCTCAAGCTTGATCTAATTATTCTTTCATCTTAATCGCTTTTAAAATTAAGTGAGACATCGTAATGAAAGATTTCGCAATAATCTCCTGGCTCCAACGGACGTTATATTTAGCGCTATCCTGTAATTTTATTTAATTCTTTAGAATGAAAATCCCAATTTCCATTGAGTTGACTGTAATTGTCTTCCAATTTCCATTTCGTGATAGAGGTTATAATTATCTTCCAAGTTGATGAAACCCGGATACTTATAAAAGATTTAACTCACTTCGGGGATTTCATTCCAGGTTCTGTAGCGGAAAAAGCGACGGATGTAAAATAAGATTATTTTACAACGTCTCTCGTTTCTTCTCAAGCTATTTACTGAGAGAAATGGAAATGGTTATATTAGCTTGTAAATACAAGAACTTGATAAATTTACCTCGAGATTTATGATCAATCATACTCACATAATTCCGCTATATACTTATTCCTTGCGACAGCTTATGGGTACATACTCCAGAAAAATAGATCTTTAATAGATATTTTCAAAAAAACTATGATACTGACTATGAATGAACTAAAAAAATAGACTACGTTTGATAATAAGTAGATAGGTATCTTTCATAAAAGATCAGCTAACCGCCGGATGTTGCGTCAGTTAGTTAATATAACCACCGTAAGATTCTATGGAAGCAAATAAGGAGGAAGCTCATATTTTCCACATTTATTGAGTAAGTATCATATTTCATTCAATAGGAAAACTGCCCATAAAAGTTTCTGTTATAACGCTAAACCACCTGGAGGGAGAGTCTATTCAATCAAACTTATGTAGCTACTGCTATAATATGCCTCAGACCTAAACAGATGTTTCCTTGATTAAAAATTAATGGACTACCTCATAATAGATATTTTCACATAATAACGATCCTCACTAACACTATTTGAAATTAAATGTGTGTCTCTTGAAGGCGACATTCCACGGGAACTCATAAATCATCTCCTTGGATCGATTATAACACAATTTTCCTCATTCTAGTAATTTCGACTGAAACTTCCTATTTTTTTCGTCATATTATCTCAATAATAGTAAAATTATATCAAATTAATTGATTCATGCAACGTTGGAGGAATTAATTCTCTGGAAATACCATGCTGTAATCAATCGATAGCGAGCTTCAGTAACTGCCAGATATGTTGCGACTATTTCCAGTAATTGTAAACAGATAATCCTGTGAGATTGTTTATGAAGTTGAGGTAAAGCGACAAGGGCCTATCCAAGCACACAGATGTGGTCCTGTAGTGGTAGTGATTTTAAGGCTGGTATTGAAATAACTCAACAATATGCCAACTGCGCATGGTCCAAACAATAAATAATATAAATTAAAAAAAAACAGGTATGACAAATTTTAAGAGATTTACACAGGACAATGCGCAAGGCGACATCACCAACAAGCGACCAAATTTAGAGACCAAACTATAAAATGAGCCACAACTCCGAAGCAACTCCCCTCTACCAGCAGTGGTTAGGTCCTGCGACCGTTCCAGCTTTTCCAACTTTTAGGAACCAACCGGTTTGACTAAATGGACTATGACGATTAAACTGGCGTTTGAGTGAAAGTTGGGTAGGTACTTATGTAAAACGAAATTCTATCCTATTTTGATTGTTTTCAAATAATTGGAAGAAAAACTTATTTAAAATTCAGTAAGACTTCAGCTCTGTTCTGGCGAACGGGAGGGTGTTGGCGTGTTAAATTTTATAAAACACTTATTCGTCTTCTACCGTCGAGGGATGTGTAGAACATTATTTTCCGAAGAAAGCTGAGTTTCCATCGTTTCCGAGATTATAAAAGCTCTAAGTAGTAATTCACCTACATGAGCTTCTGGTATTTAACAGGGAGAGCTTTTGAAGAGAAGGTTCTCTTTTCCAGAAAACACAATGTCAGTTTCAGTTTTGTTTTTAATGAAAAAGGTTGATAAGTCAAAGATTATCCACAGATTATCAACTTACCCACATTGATCGTGAAAAAATGATTTTACTGATTGTCAGTCGATAAGTCACATGAATGTATTTCAAAAATAGCTTTGTTACATATCATGCCTTTATAGGTCAATTTTATAAGTAAAGAAATCGGTTGATTTATGCATTAACATTCTGTACCTATATGGAGGCAATTTAAAATACATTCATTTTTATACAGGTTCATAGAAAACATATCTAATATAAAAAATAAGTGATTATAAGTACATTAGGTTGAAATGTTATGGATAGTAATTACGTTATTTTACCCTTCTTGCTTTGCACGGTTTTTTTCATGAAAATTTAATAAAAATTGATATTACTGTAAATTTAATCAGTTGAAAATTTTAAAATTATTGCTTCGTTGCGACTTTGTTGCGAAAAACGATTCTTCTATAAAAAATGATGAAATAATTACAATTTTCGTTCATATATTCGTCTGTCGCTTTTTGTATCTCAAATTTTATTTCCCTACAGCTAAATTGAAAGTCCCCAGTTTTCCACCCCTCTGATGTTTTGCTTGAAATATCTCGGGTAAATCTGGTCTACAGTGGGTTGTTATTATGAAACCGAATCAATGAACATTGCAATACTAAAATAACTATCATTAATAAAATATTATCTCTATTTAGTATTGCCACGTTAGGGGGGTTAGGAGAAAAATAGAATTTAAAAAAATACCTAATTTATTACATTGTATAATAAGAAGTATGGAATGGTAGAATGAATAATAATGTTTAGATACACCTATACTAATTAGTAGGTGAGTATGAATATCCATATAAAAAAATCGGGCGTTACAAGTCATGATAAAGTTTCTACATTATGTTGATATCTGTTCTGCAGGATGATCTTAAAGAATTCTAAGGGGGCGAAAAACTTGATCTATTAAAAAAATAAAAAATACGACTTCTAAGTTAATTTTTCTGCTATAACTCAGAAACTCTTAGGGCTAAAGGAAAATATCTAAGAGACAAAATGTTCCCCATAAAATTATCAAATTATCTCCCAGTAAGAACACATACGGTATAAAAACGTTGAAAAAACGTACTACTGGTTGCAATAACGTTAGTCGTTGAAAATACAATAAACGTTGCTTTTTGACAATGCAACTTGAAATAAACGTAATAAATTTCAAGTAATTTTAAGTTAATATATATTTACCAAGTTAAAAATCACGTTAAAATAAGTGAAAAATTTTCCGGGGGGGATACCCCTTTTGCTGGGAGATACTCCGTACCCCCCGGACCATCCCGTTGTCCATCAGACGGATCCGTCAATCTTTTCATACAACACCGTCATGTTTGCATTTATTCAAAGGCTTTTGACGCCATTAACCATAACCGTTTACTTGCCAAGTTTAAATATTCGAATTTTCCTCTAATTCTGTGGCTTTTAACGTCTTACCTTGAAAATCGCTCTCAAAGAGTATATAAGACTCAATGGAGTATATTCTTCTGAGCAGACTCTACAGGCTGGTGTGCCACAGGGAAGCATGTTGGGCCCCTTGTTTTTCATTATCTACACCGCAGATTTACTTCTCTAAGATTTTACACTGTGCAGGCCTATGCTGATGACACTCAGCTATACTATTCTTTTATACCTCGTGAAGTTTATTCAGCTCAGTCATACATTAATTCAGATCTCGACTCCCTATACAGTTCGTCTAGTCAACATAATCTTCATCTTAACAGATCAAAAACAAAAGTTATTGTCTATTCTAGTTCCACACATTATCAAACTATTGTGGATAATCTTCGTCTTGAGGTTAATAGTACTCCACTGATTATCTGTACGTCTGCCAGAAACTTGAGCATGATAATTGATAATAGTCTCAAATTTAATATACACACTTCCAGTTTACTACAGAAGGCCAATATGTGCTTGAAGATGCTGTACTCTTCCGGGAACTTTCTCACATTTCGACTGAAAAAACAATTGACTGAAACTTTGGTTTTATCGCATTTTAATTACTGCGACTTTACTGATGGACCATGTTTAGATCTCCACGATAAAAATAGAATACAACTGATCCAAAATTCATGTGCACGATTTATATTTGCTCTAAAAAAGTTTGAGCATTGAATTGCAATGGTTGAGGATGGAGGGAAGAAGGAGACTTCATCTGAGATTCTTTGTGTTTAAAATCATAAATACTCCTAATCACCCTTTACTCAATAAATTCATCTTTAGAGACAATTCTCATTCGGTTAATGTCAGGTCCAAAAATTGTTAGTTTGTCTGTTCCTTCTCATTCCTTATCTCTATATAGAAAAAGTTGTTACTACTCAGCTGATGTCAAGTTGTTCAACTCGTCAGTTGAACTATTCACCCAGGCCTCATCTCCTCACAACTTTAAAATAAAATTTAAACAAATCTTGCTGAGCAATCAGTGACCGTTGGATTCATGTAGTGAGGCATGCATCTCTGCTTATTAATTGGTATGTAATTATTCTCTTTATGTATAGTTCTAGATTAAATTGCGCTCTAAATCAATTTATCTTGTTATGTTTTCTCCGCAGGCTTTCCCTCCCCCTTTGATGTAACACTGGTAGTTTTTTTTTTTTTGTCTCGATAACTTTATTTTTGTGTTTATTGCATTTATGTTGGGTTAAGTGTAAGAGTAGCCATTTGGCTAAACTTCGCCCTGTATAGATGTATATTGATTTCTATCAATAAAGCTGATTATTATTATTATTATTATTATTATTATATATCAACGAGCCACCATTTCCACCATTTTGATGAAAACTTGCTAGATGTCATTTATGTCACTTTCAAGCACAAGTGCATAATAGTTATTTATGTATCAAGGGAGTTATGAGGATGTTAATTACAGAGGGCAACATATTGCAATCCCGAGGGACGTAAGTCCCGAGGAATTGTTAAGTTGCCCGAGGTTATTAACATCCAATAACTCACGTGATAGATAAATAATTTTATTTCATACAAAATGAAATATAAAAAACCAAATCTGTTGGTTTTTAAAATTAAACGAATGTTTTTAATAATTGAGTAAGCATGATTACTATGGATATAGCAACTGAAAAGTTTATAGAAAATGACATATGAAATCCAAATATTGTTGATTACCAGAATTAAAGAAACGACAATTGTCGGTTTATTTTTGTTAATTCATTAGAGGGAGTTAAGGAGTAATAACAGCCCAGTATAACTCCCAAGGGAGTTAGGAATATATTTATAGTTACGGTAACCAAGCGTTTATCTAGTTATAATGTATTAGTATTAAATAAAAGTATGTATGTCATTTCGAAATTAAAAAGACAATCAAAATGGTAACTTTATGAAACGATCTAACATTAATTTACATTTTGTAACTCTCGTCATAACAAACATTTATTCTTTTGACTTGCACCATTAAAAAAATATCATTCATCACTAGATATTATATGGAAATTAAAGTTACCTTGAGACTAAAATAAATACGAACCTATAAGGTTGCTTTGTTGAGCGAGAAGGAGATTGTAAGGAACATAAAACAGCCGGCAGTCTTGAAATAAATAAATAAAAAAATAGTTTGGAAGAAGTGAGCGGTACTTTTAAGTAAGTACTTGGGATGTTAGCTGAGCACCGAACGGTAAAGCAGAATTGCGAGCTGGAAATAACAGGCAAATACCCGGCATCAAAAAAATTTGTAAAGTAGAAATATACAGATCTGTTATTCTAGGAATTCCGGTGGCTACGCTTCTATGTTTTTTGGGACTTCTTTTATGAAATTGAGGTTTGGGCTTTGAATACCGTACACTAAGAACCTGAAAGCGTCGAATTTGAAACGAGTTTTTTTTTATTTTATTAGATCGAAATAGGGTCTTACACCAGGTGGATAAGAAGCTTGATAGATTCTAATGTTAGCTATTAATATTTAAATTTAAAAAAATGAATATTATGTACAATATTTTATGTATTCAATTCGTATGAAAAAATACACCGTAACTATACCGCACTCAATGCATGGGTATCCATAATGGATTTACCCTCCTTTTTCAAAAAAAAAAAAAAAAATACCGCACTCAATATAATGTTCAGTCATTCTTTTTTATATAATTTTTTTTTCACCCTAAAATGACCTCTCTTATCATCAATTACCTACTGTTGGTACATAAATCATACATCCCTTATATACCTGACCTATTTCCATTCTACATGAATGTGAAACTCTAGACTGAACTTGTCTGTAATACGAACAGACAAGTTCTAATTTATTGACGTACATGTATCTAAATACAGTGGAATCTAAATTCCACTGCAGTGTATTGGCATGATGGATGAAGATTTCCAATAAAGGACGCGAGGCTCGAAAGTTATGGTACGTTATTGTAGAAAAAAGAATGAGAAAAGTTACCCATAATCAATGACACAATATCGGAATTATGTGTCGTTTAAATTAATCATATTGCCATGTTCGTTTAAACTTTTACTAAAAGGTTGAATGTATTTTAATTGGATCCTCGTGAAACGTTCGGTAGTAACATTATTACTGTTTAAATTATGCACCACCAAGCATTTTTTTAATTAATTAAACTTTTGGGAAGGGATATGTAAGTATCACCTTTCATTAAATGCTAATTTCTTAAATTGATATGATTAAAATCGTTTCAAACGGATGTAGGTTATCTACGTATCCGATCTGGGTGCGGATGATGTCACTTACGTAAGTCATCTTTTTTTCTAAGCTTTCACGGACATATGTTTACGAGAACTTTTATTCCTTAAAACAGGTCTTCTATAAACTGGTGAAGTCCTGCTGCAAAAAACTGACTCACCCTGTATAATGTGATTACATCAAAGGATATTTCAACACTGTTGAATTGTATCTCGATTTCAGAAGAGGAAATGGATTTTAATGTTTTCAGGCTACATTATTTCAGATAATTCATCACTTTTTAAATACCTACCGGCAATGCGGTTGAAACTAAATCTTCTGGACTTCCTATATAAGTACTGCTTGTATGAGAGGTTGCGGACAACATAAATCAATTTAGAAATTCTGGAAATATGTGCGTCGTTTCTATTAAGCAAGCAATTATGTGAATTTCAAATTGTAATTTTAGAACTTTTTAGTATTGACCTACAACCTACAACTGTAACGTTGACTTCATATTTTTTCTTATTTGATTGATAAAGACGGTCTTGTTCAACTGACTGCAAAAATTGTTTGTTTTTAAAAGACAGACATTGCTCAAAATTCACATCAGTTTTATTCCCATTACGAAAATAACTTTCAAGCGTGAAATTTTTTTGCTCTAATGAGAACGCCAGTTAACGTTCTCAAACAACAAATTAATACAAAAATAATATCTCTTTATAAGCGAGAACAATATCGAGATGAAAAATAAATGCATCAACCCAACTTTTGCCTAGAAATTTTCCGCCGCTAATGTTGGGCTAACTGATGCGTTATCAAGAAATGATTTTGCACGGAACCGTTAACAATCCTCAAAGTATGACATATCCAATAAAATATTCATTAAATTCAGAGATAGTATACGTATTACATACTGAGGAGCAGGAATTGTCTGCTCCTCAGAGAACAACCTGAGATCGTCCTCAATCAGTCTGCCACATCAACTAGGACACTCCGGGGGTGAACCGCTCCAACCAGAAGAGATACTAGTAAACCTATCTCTTATATTATTGCGTAATTTTCCTATAAAAATATTTGAAAGTTAACACTCTGTATATAGAAACTTGCGTATAATATTATTATAAAAAACACATTTGTTTCAAAATTGAAATGGATTTCGGGGAAATATTACCTCTAATAATAAGATGATATACCTACTTACTTCGTTCGTTCGTAACTATGTAAATGTTATTGATCGAGGGTGGTATTTCTTTTTCACGCTCGCTGATGTACTACTCTGTAAGTTGATCGAATAAATGTTATAAATATACAATTCAAGCGTTCCTGATAATATATTTCCTGAGTTTAAACGTGAGAGAGTTCCATAACTCGCTCGTATTTCAATTTGAACCTGGAGTTCTTAAAATAATTCTTGTGTTTGAGTTCATATTCGCATCAATTAAACGAATATTCGAGTATTTCTGGGTTAAAGTTCGAATTTATGAATTGAACATCAAATTAATAAGTTCAATAATTTTAATTAAGTTAATTAAACCAAAAAGCAAAAAAAAAAATCAAACATAGAATAAATCTTCTTGGAACCGCGCAATACTTTAGATCAGAATGGTTTTAATTTGGCACTATTTCTCTTGAATATTTTAATGACACCTCTAAATTAAGTCGAGCAAATGAATAAACCTGTGGTTCAACACCAATCGGTTGTTTCTTTATTACTTATTAGAAGAGATGAGGTGATGATTGGAGATAGCGTTGCTGGAATGGAGTTATGCGATTGTTTTGAAATTTAAAACGCCTCCCAACGTTCCATGTTGAGGTCGGTCACGGTCGGAAAGTGTAATAAGGTAATTAAAGATAATCATTTGCAGGAAACACTCTCATTTATTCGGGCAACACGCTTGGATTTTAACTTGATATTGAGTAAAATTATTCACTGTCCCTGAAAATAATCACAATGGACGCGCAGTTGAAACGTAGTTTCTCTAACGAACCTAAACTCTTTGTTTTTTTTTTTTTTTGTATCAGATTCAAATTATGTTAGAATAAATTGCTAGAAGCTGTTGTACTTCTTTTTAAAAGATACGTGCACGAGAAAAGATAAAAATAATTTTGGTAAGGTAAATTATACAGGTGAGGTTTTCGCGTCCTCGGTACACGCGTCCTCCCGCTCTCGCTCCCGGGCCTGCAATCCCTTCTGCCCATCTCTTGCAGATGCGCGTATATAAGTCACGGGTCCCTCCCTGGACTAGTGAGAAAGCCCCATTGTCACGCTTCGACTTCATCCTCATCGACTTTCACGTAGACGCTTTTCGTGGGTGCGATGCACCTTGCAGGTGATGCTTTCTTTCATGGACAAAAGTTCCGTGAATATGCAAGAGATATTTTTAATTTTCAAAATTATTTACATTAAACACGATTATATCGGAAAACGGTTTATACAGTCCCTGATAAAAAATTTTTACACTCGATTACCAGATGAGAAGTTATTCTGGAACTGTCTAGGGCTGACAGCATATCTTTACTGTCTATTAGAACTTGCACTTTTTTATTTTCAATTATTAGTGCCTATAAGTGGAAAATTTTGGCAATAATTATTATTGTAATGTGTGCAGGTTTCGTTGCCACTTTTTTACACGTATATAGGTGAAGAGGGTTCAATCCAACCTACATCACACTACACAAAATGTATATAAATTGCATCGAAACATTGAGAAAAATCAGTGCAGCTGACAAATAATAGGATGAAAATTTGTCACAAACATTGAAAATGCGTTACAGCTTCTTCAAAGAAAGAAACAAAAAAGTAAATCTGAAATGAGCTTTTTTGTAAATAAAAAAAAATACAGTCAAGCGATGGAAGAGATCACCTGCAAATAAAAGAAACGGGAAGTCTCGCAGAACGATGCGGACGCAGGGGAAAAGAGGCCGGCTGGAAATGTCGAGCTGTTTTTTTTTCTGTCGATGCTAATTCAAAATGAGATACGACACAAGTGACGCTGTCGGATTAGAAATACATTTCTAGATTATCTCTGGTGATTTTGCTGTAGATATCCAGCTTAATTATTCAAACAACACACAACTATTTCCCATTTTCCTTGGAGGTTTCAATCGGTAATATAATACGTAACTTTTCTCTAACTCAATAACAAAAACAAATCAAAACCATATTCCTGTTTCTGAAGTTCATTTGTTATTATTCTCCGTGATCTCAATGCCCAACAGAATTTGTTTTATTTCATTTGCTACCACGACTGTACTACATACTTCATATTTTATATAATATCCTACAAGATTAATTATTCTGACTCGGAATGTCATATTATCGTATACCTAGTATGGACGTTTTGAACCTGAAATGTTTTAATGAATTGCAACACGCTTCAATTCTGGAAAGGAAGTTTTGTTTTGAATTAATAGGACCGAATGAAAAGCATAAAACAACAGTTATATTAAACTTCCATGCTAAAAAATATTTAACCTTGAGACGTTTAATCTTTAATCGCTAATATCCAATTTATTTAAGGCTTTCGTGATCCATCCATTGTTATACACAGTCGTAGTGGAGATCAGAATTCGATAAATATTAATGAGGCTTTTCCATCATTTGTAATTCACGAGGCGCTCATCGATTAGATATTATTGAATCATTAAAAGTTAGGTGGTCCATTAAACGCTATATATTATTATATTGTCATTTCCCTAAATGACTCCCTGCTGATGGACTCTCGTTTTCCTTCTTTTTTGTACTTGATAATACTTTTCCTGGTATCTCGCAATTAATTTAATTAGTTTAATGCATAGAGATAGAATAGAGAGGAGACGACATGACGTGACACAAATGGGATCAGGTCCGCCATATTGATACCACTTTTATGTCAAATTTATGTTATGACATAAGTGAACGCTTTTTATTGAATTTCATTTGATTTAAGGACTGTCTTTAAGATCTTTGGTGTTAAATTGAAAAGCCAAAGATGGTTTCTTGTGCAGTTCGTACCTGCTGTAGTAGAGACTGCACTGATAAAAAAAAAACGTCCGGAATAACATTCCATAGGTAAGTATCAACAATATACAGAACCGTACCTACTTGCATAGTACACTAAAAATCTAAAATTGAAAATGACCATGATTATTTGCCGGATATTTTATATTCTTTCATTGACTTGAAAAACACAAAAGGTCTGCAATATCCATCTGAAGACGTGTTAAAAATATGTATGAAATGTGAGAAACATTTTTATTTATGAAAATTTTGCAAATAAAAATTAAGTCTGACCCTGTCGAGTCGCCATATTGTTACTCCTATAAGCTCCACCCACTGATGCCGTTTTTTAATGTACTATTAGGTGATCATAGCGGCTCCTCTCTATTCTATCTCTATGGTTTAATGCCTTATTGATTATTTTACTAATAATAGATATTTTTTCAGGCGATACATTCACATGACTACCTAAAACTGAAAGGCTCAAGTGAAAGACGAAGGTATGTAAGACGCATGATTGTTTATTAACAATTTTTAAAAACTTATTTCTAAGAAAACAATTAATAAAGTTATTTTTCTTCTCATATTTTGGAATATCAAACAGAACTTTCTGACATGAATAATATGAAGACTAGAAACGACAATTTTTGGTTAAAGAAATATAATAAAGGCTTTTAGTCATCCAGGAAAAAGTCGAAAAAGTGTTTCACGTTCAGCAAAATTTGACCCGGATCAAACTCCCAATCACATTTATTATAGCAGCCTACCCAATAATAAACGAATCTACTGAAAAATTGGAATATTTCTCTCCAGCCAGGGATTTAAATTAAAAAGGAGTTGAGAAAATTTTCAGAGCCCCAGGACACGTGACTGTACACATGAGACCAGTATTAGTGCCCTTCTGTAACGCAGAAAAGAGGGAGAGAATTACTCACATGTAAATTCACAAATTTTATTTCGTCAGGGCCGTCGTTTTTCTAGTCACTCACCGTTTCTCTTGCCTTGCGACATCTCGGCTCACTCCCTAAAGAGATTAAAACTTGCATAAGTGTCTTATTCCTCCTAAAGCTTGCTTAAGCTTATCATTAACTAACGCTTAGCCTTCTTGGTAACCTCTCTCTGGAGCTTTGACATCACCTTGCTGACGATACGTAAATCACTGTTCAAGGTCATTGCTGAAATTACTCGACTCAAGACTCTACCTAGACATCTTGCTCTTAAGCCGTTGATCGTAGCCTTGCCAAGGTTCACGGCGCCAAGGCACGCAGTGGTAACCAGAACCCACCTCGGTCCTCCCGATCTCAAGGTCATTCGCGGGAGGTCGGCAGGATCCTCTCGATCCTTCACTCCCGGGGAACCACCAGGCGGTCAGCAGGATCCATCTTGATCCTTTACGTCCGGTTAGAGACCACTAGGCGTTCTGCAGGATCATCCTCTCGATCCTTCACGCCCAGACCACCAGGCGTTCTGCAGGATCATCCTCTCGATCCTTCACGCCCGGTTTCAGAAACCACTCACGGGTGATCGGCAGGATCATCCTCTCGATCCTTCACACCCGGAACAAAGTCAGGCCACACTGGCCTCCACTCTGACCTACACATGCAAGTCACGCAGGCCACACGGGCCGCTCTCAGGTCTCTCTCGGGTCTACACATGCAGACCACACAGGCATCACTTGCCTTCGGCCACCAAGCCGCTCTCAGCCTCACAGGCTACAGACCTTCTCTCAGGGACTCAAACTAACACATGCACAGGCCACACAGGCCCACTAGAACTCTACGATCAACGCTCATTTCTACTTTACACTTAAGCAATTTAGACATCTTCAGCATTAATTAACCTTTGTCTCTCAATAAGTATCATGATTACTTCACTCTCTGTTGCTTATCCAAACTCTATTTATCTTAGGAATAGGACACTTAGTGAGTACATCAACTCACCTGTTATCTATTACAAAAGAACGCCAGAATGCACCAAACACAAACACAAGTAAATCACCAACTCACTCGGCGACTTTCAAAGCACAACTGGTCGAGAGTAGGTACTTCCCGCATCTTGCGGTCAAGTAGGGTCATATGGATATCATTTTCTTCACGCAACGGACGTTAACTCTTCAGCATCCGGATGTTTATATTAACAAAGCGACCGGTTGCGTTACATATCTACTGGATTTTATATATCGATACCAAATATGTACTGAATTAGATTGAATCAGATTTACGTTTTACACTTCTAGTGTTTTTTTTTTAGTTTTTTCAAAATAATATTCGTTGAGGTGCTTATAGGGACGCCACTGGAATGGTTGATTTTGATGAAACTGCTGAGTTTATAATGAAAATAAAACGCCAAATTTCAACAATAATGGCTATATATTTCGTATACTTATGATACTTTCGAAAAAACAATTTTTTAATAAAAGTTTAACCTCTTATATCTAAAAATTAAAGCGTTTAAAAAAGCAAAACTTTATACAAAAAAGTACAATAATTTTTACATGTTCTACCGTTTGCCGTAGTTATGAACATAAAAACTGGCACACCCTGTATAGTTAGAGATTCTGTTTTTACGAAGTTAGGCGAAAAATACTACAAAAGAAACTCTTTTCTCACAATTAAGTGAATAAAGTAAGAACAAATTACAAATTAACTGAGTCAATAAATTAAGTAAAATTAATAAGTAAAAGTAAACATTAGGAAACAAAAGGTTTTTAAATCAAAAGGAAAATGTGTTATCTCCCGTGGACCACTCGCCACTGAAAACTATCAATTAGACATTTAAAAACGAGGTGGCTTAAATCCTGGGCTACTCTTCTTGCCCACGGAAGCCACATGCCACAAATCAATAAATTTACATCTGCGGTGGTTCTTGTTCGTTTGCTTTCCAGCTCGTACGCGGTTTAATAATGGGAACCATATTTTTCTCTACATCGAAAATCAATTAATATGACTGCTCTAAATAGAGCTTATGAGGGATGCTCCATCATTTATTTTGGCGACCAAAATTTAAATGAGTGAAAGTAAATGATATTCTTAAACTAACTTGCTTTGTTTTCAACCTAGTAGCATTAGAGTAATTTTTCATCAGGTGTGCAATAATTTGTTAATGTGAAACAAATAAAGATAAAAACGTTACCTTAATTAGTCGTAACGTATCTTTGAACAACGACATGCAAACGCATACATATTACAAATCATAAGTATAACAAATATACCAATAGACTTTACAAATTCAATTCCAAAGCACATCTAAGGGCAAAGTACAAGACAAGACAACATTAACAGATCAGGAGTCTTCAACTCCGTCGGTGACTTAAAAGATATAAAAAAAAGTAAAAGCCCCCCTTTCAATATCAGTAACTTGATTCCCCCAAGACAAGTTTCCACCAGTGCAGTCAGTCCAAGAATGGATAGAGATTGAGGCGTTTCGGTATGAACAATTTTCTTCTGGTGTCTCCAGATCGAGAAGGTTGAAATTGGCGTAAGTTTTGTCACCATGAATTTTCTTATTGTTAAAGTGTGAACGATCTTGGATGAACCATCATCATTTGGACGGATATTCTATAGTTTACAGGAATATAATGGTGATGAAATCTATCATAATGACACAAAAATAGTTAAATAATTATGCAACAAATAATAATTAATAATAACTTATCTTTGTTTAAATCAATTTAAACAGTGATTTTACTGCGTGATCGTCCTCGTCACATAATTTTCTAGGAGTTTTGTTTAAAAAATACGCCAGTTACGTTAACGATCAACCGAGAACTAAGTTCGTTTCTTTGGCTAGCAGGGAAGAACGTCTCCAACTTTTCACATTTAACTTTTCGGAGGTAAGCCGGAAAGAAAGCTGTCCTAGAATGTTTAACAACAAGACTGGCGGTGTGCCATAATAATTGTTTTCTTAGAGTCAACGACATCTGCTTCGACCGAAATTTACGAGATTACAGGATAAATCAGTCACTTTATATTCAAAGACCGGCCGAGTATTTTAAACGACTTTTTCAAGTTTACGGCGCAAACTTGCCCCGAACATTATTACACCTAGAATGAGCCGAAAACTCTTCGGAAGATGTTATTAGATTACCGCACCGGAGCTGCCTTGATGAATTGAATATTTCCACTTTCATATCTGATTCAGGCATGGCCGAAGCTTTACCTGCTGATGTGCCTCGAAAAACTTGACGGTACGTATGAAGCGAGCGGAGTTTAGTCACACAGCAAAAACTCCGAAGTGTTTTTAGTTACAAAATACAGTCCCTTGTAAAATATTTGAGTTGATTCATTGTCCTGGATCGCGCAAAATTTATTACCGTAACTTCCTGGAATATATCAAAGCTCGACTGCAACAAAACACACTTTATTTTTCCAATCTCTGCTCTTGTGATCAACTAACATTTTCACTAAACGGTTTCCATTAGCACGGGTTCAAACTTCAATTACATTTTATAAACTCGCAACTCGTTAGACTCTTCAGAAAAATCACCTCCGTAACTATATTTAAATTCACACATAACCTACTGCACATTTATGAACATGAACACATATAGCTTTTGTTCCCCTAAATTATTCCTTTGTTCGAATTACCCCATCATTATTTAATTTCCATGTCGGTAACACTGCCAATTACAAAGTAAGCCCAAAAGCTACACGTTCATTAATTTATTGATGTTGTTAATCAATGTATGCCGTTGGGATTATAATGTGCGGATCATATACTTTCGCTATTAGATTATTTAAATTTCGAGTTCACTAATTTAAAACACTAAAAGGTAACCCTAATGGAAAGTGGTAGTAATTTGTAATTTGATAAATCCCCGTTACAAATCTAATCAAGCCCGTCAGTGACATCATTATTAGGCTACCAAGACACGTGTAGGCCGTAACTTCATTACGAGGTGACATCCAGCAGCAATAATTTGCCAACTGTAGGTCCCTGAGCGACCCCAGACTTATTAGTTGGAAAATATATAATACTTACGTAATTCTCCTAATTTCCAATCTGCTTGCTGAAATTATTATAGTTCAAAGACTCTACTGTAGATGTGGTAGCTGTATTGCCACAATTGATCGCGTAGACTAAAATAAACAGTTTCCGTTCTAGCTGACAGGATTAGTAAGAGGATAAATTTAAAACGCCTTAAAAAAATTTACGTTTTTTCATATTATTTGGTACCTTATGTTCTAAATAGGCATCGATGATTTTTTTCAATCACGTGGATTAACAGCTTTGGTCATTGACCCAGATGCAATGAGGGTTACATTAATATGGGTACATATTAGCTAACAAAATAGTTTATAGAGAAGAGAATGTGCTTTACGGTGAGCATTTGGGGTTTACGGAAAATTATTTTGTCCCTTTGAAGGTAGCTGGTAGATCAAATGATTCTATAGATCTCATACAGTTTGGAGCGTGTTCGATTCCAGTGGTTCTGTCAACAGTTTCTCGTTGTTTTAAAAAGTGAGCTTTTAGATCCCTGTGAACTTGTATGGTCTCTCAGTGAATTGTGGTGATGATGACGATTCTTTAGCAGCTTGATCAGCTTTTTCGTTGCCAGGTCAGGTGAGATGGAATCCATATCAGAGTTATATTTGTACTCATAGTGATTAAACCCTTTTGCACCAAAGGGTGTTGTATGTAGATTTGCTTAATGGAATGGATGGAAGAAAGTGAGTCGGTGCATAATGCTACCTGATATCTTCTAGACCAACAGAGTTCATAGCTTGATAAATTACATAAATTGTAAAGGATGGTAGGGTCATTTGTAATATGGTGCGTTGAGAAGTTGTCACTGCGCAGCCAACGCTTGATTCACTCTTAGAAGCATTAGAAGCTATTAATGATTTCTAGTAATGCTTGGCTAAGGTCCCTCGTTTGGGATACATGCCGAAGGTGGTGTTGATTTTCGGCAGTAGTTTAGTCCATGAGCGGTAAAGCGTCTACACCCTGAAGTAAAGGGGACAGCATATCTGGTAGTGAGAGAATTCTGGGAGGGGTGTTTGTGGTTGGTTGCAATGTTTCCAGTAAAGAATATACGGAATATCGTGGGTTGACTGATATTCTGACAAAATAGGCGAGAAGTTGCCTGTGTCTTAACGAGAGTGGTGGTTCGTTCAGTTCAAAATATACATTTTCACTAGACTGGTTCTGCAGACTCCTGAGTAGATTCTGCATGAGCGATGTATTACGTACCTATCTAGGAACCTGAGATCAGATTTTGTTGCAGACATGAATATGAAACTTCCGTAGTCTAGTCTAAAGCGCAAATCTTCAGTGAGACACTTTAATCTGATCCCCAGCCATAATGTGACAGTGTCTTCGGTATATTAACCCTGCTTAGAAAACTGCTTTTTGTTTCCTTTATATGTTGCTTCCAGTTCAATTTTCTGTCAAAGGTTGATCCAAGGATTTTGTGATGTTCAACAACGTATAGGGTTTCCCTGTAAAAAGTCACTTTGTGAGTTGACAGGACATACTCTTCAATTTTAAGAAAAACCAAAGTGTATCATTTTTCCGATTAAACGAAACTTGGAACGAAAAATCAGACTGAACGGACAGATTCTACATGTAAATTTGCCTTGAATAAAACTTAAATATGTTTTTCTGCAAATATACCAAATAAAGAAATAAAGACTTCCTCGATAATACAAAATTATGTTGCAAGCCTTCTCTAAAATCAATGCAACTACACTAACTAAAGTAAGACAAGTTCCATTACAGAAATTGTCAATTAAAGCCCGCTCTGTTACAGATGTCTAGAGATGTTGCTGTTATTCTCAAAACTAATCTCAGAGCTTTCTCCCACAAGTACATAGAGACAGTAATGTTATTGAAACAATCGCCAGTGTCATTATAAACTTTATTTATTTAAAATCATTTGATAGTTAGGTATTTCATTTTTCAACAAGGTATTGGTTTTTTGATTATGGAATTGACTTTTGCGGTGTTTGGCGATGGTAAAAGACTTTGAAGCAGAGTAGAACTCTCCGTATTCTTTCGTAAAAATAATACTTTGATTCCAGCTCCACAAGAGACAGAATTTTCGTATTGATTGTTACCAGATTTAAGCTCGATAGTTTCTAGAAAGTTTTGATTGATTGAAGATACTCGTAGTTGGACTTCACTTGCAATTGCTCAATTTTCGCAACAAGTGTATAAAAATCCTGCAACAAAGTAAAAAAATACGGAAACTTGAAGCTAAACTTTTCAATATAATACCTACTCCTTCTCCTTATCTAATATTTTTCAAGAAATGTAGTGGGAAGAGTGTTGGAGACCATTTACCTTTTTATCTGAAGTCTAAACTGAATTGTCTACACGCCTGAGCAAACTTGCAGTAAATGAGATTTCATCAATTTTTGTGAAGTAATTCTGTATTGGGGATAGCTTTTCTAAGCGCACTCCAGTGTTCGTTTATATAACGTGATCCTTAAATCTTTTACTATCTCTTACTTGTTAAAGATATGATAAGCAATAAAATCTATAATAAAAATAACTATATACAAGAGTGAGTTTTAGTGTATTTTTTAATAAAAAAATACACTATTGAGGACGACATCACTTTTCGAAAATCACCCAAACTCATCAAATGTCCACCGATCATGACCCCCAGATCACGAAAAAGTGGTTTTCCAAAATTCACCTGCCCACGATATATATATATATATTGATACGTGTTAAGCTGTGACTTCCGTTATGTTGAGAGGGCGACCTGACTTCCGTAGCAACCGATAATATATAAACAAAAATTTTTGCATATATGGAATGAGGGGAAGCTGAATAACAATAATATCAAAAGAGGGGTAACGATTTTTCAAAAAAAAAATTTCGTATATAAGCTGTTCACGGAAAATACGACCTGGCTTCCAGACAATTTTATAGCCTAGTTTGATGACAGATACGTAGTGGCGTCCAGAAGTGTTGCCAAATATCCGGAAGTCACATAGGCGAATGTATACCACTTTATATGAATAATTTAAAGTATAGCTGTGTATGTTATGTACCTACCTATCTTGTTTCGAATACACGACCTTAAATGATTCGAGATGGAGATGAGTAAATTCATACGGATTTGTCAATGGATAAATATTTTATGAACTGAATGTTTTTAGTAGTGCCGAACCGATCAATTTTTTTTTTCAGTAAAGTAAACGCTTAAGTAAAAAAACATACATCGTTTCAGAATAATTAGCAAAAGAACGGGCCTTTGAAAAACTTTTTAAATCACTTTGATATCTTATAGAAAGCATTATACATATAAAAAATAATTCAAAAGCATTTTAACTAAAAATTATATTAAAGTGTTGGTGAGATAGCTGATCAAAAATAAAATGTTATAAAAATAGAATTTCAGAATGACTGATCAAATATGGCCGGATCAAAAAACTGATTTATTAAAAACGGCTATAATAATAATAATAGAACAAAAAAAAATCAATAGGTATCTCGATATAAAAGCTATAAGTCCCGAGCCCCTGCCAATATGCTCATAATTATTATGCTCTAGGTATCTCTCTCTAACTTTCAAACAAATTTTTTCTAATTCATGATTATAAGCTACATCATAGCTTAATTTTACCTTTATTTTATGATCGACGAAACCAATCATATGTAATTTAATAAACTAAACAACATGTTAATCGTAAGACTGCAATTTGTAATTTCAAACGAATATATGTATACAGAGTCCTGCAACAGTGCGTCCGTCTTTCCTAGCGCCTTTCCCGTGGTGGATAAAAAAAATGTTTCCTACAAAAAATTATTGGTTTGGAAATCTTCATGCCGTAAAATTGTTTTACACTATACAGGATGTCCCATTTTTGAGGTATTCCAACAACAAACATTTTTTTAAATGGAAAGCCCTGTATTTATTCTATTTTTTCGATGTCATTTTTTACCATCTACATTGTTGTCTATTTACTATTTGATTATATTACAGTGTTGCCGACTTACAAATGTTTTCCCAAAATTCTTGTATAAAACAAGCTGAAGTTTAAAAAATGGTAGCGACCTCGTTTTTCAGAAGGTAAAAATTATTCCTAGCAATAACTTCAGTGCGGTTACTAAGCAGCATTGTGATAATGAGAAATATGAATTTAGTAAAATCGGGTGTTCAGAAAAAAATGCCAAACTTTGCAAACTTCAAAGTACTTTAACTATTTTTTTCAAATGGAATGCCCCTATTTTTATATCACCATTGGATAGGCCTTTTTCTTCTCTTCAATTTAATGGTGCATGTCGTATGTCTAAACCCCAAAGTTGTTGACATGATCAATATTTTCCACAAAAGTTACTCATTTAATTACATTTCTAGCACCGAAGTAGGCCGCAATGAAGCAAAACAACTGTCAAAAAGTAAGTATCCAAGTGTCAATGTAACATCTAATGAAGTTAAGAATAAAAACCGATAATACATAATATTATGTAAAAAATATTAATTATTATTTCATTCAAAAACATGCAAATGTAACAAAATCGAACATACAAATGAAAAACTATTATAATAAATGTTCAAAATGTCTCCCATTTTCATTCAGGCACAAATCAATTATTCTCTGCTGAAAATACCTTTGCACTCTTCCTAGCATTTCAGGTGAAATGCTTGCAAAAGCTTCCACAATTCTTTGTTGCATATTGATTAGTGTCGTCGGCGGTTCGTTAAAAACAATTCCCTTCACGTATCCCCACAAGAAAAAATCCATTTTTGTCAGATACGGAGATCTAGCAGGCCATCTGATGGGTCCATTCCTACCAATCCATACTGGTTGGGGAAAATTCAATTCACACTGACACTTGGATACTTACATTTTGACAGTTGTTTTGCTTCATTGCGGCCTACTTCGGTACATAGAAATGTAATTAAATGGTAACTTTTGTGGAAAATATTGATCATGTCAATAACTATGGGGTTTAGACATACGACATGCACCATTAAATTGAAGAGAAGAAAAAGGCCTATCCAATGGTGATATAAAAATAGGGGCATTCCATTTGAAAAAAAATAGTTAAACTACTTTGAAGTTTGCAAAGTTTGGCATTTTTTTCTGAACACCCTATTTTACTAAGTTCATATTTCTCATTATCACAATGTTGCTTAGTAACCGCACTGAAGTTATTGCTAAGAATAATTTTTACCTTCTGAAAAACGGGATCGCTACCATTTTTTAAACTTCAGCTTGTTTTATACAAGAATTTTGGGAAAACATTTGTAAGTCGGCAACACTGTAATATAATCAAATAGTAAATAGACAACAATGTAGATGGTAAAAAATGACATCGAAAAAAAAGAATAAATACAGGGCTTTCCATTTAAAAAAATGTTTGTTGTTGGAATACCTCAAAAATGGGACACACCTGTATAGTGTAAAACAATTTTATGGCATGAAGATTTCCAAACTAATAATTTTTTGTAGGAAACATTTTTTTTTATCCACCACGCGAAAGGCGCTAGGAAAGACGGACGCACTGTTGCAGGACCCTGTATATACCTTGAGAATATATTTCAAAAATACATTTTCCATAGATTTACTGAAAAACGTTACTTTTATGCAAATTACACTTAAAATAAAATCAAAAAAATACTCGTATATATTTTTCACTGAATGTACTGTTTTGAGGTCCTATTATAAAAATACAGGGTTATGCAAATTTCATGGTGCCAGTATTGGGATATCCTAAACCATAAAAGATACAGGGTTGCTTAAATTAGAGAAAAGTTGCGCTATTTGTGGCCATCTTGCATCTGTGAAGACAATCAAGATATCTATGACCATTCCTGAATTATCCTGAAAAAACTGAAAAATCGAGAAATCTTATTTTTGCCATATCTTTCTTACAATTTGAAATTAATAAATAATTTTTCGTAGGCTTACATAGGCCGTTATGAGCTATTCATTTGACGTTTCAAAAATTTTCAAAGCCGACTAGATCCCAGAGTTTTCATAGTCAACTTTCGTTTTTCTTATGGCCGCCATATTATTTTTTTATGTCGTTCGATAAGAAAAAAATAATGTAAACCAAAAATTAATAAATTTTAGAAAAAAAAATTGGAAAATTTTTATTCTTCTTGAAAATTTTTCGCTGAAATAGGTCAATATGAAGTCATACTGCTTTTTCCTTATAGTTTGTTAGTTTCTGTATGATATTCGGTCTAATTGTAATAACAAAATACTTATAATTTGGTATTAAAAAAAAAAAATGAAAAAATATTTTTGAAATTTATTTTTAGAAGTTTATTAGTTTTTGGTTTCCATTATTTTTTTCTTGTCGAACGACAAAAAAAATAATATGGCGGCCATAAGAAAAACGAAAGTTGACTATGAAAACTCTGGGATCTAGTCGACTTTGAAAATTTTTTAAACGTCAGATGAATAGCTCATAACGGCCTTGTAAGTCTACGAAAAATTATTTATTAATTTCCAATTGTAAGAAAGATATGGCAAAAATAAGATTTCTCGATTTTTCAGTTTTTTCAGGATATTTCAGGAACGGTCACAGATATCTTGAATGTTTTGATGGATTCGAGATGGCCACAAAATAGCGCAACTTTTCTCTAATTTAAGCAACCCTGTATCCTTTATGGTTTAGGATATCCCAATACTATGGCACCATGAAATTTGCATAACCCTGTATATGAGTTAGACAAAGCAATTTTTTTTGTTGTTTTTGTTAAAGCTATCTAAGTTTATTTAACAATGAATTTCACGTAATTCGGACTAAAAGAAATTTGATTTTTGTTTAAAAAATAGAAAAATACAGGTGATCCCGAAATGGCGGACACGGACAGCACCACAGCATCCATTGTGGATTAAAGATTCTAAGTTTTATTTACTGTTTTCTCCAGTATGGCTCCCTTAAGAAGATATGACCACTTTTGTAGAAAATAAAGTCACAACACTGCACTGGATACCCTTTCTTCAAGGAGAAAAATAATGTGTACGTCTACAATACCCAGATAGATGTTACCATGGAAACATATGAAATGGAAACACAACAAAGCTTAAAACAATAATCGTTGCGCGGATACATATTCGCGATAATATTATTCAAAATCTCGAATTCGAACAACGATGCCACATTGAAAAATTTTGTTGAACACAGGGAATAGGTAAACTTTGAAAGCCTGTAATTCCGTTCCCGATATTAAAAATAATAAAAAGCAAACACTATCGTTATAGTTATGTGAAACCATGTGTTTTGCCAGTGGAGGTTGTTTAAATTTGACCGCCATTTCGATTTAAAGTTTAGAAAAAGGACACCCTAAATCTCGGTAACGAAGCCGAGGAACCCATTTTTGTTTTAAATTTATAGTCTTTCTGAACATCCTCTACAACACCCTGTATTCCGTGTCCGCCATTTCGGGATCACCCTGTATATCTATTCAACTTTTTCAATAAAACTAAACAGATCATTTTAAAGTAAAAGTTTCAAGCTTAACAAACTGTACCTGTAAAGTTTCAACATCACATTTTTTAACTAAAATTATCGGTCTTTGTAAATGACCAACAAAATCAAATTTGTCACTTTTGTAAGTTTGAAATAATTTTGTGCTCTGTATTTTTCAAACTAAAACTTGAAGATTTTTTTTATATCGCTCACATCTATTAATGTCATTTCAATAGTGAAGTGTGAAAGTTTCAGATATTTATTGTAAGAATTTAAAAAATAGCGTATGTTTAATTGATTTTGTTAAAAATTTTACTTTGTATACGTACATACTATTCTTGTAAATATTTTTTTCAAACTTGAAAACAAATTGTTAGGTGCAAGATTGTTCTCTCATTTAAATTTTCGCTACCTAGCTCAATTTGTAAGTATTTGTAAGTGAAAATCGAAAATTTTCAACTTCAAAGCAGTGTAGAACTAGAACGGCTCAAGATATCTAAAAACCGTTTACGTGTCCCTATCTTAACTTTTCACATAGTATCCTATACTATGTGGTTTAAAATTTAATACAGGGTGATGAAAAAACGGATAATTTTCATCACCCTGTATTAAAATTTACTCCGCATAATGGGATAGAACATGAAAAGCTAGGATAGAGACATGAACCATTTTTAGATATCTTTAGTCGTTCTAGTTCTACACTGCTTTGAAGTTGAAAATTTTCGATTTTCACTTGTTTCTTGTTTATAACTCATAAACCGCTCAATCTAAATTCCAATGGTGAAAACCACATGTATTCGATTTCTTCAGACATTTGAAAAATTTAATATTTTACAGGGTGTTCCCGTTAAAATAACGGAGTAGGTGTCAACTTCCGGTATTTCCGGAAGTGCGGCCATCTAAAATATTTTCATTGAATTTCTCTTGATCACTTATGTCTGGAAATTTTTTATTTTGAGGTTATAGGCCCATTAGTTTCCTAGATACGGTCGCTTACCTACCTTTATGAAACACCCTGTATACAGTGCATTTATTTTAATCGTTGCCATAGGGAATTTCATGTTCAAGTTACAATTCCACCCTATGTTAACTTATGTTGCCTGGCAGCTTAGAAATCGTTTTTATTTTTCAATAATAGTCCATGTCATCTACTTCACAATATAGCCTGTTAGAAAAAACGACTTTTGTTTAATATAATTATACAGGGTTGTATAACTATTTCGTGGCTTACTACAGGGTCAAAGATATCGGAACCGGCTACAGGGTCGTTTAAATTGTGCACAATTTTATACTTACTTCGAATCTGAAACAGAATTTCATATAATTGCAGATGTGCAAAAAAAAAATTCAAAATTTTATTCTTCTTTTTCCGTAAGAAATTTTTTTTCACAGATAGTTCGCTTTGTGGTTTTTTATATTAATTCGGCGAATATAATTTTTTTTTCTAAAAAACTAGAATAAAAAAATCTAGATTAGAGTTTTCGTTTCCCTAATTTTTATTAGACCGAACGACATGAAAAACAATAGATATCGCATCCGCTATAGGAAAAACAAAAGTAGACTATGGAAACTCTTGAATCTAGTCGACTTTGAAAATTTTTGAAATGTCAAATGGATACGCCTAATAACGACTTGTGTAAACCTACAAAAATATTCAGTTCATTTTCAACAGCAATAAATAAGAAATTTCGATATTTTAGTTTCGAAATAGTTATGACTCTATTAAATACCTAATGTATGAGTATACAGTGTGTCCAGTGGAAGCGGCAGTACATGGGGATCTTGGAAACGGCAAGAGATACAGGCTCTGTTAAATTAGAGAAAAGTTGCACAATTTGATGCTTAATAAGATTTTTTCGAATATTTTCAGTCATTGCTGAAATATCCTGAAAAAACTGAAAAATCAAAATTTCTTATTTTAGCCATATCTTTTTTATTATTGAGAAGTAATGAATTATTTTTTGTAGGCTTACATATGTCGTCAAAAGCTATCCATTTGACATTACAAAAATTTTCAAAGCCGACTAGATCCCAAAGTTTTCATAGCCAACTTTTATTTTTCTTTTGGCCGCCATATTGATTTTGTATGTATGTCGTTCGGTGTAAAATAAATCAAGGAAACCAAAAATTAATAACATGAAATAAAATTCAAAAATTTTATTATTCTTTTTTCAAAAAAAAAAAACATTTTTTCACCCAATTACATTAATATGAAGTCATATTACTTGCTTTATGTTTTTTTTACTTTTTATATGATATTATTCGGTATGAAGATTTATTTTTTTTTTGAAAAAAGAATAAAATTCTTGACATTTTTGTTATCGAATGTTATTAATTTTTAATGGTTTCCTCGATTTATTTATTTTATACCAAATGACGTAAAAGATCAATATGGCGGCCATAAGAAAAACAAAAGCTGGCTACGAAAACTCTTGGGATCTAGTCGGCTTTGAAAATTTTTGTAACATCATATGGATAGCTTTTGACGATATAATAAGCCTGCAAAAAATTATTCATTATTAGTTTCCAATAATAAAAAAGATATGGCTAAAATAAGAAATTTAGATTTTTCAGTTTTTTCAGGATATTTCAACAACGACTGAAAATATTCAAAAGAAAAAAAATCAGTTTCTTATTAAGCATCAAATTGTGCAACTTTTCTCTAATTTAACCGACCCTGTATCTCATGCCGTTTCCAAGATCCCCATGTACTGTGAAGTATAATTAAATTAAACAGAGTTCGATTGTTCTGACAGGTTTTATTGTGAAGTAGATAACACGCGCCTCGCTGATTGCACGATTATTGAAAGCTAAAAACGAGTTCAAGTTGCAAGATAACAGAAGTTAACATGGGGTGTGATTTTTACATGCAAAGTAGGTGGTAATTACAAAATTAGCTAATTAAATCCTAATGGCGAAGGTAGATTCAGGGGCCTGTTTCACAAAACACTATTAACTATTAGCTCATAATATAAGGGATTTTCAATAGTTTTTCTCAAAATAATGGTACCTAATAGTCAATTAAGTAATAGCTTATTAATGAACTATTATTTATAGTTTATTTCAATTATACATATTAGTCGGTCAGTGTTTCACAAAAATTGATATGATAAAAATAGAGACTATTATTAATAACTCATATTTTTGTGAAACAGGCTCCTGGTCGGTAGGTAGGATATCAATATATTCACCAGGATAAAATATGTAATTGGCTTCCGAGTCCAAGTAAGAATCTTGGAACTTGTTTTCATGCAGACTTTACCAGTGAATGGAAAATGAATTTAACAACGAAACGAGGCCAAATTTATTGCTTTACGGCGTTGCCAAAATTGGATGTCACATCGTGTGTCCTATTGTACATAAATGGTCATTTATATAGCATATATGATGGAAGTGAGAACGTTCAGGCCGTAACTGCAGTAAAACGCGATGCTAGCGTCAGCGGATTATTGTGGAACTAAAATGTTATCTTGAGGGTACCAGGGGGTCCAAATCACTTCCACAAAAATTTTTGCATATGGACTGCTAACGCCATCTTGAAGCTATATATGCACTCAATAAGGCGAAACGTTGTGACTTCCGAAATCGGAAGCCACAACGTCATATATGAAGTGACAACGAATTATGCGTATCTGATTTTGAAGTCACATAGTACCTTCTATCAATATATATATATTTATATATTTATATATTTATTTCTCCAAAATCGCGATTTTTCGATTTTAAAAACGCTCCTGTAGCTTTATCTTTCAAGATAAGTGAACGAAATTTTGGATCCTTGTGAAACTCTGGAATGACGTTAGATTTTCGTTGAAAAAATTTCCAAAAGTCCCATCACTTCTACAGGGTGTCCCTTCAAAGTTCCAGGAATCCGGTTTTTGTCACCTCATTTCAGGTCGCAATTTTCAATCTAGGAGGCTGAAATTTTTGTGGGAGTAAGATATCTATAAGGACTGGTCTGGTATTGCACTTGAGCAAAATCGGCCGAGCCGTTTCAAAATGGCAGCCATTTGAATTTTTGGAAAATTTCCTATTTTTTGAGCCCCCGTATGAGCAAAATGGCAATAAAACTTTGAAATCAAATTAACAGGATTGGAAGAAAGTTATTTGAAATTTGAGTTAAAGCAATAAAATTTGCATTATTTTTATTAACAAGCCAGTGGCGTGGGTAGGAAAAGAGTAAAAATGTATAAATTTCTATAACCGTTTATGAGTTCATTTTTAAAGAAATCGAACTGAAATTTTCACAGGAGACAACTATACTAATAACCTTCAACCTTGAAAAATTTCAAGAAGTAAATAAGAAAAATGACGGAGATATTCGATTTTTATTCGAGACCGGCGAAGCCGATTTCTCGGTAGTCCCTAAAAATGTCAGTCACGCGGTCTGTCCGTCTATGCGATTGCTAGGAGACACTCTAGAGCCGCATTTTTCGTTAGAAAGTTTAAATTTCGCTCGATTGAAGAGGCGCACGGTTCCACGATGCCTTTTGAAAATGAGCGGGATCCGTTACCGGTAAGTGTATTTTTTTCCTGGAATTTCGTGTTTTTCGGGAACGACCGAGGAAACACTCTAGGTGTCTGAAAGTTGCACCGACAGAGTTGAAATTTGGCATGGACGAACCATGGGACCCCCAAATACGACCTATTGAAAATGGGCCGGATCCGAGAATTTTAAGGCCCCCGTTCAGGTCCGTACTTCTTTTTACAACGTTTCAACTACATATAGGATTTGTTTCTCGGTAACGGTACATGGCGAAAAGATTCTGTTTGCACAGTTATTTAGGGAAAGTATAGAGGTACGAACTTTATGGAGATCGTTTTTCGAAAAAAAAATTAGGTGAGCGGCAAAAAAAATTTCCCCCACGACAAGCATTTTTCGACGCTCTTCTATCATTTTTTGCATGATTTCAAATTTTTTTCGAATTTTTTTTGATCGATCGAAAAAATAACAAAACAGTGCGATAGAGCCATTCATTACCTACAAAAAAGGTAAATATAGTTTTTTTCCTGAAACGCTGGAAAAACTGTTAAAATCTGGAAAAACTTCGACAAGTCATTTCGACTGTTTCTCGCGTCGGCCATTTTATCTTCCTGTATTTTCTCAATCGTGATCTTCTTTTCAAATTTTTTTTCTTTAACATATAATTTGAAGTCTTATCTTCATTTTGTCTCGCATATATGGGCACTTTTAATGAAAAATAAAAAAATTCCTCGCTGGTCGAAAATTAGCTTACACTTTTTTAAAATTATTAAATCGGTGGAATTTATTTTTTATTTTTTTTCACATTCAATTATGATTGATTCTGAAAATTAGAAGAGCAATCGCAACGACAACTAAGTTTTTTCTAAGTAGGTAGAGTTTTCTCAAAAGAAACTGCGGATTATTTTTTCATTATATTCATTATAAGAAGAAATAGGAAGAAAATATTTATTATTGAATCGCATAAAAATACACTATTTCTGCGATTGATGCGCAAGAAGGTTTTTTTACATAATGAACAGATTCTACAAAATTAGCGTTGAGAACATAAATTTTTTTTTTGCCATTTAAATATTCTTTCATTTATTTTCCTTTTCTTTATTGACAATATTTCGTTGTCTTTATAGAACTACGTCATCAATCTTAAGTTTTCTTTTTGAATTTTTGAAACTGAATTTTTCCTTCTTACAAAGATAGGATGGGGTTATAAGGTTGCATATATTTAAATCTGTAAGTCGTATTTTTATTGAGGCATCTCCAAGAAGTCATAACTAAAGCTCATTTTTAGTTGCTATATTCTAATGGAATCGTGCGAAGTAGGTAGATATTTGTTCAGTATAATCTTGATCAAACACGGAGGGAGAAAAATTAATGGATAAACATGTCCCAGCATCGGAAGCTTTAACTGCTAGCATAATAATGTTCTGCACTTCTGCAAGCTTAACGGACTAATCCTCCTTGGTCGTAAACTATAGTAACTATTGTCGGAATTAGAGTTCCAAGTTCTTGGAACACTGACCGAAAAACTACCATCCCTTTGCCGGAAGATGTAAATACGTTTGATGGTAGAGAGAATTATTCTCCCAAACGTGAGAATGTTTCCCAGATGAGTTGATTCCCGCAAGTAATCATTTAAAATGTAAATTCTAGAGAGTTCTATAGAAATACAATATTAATTTGGTCGGCGCGAGCTACAACAAGAGTATAGTTCTGTGTGCGAAAGCTAAATTGCAAAGTTTATAAATCGTTCTGGAAGCTATAAACGTGAACGTAATGGTTAAATGTCTGTTTTGTTTAGCATGCAGGATAAATAATTCAATCTCACTTACGAAGAATATATGACACCGTCCGTTGTTGACACCAAAAAGCTGACCACCACTCATGACGGAAATATTCAAATGAACTCAGTGTAGTGCCGGATAGAATATACATATCTCATTCGTAACAGCCATTTTGACTGACAATTCGCTTTAATCATTGTTTAATGTTTCATTCGCGGGGGCGATATTTTTTATCAGTCAAAACCAGAAGCGGTACGTATTTATCATTTGTTACTGGGACAGCTACGAGTAACGAGTTCGACATTCCATCTCGCAAGTACCTACCTCTACATATACGTAAATAAATTATTGCAGCGTTTTCGTCTGTATTTATGTTTAGGAGGATTCGTTGCTCAAATTAACTTGAAGTTCAGTAGGTATTTCATCGTTTGTCGAATATACATATAAGCATTTAAATTACATGTTGGTATACTACTTATACCTATGTATGTAAGTACATACTTTGATTATACGAGCGAAATGTAAAATAGCTTAGCTTGTATTTATACTCGACACTAATTAGAAAATGATGGTATGAACGTAAGTGGAGCACGATTTCAAAAGTAAGGACAATATTTTACGGTAACGAGTCTTGATATGCTAATAGTTGATTGAGAAAAATATAATCCTAATAAGAACCTAAGCGAAAAGAAACCAGAACTGGGTCAGCCTACAGGGTGGTTAATTAACGGATACCTACGCGGTCGGTTAAATAATAGAAAAGTTAAAAAATTTTATATTTACTAAGTTCTGAAACTAAATGTAGGAAAATTTCACGCGTATACTGAAAAAACAACAAAAAATCGAGATATCGTATTTTACCCAGGGTGGTGTTCTATCACTCATTCTATGGGATGTCATGGTAGACGATCTGTTGCAGAAATAATTAACCTGTGAGGGTTTAGCTACAATCCTATATCCGGATGATCTTGTCAGATTGTTAACTATGGGAATGCATTGTTTGAACTCATTTAAACAGATTTGGTGACTATCACAAAACGTTACAAACGCCAAGCAACAGAGCTCTAAAATCACCAAATTCTGACAAAAATAGTAACGGAGTACCGCCGGTGCCATCACACGCTGAATAGCCGTCAGATCCTAACTTTGCGGTTTTTTACTCTAGTTAACCATTTTCTTTCATTTTTATTAACCAGTTATGAACCATAATGAAGTTGGTACATACTTATACCAAAAAAATTAGAATGTTCAAATTGTAACAGCCAGTAAAAATGTAGTGCTTCCAGTCCAATAGACTTGAAAATATTATTTCAAAAATTGAAACTCCCAAAGTCAAAACAAACTCTTCTATGCTTGGCTATTATACACTTTGTTTCATACGAAAAGTAACACAGAGAAAACGCTACAGTGAATATTAACAAGAATCCAAGCCACTCTGGTTCAAAAGCTGATAGATAGATAGATTTATTAGCTACGTTTTGTGAGGAACAATAATTGTAGTACGTCAAGACATATTAAAATAAGCACACAATATGAAAAATTTAAATACAAGAATCAAAATACACAAAACAAACGCCTATCAAAAACAATCACAAAGAGTCATGGCGGGTCTCACAAGCATGTAAAAACTCCTGCACCGTATAAAAACACTGACAGAGCAGATATGACCTCACTGCAGTCTTAAATCTAACAGAACTCAGGTCGGTGAGACTCCTTGGCAGAGCATTGTAAAGATGTAAGTCCAAAGTATTTCTGGACGACTTTGTCAAACGATAGCGAGGAACACGCAGAAGGTCACGACCTCTAGTACTACTCGTATAATCATGAAAATCACTATGAGTGTTCATCACATTTTTATTCTCGTGTATCTCAAGTAACTGATAATATATGTAAAGAGAAGGAAGAGACATGATTCTCAAATCTATGAAAAGAAGTCTACAATGAGCAGAATATGCCGAGCCCGTCAACACCCTGACAACCCTTTTCTGTATCTTGAAGATACGAGAGGCGGAGCTTGAATTCCCCCACAGAACAACACCGTAGCAAATAAAAGAGTGGAATAGCGAGAAATATACCGTAAGGAGTGCAGAAGGATTCAGATGTATTTTAAGTCTCCTGATAACGAAGGTCACATAAGATAACTTCCTCTCCAGTGAGGTCACATGAGGAGACCAGTTCAGAGACTCATCCAGAGTTATGCCGAGAGTAGTCGCGGATTTCCCACCATGTAGGGACGTCCGACCAGAAAACACAAGTCTCTTAGTCTTATCTCTATTGAACCTCAGCAGATTACTAGAGAACCATTCCTCAGCCCGGCGCTCAACGTCATCCAATGCCCTCACAAGCAATGACACATCAACCCCACCACAAACCAATGATGTATCATCAGCATACAATACGCATTTATTCGGTCTCAAGTGATAACATAAATCATTTATATATATGATAAACAGTAAGGGACCAAGGACGGATCCCTGGGGTACCCCACTTTTAACTATTTTCATGCTTGATCTAGATGCATAATTTAAAGAAACACACTGCTTTCTATGAGACAAATAGGAACCAATAAGGAATTCCCCTGACTCCATAACGATACAGTTTTTCAAGCAGCAAGTCATGGGACACACAGTCGAAGGCCTTACTAAGGTCACACAAAGTTAGACCCACGCATTCGGCTCTCTCCAAACCCTGAACTATATGATTCACCGCCCCAGAAACTGCCTTAACAGTTGAATGTCCCGCTCTAAAGCCATACTGACTGCTGCACAACAAGTTGTTCGCCTCAAAATAATGAGTCAACTTACCTTTGAGAACACACTCAAACAATCTGCCGAACAGCGGCGTTACCGATATTGGACGATAATCGCTCGGTGAGTTAATGTCACCCTTTTTGAAAATTGGAACCACTCTAGCCAACTTGAAATCATCCGGGAAAACGCCACTTTCTATGCATAAATTAAAAAGGCACGTCAACGGTTTGACAATTCTGTCAGCAAATTCTTTTACCTGTAAGCTGCTGATGCCGAACAAGTCAGCGCTACCTGAACTCTTTAGCGCAACAATTGAATCCAGAACCTCAGACTCACAAACAGGAGTCATAAAAAAAGTAGTAGATGACATTGGAATTTCTGCCATCATGTCTTGCTGCGTTCGAGGATCAACAGTAAGGGACTGAGTAATTGCACTGGGGACCGAGATAAAAAATTCGTTAAATTCAGAAGCCGTAATGTTCGACTCAATTGATTGGGTCTTGCGATAATTTCGTTCGAAGTTCACGATTTTCCAAATATCGCGTGACTTATTGTCTGATCTATTCAAATAAATTTCGTAGCTCTTTTTCTTCTGCAACAAAATTCGGTTTTTGTAATCCTTGTTTGATAGTTTCCAAAGGAACTGTATTTTCGAAAAAAATGTCATTTATTGTCAAAGTATTGTTGAAATATTTATTACACGTAGGTATTCCCTATATTACTTTTCTATGGTGTATAATAAGTACTGCCTGCTAAAATTTAGCTTTTAACATCTTGTATGAAGCTCAGAAATACTGATAATTTATACGAACTGACATGCGCTGTTATAAAATAATTCCAATGCATTTTGAATGGATATATTACATCATAAAAATTTAATGCAAAATTATGGTCCCTATTCAGTTCTATTCAAGATAAATCAAGTGAAGAAGGAATGGAATATAATATAATATCAGCGTTTCCTCAATGACAATTTCCCATTTCCGCCCAGGTAGCTATGATGAGCGAGCATCGGCTATAGGTCTTATTATGCATATGAATCCTCGACTATCGACATGACCGTGCTCTGCTTATGAGGCTCATTGTTGTCGAATATCGAGTTCATCCGAGTATGAGGGCGCATAAGGGCTTCCCTCGTGTGGTGCCGGACACCTAATGGAGTGGAGAATTGGGCTGTCGTCCTCTGGCCCGCAACCCCTGGCAATTTACAACAACCCGGCCTCCTGTGATAGCGACAGCTGTGTCTACACACCGAATGGATCTCGGAGTGAATTTAACATTTGATGAAAAATCATTGAGGTTTTAGATTGTTTTTTTTATGTTGTAACATACTTTCTTCGTGAGAGCTTGCTGAATTTTTATTGTAAATTTTGGTGTATTAGATCGGATGTATGAAACCATATGGTAACGATGTCTTTATTAAAAAGTAACATAAAATTGTATCAAAATATCATGTGTGTGGTTCTCTGTCGTGCATTTATCTAAACGTTCATGAGCTTTCAATGCTTTTTTACTGGGCTTGTAACATCCTGGGATTCCCCGTTATGACACATGCATTTAATTTCGCTATCGGTGCATGAAAACGGAATTATTTTGAAACTACACTAGCACAACGCAAGCTTCCTCGAACTGGACGAGAATTTATAGGAAACCACTAAACATTGAAAGAAGTTTTGATAAATGGGACCGCTCACTCAGGTTAATAATAAATAGTTGAGGTTGGAATTTAAAAACGTTTATTATGCAAGCAGACGTATGAAAAAGTGCATCCTTATAACTTCCGAACTTGTCGAAATGTGACTGACGTAATCTTACTCAAAGGATGCATTAACTTAATTAAAAACTGCAGACATCAACTTTATAACTAAACAAATTACAAGTGGTCAGAAGATACTCTCTTTCAAGTTTATAACATAAATTATTAAATAAATAATGTTGAAGAAAGTTTTGCCACGAATCAGGTTAAGTGAATAAATGAATCGACTGAAGTCAACTCGGGTTATTTATTATGTTCCTGAGATATAATTAATTAATTTATCTCGTCCTTTTATCACCCATTAGACAGTTAGTGCTTCGTGTAATCATATTAGTATGACGGAACATACACCCTTTATAATTAATCGTATCTTCATGGCCCCTCTAATGATACCTGGTTTGGTTCTTTGTTTTAATATAATTGTAAAAACCAATATTAGGTATATTCATGGAAGCGACAATTATTATAATAATTGTCAATTAACGATGAGGAGCTATTTTTATTATTTAAAAATATTTTTTTAATTATAAACTATCAGGGGTGGATGGGCCCAGGGGGAAAAAGGGAATTTTCCCCCTGGGCCGGTTAGATTTGTAAATTTTGGGCCGGTAGAATAAAAGCAAAAAAATATTTGGGCCTGTGTAGTTAAAACGATATAGTTTTAGCCGAATTAATATTTACACAACAGAAAAATCGTAATTGTAAATAAATTATTGTTAAAATAATATCAACACTACTCCACTTTATACCGCTTTCTTGAAAATAACACAAAGTAAATTCCTGCATGGCAATGGAATATTTTAAAATTAAAAGATGCACTGTGTAGTGGGCCGTATAGGGGTATAGCGTCAGAGAGCGGATGTAATAAACTAATAAATAACTAAAAAGCCGTTGTTGATATCTACAAGCGGCAAGAACAATAACAGACAGGTCCCGTATTCCGGTGGTGGCGGTAGGAATGGGAGTGGTAGTGGTAGAATTCCTCGGGTAGGAACTGGGAACCGTGATTTTTTTTTAAGTCATGGTCATTATTATTGTTTTCCAGCACTTATTATTACTGAAAGAGTTTCGTTGAACAATTGATCAGTTTCGTCTTGATATATTTTCTTTCGTGGCGTGTGTGGGGTGTTTTGTAGTGTTTTCTTTTCTTCAAATCTCCATAATAGTGTACCTATACTCCAAATTTATCGAACAGTTTTCAATAAAAATGACGGTATACCAAAATGACAATAAACTTTCAAAATGAGTTCCTTGAATTTAAAACGTAAAGGAGGTGCAGAAAAACAAAGAGAAAAAAAAACAAAGGTTGACAGAGCAAGGAACAAAATGTGTCAAGTTGGAAAGTTTTCTTAAGAAAAAAGATTCTATTTCCGATGCAGGGACAGGGACTAAGACTAAAGAAAATAGCGTTGACGACGACAAAAACAGCTCGGTAAAGCTCAAAACAGCTCAATAAGAGATAATGTAAGTAAGCATTGCATGACATAATAAAAGGTCCCAAATTTAAGCATGTCACCTTTCAAAAAAAAAAAATTAATCGAGAACGGGGATCTTCGAGCTCACTAATAGTATTTTCCAGCTGTATCTAGCTTTCAGCTTTTTCCGGAAAATCGGAAATTTATTTTTTTGGAATGCTCACATTACACCAGACTTTTTTGAATTCAATCTGTAGAGAAACCCAAACAGCACAGGAATTTCGAGCTATTTTCGAGTTCGAAATTCGAGTCAAATCCTAGCACGAAAAAGCGTTTTTTTCGATTTTCCGGAAAGCGAACACAGATAGACACGGCCCGAAAATCCCATTGAAGAGCTCGAAAATAGCTCGAAATTCCTGTGCTGTTTGGGTTTCTCTACAGATTGAATTCAAAAAAGTCTGGTGTAATGTGAGCATTCCAAAAAATAAATTTCCGATTTTCTGGAAAACGCTGAAAACTAGAGACAGCTCGAATATACACCGTATTTTATATTAAGTCGGCACTATTGCTAACTTCGCTATTATTTAACCTAGAAAGTCGGTTAAATTAGCAAACTAGTAGTATTTTTTCTCGTGAATAAAATAGCGAAAGCAGAAAAACAATTGAACATCGCGTTTTCGAGATATTTAAAAAAAATGTAATTTTTTTAATGGAACACCCTGTATATTTTTAGATGGATCGATTGCAAATTTTTTTTTTAAAGGGAAAAGTCTTTTTACACTATGATCCTAAAATAATAAATTCATTAATTATTCATTATTTTATTACTCCCAAAGTAGGCTGCGACAATTATTGTAATTTAGTGTATATACGTAATGTAAGGTAAAAAAATTATGTCGTCCTCAATAGTGTATTTTTCAATAAAAAAATACACTAAAAATAAAAGTTGTTACCTTGAAAAGGATTTAATTTTACATAAACAAATAACAGAACTTGTTTGTGTGTAAAATTTTATTATTTTAGGATCATAGTGCATAGAGACTTTTTCCTTTGAAAAAAAATTTGCAACCGATCCATCTAAAAATATACAGGGTGTTCCATAAAAAATATCATTTTTTTTTAAATATATCGAAAACGCGATGTTCAATTGTTTTCCTGTTTTCATCGTTTTATTCAGGAAAAAAATTGTATAACCCTGTATATACAACATCGCTGGTCGCTGTCCAGTGTCCGCTCCCACCCTACTGGAAATAACCATGCAGGGTTGCGAGTTGGGGCTGGACGGGCCCAGTAGAGTAGCAAGTAAGCTACGGACTCACTCAAGTCAGTCCTCTCAGGAGAGTAAGTTCCTACTCCCTGTGAGAAATTAAATCTATAACTTAATACTTAATAAAACATCATAAAACTCATACCTTTACTTTTACATATATACCTAAATTTATTTAATCTCACATTGACCATAACCAAGTGTTAATATTGCATTACACAAACTATTCATACTAAATAGCTAGATTTACAACCTAGCTCTATACCAGATGTCAGATCAAATGCGATTGACATTAATAAGAAAATAAGCGGTGTTTAACCAGGTTCTAGGTGTAACACCCGTTGTTGGTTCTACAACCAGCGTATACATTTTGGTCCTTCGAGCCGGATATCAATAAAACAAGTGTAATTAAATTACGTGTGATCATCAGTTTAGTGATCAACATAGAATCAAGTGTAATCAGCAGCTGATCGGCGATCATCGACTTCAGAAGGTGGAGAACAACTTTCAAGATCCAGATCACGGAGCCACTGCCCATCCACTGAATCATCATACAGGAGGAAATTAAGGTCAGACACATCCATTCTTTACCATCCAATTATCCCAATCTTTATTGTCAATCTCTGTGTATTTTTCTTTATTGTTACGTATATGTTAGGTGCCACATATCTTTCTAAGTCGAACGTACATTTCCTCAAAATACTCTAATTGAAACTGCTTAGTTTAATTTTCTTATCATATTATGGCTGAAGAACAAGTTGCATTGCTTCAGCGATTGAAGAAACAACGCAGCCCGTTAAAGGCAAACATTACTCGATTTAATACATACGTAGAAGGTATAGATAAAGAAAATGAATCATTATCACAAAGAGAACGGGTAAAATTGGGGCTTAAAATCAGCGAGGCTAAAATTGGTTTTCAAAAATTAAATACAGTTCAAGAACAAATAGAGGAAATTACTTCAGGTGAATCCGTAGGTGTTGAATTGTCTTACCGCGCCGAGTATGAGTTTACATATTACGAAGCTATGACAACTGCAGAAATTCTATTGCAGCCACCACCTGCATCTAGTACTAATAAAACTAATAATACTAATGTTGATATCCAAAATACTAGTACTAGTGTGCCTTCACATAACTTATCAGTTAGATTACCAATTATTACACTTCCGATGTTCAATGGGAACCAGGAAAATTGGTGCGTATTTCATGATACCTTTACCTCATTAATTCACAATAATGAATCTCTTGATAATCTACAAAAATTCCATTATTTGAAAAGTAGTTTAAGTAATGATGCGGCTAGAATCATTGAAACTTTAAATACAACCGCGACAAACTATACAATCGCTTGGGATGCTTTAATCAAGCGATATGAAAACAAATCTCTTATAATTAAACAACATATAAATAATATTTTTGATATTCCTTCTATTACAAGGGCTACGGCAACAAATCTAAGATCTATTATCGATTGTGTGTCCATACAACTCAAGGTTTTGAAATCTTATAAATTACCTACTGAACACTGGGATGCGATTATAATCCAACTTATATTAAATAAATTGGATTTTCTCACAAAAAAGGAATGGGAACAATTAAATAAAGAAGATATTCCAACGTTTGAAGAATTTACAGATTTTCTAAACGATAAGTGCAGGGTATTAGAGTCATTGGAATGTGGAAATACATCTGGCGTTACACAAAGAACGACAGGAAATAACATTAACAAAAGGCCAGTTCCGCAAACAAGTTCGAGAATATTGACTCATACAGCAAACTATTCAAATCCCATTTGTATTATCTGCAAAAATGCACATTTTATTATACAGTGTCCCAAATTCCTTGAACTTTCAATTATGAATAGAATAGCCCGAGCATCTGAGCTTCGTCTATGTAAAAATTGTTTGAGGGACAATCATAAAACCATTAAATGCCTTTCAAGGAAATCTTGTCAGATCTGCCGACAACGGCACCATACTTTACTGCATTTGCAAGATAACATTGTTCCTCAAGATCAAGAACCGACCACGAGCAGCCAGTCTTCAAATTTAGTAACGAATAATGGTAACGTTACCGGTAACCAGGTAGAACATCTTGAAACCATTTTACCTACAGCTATTGTTCACGTTAGGGATAAGTTTGGTAATTTCCAAGAAGGTAGGGCGTTACTAGATAGCGGATCAATGGTTAGCTTCCTTTCTAAGGACTTCCTAGAGAAACTTTCACTACCTGTAACGCAAATAAACACGTCAGTTACTGGCATCAATAAAAATATCAGCAAGGTTACTGAAAGCGTTCAAATTACTGTTACCTCTATATGTAATAAATTCCAGATTAACTTGAATTGTATCATTTTGGACAAAATAACATCTGAATTACCATTAGTTACATTTAAAAAATCTCAATTAAAATTGCCAGAAAATATCACGTTAGCTGATCCTAATTTCTATAAAAAATCTCCAATAGATTTGTTAATTGGTGCAGATGCATTTTGGGATCTTTTATGCATCGGTCAAATTAAGTTAGGAAGGGGAAATCCTACTCTTCAGAAGACAGTTCTTGGCTGGATTATCAGCGGTCCTTTTATAAACAAATCAAGACAAAACAAAAACAATACTACATATAGTACTAATACAGTGACTCTTGACTCCCCTATTAACAGCCAATTAAAAAAATTCTGGGAGATTGAGGAAGTTGATAGCATTATAGATAAACGCACGGAAGACGAAGCAGCATGCGAAAATCATTTTCTCGAAACAATTAGCAATACTGAATCGGGACGTTTTATCGTAAATTTGCCATTTAAAATAAGTCCGCCAAACTTAGGCGAATCACGTAACATGGCTTTAAAAAGATTTTTCTCCTTGGAACGCAAGCTGTTGAATAATTCCGATTTGCGTAAAAACTATGTAAAATTCATTGACGAATACAGTGCTTTAGGTCATATGAAAAGGGTTACAACTGAAACTGAAAATAATGAAAATAATTGTTATTATCTACCCCATCACGCTGTGTTCAGGCAACAAAGGCCAGAACAGATTCGAGTAGTTTTTGATGGTTCGGCTAAATCAACTAATGATACTAGTATTAATGATCATCTATTAGTAGGTCCCACAATACAGTCGGACCTATTTTCCTTATTACTGCGGTTTCGCACTCATAAATTTGCCATAACTGCTGACATAGTTAAAATGTATAGACAAATTTCAATTGATAATAATCAAACAAAATACCAACGTATTCTATGGAGAAATAATCCCAACGAACCAATTTCGGTTTATGAATTAAAAACTGTTACGTATGGAATGTCATCATCTCCATACCTTGCAATCAGATGCCTTCATCAAATTGCGTATAATTACCAAGAAACATGTCCTGCTGCCTCTAATGTTATACTTAAAGATTTCTATGTAGACGACTTATTAACGGGCGTATCGTCAATAGAGGAGGGCATCAAATTACGCGATGAGTTAATTTCAATGTTCAAGTCCCACGGATTTGAACTGAGTAAATGGCATTCTAATAACACGACAATAATGCCAAATCAGACACATAATCAAAACATTCCTTTATTTGAGGAAAATGAAACTAAAACATTGGGTATAGGTTGGAACACGGCAACTGATAATTTTATATACAAATTTGAACCTATTCAACAACCAAATAAGGTGACGAAACGAATCATATTATCTTATATATCTCAATTATTTGACCCACTTGGACTGCTTAGCCCCATTATTATAAAGGGAAAAATAATTCTTCAAATATTATGGTCAAACAAACTTGAATGGGATGAGGCAGTTCCGGCTACTATTCACACTAATTGGACACAATTCATACAAGGCATGGGCACGATTTCCAATATCCAAATTCCAAGAAAGATTATACCTGACAGTCAGGCCGATTCTTATGAATTACATGGGTTTTCAGATTCATCACAGGCCGCGTTCGGATGTTGTATTTACCTAAGAACATGTACTTCAAATGGGGAGGTTCATTGCTCTTTAATCTGTGCAAAATCAAAAATTGCCCCAATAAAAACCGTGTCGATACCGAGATTAGAATTGTGTGCAGCGCTACTGTTGTCAAATTTAATGCAAAGGGTAATTGATTCAATTAACATTAAGTGGCATTTTATCCCTCCGTATTCTCCTAACTTCGGGGGAATCTGGGAGGCAGGGGTGCGGTCAGTAAAAAATCATTTAAAACGAGTAATGGGCAACACAATCGTAACATATGAGGAAATGTATTCAGTGATTGTACAAATAGAGGGTATTCTAAATTCCCGTCCCTTATCTCCTATCAGTCCTGACCCAGAAGACCTCAATCCATTAACCCCTGGCCATTTTTTAATTGGCGAATGTCTATTAGACCCGATTGAACCAGACATTCGTCATCTACAAATAAATCGTTTATCACGATGGCAGTTACTGGAGCAAATCAAACAGCACTTCTGGAATAGGTGGTCCAGAGAATATCTCCACACGCTTCAACAAAAAAGTAAATGGAAGACAGATACCAGCAACATAAAGGTGGGCTCCATGGTACTCATTAAGTGCGACAATTTACCTCCACTTCGATGGATGATGGGCCGTGTTGTCACACTTCATCCAGATACATCCGGTATAGTGCGTGTCGTAACAGTTAAAACTAAAAACGGTGAAATCAAGCGATGTGTTTCTAAATTATGTGAACTACCAATAATTGAAAGTGATTAATTCCCATCTCTATGTTAATCTTTATCGTTTAGTCTTTTCTTTTAATTTTGTATTTTTTTCTTCATTATGTATTATGTATATGTGTTAGGTATATGGGTAATTTAGTAATGATAATTTAGGAAATGTAAATAATAAGTGCTAGAAATAATTTCAATGTAAACATTTAAAGACTACGGGGAAATTTTACCTAGAGAAAAATCCATCATTATAGATTAATATGTAAGTACTTAATTAATGAATCTACATCCATTATCTGTAAAAATGGAATAATAATTTCTTTATACTTTGAGCTAATAATAATAATTGTGAAGCTGCATTCGATTGAAATATGTTAGATATTTCAATGGGGGGCGGCTTATGTATAACCCTGTATATACAACATCGCTGGTCGCTGTCCAGTGTCCGCTCCCACCCTACTGGAAATAACCATGCAGGGTTGCGAGTTGGGGCTGGACGGGCCCAGTAGAGTAGCAAGTAAGCTACGGACTCACTCAAGTCAGTCCTCTCAGGAGAGTAAGTTCCTACTCCCTGTGAGAAATTAAATCTATAACTTAATACTTAATAAAACATCATAAAACTCATACCTTTACTTTTACATATATACCTAAATTTATTTAATCTCACATTGACCATAACCAAGTGTTAATATTGCATTACACAAACTATTCATACTAAATAGCTAGATTTACAACCTAGCTCTATACCAGATGTCAGATCAAATGCGATTGACATTAATAAGAAAATAAGCGGTGTTTAACCAGGTTCTAGGTGTAACACCCGTTGTTGGTTCTACAACCAGCGTATACAAAATACTACTAGTTTGTTAATTTAACCGACTTTCTAGCTCAAATAATACCGAAGTTAGCAATAGTGCCGACTTAATTTAAAACACAGACAAGTTCTGTTATTTGTTTATTTAAAATTAAATCCTTTTCAATATAACAACTCCTTTTTTGTGTATTTTTTTATTGAAAAATACACTATTGAGGACGATATATTTTTTTACCTTACATTACGTAGTTAGGTACACTAAATTACATTAATTGTCGCAGCCTACTTTGGAAGTAATGAAATAATGAATAATTAATGAATTTATTATTTTAGGATCATAGTGCATAAAGACTTTTTCCTTTAAAAAAAAATTTGCAACCGATCCATCCAAAAATATATAGGGTGTTCCATTAAAAAAGTTACATTTTTTTAAATATCTCTAAATCGCGATGTTCAATTGTTTTTTTGTCTTCGCCATTTTATTCAGGAGAAAAAATACTACTAGTTTGCTAATTTAACCGACTTTCTAGGTTAAATAATAACGAAGTTAGCAATAGTGCCGACTTAATATAAAACACGGTGTATACTATTAATGAGCTTTAAAATAGCTCGAAAATCCCCTGTAATCGGTTAATTTTTTTTAAGGTGTCATGTCAATTTGGGACCTACATAATATGTAATGCGTTTTCGTATGTACTCCCACTAATCTCCAATACCATTTATCTTAATTCCGACTAAATTTTTACTACTTCCGACTAATATTTTAGGAATCGCTGCAAGAACTTATTTTTATTTTTTAGAGACTATTATTGATGAACGACACTACTTGGATATCAACAAAATTTTTGCTATTAGGTAGTCATAAAGATTTTTGCCGGCCAGCCACATATTCTTTGGGCCGCTTCCTCTAATTTCCCGGGCCGGTTTAGGTCACTCCATCCACCCCTGTAAAGTATACTGGTATCGAAACTTCGAGCTATAAAAAGAAGACAACAAGAGAAAAAGTTAGAGGGCTCTTAAGATTATTCAAGTAAGATCAATATTATTTTATTGGTTCTTATTATCTTCGTGTACACTTCTCCGCTAGGTAAGGAAAAGGACTAAGGATAATTATGTCAGGTCAGGTTTGTGTCCTCCTTTTCTCTTGGTCAAGCTGCTACCATTTCTTGAATTACGTTGGAAAGAAGCCTCGATACAAGTGGGTACTCGAGATTCAACAAGATTTTCAAGTCAAGCAGTTACGGATGGATGCAAAAATGCAATCTTATAAAAATTTGAACTCCATGGGTACCCAGTTTTGTCTCTTGTCCAAAGCAGCAATCAAGTCAAACATAATTTAGTTGAAGGAATCCCTAAACTATTTAAAATTTTATAAATCGCTATTTTCAATATACTTACAGCAACAACTTTATCTTTTTCTCGCAAAGTTACTTCCACTATTTCTCTTGAATATTCAAAATATTCTTTACAACCTCAATCATTTCTAGATACTATTTTTTGTGTAAAGAATGATGATATACCTAATAAATAAAATATGAGCACCTAATACGTAAACCAGCAAAATCAGTACAACGTTTCGTTCTTCATTTATTCAGCCCTATTTTAGTTGATTGCATATACCTACAAAAGTTATTTAGACTGTTGAATGCGAGAAGGGATATGTAGGACATGTCACACGCCCTTACATTTATTCCATTTTATATCATTACTTTAGGTAATTAATCAAATGCAGTATGAAAACATTCACTTAAAGGAGAGTGTAATAAATGGAAGCTTCCATTTCGTAAAATTTTATATTTTCATTTCGCTTCATTTATTTATATTCATGAATTATTATTGCCTTACTATTCCTTATTGCAATTACAGAACTTGAAAAGTTATTCATCATTTCATGACGTTCAGGTATATTCTCAAACTAACGATAAAACTCCTTATTACCTACCTACCGTTAATTTCCTGTTTGGTTATAGACAATTTTATTGGTGATTACTGATTACGTTCAGTTATAGGTATGGATAATAGATTTACATATATTAAAAATCGTCTCATCTAGTATTACCAACTTTTTGGGAATTTCTAGCAGTTCTGATGATGAATGTTTTATGATTGTAATTAAATTAATTGACTTTGTCTAAGACTATTGAATAAAACGTTCATTATCCTGCTAAGTTCAGTTAATAATTACGTACGTTCCTCATGCCGTAATATAACAGACGCAATTTCACGCATAGATGTCAACCACAGTTCAATCTGTGAACTAATAAACGAAAAATCACGAGTGTGAGCCAATTACAACTGAACAGGGATACTCGAACCCGTTCAATGCACTGACACAACACATACCTATACGATGATAATGGCACGAACACTAACACCCTCGCTAACACCTCAGAACAGCTAGCAAACGAAACAAAACGATCTTGTTTTAACTTTGGTTTAGGTACACTGCCCTGTCAATCAATTTTATCAACTGCGCACGCATCAGCCTCACAGCGCTACACTGGCCCGAAACGCCTAAAATCACCCTTTGTTTAGGATTTTTATGGTAGTAATTAATACATTTTGGCCACGAAACCCGTTATCTATCGCCGGCGGCATGTAACTATCCCTCCATAAGATATAAATATCCAAAGTAATACGTATTTTTTGACTTTATGAAACCCTTGACCAATTCCAATTAGTGACTAGAAAATTTAAGCAAAACTGACTCGTGTGTGTTTTCTCAGCCTGTTATCTTGCTACCATGATTCGTGAGTCAGTGATGGGTATACTGAACTGAGAGGACACCAGCCTAGTGAGCAGTGACCAAGGTTAAGTTTCTGAACCTTAGAGGGCGTTAGGGAGGCATCAATAAATGAAAATTACTTATACGGGTGATTCAGGTTTTACCTACTTGACTCTAGGGAACGATAGAGAATCGAAAAATAATATGAGTTTGCTTCATGAACTATATTCGTGAAACGCTTCGTTAAGAAAATACAGGCTGTTAAAGTTTTAAGAAAAAATTCGTATTTTTGAAAAATAAAAAAATTGGCTGATTGAAATAATTTGAAATTTTAAACAGTAGTTGTGCTAATTGAAGTATGTACATGATGTGATACTTCCGATGAAAAATTCTTCACTCCAGTGGCAGAGATCTGGGTGTGTTGTTACCTTTTTTATCAAATAATTTCTACGCCACTGACTTTAATGCAAATTGGTTATTTATGGTAGATACCTTGTTTTGTTTAGAGGAGAAAAGTCATCTTTCGTTTTTGTTGCAGAAGCACTGTTTTCAAGATATTCCACAATGTTGGCACTCCTGCAAGCTTTCTGTAATGCAATATACGGTTCAATAACGATCACAAAAATGATTAACTTCTAGAAAAACTCAATAGCATTGATTTTTATGATAATTTACCTCGTACATTATGAAGTATCTCGGAAACGAAGTGCGTCCTAGGACAAAAACGTATTCTTGCTTCTCTAAACAACATGAGGTATCTAACAAAAATTACAAATTTGCATTAAAGTCAGTGGCGTGCAAATTATTTATTAAAAAATGTAAGAACTAGCCCAGATCTCCGCCACTGGATTGAAGAATTTTTCATCGGAAATATCAAATCATATACTTCAATTAGCACAACTACTGTTCAAAATTTCAAATTATTTCAATCAGCAAATTTTTTTAAATTGCAAAAATACGAATTTTTTCTTAAAACTTTAACACCCTGTATTTTCTTAACGAAGCATTTCACGAATATAGTTCATGAAGCAAACTCATATTATTTTTCGATTTTCTATCGTTCCCTAGAGTTAAGTATTAGGTAAAACCTGAATCACCCTGTATAATGAGAATCAGTATACAAGGTAATCGCGATAAGTATAGGGAAATATAAAGCTGAGTTTGGCATGTATAAATTATAATTCGACTATAACTAGAATTAGATGAAATGATACCGTTGAAATTATGTAATAAAATGATTACACGTTAACAACTTCAAAGGATCCAGATCCCATATTCCTGGAGAAGTCTGAAGTAGACATCTAATCTCAAGTAGATAAATAATTAAGCCTGAAGTACAGAAGTAGTCTGAAGTTTCAGACCAAAACATCCACGAAGAAAACATTAATTGAAAGCAAGACTTAGTTTCACTTATTTATTCCCTAATTTGAATCTTACTTAAAAAGATAAAATTATAGGAAGCTTAACAAAAGAGATATAAATTGCTATGCGAAAAGTACGCACCACATGGGAGTTTTTTTATTAGTAAAATAAAAAAATTCAGAAAGCTTGTGCATGCTCTAAAACTTATTTGATACATACTTGTTTAAAATTACGATACAGTGTAGGACAAAAAATATAGAAGTTTTATAGGAGTAAAGTACCATTATTTGTGCAGATATCAAAAAAATATATTATTGAAAATTTAACATAAATATAAATAAATAAATATAAATACACAAAATAAATATATAAATAAATTACAAAAATAAAAATAACAAACAATAAAAACTAATCTAAAACTGAAAAAATAAATTCTAAACCACTTTTACCCATAACTTTTTTAATATCCTCACAAACAAGGTTACTTTTTTAAGATACCTAAATTTTAAGATACAAGATACCTTTTTAGATTTTTGGTCCTACCCTGTATAACTTGAAATAAGTTTGTGTCAAATAAATTTTAGAGCATGCACGAACTTTCTGGGCAATTGTTTTTTTAATATTACTAATTAAAAAAATACCATTTGGTGCGTACTTTTCGGATGACACTGTATTAGTGGTTATTTAGTCTCTTAAATTGCCGTCCAGTTTTTTTGGTCCATTTATTACCAATTCAGGGTAAAATTAATGAAGACGTAAAGCATTGTCACGTTTCCAGAGGCGCAAGGAAGGACTCTTGTCCAATTCGCTGGGGAATTTATTTTTACGCAAACCCTTATTCACGATTCTGTTGCCTGCCTCATTTATGTACATCCACTTGATTATTTTTCAAGGAGCGTGCTTCTGAAAAATTGCACCATAAGAATATTAAAGAATTAATAATAATTTCACCCCAATTAGGATGAATGGAATAATGTCCGAAACAGATTCTCGAAATTTTGCTTTAATTTACAATTCTCCTTGTATAGTAAAGCTACTGAAAAAATCTTATTTTTCGATTCATAAATTAAATTTATAAATTTCTCATGTCAAATACACGGTAAAGTATGATTGAGATTTTTCGTTTTATTTTATTTTAAGTGGACGTTTTTAGGCTCATCAATTCTTAAAGAGGAGTATACCTCTATAAAATGGAAGTTAATATAATCGTACTCGTACTTTCGACTAGAGCGATTAAAAAAAAAGAACTAATAATACCAGCAAGCAAGTAAGAAAAATCCAAATTTGGAAATTTAGCTCTCCCCCCTCCCGGCTTTTCTACAAGGAGGAGTTATGAATCAATTTCCTACATATATTTTCAGCCGTAAAATAAAAATCTGCAATAAGAAATATCCCTTTTTAAGATTTCAAACTTATCCATCATCGTACCTAGAAGAGGGGGGCAGGGAGTGAGTAATCCCAATCCCCCATGGAATGGTTAAATTTTTATCATGAACTTTTTGTGTACCTATCTCTAATAATACGAAAAAATTAATTGAGATTTTTTTTATTGAAATTTTTGAAATTTTAAGATTCTTTGGTCAAAAATAAACAAGAAATTTTCTATTAACGTGTGTCCGAAAATGCACCGTTTCTGAGATACACGATGTAAAAAAAGAGATTATTTTTCTAGTTTTTTTAAGATATCTGGGGAACCGTTTGAGATACAGAACTCATATTTTGTACATGTCATGTTATTGATACAAGTTACTTTTGTTTGTAGCAATTATTTTTTTTTCATATGTTATTTGCGGATGTTTTAGGATTGAGGGAGGTTTTTTTACATTTCATGTTCTGACACATGTTTTGAAACTTCCAAGGATAGTTTTTTATCGTAAAGAGCAATTTTTCACGAAAACGGCTCACGTTAGCAATTATGACCAAAAGCACCTTTTTTGTATAGAAAATATTGGCGGTTAAAAATGCACTTTTAAAATGTCAATTTGCCTAATAATGTCGTAGATTTTAGGGGCAAAAAACCCAAGCAACCCTAAAATCTTCGTCCCCGCCTTATGAAAAAAGTTAATTAGTATTAAAAAGGTAGCTATTATTAATGTTAAGATTTTGGACTTAGTTTGGGTTCCGGGTCACCGTGGGACGCCTGGTAAAGAGGCTGCAGATCAACTAGCCAAGAAAGGCGCTGCATGGGATAAACTACACTGGGCCCGAACCAGTGTTTGGCATCTCAAAGAACACTGTACCCGGGGCGGTGGCTCAGTGGATAAGAACACAACATAGAGCACACTGGAACCGTATAACAGGAAACAAACATGGTAAGGTGATGATCAAGGAGCCCTCTCAAAACTTTGCCGGACAGATACTGCAACTAAATAGAATGCAGATCAGAACGGTGGTGGGTCTTCTCACAGGACACTGCCACCTAAGAGTACACCTACATAAACTGGGGATATACAGAGAAGACCCAATTTGTAGACTCTGCAATGAAGAAGACGAGACAGCTTCTCATGTGATATTCGAGTGTCCAGCACTCGCACGAACGCGCTATGCGGTCCTGGGACCAATCAGTCCCGGGAGCCATCTGAAGGAAAAAACCTTGGTTAGCGGGCTGCTAGACCTTGTCAAAGGAACGGAGCTCTTCTAATCAAGGAGAATCTAAATGTGAGAAATACAATAAGCCCGCTGGCTTCAGTGTTTGGGACCTAATAAACCACATTTACAGCTCATCGATTATTTATTGGCGGAGAATTCTTGAAAATTGATAAGCAATAAAAATTTTATCGGTATACTCGTGATTCAAAAAAGTCCTATCTAAATGTATAGAGAACAGAAATAATTTAACACTTTTGCATGGATCTCCCTGAACATTAGATTTTTTGTTAGCTCTTATCTTTGTGATTGTCTCGATAATGAGTGTTTATCATTTAAAACGTTCATCCAATTGCACCTGCCATAGGCGGCGTGGTTGATATTGAATACTCGATTGAATATTATCAGGTGAAAATTAACAAGATTTTGTCCATAGTGAGAGTTATAAGCATCATTTTTTGCACGCCACTGCCTGAATCAATATTTTTGCTATCTGTCCAGATTAATTCAGAGAATTCTCCGCCAATAAATAATCGATGAACTGTAGTTAAAATACCAAATACCAATACCAATGTTAAGATGCGTACAAAAGCTGAGTTCTGTATTTTATACGGCTTCAGAGATATCTTAAAAAAAAAACTGTTTTTTTATTCCTGAATCTCAAAAACGGTGTAGGTATTTAGGGACACGCGTCAATGGGAAAGTTTTTCTTTATTTTTGACCAAAGAAACTGTCCTTAAATTTTTTCACAATATTAAAGTTTCACCCTGTATATTTCATTAATTTCATATTGCGCGTTTACCGCGTTTATAGGGTGTATTCTTCATCCCTTAAAGCATCTGAAAATCGAAGTAAAATGGATTGTTCAGGTATAATGAGCATTCCTACCTACCAAATCCAATGTTTTGTTGGAAAACATTTCAAGACAAAATCAACTCCCTAACGAGAGAAATCCTTTGGAGGATTACAATAGATCTTTCTTCCTCGGTGTTTTTTTTTTGTTAATGTTATCATGTTACAGATTCCGGTTTCAATTTTTTAACCCTACAGTTATATCGATGAGGTATTAAATGCCTTTATATTAAGATTTTTGAAATTGATTATTGATTATTAAGTTGATTGAAGAAGTCAGGATCACATTTCTCTGTATTTTAAGGAGAGCTTTTTACATACAGACATCTCAAAGAGTTTTACTTTATGACTTTAAGTTATAAAATTAATTAGGTAGGACACAAATACAATAGAATACTGCCCCCATGGCTTCGTTATCCTGAAGAAATTTGCGAGGAGAGGGTTGCCGTAGGAGAAAAATTCAACTGGGAGCGAGGGATGGAGCTCAAATTTTCCAATTTAGTGTGAGTTGAACTAATCAGTTACCTTCGAGTTATACGAGTATGTACTTATTGAAAATTTAAATGTAAGTTTCTAAATTTTTATGAAATAGGTACAACAATTTTATTTAATTTCGATTCTATTTCAACATAGGTAGACATATAAATAGAAAAAATATAATACAGGGTGCACCATGTATCCTTCTCTATATTGCTATCTCCTGAACGCTAAGAGATACAGGGTCGGTTAAATTAGAGAAAAGATGCGCAGTTTTGTGGCCATCTCGAATTCGTCAAAACATGCAAGATATCTGTGACCGTTCCTGAAATATCCTGAAAAAACTTAAAAATCGAGATTTCTTATTTTCGTCATATCTTTATTATTATTGGAAATTAATAAATAATTTTTTGTAGGCTTACATAAGCCGTTAAGAGCTATCCATCTGACATTTCAAAAATTTTCAAGGCCTACTAGATCCAATAGTTTTCACAGTCAACTTTCGTTTTTCTTATGGCCGCCATATTATTTTTTCATGTCGTTCGATATGAAAAAAATAATGGAAACCAAAAATTAATAAACTTAAAAAAAAAATTTATTTTATTTTTATTCTTCATTTTTCAAAGAAAAACCTAAAAAAAATCGTCGAAAAACGTCAACATTTGTAAAATACTCCGAAATAGTGCTTGCCTTATGGTTTTTTAATTTATCAATGAAATTCGGTCTAAAAATGCGTCTTTTTTGTAAAGAAAAAAGAAGAATAAAAATTTTTTACATTTATTTTTTGAAGTTTAACAATTTTTAGTTTTTATGATTTTTTTTTTATACCGAACAACATAAAAAACACTATGGTGGCCATAAGAAAAACGAAAGTTGACTATGAAAATTCTGGGATCTAGTCGGCTTTGAAAATTTTTGAAATGTCAGATGGGTAGCTCTTGACGACTTATGTAAGCCCACAAAAAATTATTCATTAATCTCCAATAATAAAAAAGATATGGAAAAAATAAGAAATCTCGAGTTTTCAGTTTTTTCAGGATATTTCAGGAACGGTCACAGATATCTTGTATGTCTCGACGGAATCGAGATGGCCACAAAATTGCGCTCCTTTGGACTTGTTTAACCGACCCTGTATCTGTTAGCGTTAGGAGATAGCAATATAGAGAAGGATACATGGTGCACCCTGTATACTTAATTATTGAAAATAAATTTTCTTTTTTTCAGACAGAAAATAACAGAACAGAATGAGAATTTCTTTTTTGAAACTTCCAGATGATTTAGCTGTTTAAAGCTTCCCGTTATTCATTTATGTGAAACCTCGGATATAGAGATATTTTATATCAATGTCAATGATTAGGAAGTTCGATCTTTACTGTTTGGGATAGTTATTATTGGAACTACCAATCTTTGGAGCTAATATCGAGGCATTATGTGAGTCTAGATATGAATCATTTTTGACAGTAATAATTAAAGGTGTTATAAATCTTTATTAAATATGATATGAAACAGTAAAACTGTTCCGAAAACTTTCCTAAAGATCGATAACTCACCACTAACTTCCAATTTCAGAGACAGCTATTTTATTTTAATAACTGTTCCTAATTGAGAGAGCTAGCTAGTGCATCTGTGTGAGATTCTTATATATTTAGTCTCGAACTTTCACAGTTTCCCTGTGTTCAAAAAACAAGTGAAAAAATTAACGAACAATTAAGTTCAAACCTTCATAAATAAAATGACGAGTTAAAAATTATTAAGTTCTCACCATTTTGCATCAAATTATAAAAAAAAAAAAACACTAATTAAGGAAGTAACTAATTTTCTCATCTTAGCAGTGTTGCAAGTTGATTTGCTTAGACCGATTAAAATTTTCTCTAGTTTATGTTCTCTTCTACCGGTATGACGGAATTAATTAATGGCCACTGTTCCAATTTCCCATACTTGGACATAGAAAGTTTAATACAATGCGCCAGGTCTCCCGCAAGCTTAGTATAGTTTGACCAGAGATATAACGAAACGACTTCTGTCATTTTATCAATTTTTGGATTATTGAAATATTGTTGAAGTCAAAAAATGACAGTTTAACAATTAGATTTTTTCGTTATATCTCTTGGTCGACTATAACTGCTCTCGATCGCCAACTCTACCAAGAAACCCATCTAGGAATTGAAAAGGTTTTCATGATGGTGCCACCGCGAGGTAGATCACTTAAGAGAGATGCCTTGATTCTGAGTTATTAGTGTCGAGGGATGTATCTTCACTGGCATTAGCCACTGTTTTGGATTCTTTGTTTCTTTCATACGTCAGGCTTGATTATTTTGTAAAGGTTGGTTTCCCCTGCTTGAATGGAATTATCATGACTTTGAAGCAGTTTGTTAGTGGATTCTGGGACCAATTTTCCTGATTTCCTCGAAGTATCATCTTTTATCAGATATTCGATACTATGGTTGAATACCGTTTTCGCTATAACAAAAAAGTTGAGAGATCTCTCTACTTTTTGTAATGTCTTGAGATTAAAACCTCATTAAAAAATCTTTGATATCACGTATTCATCACGCACACATCCCCAAGTTTGATCTAAATAAAAATATTACCAACAGGAGTTTTATAACACAGATCAATCTATTCTATTACATGGCGAAAAAAAAGATAAGAACGACATGAATGATCAAACATGTCAAGCTATCCAGTGGGGGCAAGTTGATTGTAGATTGAATCGACCCTCTCAATCAATCACCCTTGTAACATCTCCTCAAGACCGCCAGTGGAAGTCTTCAACGGGAACTTTGTCCACAAAAAGAACTCATTTAATCAGCGAACTATAATGTAGGTATACAGAGGGAGAAAGAGGGTTTTATTCATTACACTGCTTCGAGTATTAGTTGAATTCCCAGCAGGGGAGGTCAGGGGTTCGGAATTATCTATAACTAACCAATATTGAATCTCCCTCTATAAATATCCTTCTCAGCGTGTGTGTATTTAATGTTATATCTACATATATTGATAGTTATTTGTGAAGCATCCAGGATTCAATTCATCTGATTTTGATCGTGTTATAGTAATTTTGAGCTCAAGTACCTAGTTCTAGTTTCCACTGAATACGACTGAAATCAGCATCCTCATTAATTCATAAAACTTCATGAAAATAAGGGTAAGTCAAATTTGTGTTACGAACAATGAACTTTTTTTTATTAATTTTATAACTAAACCCTTTCGTCCTACAAAAGCCCGGAATAAATGCGAGCTTCAATAAGAGACTAATCGATCCTTCGTTATGCGGTTGAGCTTAATGATCGTTTTCAACTATGAATGTGGATTTAATTGACAGTGAAACCGCCATCATACCCCAAAGAATCGATATTCGTTATTGACAGACCAGGCAGTTTAATTCAAGCTCTTATCAAGAAGTTTAATTATAAATTTATATTCCATCTGTCTGGAGCTTAGTTATTATTTTCGCTACCGGCATTTAAATATACATAGAGATAGACTGGAAATTCAAAAATTATTCTTATGGGATTTATGAATTTTTTAATATGGAAACTTGGAGTGTAAATAGGGAGCTTCAGCTATCATTTTTTTGATGTGGCAATCACGCCTGATAGTTTCTGAAATTACATTCGTGATGGAGATAGGTTCACCCATCAGTGGATAATGAAATTATTTTATTATTCAAGTTGCTATTGATCGCGATAAAGGCATGAAATCAAACAGCGCCGGAGGCAGTCCTATAGGTATCTCGCATTTAACTGTCTTTTGCCCGTATTCACAAACGATAATTTCCTAAATAATTACGTAATCAATTATCCCCATCTCATTCTATTGCGAAAAAACTGCATATCTCCATCTCACTCATTTAATTAATTACGTAATTATTTAGGAAATTATCGTTTGTGAATACGGGCATTTGTGAATTATTTTAATTATTATTATGGAATTCTTCTTTCTTGCAGACTTAAGTGCAGCCCAGTATCAACAATATTGATCACTTTTTCACAATAACTGGATGCCTTGTAAGGCAACCTTGTGCTTTAAATTCTAGGTATTTGGGCCACCTATAACTGAATTTATAATCCGTTATTCAGTTAACTTATTTCTAAAATGATGTCGAATAACATTTTGTCAGCCATATTTCATACGTAATTTTATACTAAACAGTAGTCTATTGATTTCGTGACAAAAAACGCAACAGCCTGGCCTTCTAAAATATATAAATCAATTTTGATAAAAAAATAAGCTGTGAACTTTATTTTTCTTATAAATTATGTAAACATCTGAGAGATAAATCGTTTGGAAGGATAACGAGCTTTTCAACCGCCTTGAAAACTTTGTGAGATAATCTGGTTCACCTCTTATGGTTTTTTCACCATCCACGCATGTGACATAATCGATTCGACACTGGAATACTAAAGATAAACTGAAATGTTATTAAATCTGCTCATAATATTGTACTTTGAGATAAGATTTTTTGCAAGAATAGCATTTGATTAAGTTTTCTAATCTGTTCACATGCATTAGTGTTTCTACTCTTATCAAGATGCCTCATCTAAGTATACGAAATATGATAAATCGAATTATCCAAATCACTCTTAATCACTTATGAACTCTTTTTCGCCTCCTAAAGATTGAGTCTTCCCTGAGTAGCTTCCCTCAATCTGTTACAAAGTTTTCTTGACGAAGAACGCAAATTCAGCTAAGAAATTCTGCTCAAAATCAGTTCCACAGTTTTTTATAAACTTCAGCGTTGTTGAATGCCCATTTCACCGTACATGGTTAAAATTCACCCAATTTTTTCTCGTTTTCTTTTTCAATTCATACCTACTGTATAATTGGCACCCATAAAAAAAATTTAAAATCAGACCCAAATTCAACGGGTGAATCTGGGCGACTGCAACGGCGAGAGGAGTATTGAGGGGAGAACGGTGGGTGAACCTGAACCAAACTATTCAGGCAGGTTGTGTATCAGCGCCCATGCTCAGGTTTTAGGGACGAGGCGCCTTGAAAATCCCGACGGTGCCTTGTTTACTATTATCATTTTCAAGGAATAATGAGGTGGAAAGTTTGAAACACCGACACCTTTACAAATAGTCCAAAGTAAATTCATGAACATTCAGTTTCAAAACCATGTTAAGTAATTATAACGAAACCGAGTAAATATTTTTATTCAGAGTTTTAACGTAGATATCCTTTTAAAGTTCCCCAAAACCCTAAAGATAATAAGATAAACCACATTGAATATAACTAACTTCTTAACCACCGAAACTTCTTACAGATGACACTGATGTGGCGGGTCTTAGAATATGACGTTTTATTACACATGCAACCCCCGACCGGATTCATCATGATGGGTTAACGATGTGTCAAGCACACACCCCCTGTCTAGATTAATAAGGCCCGCAACGGCAGATACATAGAGCTCCTGGTGCTGTCACTCAGTCAACACTAACTTCAAAGGGGTGGCACGTAAATCAATCTGCTACCCTGGTCGGACCTGGGGTGATATATGGCCACCTGAAATTGACACTGTCAGGTGAAGAATTCGGTGGTAATTCCTCAGAACTTGGGGGGGAGATATTGATTGCAAAGTGCGAAGACTGATAAGTTATTGCGATGTTATTTTATATTGCTCTCACATTTCTACGCTTTTTACAAGCGTGACAAATATATGAGTGATGTGTCAGTCATTGGGGGTTGAATGAGGGTTATAAGCAGTTGACTTGAATATTTCAGTAATTCTTAAAACTGCTGTTATAAGAAATCTTATTGAGAATCATAGTTGATTGAGTATAATATTATTCCTGTATCAAGAAATGGAGAGTCAGGAAGACAGGTCAGTTGTCTTGTAATATAAAATTACTGGTGTAACTCCCCATTCTCTAGGAAAAGTAGTGGTAGTACCCCTCGGACAGGATATATACTACCTACTCTGACCGTTTATCCTCATCACCGTCTTGCTGCATGCATTCCGATCAAGTTTTTTATTTTCCCATAGTGACAATTCCCCATACTCTCTTTATCCACTGCCGCAACTTGATTCAACCCGACAGCAGACCGAACAACTTCCTGAAGGGATTGTGCAAGAAGGACGACCTATTTTACATATTCGATTTTATGTCACAGTCGCCAACCGCGCCATACTGTTCCTCTTTCTACTATTATGCATCGTTTATCAAACACCTTATAAACTGCCGTGAAGGCTGTAATTGAGGCGATTCTTCTGATCTCACGCTTAATAAGGGAATTTTGACATACGTCTGTTATAGTGTAAAAGCTCTATTTTATTCCGTAATTAGTTCTGTTTCATGCCAGGTGCCGCGTCATTCAAGTTCAAATTGTTAATAATTAAAAACAAAACTGATACGAGAGTCATTACCCATGTACTTTTAACCTAGGAAAAATTCCCTTGTCGATCTGCCTTGTTTATCAATGAGGAGGGGGTCTCTGTTTGTCTAAATTGAAAACGGCGACCAGATCAGAGGTGCGCATTAGTTTACCATTTTGAATTTTATGAAAATATATTTAAAAAATATATAAAATATGTTTTTGTTGAATAGCTCGACCATTTACAATTTTTTTTATTTAAAATTACAGAAACTAAACTTGTAGGAAATTTAATTTCCTAAATCTTCGATCCTAAAACGATCGATATTTTTGAATTAAACCTGAAAAAATCGTGGAAGTCATTTGACAAATACTTGTTGGCAAATAATTGTTAAGCAGTCGTCAGCAGCAGTTGTTGAATGTTATACTGTTTGATTTAAGTGTTTTTGTTGATATTTTCTTTGTTCATCAGTTTATTAATGTCAGTTTTCCAGAATTATTATCACATTAATAAGCAAACGGCGCTGTCTAAATCGAAAAAATTATATAGACCTTACATATTACCCATTTTGAAATCAGTATCTCATCATTACTTTGATATTTCTTTGATATTGCGGAAAAATTTCCGCTTGTACCTCTGAAACTGGAACTGCCGATCCAACTTTAATGCGGTTTAGGTTTAAAGTGGTCAGGGTTTAGGTTTTGCTTTGGTGCAATGTTCTGGAGTAGTGAAGTTATAATTATGATTGTATTGCTGGATGATATTGGAGGTAACGACTTTCTCTCTACTTTCATAATAATTATCATAACTTTATTTGCAAGCTCTTCTTAGAATACATTCATTTATCTTTATTTATTATACAGGGGGAAAATATATTTTTTTCTTGTGTATAATATGCAATTTTTTTCTGTGACAAGAAAACCTCGGCCCTGGAACATCGAAACTGGTAGACTTTTGTAGTAATCGACGTTGCCTGGTAACGAAACATTAATAATTCGATAAGTGTCAATTTTATTATAATTGAAAAAATGTTTACAAAGTTTTCGATGAGCGAGTTTAGTAATATGGATTTTTGTCCTTCGAGGGCCGTGTGATTCAGGATCGCCGGTACTTCCGGCTTGTCACTTCACCTCACTATTTCTCTAAATATCATTCGAGGTATTATAATAGCGTTACAAACTCCATTCTGCACAATTTTTCATCTGCGCCGGTCGAATGCGCTCTATATACGAGGCGTGTTTTTTAAGTAAGTACCGTTTTGCAACACCGCGGCCGCAGCGCTGCGGTCGGCGTTCTGCGCATGCGCACTGGGTACCTACATCTCTTGTTTACGCACTGACATCATTACAGTCTGATTTCACCCCCCTAACTTTTACGGCACTGGAAAAATTGGCATTTTGAGAGCAACTTTCAAAGCGCCAATGTTTTTTACACAAAAAAGCATTCCTGGTCAAAAGCTGTAGAAGCCTCCGTTCTCGAAAAAAACGGCATTTTATGATCAAAAACGTACAAAATTCAACATGAACACAAAATTTATTTTCAAAATTTTCCATACTGTAACATGGCACAAATTCAAATTTCACCTATTTTTCTTGTGCTTGTAGCCAGATTGTTTTTAAATTCGTCTAGAATAAACAAAATAAAATAAATACATTTCTGTTTCTGTTTCTGTGAGATATCGCAAAAAAAAATAAGAAAAAACAATTTTTTTGAACGTATCTCGAAAACGTTGCGTTTGCGGACCCATGTTAACAGGAGTTTTTTTCTTAGAACAAGTCGTAGAATCACCTCCTTTATTTTGTACTAGTTAGAAGTTAACACCCTGTATACAGGGTTATTCACGGTATACGCCACGGAAGATTATGGCCGTGTCTCTGGATTTTAGGATCTTTTTATTTTTGGAGTGGATATAGAGACCCGGCAGAGGTACGTTTTAAAATTATATTCATAATGTACAGGTGTCCCAAAAGCATGAAACATATCAAAGTTATGTTTTTTTAAATGGAATGCTCCTATGTTATTGCATTTTTAGATTGTCTGAGAAAAAAAATAAGATTGGTTTTTACAGTTGGTGTTTAAATTCTGAAGTTTTTGAGTTATAAACAAGTGAAAATCGTCATTTTTCAAGTTCAAGGCCCTGTACAACGAAAACGCTTCAAGATAGAGAAAAACGGCTTACTTGTCCCTATTTTAACTTTTCATGTACTATCCTATGGTATAGAAACATTTCTACTTTCTTTGATTTTTTTATTTGACGTCGCGTGGAGAAATCTCAGAATTTTTCAAATTTTTTATCACCCTGTATAAACATTTCGTCTACATCATTGGATAGTACATGAAAAGTTAAAATAGGGACATGTAAGCCGTTTTTCTCTATCTTGAACCGTTTTCGTTGTACAGGGCCTTGCACTTCAAAAATGACGATTTTCACTTGTTTATAACTCAAAAACTTCTGAATTTAAACACCAACTGTAAAAGCCAATCTTATTTTCTCTTCTCAGGCATTCTAAAAATGCAATAACATAGGAGCATTCTATTTAAAAAAAACATAACTTTGATATGTTTCATGCTTTTGGGACAACCTGTACATTATGAATATAATTTTAAAACGTACCTCTGTCGGGTCTCTAACCACTCCAAAAATAAAAAGATCCAAAAATCCAGAGACACGGCCATAATCTTCCGTGGCGTATACCGTGAATAACCCTGTATAGAGACTTTGTTTTGGGTTTCTTTCGACGTTTCTTTCGACGACTGGGCATGGAAGTACGAAACTTATGTTAAAAATAATATACCTAATTATCTAAGATGAAGTGTGACGTCACAAAACTTTATAAATATATCAGAAGTGAATATATTTTTTCTTTCATTTTATGATAAAAGGAATTCATTTTGATATTCCAGGAACTTCTATATTTCCACAGTTCTCCAAAGAACAGTCATAAAGAATCAAATATTAGAGGAGGGATACGCCCTATGTACTCGCTGCCGGTTTACGTGCGTCGAGCACATTATGTCTCCCATAGCTCCCTGCACTGGAAAAGTACCTACTCTGTATAAAAGTACTGTAATTAGGGACCTGTCAGGCCCGGAGGGTTCGTTGTCGATAACCGGAAGTCCGGAAGAGGATATAGCGCATATAACGAGGGAGGGTTGTACAGTTCTTTATTTCAAGGGGGAGATACTACTAACTTGCTAGAGGCTTGTTCGACAACTTGATATTGATCTGGTGGCTATTTCTTTTCGAGCCTTAAATAATTAGCATATTTGTGAAGAAATCCTCTCATGATATCAGACTCACCTTGACAATTTTTGTCAATTTTAAAATTTTAAGAGTTAGGTACATAAACTAATCACACCAACAAAATAATTTTTTATTGAAAATGATTTCTACTCACTAGACTTTTTGAAATTAAAGGAAACTTTAACACAGGTCAAAATATTTTTACTATTTTTAGACGATCGTGAAGTTTGGGGTTAAAGGTGAAGTTTTATTCAAATTTTTTTCTGGACTGGCCCTTGATTAATTTGAAAGCGCCAGGATCGACAACCAAGTTAGTTATTATTTCATATATTTATTTATTAAAAAATCAGAGTTTTAAGGGATTTCCTTCTTTAAAGTTTGAAGAAATAAGCAAAAGAAATGTCAATATCTCTTAAGTAAGTACCACCATATTTATCTGCAATATCTCATTTGTGATGCAAACGTGTTATTTCCGCTTCGGCCGTCGGCCACGTTTTTTATTGTTATGTAAATACAGGGTTACCCTAAATACGTGGGAAAAATTAGGGAATTATTCATTGGCTCTTTCTAAGGAAAAACGATATATTTGGAATAGTTTGAGATACAGACTCAGCAGAACACATCTTATCAATAAAGTTATTTACTTCTTTCGTTCTTACAATTTTTTTTTCATGTGGCAGTGTATGGAGAAAATTTTAGGTTTCCATGACAATTTTTTTATAAAAATTGTACCCCTGAGCAAAAACCCCCCATCGAGCAAAAGGAATTCTCGACAAAAGCCCTTGACAAAAGAGTTAAAATCATAAAGAGCTTTGCAATTCCTATACTTCACTTGCGAAAAGGAATTGCTGCATGCGAAAGTCACAAACCCTTTTGTGGATTTGAACCTCTATACGGGCTTGAAGTTTTGCAAAAGAGCTTTAAGCCCTTGAAAAGAGCTTCAAGTCCTTAAAAAAAGCTTCAAGCCCTTGAAAGTATCTTGAAAGCCTTTGTTAATATATTTTTTCCTAAATATTTTGTCGCTGAGAAAAAATTCGACAAAAAATCAAGGGGCAAAAGATCAAACCATAAAATTGAGAATCGCCGCCCAAAACATCAATTCTTTTGGGAGTCAAGACGTACCACCACCTTCCGTCTTCCCAGCAGCAAGATCAGAATTGCAAATTGTAGCTTGCAAGAATATTCACAGATTTTTTGTTATTTGTTTTAAAGAGCTTCTTCTGTCTTCCTTTATTAAAGAGCTTTGAAATTGTGAATTCAAAAGAGCTGCCATTCCTTTAAAGGGCTTTATAAGCCCTCAAGAGCTTTGAAAGCCCTCAAAAAGAATTGAGGGCTTTTTAGATTTCACAATTCCAAAGCTTTTTATAAAGGAATTCAAGCCCAAAGCCACAAGCCTCCCTTTTGAAAAGGGCTTAAAGCCTTCTTTAAAGTCACAAGCCCACAAGCCTTGCCCAGCTTTGGTAGTAACATGTTTTGTTGTGGAAAAGACCTCATTATTTGTTTTTAATGATAGGTATACCTATAAAAAAAAGAAAAATTATTGAATCGGCGTTAAAAAATGGTAATATAATGATAAGATAATATCGGAAGAGTTCTGAGATATCGTCAAAATGCTAAGAAAAATTTTTTTTACACCCTATGTAGGTATCTCTGTAGATATCTTCGAGAACAGTGCGCGTTTGCGGACCAATACTAATAGGAATTTTTTTTCTTAAGAATGAGTCTAGAATGACACATTTTACTTTCTGATATGTACATGTTTTGAAACACCCTAAAAACCACGACTAAAATCAACCGAAACTATTGATTTCAGCTTAATGTATAATATTTATTTATAGTCAATATGTAAGTAAACGAATATTGAAATATAATAAAGCGCCGAGTTCGAATAACGCGGAAAGCAATTTAAATTGAATAGATCCATCTAATTGTCATTGTAATGAACATCAATTCCGCGTAAAGAAAGACCGCCGCTTCAGGAAATTAAAATGAGCATCTTCTCTGTTGCGTATGTTCGATTTTCCGCCGAATTGGAAGAGTTTCTAAAGCTGAAGTTTAGTAAACAGAAGTCAAAGTCATCGCATCAATGCAGGATCGTTCTTTGTTAGGTAAGGGTTCGTTAGAAATCTACTTGTTGAAATCCGTATCGATCCCATCGGGTGAAAGTTGGGAGAGGTTTGAATAAGGTAAACAAAAGTTTGCTATCCAGGATTCCAGGGCAACACCGCGTCGCTTAGGATTTAGTATACGAAAGATTTTATTTAACACCTACACATATCCAAAAAAGTCGGTCGGTATTACAAGGGTAAAATGATCTTACCAGAAATAAAGCACTTAGCTTCTGCTTTTTCTATAGCGCACTTTAAACTTTTAAATTATCACTTGGAGCTCCTTATGTATGACAACCGCAGCTCAGGAGCTCGTAAAAACACAACGAGCGTCAGTAAATTGGCGGAAGCGTCAGTTTCTATGAATTATTGATTCCAATTCCATGCAATTGACTGCAATTTTCATGAACTACCTTGAGAACAATAATAAACCGGATAATGCTGCTGAATTGTATAAAATCAGTGCCTTAACTTCTAAACTAGAGCTTATTACTGCAATTTTAAAGGAAAACCTTTTCCAGGGCTGGTATCAGAAGATCTTTTACACCGGAAACTAAGAAATATGTCGGGCGCTTGAAGGAAACAAAAGGACGAGTAGAGCAACTAAAGGGGCGGGTACTGCGGAACATTTTTCGGTCGTATTTTCTCGGTGATCGACTTGAAAGGCAATCATTCTTTTCTTGCATCTATCGGGAATGAAGTAAAGATTTTACCACCTGAACCAAACGATTCGATAATACGTTTTATTCTTATCTCTTAACTGTCATCAATGATTTAAATATTGAAATGTGTCATAGAAGAATAATGTTCTCATTATAATCAGAAAATAATTATTTCAGTTTGTGTTCAATTTCTTAGCATTATAATTTGCTGCGTTTTTACCTTCCTCAACTTAAAAATGTTATGGGTCATGTCAGCTAAACTGGCTATATGGCGTCTGGTCATCTTTATTATTTACACAAAGCACCCTCTGAGCGTGTAATGATATGATTTGAGGTGGTAGGACCGAACCATGTAGTCGGATTCATTCGAATGAAAATTACTGTCAAATTATTACATTCAACATAATAATTTCTCGGAAGAAATTTCGATTATTGCTACGTAAAATCGTTGTTTTTTTTGTGTATAGTTATTATGTGACATTAGGTTTTGATATTATAATATCTCCCGAAGCTTTTATTGTGCAATTATTATCATCAGTTCAACTCTAAAATGGGAAAATCGTTATAAATGCCTACCTAGCTAATGAAAAGTAATTGTGCAGTCTTTAATAGCTTACTTTGAGCATGAACGCGACTTTGAAGAAGCAAAATTACCTTTGACGGCTGTAAGAGAGGTAAATGCTTCATTATTTAACTTTAAAAATTCATTTTTAGATCCTACTTCAGTTATAAAAATTTATTCTAACTTTCATCAGCGTGTTGTATCGGTAACAAAAGTGAAAGTCGTAATATTATGAGATGTAGGTATGAACAAAGTAACTTCCTAAAATATTCATAAACTTGTTTTAAAGTTTTATTTGTTTATGCTTATAGAGGTGTTATAGGGAAATCGCTTTGTCAGGACGATTCCGTTTTTAAAAACGGTATCATCTGACGTACTGACATATTATTCTGACGTATTTTTTTGTCAGTCACGTCATTATTTTTTGCCCCTACTTGTGACACATCGTTGCAAAGGTCATTTTAAGCAGAATTTACTCCGCTAAATTTTACATTTTTTCGCAAAAAGTTAAAAAAAAAAACAAAAAGATGCTCTGGGTAGGTCCGTTTTTTTCTCAGGTTAAGAATACTTGCTCAAGGTTTCATATCTTTGTAATAATTGAGAAATTTTGTTTTTCACTTTGAAACAAGTTACACTCTGAATAGTATTACGAAGGACCTCATCCTTACATTTTCAGAATATCTCAGCTCCAGTTTCCTAGGTACGATCAAACTACAGCCAGACTGAACAATATTTACTTAACCTTAAAACGATCCCGAGTATCTGTACCAGCAGAAAAGGATCTAGCGGTGTTTCAAGCGATGTGAAAGGGTCCTGAAACGGTAACAATGGCACGACGCAGACGAGACCGTCGTTGTTGACATCAAATCCTAGAGAATGGGTCCTCGCACCGTCATCATAACAGACAATTTAAAACGTGCACGCATTTCCAAGCTTCCCTGCTTTTCCTTTGTCTATGTACGTACTGGATGCTTCGTGATGGCGTTAATTGAGGCTGTTCACAAGTTTCAACGTTTGACTTCAAATAGTTAGAATTTCTATATAAGTAGGTCTTATATCTATAAAATGGTGATTTATAACATACACTGAGAAAAATTGTTTTATAAGAAAGTGTTATAGAATCACTTATTATAAGAATAACATTACATTTTAAAGTAATCATAATAAGTTTTACTGCAGGCTTCTTCCAGGATTATTGCGACAATAAATCCCGTCTTATACGTTGAGATTTATTCCAGAAATAAGAAAATATTATATCAGGAATAAGTCATGTTATTGATTAGAGTATCTTGATCATGTCTAATAAATCTGAATATTCGTTATTATAAATCGTAAAGGATTTCTTACACACGGGACTAACTCTGAATCTACACCCAAAGGTAGTACGACAAGAGGACAAGACCTTCATTTTCGGCCATGCTTGACATGAGTGTGAGTTTGTATCATTTGCGTAGGTACTTTACCATAATCTTTGAACACTATACCATCACAGTAAAAATGTAAAGGTAAGTTGAAGATATAAATTCTATTACTATTATCAATAATAAACAAATAATACGGAATGCATATTATGCATACTTATACTTTCTCTATGTTTCTAAAATTTATTGTCTTAAAGTAAAATTATTTTAGTTTCAGGCCACCAACAAAGTCTGTTGCTGTAAAAATGTTGCTTCTCCAGAGTGAGTCCAGACTGAAAAATCGTAAACCAAGTAAGCAGCATGACAACAACTTGTATTTTCAAAGGGCATATGAAGGCACGGTAACTAAAAAAATGTATTAAGATCAAACAGCTAGAGCTTAAATCAATAATAATAAGAATTATAATCAATGTAATTTCTTGTATTCTTAATTTTAATATAATATTGTTTAGATTATCTGTAATTTTGGAATATGTTAGCTATATGTATTCATTGCTTTGGTTAAAATGAGAAAATAAAATATTTCATTCAATATAAAAAATATTTTATTAATACTACTATATAACCTCTTATCATACCACTAATAATATAAAATTATAGGGATTATTATAATATGGAATTAATTATAATTCCATGTAAAAACTCTTATTAGAAGGTGTTATAAGCAGCATTATAATAAATAATACCCTTATTAACTCATTCTTATAAGATTTATTAAACCATGATAATAAAATTAATAATTCTGGCTCATATTTTAAATAAATCAGTCTCTAATTAGATCAAAATTATTACCTTTATAAGACCGTATATCTGTCCTCAAATATATTAGCAATTCCAATAACACTAATAAGATTTTTGATTACAGTTATAAGAAATTTTTCTCAGTGTATTTGGTCGTAAAATTAAATTTTAAAATATTGATTACTATAGACGGGCTAAAAAATGATATCATTTATGTTATGTGATGTATTTCGGGATGATTTTTATGAGAGCCATTTTTGTTATAATTCCTCTGGTGGATCAAAAATTTGTGTTTGCAAACCAAATTCTAAATAAATATCTTCAGGAAATATGAGAAAAAAGTTTGAAATGAGGTTATTTGCATACTGTCAAGGTAAGGCTAAAGGCGTCAACGCAAAAAAGTATCCTATTTAGCGTGCTTGAACTTTTCTAGTTTCGCGTGCGGTCTAGCAAGACATTAATCATAGAAAGCAATTAAACTTGTTTGAATGAAAATAAAATATTTATCCTGTTAGCTCAGATCAACGCTCACAATTAATATTTACATAATTTATTTTTAGCAAATCAGAAAAACGAGAAATTATACCTATCGAGGGCTTTATCGTATCGGAAGTTAATTATTGACTTTTTAAAAATCATTGGAAAATAAATTCAGGATGGAGGAAACTTCTTGTCATGCCCTTTCCCGGTTAGCTCTCTTTTTTTGCTTTATTAAATAAATTAAATAGATAATTAACTGTCAATCATCAGAACCCTTCCAAGCTAAGCATCCCTGTTGTCTGCTTTTAAATAAATAATCTAAAAGTTCAGGGTTCAAATCAATGAGAAGCTAAAGTGACTTGAAAAGTAGGTAGTTTGATGAAATAATTTTCTACTAGATCGACTTTAAGGCATTCATATAATGCATTTTATTGCATCAATGGGTAGATAGGTATATTGAGTTAAAAAGAACACCATTAGCAGGTAATGGAACATTTTGAACTGTGATGGACACTTTGGCCGAAGCACTCGCAGTTCGCAGTAGTTACGACAAGAAATAATCATACAGGCAGGCGTAGTTAATGAAACCGGTAGCGAGATTAAAAAACCGGTCTACCTTGCCTCATCAAAAAAAGTTCTCGTTTATATGAGAAAAAAAAAAAAAACCGAGCTAGGGTTGTTGCTTTGGTTGAAACCGGTTGCTCATGGTTGATCAAAAATCACCCATTACGATCCAAAATGGACCATTATAATCTTGAACTAACACCTTCAAATAGCAACTAGATTAACTGCAAAATAGGCTTTTGAAGCGCTGAAGTACCTTATTAAAAAATTTGGAATAGCTGCTCCCATTTGTAACGTAACAAGGAAAGTTCAAATTGTAACCTGACTGTTATTTTACAGGAAGTAACATTTTGCTCCATCACTAACTGCCATTTTGTTGACCTCATTCCTAATTCTGAGGGATTATTTGCAGAGTGTTTCGCAGCTTATACGAATTAGTTTCCTGAAAATCTTGAATCATTAAAAGGATTTCATATTGTTACGTCCTTGGTGAATAATCGATTCGTATTCTCTAAGACACCACCGTTTCCTACCCCTTCCTATCCCTTTACACATTGGGACGAAGGAAAAGGACACCTGACCGGGCAGGACCACACATAGAGGAGAGTCGAGGTTTAACATCGAGAGAGGAGAGAGCTCGACCAAGAGTGCCGTTCGTACCAGACTCGTCGATGCTGGTGTTACGAGAACGGGATACCTAGTTCTTTAATTAAATAAGGAAGCGGTATAAAGTAGTGGAACAATCGTGGGTACCTACATAGTGGAGCAAGTGAACAATAATAATAGTTACAACATCTCGCAAATTAAAACAAGTGCCCCTTTAGTCGGACAAGACACAAGGTCAGTAATTTCGATAATTATTAATTAATTGTGTTCCTGTCAATCATTGGCAATTATAGCCTGGTCCTTCCCTAAATTTTGATCCTGTCACCGTGGCGATTTGTCATTACCATCGCGGCATCGAGCCGCATTAATTTAGCCCCTTTCAGGATCGAATCGCGTCGTTAATATTTCGTGTTGCTCTTTGACGCGGAGTTAACATTTTTTTGGTCCCTCCGTAGTCGGATAGGAAAGCTCGTGGAAATATAGTTCATTAATTGGTTGCATCATTTGTTTGAAATTAGTTTCTCACTCACTGTGTTAAGGTAGCCTGTTTGTAGGTCAGACGGATTCGAAATAGTCGATCCAAAAGGACGCCAAACGGTCTTTACTCATTCCACTATTTTACTCCATTCTACCTCACTCCACTTCTTCGTTCGTTGCAGGTGTTCGTTTTAAAAACTTCTGTAAATATAGTTGAAATATTTTCTCTCTGAATTCGCAGGGCAGAATATTGATTTTGTATTCACGGTATACTGGGTACACTCGGTATCTTAAGTATTGTTTTTGGTGAATTCGAATTCAATAATTTATTTTCAACTCGATATTAAATAAGTAACTTTCACTTGGTTAGGTACTTATTTTTGGTATTGCTCATCGTTCGTTGTTGTTGTATTTTTTACAGGTTTTTAACGAATAACCCTTTTTCGTTGTTACAGGGAAAATATTGATTTTTGTATTCACGGTATACCTACTGGGTACACTCGGTATCTCAAGTATTGTTTTTTGGTGAATTTCAAAGTCAATTTATTTTCAACTCGTTTTTAAATAAGTAACCTTCACTTGGTTAGGTACTTATTTTTAGTTATTGTTCGTATTTCGTTGTCGTTGTATTTTTTACAGGTGTAAAAAATAACCCTTATTCGTTTATTGCTTTAGTGTTTTGTTGATACTCTTTAGCAAAATGTCCAACACTTTGGTCGGAGCAAACGCTTCTGTTTCGAAGTTTTTGACTCGTTTGAACTCGATTCTGACAGTAGTTTCAGCACCCATTGATGAAAAGTCGCGTTTTATTGTCCTGGCTGCATGCGACAGCGCTTCAGAGCTGTACAATCAGGTGCAGGAGGTTGATAGAAATATCCTGATTACGGTTGAGTCGGCAGATAAGAGTGCTTTGGTCGTAGATGTGTCATCGGAGATTTGGAAATCATACTCGGGACTACTTATCGAAGTTGATTCGGTTTATTTTCAGATTAGAGCGGTTCAATTGTCGTTGGAATCGACTCAGGATACGGTGGTGAAATCACGTCATGGTTCGAGTGAATCGTTAAATAGTCGACAGTCTGGTGCTCCCGCGCTACCCCCCTCTGCAAGTTCACATGTGAAATTGCCTCGTATCGGTATACCTACTTTTGATGGTTCGTTGAGGATGTGGTCGGTTTATTATGATTTGTTTAGGACTTTGATTCATTCGAATGGTTCGTTAGCTCCAATTGAGAAGTTCCAGTATTTAGTTTCGACTTTGTCAAAGGAACCTCTTACCCTTGTCAAACATTTACCACTGACAGATGACAATTATGTGATAGCTTTCGATACTCTTGTCCAAAGGTATCAGAATGAGCGAGTACTTGCGACGTGTTATTGGCAGGCGATTTGTAATGCTCCCAAAATAACGGATTCTGATTCCTCACAATCGCTTCGTGAATTGTTGAATACCTTTTCAGAAAATATTACAGCTTTGGGTCAGGTCTCAGGCGTCTCTCTCTGGGATTTCACTTTGTTCAACTGGTTGCTACAGAAATTGGATAACGCTACTCGAAAGCGTTTCGAACTCCAATTTGCATCTGAAGAGTTTCCATCATATCAGGATTTGCACAAGTTTTTGTCGTCACAGTGTCGTGCATTAGAATCATCTTTGGGGAATGACCTATCTCCGTCTGCAGTCGTTGGTAAGCGGAGTAGCGTCAAGTCTGGTGGAAAAGTGGAATCGAGGAATTCACATGCATTTTTGTCAACGTCGAGTGCGTCTTCATCGAAGCAGTCGTGCTTCCATTGTAATGGAGAACACCCGATCTCGAATTGTCGTTCTTTTTTGAAGTTGGACCCGCGCAAGCGTTTTGAGGCTGTGAAGGCAGCGCGCTTGTGCCTAAATTGTTTTGGCCCTTCACACTTGGTGAAGCAGTGCCCCTCTTCTCATTCGTGTAAGGAGTGTGCAGGTCGGCACCACTCTTTATTACATTTCGTTAAACTTAGTAATTCGGATGGAGCAGCTTCTCATCGAGTTAAGCCGCCTCCAGTCGCATCCACGGTTGCCATGTCTTCTCTCCCATCCTTTCAGGATGTTCGTTCTCGTTCTCGTAGCAATACTACGGTTCTTTTAGCAACCGCATGTATTGAAGTTCAAGACAAGTGGGGCAACTATCAAGTGGTTCGTTCTTTAATTGACTCTGGCAGTCAGTCGTCTTTTATTACTGATCGGTGCCGCAAGCGTTTGGGCTTGCACTTGAATCGATCATCAACACCTATTTCTTGTTTGGGTCACGTGACCTTGGGATCGGCCCAGGGATCATCTGATTGCATTATTCGTCCCGTTGGGGTACCATCACCTACTTTTAAAGTAAGTACTTTGGTCTTGCCCAATATTTGTGGAAAACTTCCCAGTGTTGACATTTCGCCATCGAAGGCGCTTGATAATTTGAAGTTAGCGGATCCTAATTGGTACACGCCTGGTTCTGTCGATGTTTTGCTAGGAGCTGACATCTTTCCCAATATTGTTCATGGTGGTTATTTGTCGGGCAGTGATAACTGTCCAGCCGCAATGAACACGACGTTTGGTTGGGTTCTTTTGGGAACCATTTCGTCGAAGGTTGCGGGCGAGGTTCAAGCTTGTTTTGCGTCGGTAGATTCGACCCTTGAAGAGACTCTTAAGGCATTTTGGAGAGTTGAGGAGGTGCCTTCAGTTGAGGTTTGCTCTAATGAGGAACAAGAGGCTGAGTCGTTGTTCGTTGAGTCTCATTATCGAGAAGAATCAGGTCGTTTTGGGGTATTGTTGCCATTTAAGGATAGCAAAGAGTTGCCTATCTTTAATGATTCGTTGAATGTCGCAGATCGTCGTTTGCTCGCTTTGGAGAGACGATTGTCGAGGTTGCCTCACATTAGAGACATGTATGTAGAGTTTATGAAAGATTATTTGGAGGCTGGGCACATGTCGTTGGTGCCATTGGAGTCGGAATCTGCAAACTCTTATTACATTCCGCATCATTGCGTTTTTAAAGACCCTGGTGTTTCGATGTCTTCTGATGTGTCTTCGCTCGCCCCAGTATCGTCGAAAATTCGTGTCGTGTTCGACGCCTCGGCCAAAGCATCGAACAATCTTTCGTTAAATGATACCTTGTTGATTGGTCCGAAGTTGCAAAATGACATCACTAGTGTTTTGCTTCGTTTTCGAGAGAACAAATTCGTGTTCACTTGTGACATTAGGCAGATGTATCGGCAAATTTTAGTTGGAGATTCACATCGACAGTATCAATTAATTCGTTGGCGTTTTTCAGAAAAGGATCCTATTCGAAGTTACAAATTGAACACTGTAACTTATGGTGTTTCGTCCTCGCCATATTTGGCCATTAGGTGCTTGTTACAATTAGCTCAAGAAAATTCTGAGAAGTTTCCTCTCGCTTCGAAAGCCATTCGTCTCGGGCTTTATGTCGATGATTTTGCCATTGGGGCAAATCAAATCGAGGAAACCTTGGAGTTGAGAAATCAGCTCATTTCGCTATTGCAATTGGGACAATTTGAGTTGCGGAAATGGTCTGCTAACAATCCACAATTGCTTCAGGATCTGCCGGTTGAACATTGTCAACAGCAGTCATCCAACTTTGATTCGGAATCGGACTTTTCGGTGAAAATTCTTGGCCTTCAGTGGCAATCGGCTACTGATTCGTTTTCGTTCATGGTTAAGTCCATAGATTCACCTTGTACTAAGAGAAGCATTCTCTCAGAAGTCGCTAAGATCTATGACCCGTTGGGTTTCTTGTGCCCATTGACCTTTATGGCAAAACGAGTCATTCAACATTTGTGGTATCTCGGGCTGGATTGGGATGAAGATCCACCAGCTGATGTTGTCGAAAAGTGGAATCGATATAAGTCCACTCTTCATGTTTTATCCAAGTTGACAATCCCTAGGTGCTTGGTTCCCGAAGGATCTTTCGTGTCGTGTCAACTGCACGCATTTTGTGATGCGTCGACTGCAGGTTATGCGGGTGTGGTGTATTATCGTTTCGAGGACGCCGATGGCAATGTGCAGGTTCGTTTCGTTACTGCCAAGTCTCGTGTTGCTCCGCTCAAACCACTCTCCGTTCCACGGCTGGAATTGTGTGCCGCAGTCTTACTATCAGATCTCGTTTCGTTCGTCCTTGAACAAGGTCCTCAATCCATTGTTGTTGATAAGGTTTTCGCTTGGAGTGACTCTTCGGTCGCTCTATCCTGGATCAAGTCGTCTCCACATCGGTGGAAGACTTTTGTTTCGAATCGTGTCGTCCACATTCAGGATCGAATTCCTCCGGATTGTTGGAATCATGTACGTTCAGGTGACAACCCAGCGGACGTCGCGTCTCGGGGCTTGTTACCAGAGGAGTTAGTCGGGGCTTCCGCATGGTGGGCGGGGCCTGAATTCCTCAGATTGCCGCTGGAATCTTGGCCAGCACTCTTTCCCATTGCTCCCACTTCTGATGTTGAACTGGAGAAAAGGAATATTGTTTTGTTCGCTACGATAGAGATTTCGGATGTCGATGTTTTGTTGAAAAGATTTTCTTCTTTGAGGAAAATTCAGGGTATTATCGCTCGTTGTTTTCGTTTCACTAACAATTGTCGTGCTGTCAATAGGACCACTGTTGCATTGAGTGTCTCTGAGTTGCATGCTGCTCTCATGCACATTGTTAGAATTGTTCAATCTTTGGTCTTCTCTTCGGAATTGGAGAAAATTCGCTCTGGTAAACCATGTGCCAAGTACTTGCAGTCATTGTCGCCCTTTATTGATGATTTCGGTATTTTGCGAGTCGGGGGTCGACTGTTGCATTCGGGTTTAGCATTCGACGCTAAATATCCCGCATTGTTGCCAGGAAGGCATAGGTTGGTTGAACTTTTGATTGATCAGATACATCGAGGTAATTTGCACCCAGGAGTGAACACTGCTCATTATCTCCTTCAACAAAATTTTTGGATCCTGTCTGCTCGTAGGGTCATTCGTAGTTATTTGTCGAAATGCAATCGTTGCTTTCGCACTCGTCCCCTCTCGTTGGAGCCTCCCATGGGGAATTTATCTGTCGCTCGTGTCTCCCAATTGAAGCCCTTTAGTTGTGTCGGGGTCGATTATGGGGGACCCTTTCCTATTGTCTTGTCGAGGTATAGGGGTGTCAAAACTTCTAAAGCCTATTTATGTTTGTTCGTATGTTTCGCGACTCGCGCGATTCATCTCGAAATCGCTTCTGATTTATCGTCAGAGACTTTCCTAGCAGCTCTAGGAAGAATTGTTTCTTTGCACCCTGGTGCGGATGGTGTCGCCAGGGTTGCCTCGGTTCGTACGACCAAAGGTCTTTGTAAACGACCTCTGGTCAAACTTTGCCCGTTACCTAACCAGTAACGGACTCAGGGAATTTCGTCCCTGACTTGTCGTTTCGTTTCGTTTCGTTTTTGTTATTGTCGTTAGTTTCGTTTTCGTTAGTTTCGCTTTTGGTTCAATTTTCTGATAGCGGAAAATTCCTCCGGTAATTTTGGTGGGCGGTATGTTACGTCCTTGGTGAATAATCGATTCGTATTCTCTAAGACACCACCGTTTCCTACCCCTTCCTATCCCTTTACACATTGGGACGAAGGAAAAGGACACCTGACCGGGCAGGACCACACATAGAGGAGAGTCGAGGTTTAACATCGAGAGAGGAGAGAGCTCGACCAAGAGTGCCGTTCGTACCAGACTCGTCGATGCTGGTGTTACGAGAACGGGATACCTAGTTCTTTAATTAAATAAGGAAGCGGTATAAAGTAGTGGAACAATCGTGGGTACCTACATAGTGGAGCAAGTGAACAATAATAATAGTTACAACATCTCGCAAATTAAAACAAGTGCCCCTTTAGTCGGACAAGACACAAGGTCAGTAATTTCGATAATTATTAATTAATTGTGTTCCTGTCAATCATTGGCAATTATAGCCTGGTCCTTCCCTAAATTTTGATCCTGTCACCGTGGCGATTTGTCATTACCATCGCGGCATCGAGCCGCATTAATTTAGCCCCTTTCAGGATCGAATCGCGTCGTTAATATTTCGTGTTGCTCTTTGACGCGGAGTTAACACATATACATGTTTGCTTCGTCGTAGAATCTCTGGATTTAAACATATTCTGTTCGCTATATTTTATGTCGACAGAGGTATTTTAGAAATTAGGAGCCAATTATATTCATTCTTGTATCTTTCAGTTGATTTATACTTGTTACCTATAAATACATGGAGCTTAGTATTTATTTTTTAAACAAAAATCTTCGTATTTTAAAATAAAACTAGGTATAGATAGATTAATAAAACATTCTTTAACAAAACTAACAAAGGGAAGCATATTTCATAAGAAAAGCTTTTGTGGCACTTTCTTAGCTATTTTAAGACCAAATTTACGTGACCATTGTGATGCGGTTTATGAGAAGAAACACCGGAAAGTTCGGTTATTAATTACAAATTTAATTAGCGAAGTAAATAAGTCAAGCTGGAAAAGTTGAACATAAGTTGAGACAATGCGGTATTATACCACGCGCCACCTGAGGCGTTTACCTTCTCTATCTGTGAACCGAAGTCTTTTGAGTTCTCAATGCCTATACAGGGCTTTGAGTTCTCTATACACAGGGCTTCACAACAAAACGCGCAACGGCATTATCTCGAAAGTCAACTACGTCGAAAACATGGAACACATCAATTTTGTTTTCAAGAGCAATTATGTATTTCATGAAATTCGGTCATTGAAGTACAACTTTATACCTTTCGCTTTTACATTTACGCGCTGTAATTGTTATTTGTTCATCATAAAGTAAGTAATTCAAATTCCTATTTATAGAAATAGCCGTAATAAACAATTTTTTCATAGTCAGTATTGTAGTGTAACATGCCTATAAACCTGAATCCTGGTTGACGGTAAAGAATCTGTGATGTAAACTATCTAACCTCGTAAAATGGAGGTTCTGCGTCATGCGCAGTAAATTCAGTAATGTGGCCCCCAGACTGAATGGTTTTGAAAAAGAAGAACCCCTTTGACGTTTGAAATGTCAACTTGTCTGTCATGAATGATTGTTTGAATTCCCGCCCTGAATGTTTGATTTGAATTTAAGGTTATCCCTCCCTGATTTCAAATAAAATAGCCATTACTTACTTGCGTTTGTGATCGTTGTTTTACCTGGCTCGTGTTCTGTCTAGTTTTCACCTTGTTTGGACCTTACGTTGTTGTGTGTAGTAACCTTATTTTGGTTCGTTCATAGCAAAGCGCTACGAAAATACTTTGAGCCAGTCTTTTGTTGAGAGATAGGAGATTTAATTTAAAAGACAGAGTTTCCCCTTTAAAAGTGAATTGATTTATTGACTTTTGAAACGACGACATGTTAGAATCAAGCATTTGCTTGGGCGTTGGGGGGTGAGAACTAAATCTCTTGTATTATGGTAACCTGTCATTTTAACGTTAGTCTTTGCGAACCGTTTAGTACCTGTAAAGAAAAGACATAACAAAACAATTAGATCTTGTTGATGCGAGAAGCCTAATCGACTTATCTCTACACCCCGGACTAATAGAAAAGACGTAACAAAACACACATAAATTAGACCTTGTTGATACGAGAAGCCTAATCGACTTATCTCTACACCCCGGACTAATACCAAATAAATAAAATCGATTCCAAAGGACATCCAACATTAAAATGGGACATAACCTATACAACAGATTGAAGCGTCGTTGTCTAACGCTGCGATTTGTGAATCAAACATACAAAATCATATCGCCGTTTCATTTAGGATTTTACATAAAAATACACCATGACAAAAACATAAATTTCAAGAGACACAACACATAACATCGTCACCGTTTTGGTGTAAAATTGACATTAATAAACAAATCTGTTATATTCAGGAAGACCACATTTTATCTTTCTATTTCAAGGACTCATACCTCCTGAAAAGGAAACAAGACACACAGAAATGCATAAAAACAAATAAATAGATCAGGCGAGTAAATCAATGGCAGCAAGTAAATAAATAGTTCGGGCAAGTAAATCAGTATCAACAAATAAATAAATAGGTCAGAGCAAGTAAATCAGTAGCATCAAATAAATAAATAGTTTAGAGTCCAGGAAATATGAAATACAAAATGAGGTCAAACATATTATATAGCAGCGGCGTTATCGAACCATAAAAAAAGACGGTCCTCGATAACAATTTAGAAGCAAATCAAATTTATCCATGCATGTGTCGCTCGCATTCCAAAACAATAAAATTTCAATTTAAATAAAATGATTAATGATCAAAACCTCACAATCGCAATTAAGTTTGACGAAAATGACAAAGAAGTTAAAATTCACCAGTAAAATGCAATCTTACATAAAAAAAAAACATAATAAAATTATACAGTGTGATCGTTTAAATAGTTTCACGAATAAAATGTAAATAAAATTGTTGAGAGCAAAAAATAGTTTAAAATACAAAGAAAACGTGACAAATGTGACAAAATGTGATAAATTGTTAGTAGAGAAATGTGCTTGATCATAATAATAAATAATTTGTCAAAAAGGCATGTGCTGGTTCAAAGATTACAATAAATAAATTTAAATAGTTCAAATAACCAAAGAGATTGAATGAAACGTGGTGTTAAAATGAATCATGCTTTCTGTAAAACGTGGTGTTAAAATGGGGCCCTCCTTGACTATAAACTACCTGCACCAATTGTATGATTTTCATGAGATAAAATTAAATGTCGGGCAACACGTGTTAATTTACCAATTAAAATAGATAGCAATTGTATCTTCTTTACACACAGAAACAATTATTAAAATGCTATGGGCATGGGCCCCCTTCATGAGAGTAACAAAATAACCAAAGATCACGTGTCTTTTTTAAATAAATGATGTTTCAAACAATAAATAAACAGTAAAAGGTAAGAGCTAGTCTCTTGTAATATTGCAACAACAATAAATAAATTAAAAATAAACTCACGTGTGTAGGTATAAATAAACAAATAACCAAAAATGCGGGAGAATATAACCAAAAACAGCTGAGCTTGACGGCCCGTGTTCACTCTCTCGATGTCAGAAACCAAGTGAAAGATGACCACTCAGTGTTGACTAATGACAATGCGTACCACGTTTTTGGATACATCGAGTGACTGACAAAAATTACGTTTCTGCTTTGAAAGCTTGAAAAGTGACAAGTGACATTTGAATACATAGAATATAACTGAATAGGATCGACTCTTAATTTTACAATTTTTTAACATGCGCAGTTGTTATATGGTTTGGGTCCTTTCAGTATCTTACAAATTTCTATAATGGTAAAGTAGATCCTTCAGAGTGGAAGAAAAATTTTGCATCAAAGTTAAAAAATTTCAACTTTACAAAACTCATAATTTTGACAATTATTGTACGCAAGCATTTCTGTATAATTTTTTTGATTCCTCTCAATAAATACCAATTTTATAACATCCCCAGTATTGTATGTTATACGAAACACCTTCGATGTCCGGGTATAGTAAAATAAAAAAGAGCCTTGGAGTCTAATCCAACCAGTGTTAGATTAAACTCCATCGCTGAATCTATAGGCACAAATTTTTATTAATATCGTAAAAATCACAATAGTCTTTTTTTCAATGTTTTTGAACTTGAACTAGAGCAACTGCTCTAGTAATTACACTGTTTCCAAATAAATCTTCTTAGCTGCAGTGGTTAATCGAATCCCTCTTGTAAGGTAAGGTATATTCACTTTTTTTGTGTTTTTTTTTGTGTTATTTGATGTTTTTAGTAACCTTTTCTTAAAATCTAAAATCGTGCTTGTTGCGCTTTCACTGACTGACTGAGTGTGTAAACAGAAGGTTTATGTTGCCCGGTAGCAGAGAAAAAGTGTCCCTCTTGGAGACAATTCAGATTCAGAAGACATCTTGGATAAATACCTAATCTTTAATATTTATTACCTTCATATCATCACCATCGCAGAGCAGCTCAGATATAACATCAACCTATTTATAATTGATAAAACCTAAGTGTATCATCCTGTACAAGCAGAAATCTTATTTTCAACCAAGTCGGGCACTTTAAAATTAAGAACCTTGCAAATGCCTGTACATAAAAGAGATTTCCTCGAGGAATATCCACATTTATTATTGATGTTTATCCCCCCACATTTCTATATTTATAAGGAGGAAATTACTTCGGATTATAAGGAAGTAAAAGGCGTCCATTTGATTCTTCATACAAAGACGTCGTCGCGGTAGCAGCACGTTTTAATCCTTCTAAACGTCTATTCATATCCTCTGCGACTCATTTTCCAAGTCCTCATTCAATTAGAAATTAGATCTCACTTGCATTGCATTATTCATCGAAAGTCTAATAAGGATATCGCCGGAGAAAACCTGGATAGGTTCTACCTGTTTTTAGATGTATATTCAATTCAATTCAATTTCTATTCAATACATAAAACTAACGCATAAAGTTACAATCACAGTTAGTACTATCGAGATCGTGATCGAGACAGAAGTGGGATATATTTCTAACTAAAATTGAGAACTGACCTTTGTTCAATCTATAAACCCTTTGCCGAACCTCAAGCCACTCAAACCACATTGGTAGTTGTGGACAATGTAAAGGACAAGCCACAGAAATATGATTATATATCCTATGTCTTGACTTCCGCCCACAATTAACTTGCAATCTAAACCAACATCTAGCACGATGATTAATTTACACTTGATATACTTCAAATTTTTTTTAATATTAAAGATATCTTCAGTATTCAATATTCGTTGATGTCTATTCACGAGTGCTGAAAAAGCCCAAGTGAATAATATCCATTAATCGCTAGTAGAAAGTGCTATCTTCTCTACGATTAGGTATATTTATTTATTTTATTTAGGAAGTAAGTACTCCACAGAAAATTAATTCCAATTGGTATATTTACATTTATATACATCACAACTTGATGAATACTAAACTAAACTTAAATTTAACTAAAATTAGGTATGCACCGGTCAATACAAGAAAGTATTATAAAACAAATATCAGAAGTAACTTGTGATTAGGTTTCTTTTAAATGTGGGAAATGGAGATTTAAATGGATCGAATTGCTGGTATGAATCGTCATACAATATGCACATTCTACTAATTATGTCATTAGCTCCATAATTAGTACGGTGATGAGCTATCTCAAAAAACCTGGTCGATCTCGTATACGTTTAGCCGGTATACGTATGGTAAAACTGTTCAACAGCTCCTCACAGTCCACAAGATTGTTCAAAATTTTATGCAGGAAAAAAATCATGGAATGATTTCTTCGTAACTGTAGTGTAGAGATACCAACAAGTTGCACCCGGACTTTGTAAGATATCTCCTCATACGGAAATTTATATTTCCACAGATAATATCTGACATATTTATTCTGTACGCGTTCTAGTTTATCTATATGACATTGATAATGTGGTGACCAAATTACACTATTGTACTCTAAGATACTACGTACGTAAGAATTGTAAAGCATGGCAATAGCTTTGCAGTCGTTCACATGTGTTGTATGACGCTTTACAAAGCCCAGCATCCGGAAACCCTTCAAAACAATGCTATCAATGTGTGGAATGAATGACAGAGATTGATCAAAAGTGATACCTAAATCGTTAAATTGGCTAACTACTTCAAGAGTTGCCCCATTGAGATTGTACATAAAGTTTATAGGATTCCTCCCTCTTGAGAAGCGCAGCACCTTACATTTATCAATATTGAGTTTTAGCAAATTACGCTGACACCACATTGAGAGACTTTCTAAATCTTCCTGAATATTCAGACAGTCCTGAATAGAGGATACGTTGTAAAATAACTTAAGGTCGTCAGCATACAACAAACATTTACAATATTTAAGACATTTTACTACATCATTAATAAATAGAGTAAAAATAATCGGACCAATATGTGAGCCCTGCGGTACTCCGCTCGTGACATTTATTAGCCGAGAGACACAGGAACCGATCTTTACGCACTGCATCCGATCAGACAGGTATGACACAATCCACCTCAAATAAACACCGTGCACACCCAGAGCGTCAAGCTTCGCGGTAACTAACTCACGGGGAATACTGTCAAATGCCTTCGAAATGTCGGTGTAGACAGTGTCAACTTGACATCCACGCTCCAAGGCAGCCGTTAAGTGATGTTGAAAAACTGCCAAATTTGTTGCCGTTGAACGACCCCGAAAAAAGCCATGTTGTTCTGGAGCAATAACGTGCTTAAACTTGAAAAAAAGCTCATCGGTGATGATGGATTCGAACACTTTGGGCAAGCTTGAAAGATTGGATATCCCTCGGTAGTTCTTGATGCTGACTTTATCACCGGATTTATAGATTGGTTTCAAAGAGGAAAGTTTCCAAGTATCTGGGAATATCCCACTATCAAAGGAGATCTGAAATAGTTGTTGAATTGGATATGCCAATGCTGAACTACATCTTATTGATTATGAATAAAACACTAATGTTTTATAAAATTCTACTGTATATTGATCGATGATAGAAACTTTACACGTGTTTCGCTACTTTTCATGTAGCATCTTCAGACTTAAATAAAATTATTGATACAGTAACATAGCAACAGTATTACCTAAGTGATCATAAACTACATCTTTTTAATACAAAGGGAGGTATTCCGTCGGGACCAGCTCCCTTCTTCACGTCCAGAGAAGAAAGCTTCTGTTCAACTTCTTCAGTGGTAAAGTGGTGGGTAGTGATAGTATGATTTGCTGAATCGCTGAAATCAGACACGGAGGTGGCATCTACGCTGACATGCGTGGAGTAACATGACTCAAAGTGATCTGCGAAAGCATTTGCTATATCTGTTTCACTATCTACAGCCATGTCGTTAAATATCATAGTTTTAGGCAAACCAGAATCGCATTTCAAATTTCTTATGTATGACCAGAAATGTTTTACGTTGGAAGATATAAGAGATTCCGACTTACTAATAAATAGTAGATAGCAAAGATCAATCAGATCTTCGATTCTCTTCTGAAGCCTGAGTATATCTCGTAATCGGATTGTGATCCGGATGACTGGAACTTTCTGTACCATTTATTCTTTAAGTTGATGATTTTTTTGCACTCCTTGCTGTACCAAGAGGGATACTTATCGGAGAAGACATACCTGCTCACCGGAGTGAATTTCTCGATTCCACGCCATAAAATATCATAGAACGCACGCAGGACCTCATCGATCTCATTCGAGCTAAGAACTTCATCCCAATCCTGAGAGTTGAGGAATCCCACCAAGCCTTGATAATCGGTCTTCGAGAAGTTATAAGATGCACTTTTTGTAGCGGCGTCAAACATTTGAGTCCTAGTTGTTAACATCAACGGAGGATGGTAAGGGTCGACGTTTCCAAGAGGGTAATCTGATATATTTAATTCTGTGTTGAGATGATCAGTGAATACCAGGTCTAACAAACTCTCAGGGTGGTTGTAGTATTTATTTTGTGACGTTCTCTGGCTCGCTGGGAAATTCTCGGATCGACTGCAGATGTAGTTCGGCGGATTGCTCGGGCGCCAGATTTTTAGTAAGGGTTTACTCCCTGGGGAAAAAGTTTTCGCTAAATATTTCCCAATTGCCTGAGTCGCACAAATGATACGTTTATCGTATCCTTGTCCCTAAGGTCAGCTCAATGGAGAAACGGAAACGCCAGGGGTCAGATGAAGTTATCACTGAAGACGATGTATTCAATAAAACGGGCTTTAATCGCTTATTGAACGTCCCTTGTACCTTCCCGTGGAGCGGAGATGTAAGCGAAGTGAATATCGTTCGGCGGTGCCGGTGCTGGTGCGGGTCCGACTGGCTATTATAATTCCTGCGAGAGGGTTCCTTACCTTTTTCCTCACTCTCGTTTAACTTAAGACGGGTCGTTCGGTCAATTGAGCGAAATATTTCGGAAACACAGAAAGACCAACATTTTCCTGAATTATTATTTATTGATACAAAATAAATCGTTATAACATCCACAGAATTTTGCCACCAGAATTAAATGCCGTTACGGGGAACAAAAATTTATTATCACAAATATTACAGTTTCTTGGAAATTTTCACAACTATAAATTTATGCAAATATTCACGTACGTGACGTCTGCGCAAAGCAAAATTACTTTACTGATTATGGTGAACCACGGAAAAATTTCTAAGTTTAAATTTACAAAATAAACCACGTACGTAACGTGTGCAGGAAGCAAAACTATTTTTCTGGTTACTACAACCTACAAAAAAAAATTCTAAGTTCAAATTTATAAAATAAATCACGTACGTAACGTGTGCGGAAGGCGAAACTAATTTCTTTTGATTAATACAACCTAAAAAAAAATTTTGAATTTATGAAGTAAAATAAAGTACCTACCTACCTACGGAAAATATTTACAACTACCAAACTAGACCTAATTCAACCTATAAAAAAAAAATTTGAATTTATAAAATGAACTAAAGTACCTACCTACCTGCGGAAAAATATTTACAACTACCAATAAAAAAAAATCAATATATGCAAAATTAGACAGCTACCTACGGGAAAATATATTTACAATTAAACACCCGAATGAAGATCCCCGTGAGGCGGCACTGTGTCCTGGGAGGACAACCAATTAATACCACATTTAAATGCAATAACTTGGACTTGGCCCGTGAGAGGACGGTCAAAAATTACCCAACTGTACCTATCTATCAAAACTGGTCGGCGGCTCTATTTGATATCGCTTAAACGTCGAGGCGGGGTTCCAGGAGATGACGGGCGCTTTCAGGAGAGGTACTAGGTACAAGTTAAAATTGATTCACCGGTTACCCAGCCACGAGGGGAGGTCGCTTACACCGCTTACCCTACAGCTAGAAATGCTAGCGACCTCGCTGCTATATGGCCTTCGGAGAATAGGGGGAAATTTACGTGGTGTGTATCGAGGCAGTTAATGTGTGGGAGGCATAGGAGGGTTGAATCGGCGGTACCAAAAATGAATATAGTTTAGATCAAGACACCTACCTTTATATCGGGGTATTGATGACGTAGGGGACTGGTTGGCACGAGTGTGTGGCGGCAAAAATTCAATCAAACAGATCAAATCAACTGGTCTGACTCTATTATCGCGGCTTTACTTTCAAAATTCTGGAAATCGAGACTTTCTATGGTTCGCGTCGGCACGGTTAGCTACGGCTAGTACGGAAGATGTCGGTCGGCGGTTTCTATGAACGGCACCCCAATAGCACTAACGTAGTTCACGACGGAAAAATGAAAAGAGATGCACCGCGTAAAACGACGGAAAATCAAAGAGAGATGCACCGCGTAAAACGACGGAAAATCAAAGAGGACGCTAACAATCCCGGCACCCATATTTATACCCTTCCTATCTGTTTGTACCCGCTATCGCGAAGCAAAAACGGGCACGCCACTTTTTCTGAACCGTTCGTTAGATTATTCTGGAAAGGCTACGCGAACACGGTCGCTAACTGCACCGATCCAGTTGGCAATAAATTTCAACTCCGTGTATAAAAAATCTCAAAACTTTCATGAAAATAAAATTCGTGTTGTCGGCTCGCGGATTCATGCTATTTATTAAAATTATAATAATTACTCTTCGGCTTTTCATAAAAATTGCATTTTCATTATTATTACCTACTATGAAAAGAATGGGAAACAGATTATTTCATGAAACTTGATTTGAATAATATTACTTTGAGAATTAACTATTGCATTTTGGATGAATTTAAATTTCTAGAATGTTATATAATGAAAAACGAAGTCGAAAATACGCGACTTCGTTACACCCCCTCTACTTCGGAAATAAAAACCGTAGGTTTTTATCAGCGCGTTAACCAGGGAAAAACAAGAAAAAACTAACTTTCTCGGCCTCTCACAACCATCGGTCGACGAAAAAAAAACATGATCGCAAATTAAATCCGTCCCCCAGAACACATCACAGTGCCTTACCTCTCAAAATAGCGGACGTCCGGCGCCTCGAATCATCACTGTTTGCGCCTCCTCTTGGATTCCGGAGTGGCCCCGCTTCCGTGCGAGCTCGTCCTGCTGCGGTAGTCTCGGAGCAAAACATACCAACGCCGCAGGCTGAGTCGTTCCCGGAGATCTCGGTCTGCCGCTCGGTTTGGTGCGCGCAGGAGATCGCACCGTGCCGCCTTGTCCGCCGTCCTGACTGCGGGTCGTCTACGCGCCTCAGGGAGTCTCGGCGAGCGGTCGGTCCGGGCCATCTCTGGTGTTGGGGATTCCTCGCGTCGCCTGGGCTTCCCGGTAGTCGCAGCGCGACCCGGCCCGCGAGTTGGAGTGCGGTCCTTGCGGCGGTGAAGCACGGGTTCTGGGGATGACGAACGCGCCCTCGGAAGACCGTTGTTCATGGTTACCTACGATAAGGATCAAACACATTATACGGGTTATTCACGAGGGTCAAACCGCCGCGGAGATGAAAGGGGGGACAATTACGGGTATTACTCGGATTGCCTCGGTGCGAAATCGGTATACGGTTTGAGATCCTTGACGTGTATCCTAAGGAGGCGGCGGCCAGCCTCGTCCTCCAGGTCATAAACCACAGGAGACCTTACCTTTATAATGGTGTACGGGCCGGAAAACTTGGGCGCGAGTTTCGCGGCAAAACCCTTTTCCCCCGACGAGAGATGATGCTCTACTCGCATAACCTTGTCACCCACATGACATCTCCAATCGCGGCGCCTCAGGTCGTAATGCCTTTTCTGGTCGTTACTCGCCTGGTTCTGATGTAATCGGACTAATTGATAGAGGTCGTGCAGCTCCTGCAGACGCCGCAACCGCGGGGTGAGGTCATATTCGGACTGGTCGTCGCCGGTGTTGCCAACGGACGGGAACACCATGCTCGGCACTCGCAGCTCTCTCCCCATGTTCAGAAAAGCGGGGGTGTATCCGGTGGTCTCGTTCTTTGACGTGTTATATGCCATCGACAGCTCGGGGATGCGCATGTCCCATTTTCGGTGGTCGGTCCCGCAGAATTGAGCGATCATGGTCTTCAACGTACGGTTCTGGCGTTCGACGGGGTTACACTGCGGTGAATACACCGGGGTCAGTCGGTGCTTGATATCCCAATCTTCCAGGAACTCTTCGAAGGTCTTCCCGACGAACTGTCGTCCGTTGTCCGAAATTACGGTTTTCGGGCAGCCGAATTTCGTTATCACGGTTTCTAAAAGCATCCGGATGATCGGGGCGGACGTCGCGGTTCGGATGGGGCGACACTCCATCCACTTGGTGAACCGGTCTTGCACGACTACCGCGTAGTTGTTCCCTTTCGAGGTGCGGGGCAAAGGACCAACCAGGTCAATAGAGACGGTTTCCCACGGGCCGTGAATCTGGGGCGGCTGCATGAGTCCAGGAGTCTTCTGCTGCGACGGTTTGAAGCGCTGGCAATGAGGACATCCCTTGACATATTTGGCGGCGTCTCGGAACATCGCCGGCCAATAATAACTGCCGGCGAGACGGGCGCATGTCTTGGCCACCCCCAGGTGCCCTGTGGTGGGAGCGTCATGATTTTCCTCTAAAACACGGTTACGCAACGAGGACGGCACGCACAGCTTCCATTCCGAGTCGGTTCCTGCTTCGAACGGGCGGCTCAAGTCGGGGATGCGGCGTTGTAGACGGTCGTCTCGGATCCGGTAATCGGAAACGGCCTCTGGGTTCCGCTCAACTGCTTCCCGCTTCTTGTCATACCAGGGATCGGTTCTTGCGCGCCCCGCGGTATCGGTGGCGCAGATCTCTTCTTCGGCACTCGTCGTATCGGTGGCAGACCGGGACAAGAAATCAGCCACCTTGTTCGAAGCCCCTTTTCGGTACACTACCTCGAAGTCATAGGCCTGCAGTCCCAGCGCCCATCGGGCCACGCGCCCTGAGGGTGACTGCATCGAGTGTAGGTAGCGCAGGGCCTGATGATCGGTAACGATGGTGAACCGGTAGCCTTCCAGGTAGGGCCGCATTTTCTGCACCCCCCAGACGATTGCGAGACACTCCTTCTCAGCCACGGTATACTTGATCTCGGCGCCCTGTAATGTTCGGCTGGCATATGCGATCACCTTCTCACCGTCGTCGGTTTTCTGCGTGAGGGCAGCCCCTATGCCGGAGTCCGATGCATCGGTCTGCAGGGTGAACGGTTGGGTAAAGTCAGGGCACGTCAGCACAGGAGCCTCGGTCAGGTGTTCCTTCAGGGCCTCGAATGCGTCGTTTTGTTCGGTTCCCCAGCGCCATCTTTGCGACTTCTTGAGTAATCGCGTCAGGGGCAGCGTGATCTGAGCATAATTGGGGATGAACCGCCGGTACCATCCCGCCATCCCTAAAAATCGGCGAAGTTGACGGATAGTCCGGGGGGCGGGCACGTCTCGGATACACTGCACCTTGTCCGGGTCGGTAGCTATTCCTTCAGACGTGACTACGTGCCCTAGATACTTCAGAGATCGGAGACAAAAGTTACACTTTTCGGGGTTCAGCTGCAGGTTCGCACGCTTCAGACGCCGGAACACTTCTCGCAGATTGTCCAGGTGCTCTTCGAAGGTCCTCCCCAGGACGATGATGTCGTCCAAGTAGGCGAAAGCGAACGGATCGGTTTCCGGTCCCAGGACACGGTCGAGGCACCTTTGGAACGTAGCACCTGCCGAATGTAGCCCGAACGCCATGACTCTGAATTGAAACAGGCCGCGCCCCGGCACCGTAAAAGCCGTGACCGGGCGGCTGTCGGGGGTCAGTGGTATCTGCCAGTATCCCTGCTTCAGGTCCAGGCTAGAAATATAGCGCGCCTCTCGCAGTTTGTCCAGGATCGCCGAAATGTATGGTAACGGATAGGCGTCTTTCTCCGAGGCGTCGTTCACCTTGCGGAAATCTATACAGAACCGCGGTGTTCCATCCTTTTTACGGACAATCACTACCGGGGAGTTCCAAGGACTGCTAGACGGTTCTATGATGCGTTCAGCTAACATACGGTCGACCTCAGAGTTAACCACGTCGAGGAGTTTCGGATTCATCGGGCGGTACCGTTGTTTAATTGGCTCGGAGGTCTTCAATTTGATCCGGTGACTGGCCATGTCGGTAGTGCCGCTGATTTTCTCAAACTCGGCCAACTCCTTTCTGAGAAACTCGTCCAACTGGCAACGCTGTTGAGTAGTGAGGTCGCACACTAGCGCCGGCGCTGGCGCTTCAGGCGTCGCATCGGTCGACTGCACTGTTGTTACAGAAGCGCCTAATAAGGGAGACGAGTTTGCTGGTCGTCCCCGAGCCGCGTTCGAGCGGGCGCGCGGTCGATTGCGCCGCTTGCGAGACGGAGTCGGATGCGCATCGAGTGCAGACTCCGTTGTCTCGCCGGGTACAGCAACAGTCCGTGAACGTTGGAACCGGGACAGCTGACTCGATGCTGCGGCGGGCACAGGCACCTTCACCGCTCGACGAGGTCGATGACCTTTCCTGCCGGTGAGCGGCCGGTCGTTCGTTCTATCGGCAGCGCTGGTGGATTGGAGCGACACGGTATCTTCGTCGGTCGACGGCTGACGGTGTTGGCGCTCCGCAGAGGCCAAAGCGACATTGCCAGATGTTGCAATAACTCCGGGTTCGGCCGTGCGGCATTCGGTGACAGTACTCGCCCTCCGTTGGTCGTTTCTCGTCGGTGTGGCGCGGAGAGGGTATCTTCGTCCTCTGATACGCGCCTCCCGCGTGCCCAGGTCCAGCGCAAAATCGGTGCAGCCTAACGCGTCCATCCCTAGGACCAGGTCTACCGGCAACGATGGCAATGCCAGGCCTGCTACCTGCAATTTCCCTTGGCCGATGCTTAGCTTCAGCAGGAACGTCTCTCGGATCGATACCGAGGTGCCGTCGGCGACCCGTGCTGAGGTCCTTTGGTACTGGCGGACACGGACTCCGTTCTCTCGGCAATGTTGTATCACCCTCCGGCCTATGAATGAGCGAGTTGCCCCGGTGTCGAGGAGCGCTTCGAACTCCCTCCCCTCGATGCTCACGTTAAGAAACGGCCTGGTCTCCGGGTCTAAGCTGTTGGCGGCGGCGGTACTGGGGGCGGCGGCGGAGGCGATGGGGGCGGCGACGGGAGCGGCGGTGACGGGGGCGGCGGCGAAGGCGGCTGTGACGGGGGCGGCGGCGGAGGCGGTGTCGTCGGCGGCGGCGGTTTGGCGGTTTTTCGGGGCGGGTCTCCGTTGAGTCGGTGTTCTTACCCGCCCCGCATCTCGTTTCCCGGATGCGGACAGTCGCACTCCCTGGACAACGGGGGCGGCGGCGGCGGCGGCGGCGGCGGCGGCGGCGGCGGTGTCGTCGGCGGCGGCGGTTTGGCGGTTTTTCGGGGCGGGTCTCCGTTGAGTCGGTGTTCTTACCCGCCCCGCATCTCGTTTCCCGGATGCGGACAGTCGCACTCCCTGGACAATATTCCGGGCCGCTCGCAACGGGAGCAGAACAGCTTCGGCTGGCCGGTACATTGACTGCGGTAGTGGCCAGCCTCGCCGCAGCGCCAGCAGATCGTGCGGGAATTGTCTCGGACGGGGGCGGCGAATCTGACGGACTTCGCGTCAGCGGGTGCGGCCGCGGTGTCGCCCGTTTCGATGGCCCTCAGCGGTGGTGAGGGTGCTCGGTCCGGCTGCCTGCGCGGTTGCCATCCTTCTCTTCGTCGCGGTGTAGGGCTGTTGGAGGCGAAAGGGGCCTCGGACGAAAAAGGGGGTCTGCCCTCGGAGACTGAGGGGCGGCGGGCGGTGTGTAGCTCGGTCAGCACGTCCTGTGCTGCCTTGGCATCCTCCATTATTGCACGGACGTCGTTGTAGATTCGGCCCCAGATCAGCTGCTTGATCTCTGGCCGAAGATTTCGCTTGATCCAGTCGATTTGACGGTGCGGCTGGATCGCTCCGTGACGTCTGCAAAGCGTCTGCATTGACGTTATATACTGGAGCACGTCTTCGTCGCGCCCCTGTACTCTGCGGCTTATTTCAGCCTCCAAGTCGAAGAGGTAGTCGTTCTTCAGAAAGTACTTGCAGAACGCCTCCAGGAAGTCCACCCACGTCGTCAGCCACATAGAATTATTCCGGTACCAAGCTAAGCATTCGCCCTCTAGCAGGAGGGGCATGGCACGGAGCATGCGCGTCTCACTCACCCCGTAAATCTCTCGTAATTCTTCCAGCCTTTCGAGGAAGTTGGCGGGACTACCTCGGCCGTCATATCGCAAGTTCCATGACGTCACATTCGGTGGTTCCATCGGTTCGGCTCGGCTTCGTGCTGGTTGCCCACCATCTGGGACGTGAAGGGGGAGCGTAAAGAATGTCGAAATAGGAGGGGCGAACGTCTGCGAGACAGATGGGGATAGCACGGTCGGGGGCGGCGGCGGCTGGCTGACTGGTGCGGTCCCAGGGAGGTGATATGCCGCTGCTGAGGCTGGTACGAATGACTGCATGATGGGCAGTGGCAGCACGGTCGGGGGCGGCGGTGGCTGGCTGAATGGCATGGTACCGGCGACATTGTACGTCATTGCTGGTGCCGGTGCGAACTTGGGGGCTGTCCATGTTGTCACAGTCGGCGTCATGACGGTCGCCGATACCGGAGGGGCGGTGTGCTCGGGGGCGGCGGTCTCGCTCTTAGCTGGGGGTTTCGGATGGGACCCCGTGAGCGACTTGAACCACCCCGACAACGGCTTACGTTTTTCTTCGACGGTCCCTTCGTGTGGGCGACCCAACTTCGCCAACTCTCGGTCCAACTCGTCCTTTTTCAACCGGTATATCCAGGACGTGCGTGTATCCGTGACTTCGGGATTAAGCAGGCCGTGAAACGGATCGGGTTCGGTGCCGGGTTCGACGGTGTGTCCACAAGCGCCTAGCTGTTCGTCTCCTTTCGGGTCGGACATCTCGGCGGCTGGATACGGGCGAGACTATGCGGATGTAACGGAACAATTTATCGGAAAACAATTCTTGAAGTGGTCCCTCTCGACGGCGGTGAAAAATCGGAATCTTCTTCAGGTCTCGGCTCTACGTCTTCGGAATCTTCAGGTCCCTGCTCGGGCGCCAGCTTTTCTGTGACGTTCTCTGGCTCGCTGGGAAATTCTCGGATCGACTGCAGATGTAGTTCGGCGGATTGCTCGGGCGCCAGATTTTTAGTAAGGGTTTACTCCCTGGGAAAAAAGTTTTCGCTAAATATTTCCCAATTGCCTGAGTCGCACAAATGATACGTTTATCGTATCCTTGTCCCTAAGGTCAGCTCAATGGAGAAACGGAAACGCCAGGGGTCAGATGAAGTTATCACTGAAGACGATGTATTCAATAAAACGGGCTTTAATCGCTTATTGAACGTCCCTTGTACCTTCCCGTGGAGCGGAGATGTAAGCGAAGTGAATATCGTTCGGCGGTGCCGGTGCTGGTGCGGGTCCGACTGGCTATTATAATTCCTGCGAGAGGGTTCCTTACCTTTTTCCTCACTCTCGTTTAACTTAAGACGGGTCGTTCGGTCAATTGAGCGAAATATTTCGGAAACACAGAAAGACCAACATTTTCCTGAATTATTATTTATTGATACAAAATAAATCGTTATAACATCCACAGAATTTTGCCACCAGAATTAAATGCCGTTACGGGGAACAAAAATTTATTATCACAAATATTACAGTTTCTTGGAAATTTTCACAACTATAAATTTATGCAAATATTCACGTACGTGACGTCTGCGCAAAGCAAAATTACTTTACTGATTATGGTGAACCACGGAAAAATTTCTAAGTTTAAATTTACAAAATAAACCACGTACGTAACGTGTGCAGGAAGCAAAACTATTTTTCTGGTTACTACAACCTACAAAAAAAAATTCTAAGTTCAAATTTATAAAATAAATCACGTACGTAACGTGTGCGGAAGGCGAAACTAATTTCTTTTGATTAATACAACCTAAAAAAAAATTTTGAATTTATGAAGTAAAATAAAGTACCTACCTACCTACGGAAAATATTTACAACTACCAAACTAGACCTAATTCAACCTATAAAAAAAAAATTTGAATTTATAAAATGAACTAAAGTACCTACCTACCTGCGGAAAAATATTTACAACTACCAATAAAAAAAAATCAATATATGCAAAATTAGACAGCTACCTACGGGAAAATATATTTACAATTAAACACCCGAATGAAGATCCCCGTGAGGCGGCACTGTGTCCTGGGAGGACAACCAATTAATACCACATTTAAATGCAATAACTTGGACTTGGCCCGTGAGAGGACGGTCAAAAATTACCCAACTGTACCTATCTATCAAAACTGGTCGGCGGCTCTATTTGATATCGCTTAAACGTCGAGGCGGGGTTCCAGGAGATGACGGGCGCTTTCAGGAGAGGTACTAGGTACAAGTTAAAATTGATTCACCGGTTACCCAGCCACGAGGGGAGGTCGCTTACACCGCTTACCCTACAGCTAGAAATGCTAGCGACCTCGCTGCTATATGGCCTTCGGAGAATAGGGGGAAATTTACGTGGTGTGTATCGAGGCAGTTAATGTGTGGGAGGCATAGGAGGGTTGAATCGGCGGTACCAAAAATGAATATAGTTTAGATCAAGACACCTACCTTTATATCGGGGTATTGATGACGTAGGGGACTGGTTGGCACGAGTGTGTGGCGGCAAAAATTCAATCAAACAGATCAAATCAACTGGTCTGACTCTATTATCGCGGCTTTACTTTCAAAATTCTGGAAATCGAGACTTTCTATGGTTCGCGTCGGCACGGTTAGCTACGGCTAGTACGGAAGATGTCGGTCGGCGGTTTCTATGAACGGCACCCCAATAGCACTAACGTAGTTCACGACGGAAAAATGAAAAGAGATGCACCGCGTAAAACGACGGAAAATCAAAGAGAGATGCACCGCGTAAAACGACGGAAAATCAAAGAGGACGCTAACAATCCCGGCACCCATATTTATACCCTTCCTATCTGTTTGTACCCGCTATCGCGAAGCAAAAACGGGCACGCCACTTTTTCTGAACCGTTCGTTAGATTATTCTGGAAAGGCTACGCGAACACGGTCGCTAACTGCACCGATCCAGTTGGCAATAAATTTCAACTCCGTGTATAAAAAATCTCAAAACTTTCATGAAAATAAAATTCGTGTTGTCGGCTCGCGGATTCATGCTATTTATTAAAATTATAATAATTACTCTTCGGCTTTTCATAAAAATTGCATTTTCATTATTATTACCTACTATGAAAAGAATGGGAAACAGATTATTTCATGAAACTTGATTTGAATAATATTACTTTGAGAATTAACTATTGCATTTTGGATGAATTTAAATTTCTAGAATGTTATATAATGAAAAACGAAGTCGAAAATACGCGACTTCGTTACAATTTATTTGGTTAAATTCCATGTAACACATGTTTTCTAAAATAGTTTCAGATGCTTCATCCGGCAGATTTTCTGGAATAAGGCACATGTCTTCAGCAGTCCACCTAACATGGGGGAGGTTAAAATCACCCATCAATATAAATTCTGAGCTAGTATATCTTCTCTTGTAGCCCTCAAGGGTCGCTATGAATGACTCATATTCATATTTGGAACTTTGTGGAGGAAAGTAAACAGAACATAATATCAGGTCAGTTTTGTCCACCCTAGCACGAACCCAAACATCCTCAAATGCAGGATTATCCGAATGAGGAAGTTCGGCACTGTGAAATTCGGTGAGTGAAGCAATAAGAGAACCACCCCCCCTGGAGCAATCCAGAATTTGGTAGTTACGGTCATGACGGAACACACGGTATCCGTTACCAAAGAGTTCTGTATTGAAAAAAGTTTCATTCAGCCATGTTTCGGTTAGTAGTACAAAGTCATAGTTTGTGGCTAGAAGTTGCCTTGAAAACTCGGAAACCTTGGTACGTAATCCTCTAATGTTCTGATAAAAAAAAGAAGTACGGTGGGGTAAACTAGGCTGCAATGATGCATCCGATCTAGGGCAGTTTTTCACTACGTTGGCGAAAAATTCCCATATTAGGTCTCCTTCTTGGAACAAACTCTTTTACTGCGATATTTGGGGGCCACTTTCCGGGGACGAGAAGTGATTTCAAAATGTCCTCTTTAACGCCCAATTTGAAGGAACAAACGTCATCTCTATTTGATAGCTGGTATATGAAAAACTTATCAAACTGCTTGAATTTTTATTTGAAATAGGCTAATAGAACTGTTACATTGTTAATATTTGTTCATTTTATGAAAGATATACATTTAATTGTATTGGTTTCTTAATTTCTAGAGTAATACATTTTTATAAATAAAAGTTGCCTCGGAAACTTTCATAATTTCCGGCGGTGTAGACAAATAGATCGCGTTTTATCTCAACTTATTATGAGGGACCCTTAGTAAAAATGCGTGATTACAATTATTAAAAACAACTACTTGAAAGGATGTTTTCTCCCAGATAGCATGAAAATTTACATGCACTACTAAATTAAAACCAGCATAATGAATAATTTATTAAACAGTCGTAGAGCATTACAATGTAAACTTCAGAACTAATATAAATTATTGTAATCGCAACTTACTTACAATTACAAAAAGGGTGTAAAAATCACTATAACATCATCGGTCAATGTTCTGTTGATGTGAGAACGTTAATGGTCAGACAGGGTAATATGTGGTGTCACGCGACATGAAGTAGCCGTTGCTGTCGATTTTCCTGATAGGTTTTTTGATGTGAAATCATCCCTTGTATCGGTAAAATAAATGGAGAGGTAAATGTATTGATACTTATATTATATTATGCAGGACCGGTGCAAGCTAAACATATTTTAATCATATACGCCTTGATCTCTTAGAATCGCCGCCCGCTCAAGATCTTACAGACCTGAGACACAGAAATTCCTTAGGTGCGATCGACCGTGATAATTTCCCAGAGGCGAATAACTTGTCCAGGCCGGAGAAATTTTTGAAATGTTCCCGCAATTGTGTTTTGAAATACCGAAAAACTGTTCCATTCTAATATTCTCATCTTATTTCATCAGTTAAATGCAAAAGTATTAGAAATATCATTATGTTAAGTATTATCAAAAATTTTCCATGAGAAAACGGAATGTGTGTGTGTATAGAGAAGCCAAAAGCTGCTGAATATAAAAACGGGGAGAGAAGCGCATTGCGTTTTATCTGGTCCATGAGAACTCGGTCAGTCGGTTTGATTAGGAACGGACATTGATTGTTGTCGGAAGGGTCGAGTTAAATTACTTGCTTTATTACTGCTTGTAAGTATCTGTTATCTGTTATAGCGAACGGAAGAAAAGCAAAACAAGAGTGATTAATTTTAGTATTTCATCAAGCAAGCAGACTTGACCCTACGTGAGTTTCGAGATCATTCTGATTTAACAACCGATGCTTGGATTATCTAGGAAAATATCTGCGTAGAAGATGAATCATTCTAACATGGAAGAGGGACAAGTCCGGCAATTCTACTTCCAAGTAACTAGTCTGGCAGTGTACTCGGTTGTTTACTTCTTGTTGTAGTAGTCATGCCTGGGGGTTGGTTTTCAGAAATTTGATTTTTCTGATTTACTGCTTGAATCAATCGCCCAAATCAGGTCGTTCAATCAAGACAGACTTGATTTTTAGGTTGATGTATTTATTCCCAAATACATAGCAATATTAATTTAACGATATTTAACAGCTTAGGTAAGTTGCCACGAACGAGAGGCTATATCCATTGAAAATGTAGAAGATATAAATAAAGTAAGTTATTAATTGCACAAATGAAGCTTTCGTGAATCCGGAATCGGGTAAGATAAAATAGGAATGGGGAGAGGTCGTAGAGTTAGTTCCCGGCTTGCGGTAGAACTTTTGTAAAACTAACTAACCCTCGTGTGGTCGGGTTTATGGCCATTGTTTAATCATGTCAACCCATCCATGAAGCCTCGGCTCAGATAATGCGATATGTAAATTTTCTATGTTGTTACAATGTTTTCCAACAAATTATCTTTAATTGGGACTTCCTTTAGCTAGTGTTCGCTATAGGATTGTGTGCCAAAAACTTGAAAAATTGAAAACTGGCTTGGACAGCTCGAACTGCAAAGAATCCATCACCGCGGTGGACTATTTCTGTGCCTTTTATTTGTTATCAGTTTCTGTAATAAGTGTCTCTAATTCCGTGCTGTAAACTGCCGCATACTATCTCAATGTCTCCGAATATCAATTAAAAAGCTCCTTGAGGATTTATATGAAGCCCAAGTCTGGAAGCCCGAGTTGTAATAAGAGATGTGGACGGACTATAATATCGCTAAGATTATACTAATTAGTGCCTAAGATTCCAGTAGAACAAGGGTATCACATGCAGGACATCGAGCATGAATAGGCCGTTAAAATCTTATCTCTGCTCTTTCGGAACTATAGCTGCCCTTAGATAATAGTGTAATCAGAGTTGTATGTTTTATGGCTCCATTTAACATAATCTTATTTCCACATCTATTTCGTTTATAAACGACGAAAGAAATTTAATACTAATACAATTTTTTTAGTAAGTAATAATTGATTTATAATTTGAAAAGTTGTATAAGTCTTTATCATATAAACTAGTTTAGGGGCACGCGCTTGCTGAAATTGATTTGCGGGAATTGCCTTGGGCGAACTAGATCGCAACTAAACTTTGTTTTAGTTTGCGTGAATTAGTTTGCGTTTCCACTTCAGAATTGACGTATACGAAACTAGCAACTACCTATCATTTATCGGTAGATACCTATTTAGGTATAAACTCTACTGCGGAACAATTTTATTTCATACTTTTTAAATTTTTATTAAACTGAAAATATTGACTCAAAAATTTGATTCGTACCTGTTCCCGAAAATGTTTTTTTAACTGAGATGCAGGGTATCGATTTTTTATTGTTAATCTTTCCATCAGTGACTGGGTCAATAATTCTAATTTTTTGTGTAGTATATTATGTTTTTTATATATTTTTTAATAACCCTTATTTGGGCAAATGCCATAAAAATCCGTCTTTTAGGTCTCTTTCACACATACGGTTTTTTAACGGTAACCGTGCCGTAGCCGTGCCGTAATTTAATTTGATTTGTGTTCACAGGGCACACGGTTTTTAGTAGACAACACTGGATGTTTTTTTTTTAAGTATTTTTGTCAGTTGCACCTACGATGGATGAACGAAAAATACGCATATTGTTAATAATGCTTTGGCATCGTCATAGACAGTCGCGAAAAGCAAGAAAATTTTGGATTGATCCGCTTCTTGGAAACAGACAGTCGATGGGGGAATTTGCAACATTGTTTCGCGAGATACGACAGTATCTTCAACTAATGTAATTAGTAGTTCATGATCTATTTCAATAACCATAATTTCGTTATTATAATTTCCGTAAATTTAGAAAATGTTATTAACGTCCGTACGATACCGTATCGTACGATACAGTATCAACACACGGCACGTGTGCATGCGTGTATACACTTGTGTGTTTTTCTGTTGCCGTAAGCGGCTCCGGCACCGTGCCGTAGCAGTCAACTAGCCGTGCTGCGACGGCAGCCGTGTACGGCTCCGGTAACAAACCGTCTTGTGTGAAAGCTTGCATTTTATGTTTATGATAACGTGTTTCGATTAAGCACGGCTCCGTAGCCGTACACGGCCACGGTTAAAAACCGTAGGTGTGAAAGAGGGCTGAGTCTTATGGAAATTATTGAATTTAAATGTATATAAATAAGTGAAGATATATATTGATTGCTGCATATTATTTAAAATAAACGCCTTATCTTAAGAAATTACGAAGTTTCGAAATAATTTTAAGAACCCAGAGAACGTTTTCATTTGCATAACGCTTACAGCCTTAGTTTTAAATCCCGATCACTATTCGCTGATTCAAGTCGTAGAAGGGAGACTGTATTGATCAATAATGTAACTTTAATATCTTTAATTATCCCCTAGTCGAGCATTTCACGGTTTTTTCTCTCATCGTTTGCAAGCTTTAATTCCGAGAAGACCCCAGGGAATGTTTATTCTCGACTTTTATTAAACTTTCCTGATTATTTTTAGGTATTCTATTCAATTTAGCGTCCCCCAAAAAGACCACAATCTCTTGTAGAATTATAAGTATAATTTCTTCAGTCATGGACTTGTTTTATAAGTCAGCCATCTATAACATGGCTGATACTGATTTAATTAATCACCACTTTAATTCTGAAAATGTTTTACATTTTCTTTTTTTACACATTCTTATTTTCTTTTATTGGGGTAATGAATGTAATCGAGGCTATTTAACAGAAAAGTGATAAGTAAATTAATCCGTTAAGGGAGTTCAAAGATGAAGCAATTTTGTAAAATACGCGAAAGATAATACGCTGCCAGTGCATAATTAAAAATTCTATACATGTAAATACAGGATGTTTCAGACATATAGGGTCAAATTTAAAGGGGTAGTTCTAATTCCTCTCATAAATATAAATTGAAAAATTAAATTTCAGATCAAAATGACGTTTCGTTTTAAAAATACAGGGTGTCAAAATTTAAAAGAATGTAATAGTTTTTGGTTATACAGTGTGTCGCATTAAAGATAAATACACCCCTGTATTTTCGTTATTTGAATGAGTCGGGGTTTGAAATTTTGCAGTCATACAGACTGATGAGTCACACTTTTAGCGATATCTAACTGAAATTTTATCTTTAAACCCCGCCTACTATGTCTTCGAAAAGAGGGAAAATTATCGATAGTTTGCTATGGATGTTTTTGGATTTTTACTTACGAAAATAATACAATTTATATTGAAAATATAAATTTTATTAATTTTGAGTAAGTATATACGGAAAGTAAGTATTCCCCTTTTTACATGGTAAATTTGTCCGTCCCCCAGAAATGTGTCTGTCCGTCTGTTCGCTTTGCTAGGAAACACTCTAGAGACGTCATTTTTTGTTGTAGAGACCTGAAATTTCGCTGCTTTTAAACCTCGCCCGGTCCCACGATGCCTATTGAAAATCAGCCGGATCCGTTACCGGGAAGTGTCTTTTTTTCGGGAATTTCGGTTTTTTTCGGGAATCGCCTAGGAAACACTCTAAGTGTCCGAAAGTTGTACCGATCGGGATGAAACTCGGTGGGGACGAAGCTCTGAACCTCCAAATACGACCTATTAAAAATGGGCCGGATCTGAAAATTTTAAGGCCCCCGTTCAGGGCCGCACTTTTTTTGCAACGTCCCACCTATCTCCATTTTTCTCGGTAACGGTACATTGTAAAGAGATTCTGTTGGCGCAGTTATTTAGGGAAATTATAGGTATACAAACTTTGTATAAATCATTTTTCCAAAAAATGAATAGATGAGTGGTAAAAAATTTTTTTGCGCTTAACAGTCATTTTTCTCATAATTTCGAATTTTTTTCCAATTTTTTTTACCGATCGAAAAAACAACAAAAAAATGTTATAGGGACGTTTATTGCCTACAAAAAAGGTAGATATAGTTTTTCACGTGAAAGGTCGATAAAAGCAACTTTTTCGAAAAAAACTCCGTCTCGTTTTTTTTCAAAATCACAAAAAATTACAATTTCTCGGAAACGGTGCGCTCTAGCGAAATATTGAATCAGTTCTTTTTTGAGGAGGACATTGATTTCTACTTTTTTTATTTGAAACATTTTTCCGGAAAATTTTCGGTTTTCTCGCTATTTCAATAAAAAGAAAAAAATTCAGCTAAACCTTCAATTAAAATTATAATGGCTATCAACTTTTGTACGTGGTGCAAAAAACCTATACAAGCAGAGCCTCTTCACAACAGAAATGCATATAAATAGTATTTTCAAAAAGCGCCAAATAAAAAAGTTATTAAAGAAAATTCGGACCGGTGTCTGATTTAAAAATAATTTTCCTAGTTGTGACGTCACAGGTAAATTAATTGATTTCAGATGTCAGATTTGGTTAAAAATTGGTGTTTTTTTTTCTCTTCATACCAGACTTATCCGGTCATTGCCGGGTTATGTAGTGGATACTTTAGGATTGTCGATGTTTATAGATCACTTTTCTTCCAAAATTTAATTCGGAAATTCAATTTTAACGAAGATCTGATATTTTTTATAAGAGGTTGTTTTCGACAATTTTTAAGCATTTTCACGTGGGTGCACGCGTACCCGCACAGTTTTATCATCAGTTTCAGCTCAGATTTCGCGATCGAATCCCAGCAAAACCTACTTTCACTTTTTTTTTAATTTTTTTCAAATTTTTTTTTTAAAGGTATGTAGATATTTTTCTTTGTTTCATATTTAATTAAAAAAAAAGCCCTATCAGTTTTGAGAGCTGTGAAAAAAAATTCACGCTTCACGCCGCAAGTAGCCGAACTTTCAGCATGACTTCAACTTGAAATTCGACATGTTTGACAGCTGTTACATTTGAAATTTGACAGCTGTCAGATTTGACATTTGACAGCTGTCAAAATTTTTCGCGCTTCGCGCTCAACCGTATAGCCGAACTGATCGCATAGCCTGAACTTAAGATTTTACATATTTGACAACTGACGTGTTCAATCTGACAGCTGTCAGATTTGACATTTGACAGCTGTTAAAAATTTTCGCGCTTCGCGCTTCGTATAGCCGAACTTTCCGCAAAACCTTAACTTAAGATTTGATATATTTTATCACTGACATATTTGACAGCTGTCAGATTTGACATTTGACAGCTGTCAAAATTTTTCTCTATGCGTATAATAGCCGAACATTCCGCATGTGCTGAACTCATAATTTGAATAAATGCCGGTCAGATTTGATATTTGACATCTGTCAGTGTTGTAGCTTAGAGTCTCTTCGTCACGTCAAAATAAAAACCGCCATCTTGATTTTTCGAATCATTAAAAATTATATCCCTAGGTCCTAGGTCGCGTTTACGTATTTTCTGCATAATTAGATATTCGAACGCCATTTTCTCCGAAATTAAGAGAGTAAGCGAGAAACGGTCTTCGGTTCGAGACTCTTTACGATTCAAACGTATCGTTCTGAAATTTTTAACCGTTTTGATTTTTTTTTTTTTGATTTTTGAAAATTCAAAAAAACTTGCTCGGCCATTTTCTCCGGAACGGTGAGTGCGTCGAATCGACGATTGTTTTTCGTCGATATGTTATCTCCTCTGCAACCGAAAAGTTAAAATGCGATCACGAAATCTTCCAAAATGGCCGCTACAGGCGCTTTTGAAAATTTGCCAATTATTTTTTTCAAAATCAACTTTGACAGCTTATAAATGACAAACTATTAGGTCAATTACGACGATACTTTGCAGTCGCCTAGCACCACTTTTCGCCTACACGACGTTACCTTTGCGATCTTCTTACGATAATCGAGGCCGAAGTTACAATAAAAAATATCAGAAATGCACATTTTCTCTTTGAAAACTTCGCCGATTTTCATGCAAAATACGAGAAAATTAGCAAAAATTCGGAAACTTTTTTCTTCACAATTTCCGGGTACAGAGAGACTCGGGGATAACTTGCGCTTGGTAGTCGAAGAATTCTTTTGTCACAATTTTTTTTTTTTCGTTCAAGTTTCAAAAATGGCGACGCTACAGCGGATCGAAAATGGCCGAGTATTTGGACGAAATTTCGAAGTTTACGTTCGCAAGAATTGACTTTCCGGTAAGAGTTCAAATGTCGTGCACTAATTTGCTTTAGTTGCATATATTACCTTCTGTTTAATATAACCGCCGACTTTGTTTGAACGATTTTAATAAAATGGCGTGCGATTTAGTCGGTTGGAAGCGAAAATTTTCAATGGTCATTCATGTTCTCAAAGGAAAAAGTGTTTTTCGCACATTTTTCGATGTAAATCTGTTCGCGGTGATCCAAATAAGATCTCGGAGGTACTCGCATGTGACTAAGAAAAGGGTCTCTCCGCTCACCCTCCACTCAAACTAACACGAAAGTAACTTTTACGTGCGTATCTAACTTCCACGCGAATTTTCGTAAGTTCACATATTGGTCCTTCAGGAGCAATATAGAAAAAATAGTAAAAAAAAAGGAGGTGACAGGCGTTAACTTTGACAGGGAATCTAATGCTCTCAGGGCCGTACTGATATAGAAAAACTGCAATTAAAAAAAAACAACTGATGACAAATTTCAACTTTGACTGGGATCTACTGACACTACGGGCCGAAGGCCCGCCATGGAGGGCCGAAGGCCCGACGCCGCTGGCAGGCCAAGATTTTCCTAACGAAATCGCTGCGATTTTCGTAAGGAAAATCTTGTTTATTTTGGATACTTAATATTATTTAAAATTTTGAAAAGTTTTTCACGTTTTTTTTGAAGAAAAAGGAACATGATGCATATTAATTTTTTTGCGATCCAATAAATAAAATATTTAAAAGTTTAACATGTAAACTTATTTATTTATAAAGCAAGAGTGGTAGACACTACACTGCAATAATAATTACTGCAATTTTTATCAATAAAAGTTGGATAACTACAGCATGAGAACGTCGTAATTACGATGACTTCTGCCTTATAAAATTCCAGGTAGATTATAGAAATGGAAGCTAAATTAACGCGAGTTCAAACAAAAGTGACATCTTTATAATCGCGATTTTTATTGACACAATGAAATGTCGCACTATAGATATTAAAACGGAATTTAATAACATCAAAACGGGCGAAATTAATTTAAACTGAAAGTTTTTTCTTTCACATATAACGGAGTCTTTTATTAATCAGTATCTATTCCTACAAAAAATTTATGTGAAGATTCCTTGATAAATTTTAAAGAGATTTTTCATTAAAATAATTTTTAGGCCTCACTGAGAAATAAGAGCTTCTTAAAAAGTGGTAGAAAATCCACCTACTTTTAAAGGACTTGACATGAAACAGAAATTTTGACACTCAAATGCTACCACTAAAAATGTTCCTTATTATAGTAGGATTATAATTTTACATCCCCCCTAATTACTGTAAGGGGTGAAGTTAGCCCAAATTTTTAAGAGATAAAAATATTCCTAAATAAATTAGCGTTTACTTCCTTACAGTAATTCGGGGGTATATTATTATAAAATTTTAATACAATGTATAGCATTTTAGTAGAACCTTTTAGTGTTTTACAGTCAAAATTTCTTATTTTAATTTGAAAAAGAAAATAGAAAAATGATAATTTCTGACACAAAAAAAATGTATTATACTACCTAATGGGTTAATGTTAACTCCGCGTCAAAGAGCCTAAAAATATTAACGACGCGATTCGATCCTGAAAGGGGCTAAATTAATGCGGCTCGATGCCGCGATGGTAATGACGAATCGCCACGGTGACAGGATCAAAATTTAGGGAAGGACCAGGCTATAATTGCCAATGATTGACAGGAACACAATTAATTAATAATTATCGAAATTACTGACCTTGTGTCTTGTCCGACTAAAGGGGCACTTGTTTTAATTTGCGAGATGTTGTAACTATTATTATTGTTCACTTTGCTCCACTATACCCACGATTGTTCCACTACTTTATACCGCTTCCTTATTTAATTAAAGAACTAGGTATCCCGTTCCCGTAACACCAGCATCGACGAGTCTGGTACGAACGGCACTATGTCGGGCTCTTTCCTCTCTCGATGTTAAACCTCGACTCTTCTCTCTATGTGTGGTCCTGTCCGGTCAGGTGTCCTTTTCCTTCGTCCCGATGTGTAAAGGGATAGGAAGGGGTAGGAAACGGTGGTGTCTTAGAGAATACGAATCGATTATTCACCAAGGACGTAACATACCGCCCACCAAAATTACCGGAGGAATTTTCCGCTATCAGAAAATTGAACCAAAAGCGAAACTAACGAAAACGAAACTAACGACAATAACAAAAACGAAACGAAACGAAACGACAAGTCAGGGACGAAATTCCCTGAGTCCGTTACTGGTTAGGTAACGGGCAAAGTTTGACCAGAGGTCGTTTACAAAGACCTCTGGTCGTACGAACCGAGGCAACCCTGGCGACACCATCCGCACCAGGGTGCAGAGAAACAATTCTTCCTAGAGCCCATTTCAAAGGAGACAACAATTCATCCTTTATCAACACCAACGAACCGATATCCGTTGACTCAAACAAATGGGTTTTCGACCATTTACTCCTCTGGTGGAAATTATGAAGATATTCAGCCCTCCAACGTGTCCAAAAATCACGTTGCATCCGTTGCACCAATTGCCAACGAGAAAGACGAGAAATCTTCAGATGTGACAAGTTCACATCCGGCACCGACGACAGAGGTTCCAAGGTCAGAAAATGACCAGGGGTCAACGCGGATAGATCGTTGGGGTCGCTACTAATGGGGCAAAGGGGGCGCGAATTCAAGACGGCCTCGATCTGAACGATGAAGGTGTTCAGCTCCTCATAAGTCAAAATTTGACCACCAATAACACGGGCCATGTGTGTTTTGACGGACTTAACACCGCTCTCCCACAGTCCACCGAAGTGTGGAGCTGAGGGTGGATTGAAGTGCCATCGAATACCTTCCCCTTCTGCGGCGATTTTCAAATTTGAGTTGAGCTCCTTGTTAGCTCCGACGAAATTGGTTCCACAGTCACTGTAGATGTCACTACAGCGACCGCGGCGAGCGACAAACCTCCTAAGAGCTGCCAGGAAAGTCTCTGACGATAAATCAGAAGCGATTTCGAGATGAATCGCGCGAGTCGCGAAACATACGAACAAACATAAATAGGCTTTAGAAGTTTTGACACCCCTATACCTCGACAAGACAATAGGAAAGGGTCCCCCATAATCGACCCCGACACAACTAAAAGGCTTCAATTGGGAGACACGAGCGACAGGTAAATTCCCCATGGGAGGCTCCAACGAGAGGGGACGAGTGCGAAAGCAACGATTGCATTTCGACAAATAACTACGAATGACCCTACGAGCAGACAGGATCCAAAAATTTTGTTGAAGGAGATAATGAGTAGTGTTCACTCCTGGGTGCAAATTACCTCGATGTATCTGATCAATCAAAAGTTCAACCAACCTATGCCTTCCTGGCAACAATGCGGGATATTTAGCGTCGAATGCTAAACCCGAATGCAACAGTCGACCCCCGACTCGCAAAATACCGAGATCATCAATAAAGGGCGACAATGACTGCAAGTACTTGGCACATGGTTTACCAGAGCGAATTTTCTCCAATTCCGAAGAGAAGACCGAAGATTGAACAATTCTAACAATGTGCATGAGAGCAGCATGCAACTCAGAGACACTCAATGCACCAGTGGTCCTATTGACAGCACGACAATTGTTAGTGAAACGAAAACAACGAGCGATAATACCCTGAATTTTCCTCAAAGAAGAAAATCTTTTCAACAAAACATCGACATCCGAAATCTCTATCGTAGCGAACAAAACAATATTCCTTTTCTCCAGTTCAACATCAGAAGTGGGAGCAATGGGAAAGAGTGCTGGCCAAGATTCCAGCGGCAATCTGAGGAATTCAGGCCCCGCCCACCATGCGGAAGCCCCGACTAACTCCTCTGGTAACAAGCCCCGAGACGCGACGTCCGAGAGAATGCTACTCTTAGTACAAGGTGAATCTATAGACTTAACCGCGAACGAAAATGAATCAGTAGCCGAGTGCCACTGAAGACCGAGAATTTTCCCGGAAAAGTCCGATTCCGAATCAAAGTTGGATGACTGCTGTTGACGATGTTCAACAGGCAGATCCTGAAGCAATTGTGGATTGTTAGCAGACCATTTCCGCAACTCAAATTGTCCCAATTGCAATAGCGAAATGAGCTGATTTCTCAACTCCAAGGTTTCCTCGATTTGATTTGCCCCAATGGCAAAATCATCGACATAAAGCCCGAGACGAATGGCTTTCGAAGCGAGAGGAAACTTCTCAGAATTTTCTTGAGCTAATTGTAACAAGCACCTAATGGCCAAATATGGCGAGGACGAAACACCATAAGTTACAGTGTTCAATTTGTAACTTCGAATAGGATCCTTTTCTGAAAAACGCCAACGAATTAATTGATACTGTCGATGTGAATCTCCAACTAAAATTTGCCGATACATCTGCCTAATGTCACAAGTGAACACGAATTTGTTCTCTCGAAAACGAAGCAAAACACTAGTGATGTCATTTTGCAACTTCGGACCAATCAACAAGGTATCATTTAACGAAAGATTGTTCGATGCTTTGGCCGAGGCGTCGAACACGACACGAATTTTCGATGATACTGGGGCGAGCGAAGACACATCAGAAGACATCGAAACACCAGGGTCTTTAAAAACGCAATGATGCGGAATGTAATAAGAGTTTGCAGATTCCGACTCCAATGGCACCAACGACATGTGCCCAGCCTCCAAATAATCTTTCATAAACTCTACATACATGTCTCTAATGTGAGGCAACCTCGACAATCGTCTCTCCAAAGCGAGCAAACGACGATCTGCGACATTCAACGAATCATTAAAGATAGGCAACTCTTTGCTATCCTTAAATGGCAACAATACCCCAAAACGACCTGATTCTTCTCGATAATGAGACTCAACGAACAACGACTCAGCCTCTTGTTCCTCATTAGAGCAAACCTCAACTGAAGGCACCTCCTCAACTCTCCAAAATGCCTTAAGAGTCTCTTCAAGGGTCGAATCTACCGACGCAAAACAAGCTTGAACCTCGCCCGCAACCTTCGACGAAATGGTTCCCAAAAGAACCCAACCAAACGTCGTGTTCATTGCGGCTGGACAGTTATCACTGCCCGACAAATAACCACCATGAACAATATTGGGAAAGATGTCAGCTCCTAGCAAAACATCGACAGAACCAGGCGTGTACCAATTAGGATCCGCTAACTTCAAATTATCAAGCGCCTTCGATGGCGAAATGTCAACACTGGGAAGTTTTCCACAAATATTGGGCAAGACCAAAGTACTTACTTTAAAAGTAGGTGATGGTACCCCAACGGGACGAATAATGCAATCAGATGATCCCTGGGCCGATCCCAAGGTCACGTGACCCAAACAAGAAATAGGTGTTGATGATCGATTCAAGTGCAAGCCCAAACGCTTGCGGCACCGATCAGTAATAAAAGACGACTGACTGCCAGAGTCAATTAAAGAACGAACCACTTGATAGTTGCCCCACTTGTCTTGAACTTCAATACATGCGGTTGCTAAAAGAACCGTAGTATTGCTACGAGAACGAGAACGAACATCCTGAAAGGATGGGAGAGAAGACATGGCAACCGTGGATGCGACTGGAGGCGGCTCAACTCGATGAGAAGCTGCTCCATCCGAATTACTAAGTTTAACGAAATGTAATAAAGAGTGGTGCCGACCTGCACACTCCTTACACGAATGAGAAGAGGGGCACTGCTTCACCAAGTGTGAAGGGCCAAAACAATTTAGGCACAAGCGCGCTGCCTTCACAGCCTCAAAACGCTTGCGCGGGTCCAACTTCAAAAAAGAACGACAATTCGAGATCGGGTGTTCTCCATTACAATGGAAGCACGACTGCTTCGATGAAGACGCACTCGACGTTGACAAAAATGCATGTGAATTCCTCGATTCCACTTTTCCACCAGACTTGACGCTACTCCGCTTACCAACGACTGCAGACGGAGATAGGTCATTCCCCAAAGATGATTCTAATGCACGACACTGTGACGACAAAAACTTGTGCAAATCCTGATATGATGGAAACTCTTCAGATGCAAATTGGAGTTCGAAACGCTTTCGAGTAGCGTTATCCAATTTCTGTAGCAACCAGTTGAACAAAGTGAAATCCCAGAGAGAGACGCCTGAGACCTGACCCAAAGCTGTAATATTTTCTGAAAAGGTATTCAACAATTCACGAAGCGATTGTGAGGAATCAGAATCCGTTATTTTGGGAGCATTACAAATCGCCTGCCAATAACACGTCGCAAGTACTCGCTCATTCTGATACCTTTGGACAAGAGTATCGAAAGCTATCACATAATTGTCATCTGTCAGTGGTAAATGTTTGACAAGGGTAAGAGGTTCCTTTGACAAAGTCGAAACTAAATACTGGAACTTCTCAATTGGAGCTAACGAATCATTCGAATGAATCAAAGTCCTAAACAAATCATAATAAACCGACCACATCCTCAACGAACCATCAAAAGTAGGTATACCGATACGAGGCAATTTCACATGTGAACTTGCAGAGGGGGGTAGCGCGGGAGCACCAGACTGTCGACTATTTAACGATTCACTCGAACCATGACGTGATTTCACCACCGTATCCTGAGTCGATTCCAACGACAATTGAACCGCTCTAATCTGAAAATAAACCGAATCAACTTCGATAAGTAGTCCCGAGTATGATTTCCAAATCTCCGATGACACATCTACGACCAAAGCACTCTTATCTGCCGACTCAACCGTAATCAGGATATTTCTATCAACCTCCTGCACCTGATTGTACAAATCTGAAGCGCTGTCGCATGCAGCCAGGACAATAAAACGCGACTTTTCATCAATGGGTGCTGAAACTACTGTCAGAATCGAGTTCAAACGAGTCAAAAACTTCGAAACAGAAGCGTTTGCTCCGACCAAAGTGTTGGACATTTTGCTAAAGAGTATCAACAAAACACTAAAGCAATAAACGAATAAGGGTTATTTTTTACACCTGTAAAAAATACAACGACAACGAAATACGAACAATAACTAAAAATAAGTACCTAACCAAGTGAAGGTTACTTATTTAAAAACGAGTTGAAAATAAATTGACTTTGAAATTCACCAAAAAACAATACTTGAGATACCGAGTGTACCCAGTAGGTATACCGTGAATACAAAAATCAATATTTTCCCTGTAACAACGAAAAAGGGTTATTCGTTAAAAACCTGTAAAAATACAACAACAACGAACGATGAGCAATACCAAAAATAAGTACCTAACCAAGTGAAAGTTACTTATTTAATATCGAGTTGAAAATAAATTATTGAATTCGAATTCACCAAAAACAATACTTAAGATACCGAGTGTACCCAGTATACCGTGAATGCAAAAATCAATATTCTGCCCTGCGAATTCAGAGAGAAAATATTTCAACTATTACAGAGGTTTTTAAAACGAACACCTGCAACGAACGAAGAAGTGGAGTGAGGTGAGAATGGAGTAAAATTAGTGGAATGGGTGAAAATGCCGTCTGGCGTCCTTTGGATCGACTATTTCGAATCCTTTGACCTACAAACAGGCTACCTTAACACAGTGAGTGAGAAACTAATTTCAAACAAATGATGCAACCAATTAATGAACTATATTTCCACGAGCTTTCCTATCCGACTACGGAGGGACCAAAAAAATGTTAACTCCGCGTCAAAGAGCCTAAAAATATTAACGACGCGATTCGATCCTGAAAGGGGCTAAATTAATGCGGCTCGATGCCGCGATGGTAATGACGAATCGCCACGGTGACAGGATCAAAATTTAGGGAAGGACCAGGCTATAATTGCCAATGATTGACAGGAACACAATTAATTAATAATTATCGAAATTACTGACCTTGTGTCTTGTCCGACTAAAGGGGCACTTGTTTTAATTTGCGAGATGTTGTAACTATTATTATTGTTCACTTTGCTCCACTATACCCACGATTGTTCCACTACTTTATACCGCTTCCTTATTTAATTAAAGAACTAGGTATCCCGTTCCCGTAACACCAGCATCGACGAGTCTGGTACGAACGGCACTATGTCGGGCTCTTTCCTCTCTCGATGTTAAACCTCGACTCTTCTCTCTATGTGTGGTCCTGTCCGGTCAGGTGTCCTTTTCCTTCGTCCCGATGTGTAAAGGGATAGGAAGGGGTAGGAAACGGTGGTGTCTTAGAGAATACGAATCGATTATTCACCAAGGACGTAACAGTTAATGTCCCCGTTATTTTGAGATACCCGTAATAGAGATACCACCAAATAGTCGCAATTTTCGATGCGGCAATAATATTACCTTCAATAATCCTTATTTTTATAGAAAATTGTTTCTTCCTTTTTTTAAATTCCACTAGGTGGACATTAAATTAACTATACATTGAGTGTACAGTATTTAAATAAATGAATGCTCCTATATTTCACCCTATACCATTACAGGATTGTCGTTTAGAAATCTTAAGAATTTAATAATTATAGCTATATATGCGACCAAGTTCTCCATGCCGGGATTGACTCTAATCCTATTAAACTTGAAATATAGTATTACTGATTTAGCAATATTATTAGGTAATTTCGCTTCCACCTACGTTTATTACGTGCCTCACAGATAGAGCGCTTTTAGTCCTGCAGGATTACATTTGACAGCAAGAATGAGTTATTGAACAGTGAACACGCTATTGACTTGTATGTTGGTGTTGGAACGTTACTTATAATTTAATTTACCTGTTAAATTCAACGAAATAATACATTAACGAAATTAAAATTTATAACTGACAATTTGCCCCAAAATTCACCCTTTTTAAGCGAAAATCGTAACAAGAAAAATAATAATATTCATACTTTTCTTCAATATCTTTAATAAAAATGTAATAGGGAGATTTCCTAAGTACTTATGTAATAATTTTTAAGCTTCTAGGAAAACATATAATAGGTAATTGCGGTGCAAACGTTTTTTGTCTATTTTTATTATTCTGCAAAGTGTACCTACACCCTCACTCGAGCAATTTTTCAACAACAACCCTTTATGAAAGGGCGATCGCTCACATGAAAGGTTTTTCAGGGAGCTTTTGTGTTTTCGAGCTATTCCCAGACGAATCACAGTGTATCCCCGAGAAAAAGCGCTGAAATTTCACTTCACTGGTGTAACGTTCGCATGTATAATTTCAGTAATTTCAGTTACAAATGCGCGCCCCATTCTTTCCCTATTTGCTTTATCCAGGCAACTAGTCTAATTGAATCACCTCTGGAAATAACTTTTAACGACTCTAGTCCCAGTAATCTTTATTAGGCGTGCTTGCCCATTTGCAGAATTTTAATTGCGGTACTCAGTCCGCTGTATCACTGTTTAGCACAATTATAAACTCCTAGGATTATCACAATTCATTTTGCACAGACTGGCGCTCGATAATACCAACTCTCGTCTAAGCTCGTTAAATAAAAAAGCAAAATTCCCATTAACATGCCGCGTTGTACATTGTCTGCGAATATATTCATAAAATTTTCATCAAAAATTCCATCGACATGGCTCTCAATAGTATATTGTGAAACAAGTGCGGAAAAGCGAAAATTTCTCACGAGTGTGAAACTTCTTTTCCGCACGTGCTACACACAGTACTTTTCCTACGACCACAATTTAACAGATTAATTATTTAACAAATTTAACACATAAATTATTTTTTCTGACAATGCTCTGCTTTTATAACCTTTTCTCCAATTTATGAAATGTTTATAAGCAAATTCGTATTTTTCTCTCGAAACTACAGGTGGCAAATTCAAAGAACACAAACCTGCTTGTTTTCTGACTTCAGGTGGTGTATTTTCTGCTTCAGATTCAGAGGAATCACAATCCATTATAATGATAAGTAACTAAAGTTTATTTTTTCAGACTACCTAGTAGGTATCATTTTCAATTCTACCAATGACTTTTTAATATTACTATTATACTATACTGTTAAATCATTGAATTATACCGGCAATATTATTATTATTTAATATTAGACTCCGTATAAACTAAAAATAAATGACGTGAGCGTGGAGACGTGGTAGATATTCAACTTTCACACAACGCAGGCGCTGTGCGTCGTCGATTGAAGTTAGTAGAGGTGTGCGAGCTATTTTCACGTTCGTGAATTTGATTTGAACGCTACCAATGCTGTTATTAGCGATCAACTCGTAAATTTTAATAATTACTGCCACAAGAGAATAATGAGTATATTTTATAGACTTGTCGGGTTCTATGTTATCCCGTTTGTGTTTATTTTATTACCTTGAAGCTTTAAATGAATAGTTATTCCATTAACAATAAGTAACAGTTGAGTTCTCAGTTACCGCTCATCACTATTGTTTACATTAAAACTATACGGAAACGATTTTTGGCTATGCGTTATGTCACTTTGTCGCACAGTTTTGGATACGTGAGAAATCTGCTAGTTTGCGCACAAAAAACGATGCGCAAAGTAGTGTTTTGTATAGTGGTCGTAGGAAAAATATATTGGACACTATTTTGGTTACCAGATAATTTTTGGCAGTTGTTATTACTCGATAATAACGGCTTAGACGGCTTTTTGAAGTTATTTTTTCTAATTTTCTTACCTAATTTTCTTTTTATTATTTTAATTAATATATATTAATGTATTTTTTATTATTTTTACTCCATCGAAGCAGAATTTCATCTAAAGAATCGTATTGATTTTGCGGGAGTGAATATGGGTGTGATTTCTCATGCACATTGCTCATCTCGATTAAAAGTTGTGAATGTTAACACATTTTTCAAATAAATATTCAGTGAGCTCGCGTAAAGTTACTCAGGATTGACGACGAATTCTAAATTTTGTTGTACAAATTAGACGGAGAAAGTTTCTGCCAATAATATGTTATCATACTTTATTCGGAATCGAGCGGTAGTTCGTTGATATAAGTTTTAGAATATTCATTACATACAGGGTGAGTTTTTTTCAATGTTTAGTACAGGGATCTCGTAAACTACTGCAGTTAGAGGAACGGTTAAATGGGGAAAGAAGTGCAGTTTTATGAGCTTAATTCGAAACAGCTTTTGTTTTTTTGAAAATCTCCATGGCTTCCTAGATATTTAACATAAAGTAAATTCCGCGGATTTCTTTACACCGAGATAGCAGTCTTATTATTGGGATTAGAGAAAAATTGTAAAGGAAAACCTTTTAGAAGATTTCATAGACAATAAAACGACGTTACAATTTTTTTTATTTGTTGTGTCATTTTCGAGCTATGACGTAAAATTGTGTTTTTTTAAATGTAAGTCATAGTTGGCTATGACATCATTCGATATGTCTTTTTTTTCTAAATACAACGATATAAAACTCGATATCGTTTTTTCGGGAAATAAAAAAGTTAGGACGGTTTTTAATTTTATTTCCTCAACTTAATTAGGCGGCCATGTAAGCATAATAACTGATAGACCTCAGTTGAATTTGAAATTATACATAGATAATTTTGCAGAATAATTTGTAATCCTCTATGCAAACAATTATACTTAATTAACTACAAATTTTCTAATAGCCATCTAGTAACTCTAGAAAATATTATAGGTGTATCACGTAACAATGAAAATGAGGGAATAAATCAACTGGAAGTTACAAATGTTCAAAATGGCCACCAATATTTTGAATGCATAGATTGCATTCTAGTAACTAACTGTCAAATTTAATAGTTTCACTGTTTCTGTTACTGTTGCTAAGCAACCGTCACATTTTGATATGAATATTTAGTCTACAGTTCTACACCGTAGGTAGGTATTGTTACAAGATTTTTGAAAGATTAGAATTAAATTAATAAAAAATAAAAAATAAACGGGATAGCTAGTTTTCGAGAACTTTAAAAAAAATATTAATTAATTCTAATCTTTCAAAAATCTTGTACCAATACCTACGCTGTAGAACTGTAGACTAAATATTCATATCAAAATGTTGCTTAGCAACAGTAACAGAAACAGTGAAACTATTAAATTTTACAGTTAATTACTAGAATGCAATCTATGCATTCAAAATATTGGTGGCCATTTTAAACATTTGTAACTTCCAGTTGATTTATTCCCTCATTTTCATTGTTACGTGATATACCTACTTTTATAGCTTTTTAGCTTTTATATTCAAATGTTTCATAATATTTTCTAGAGTTACTAGATGGCTATTAGAAAATTTGTAGTTAATTAAGTATAATTGTTTGCATAAAGGATTACAAATTATTGTTCAAAATTATCTATGTATAATTTCAAATTCAACTGAGGTCTATCAGTTATGCTTACATGGCCGCCTAGTTAAGTTGAGGAAATAAAATTAAAAACCGTCCTAACTTTTTTATTTCCCGAAAAAACGATATCGAGTTTTATATCGTTGTATTTAGAAAAAAAGACATATCGAATGATGTCATAGCCAACTATGACCTACATTTAAAAAAACACAATTTTACGTCATAGCTCGAAAATGACACAACAAATAAAAAAAATTGTAACGTCGTTTTATTGTCTATGAAATCTTCTAAAAGGTTTTCCTTTACAATTTTTCTCTAATCCCAATAATAAGACTGCTATCTCGGTGTAAAGAAATCCGCGGAATTTACTTTATGTTAAATATCTAGGAAGCCATGGAGATTTTCAAAAAAACAAAAGCTGTTTCGAATTAAGCTCATAAAACTGCACTTCTTTCCCCATTTAACCGTTCCTCTAACTGCAGTAGTTTACGAGATCCCTGTACTAAACATTGAAAAAAACTCACCCTGTATATGTAAAAAGTTTGAAACTCATTATTTAGTTTCGTTTGGCGTTTGGCTCAATATAACTTTACAATAATTGACTAAAAATATTTCCAATGAATATGAATGAATACAAATAAAGTGACTTTGTGTTATATTCAGGAATTCCATTTCAATAGTAATTATTGTAATTTCACTGTGCACAATAATTATTATTATTGTCAGTTATTCAGATCGGCTTAGAGTTGACTGGAAGTGGGATTTAGATTATAGTGTCCGCAGTAACATTCAGTAACATATTCCTTGCATATCAATTATTTCAAACTCAGAAAACTCAGAACAGGAATGGATATTAAAGATCGCGTAGACAAAAAACTCATCAAACTTTTCTGAAATCTCCCTATCCCTACAAAATTTCTACAGGGTGTCCCAATATTTCATGGACATGGAGCAACCACAGATTACTGAGGTAAAAAAAAGTCGCTCGGACCAAACTTATCTCTATACCAAAGTGCTTCGTTTGTCCGTTAGAGGGCTTCAAAGTCTTTTGAAAATGTTGGTTTTTTTGAAATAGCTCAAAGTCGGCTCATTCCAATTCGATGAAATTTGGTAGGTAAATTTCTTATTAAAAGTACTAATTTCTGATGTACATGATAATTTGACGAAAACCCGGGAAGGGGTGAAACTACGCCTACCCTCCACTAAAATCTATCGTAATTGTTGATAGGGTAGCAGGAACGCTGTTCATGTTTTTTTGTTTGAAAGATACATCGTTTTAGCCCATTTTTGGTCTCCTACAAAAATCTGTATCTTTCCGAGGTGCTATGTGATAAAATAAATTAGTCAATGATACCTAATCAAAATTTTATTTCATTCTTTTAATTTGAAATCAAATTTTCAATTGTCAGGTGATTATTTGATCTAATCTCATAAAAGATGCTCGATGTGGGCGCCGGTTTGGACCCTAGAAAGTTCCATCCTGCGCAAAAAAATGATTTTAACTTTTCTTGGAACCTCGTCGTTTTGCAAACTGTTTACTGCGTTTGAAAAAAACCGTTTGCAAACACCTGAAAAAAAAACCGAACCATACTAAACATCTTTTATGAGATTAGATCAAATAATCACCTGACAATTGAAAATTTGATTTCAAATTAAAAGAATGAAATAAAATTTTGATTAGGTATCATTGACTAATTTATTTTATCACATAGCACCTCGGAAAGATACAGATTTTTGTAGGAGATCAAAAATGGGCTAAAACGATGTATCTTTCAAACAAAAAAACATGAACAGCGTTCCTGCTACCTTATCAACAATTACGATCGATTTTAGTGGAGGGTAGGGGTAGTTTCACCCCTTCCCGGGTTTTCGTCAAATTATCATGTACATCAGAAGTTAGTGCTTTTAATAAGAAATTTACCTACCAAATTAGATCGAATTGGAATGAGCCGACTTTGAGCTATTTCAAAAAAACTAAAATTTTCAAAAGACTTTGAAGCCCTCTAACGGACAAACGAAGCACTTTGGTATAGAGATAAGTTTGGTCCGAGCGACTTTTTTTACCTCAGTAATCTGTGGTTGCTCCATGTCCATAGAATATTGGGACATCCTGTATATCAGATTGCGCCATAATTATGGGCTTTATCATTTTGTGATTGTGACTTAATAACATATTTTATGTTTTTCCGGTTTCATTTTTAAACTACCCTGTATTATTCTGCAATAATATTTATTTTCTTGAACTCTCATTTTTCATGTGACGTTGATTCTAAGACTTATATTTCTCCCATTCTCCTTCTAATCTGCTGAATATTGCCCTGTGATACGGGCATCTATATCTATCAGTTTGACTTTACATGTCCTTTTTTGCGGGTTTATCTGATCAATGGTCTCTATAATAACAATCAGCAAGATGTCAACATCTAAGCTGTCAGTGCACCTGTCAGTGAGTCTGCATAAGAGCCCTCTGGAAGCTCTCAGAAAGCTCGCAGTATTCTCTTTAAGAACGAATTTTTACGTACTATCGATGTATTGAACTGTTTTTTATATCCATATCGTTAGATAGGATGGAGTGATCAGAAATAGGGTCAAAAGGACCGAATGTTTGAGGTTTTTATAACTGGTCACAATAAAATCAATCAAGGTTTTACTATCTTTAGTTATTCTTGTGTATTGGTTTATAACCTGATTTAATCCAATCTGTTTTATTGTTTGCTTTATGTGTGTACGGTTTAGGTACACAAAGAACGAATAATGAACTGTATAAATTAATAGACACACATTAAATTAATCTTTTAATGCAAAACTAGTAATTTTACACAATGCTGTAGAACAACCAATCAATTTAAAGGTAATTTCTAATTATGTAGACGATTATAATATGATTAAACGATTTAGTAAGATGAATAATTTGAATTAAGTCGGAGTAGGTATGTAGGTATTTATTTAGTCTGACGAACGAACGATACGAAATAATACGAATATTAGAGACAGCAGGACTTCTGTCCTGGTCAACGAACAAAAAGCGAATCTTGCTTTGCACACCTGACGCAGGCAAGCAGGGGTTACATTTTTACTTTTTCCCTATTCCACGAAGACCACCTAAGAAGTGCATCTCCCGGATCGATATTTAACAGAAACTTCGACATTTCAGTTCTTCTTCATCCTAAACTGTGTCTACATACACATAGACAGTGTCTACACGATTTAACTAATTTAAAAGCAGCTCAATCTGCAACATATTCCCCCCCTTGGAGTCTCTGACTTCAAAAACACTAAATAAATTTTTTTTCTCATACGAAAATTTTCAACATATAATTGCGGTTCTCTCTCGAACGAAATAATAATATTTTTTCTTATTTTAAAATCGTCGAACGAATAATAGACAAATAGTCTCGAAATTGTTACTTGCACTGTTAGTCTTGATTTGGCAGAGGGCAAACCTTTGAAATACTTCTTATGAAATTTCCCCCCTGAGTTTTTAATTTAACCATTCGAACTTTGCCGTCAGCACCAGGGACGACCTCCATAACTCTAGCTCTTGGCCATTTCAATGGAGGAGTATTTTCTTCTTTTATTAAAACGAGATCGTTAATTTTTAAGTTTTCTGAAGGTTTTAACCACTTCGGACGATTTTGTAACCGATTTAAATACTCAATTTTATTTTCGTAAGTTCGACATATTCTTTCTACCAATTTCGCGAGCAACACAGCTCCACAGAGTTCCAACCTTGGCAACGTTATACTTTTCAAAGGAGACACCCTAGATTTTGAACAAATTAGTCTACACGACACATCCTTATTTGAATATAATACACGCAAATATACGCAGGCGCCATAAGCTTTTAAGCTGGCGTCACAAAATCCGTGGATTTCGATACTTTCGATTGACAAATTTAAAGATAGATTCCTCGGAATCTTCACCTCTTTTAAACACGGTAGCGAGAAGAAAAATTTATTCCATTCCGACATTAAATTATCTGGGAGATTATCATCCCACTCGATTTTACTGATCCATATTTTCTGCATAATTAATTTTGCAGTTACTACGACGGGACCTAACAATCCAATAGGATCGAAGATTGAAGCAATTTTCGACAGAACTTCTCTTTTTGTGTAATTTTTAATTTCCTTAAATTCGGGCAGTGTCATTACGAGAAAGTCTTCATGAGAATTCCATTGCAAGCCAAGCACCTTACTAGACGAACTTTCATTTTGAATGTCGTAATTATTTTTCGAATTATTTTGATTTGAATCAACTTGGAAATCCTCATTCGAATTATTTTCATTGAACTCTGTAGAAAAATCTTTGACATTTGAATGCCACTTATGTAACTTAAATCCTGCAGTATTTAATAAACTAATTAATTGTGAAGAAGTTTCGATTAATTCATTTTTCGAATTTGAACTGACGAGCACATCATCGACGTATGTTTGCGAAAGTAACATTTTTGATGCAAGCGGGTAATTTTGTGATTCTTTTTCAGCCAGTTCTTTTAAACATCTAGTGGCAGCAAAGGGCGCGAAATTCGTGCCATACGTGATTGTTAATAACTCTAAACATTGTAAAGGTTCATTTTCATTTTCACGCCACAGGATGTTCTGTAAAAATGTGTGATTCGGATTTACACGAATCTGACGGTACATTTTTTCAATGTCCGCAATGACTACGAAAGTACCTATCCGAAATCTACATATGATATCGAATAATTCCGGTTGTACCGTATAACCTTTTAATAAAATATCATTAAGCGATAAACCCGATGAAGTTTTCATCGAAGCGTCAAAAACAACACGCAATTTTGTTGTTTCACTATCTTCACGTATAACTGCGTGATGCGGCATAAAATATTTATTTTCTCCTTTCTCATTATGAGAACTTAGAGGGACGATTTTTGCATGATTTAAGTTTACATATTCATCGATAAATTGTTTATATTTCAATTTTAAATTTGGGTCTCTTAGAAATCGTTTTTCGAGACCAGCAAATCGTTTTCTTGCTTGCAAAAACGATTCACCTAAATTACACGATTTATTTTCTTGGTTTTTAAATGGAAAATTTATTTGAAATCGTCCATTTTCTAATCGAATCGTCGTTTCTTTAAAAATTTCTTCCGATTTTGCATTTTCGGGACTTAAAATTGTTTTCTCTTCGATGTCTTCTATCTCCCAAAATTTTTGTAACAGTTCATCGCTACTCGATGACGTATTTAAAAAAGAACAACAATTGGGTGAACTATTCCCTAGATCATTATACGAATTAATATTAGAATGCTTTGGCTTATTATTTGCCAATTTACCGCCGACGACATATCCTAAGAGTGTACTAAAAAGGGTTGGCATATCCGCTCCTAATTTAATCACTCCTGGAACGATTAAATCATAATAGACGTCTGCTCCTAGCAAGATGTCGATTTTCGAAGAGATATAAAAATTTGGATCAGCTAACATAATGTGATCCGGTATTTTTAAATTTGATACGTTTAGAGTAGTTTGCGGTAGTTCGCAAGTTATATTTTCCAATACTGCACACGAAACTTTGAACGAATTTTTTCTATAAACGTTTGACTTAATGGTTAAATCAACCATCTCATTTGATTGAGCATTTATTTGCGAGATTCCTGATATTTGCAATTCTTTACGATAAGTATTCGAATTTAATTTGTCTAGCAATTCTTTTGTGCACATGCTAATCTGACTTGCCGAATCCAGTAAGCACCTAGCCGAAACTGGATCGCCGTTGCGACTATAAATTGTTACCACTGCTGTGGCTAGTACGATTTGCGAATTATTTTCCGAATAAGTGGAAAACGATAACGAACTTTCGGGCTTATTTTCTTTATTTTCATTTTCATTTACGATACTTTTTTGCTTGGGACCGTCTTGCGACCTTGGTTCTAATTGACTCGAATTCTTTTGATTTACGATTTGTCCCGATTCTTTATTTTCTGGCGTTAATCGACTTGCATTATTATTAGTTGAATAATGTTTATTTTGATATTGGTTTACACCCTCGTTTAAACCATACGTACGATTTTGACGATTAAATTGACGATTAATTGTGCCTGAATTAGGTTTATGGAGATCCTGCCACTGGCTGCGACTTTCTGTGCGACGAATTTGAAAATTGCTAGGATTTGAATGAACTTCTCGATCAAAATTGATATGAAGTAGAGTATTATGCCTTTTGCCACATTGCCAACAATTATTCCCAGTGCAAGTATCATCGAACGAATGTTTCCTAAACAGACATATTTTGCAAAAACCTCGAGAGGTTATAAAGTTGTTTCTTTCCTGAATAGTTAATTGTTTGAATTTATAGCATTGATAAATCGAATGATGCTCTGAGCAAAAATTACAAATTAAATAGGATTGATTTCCTGTCGCCTTTCCTGTCTGTTGTTGATTCGAATTATGAGTTGAACTAATAAAATGATTAACTTTCCTAATCGGTGTAGGACTAGTGCCTTTTGTTGCATCTATTTCCTCTAATGCTTTGCATTGCTTTTCTAAAAAATTAATAAATTCTTTTAACGTTGGTAGGTTCTTGGTATCTCGATGTAAGCAATAAGCCTTTTGCAATTGAAAATCCAATTTCTTGGAAAAAATGTGAATTAAAATTAAGTCCCAAGAATCTACGGGTACATTTAAATTTTCCAAACTTTCGATATTTTGATTAATATGAGTTAAGAACTCCCTCAGGTTTTGAGCCTTTGGCTTCAATAAATTAGGTAAGTTTTCGAATAAATTGGTGATGTGCGCCTCGATTATCGCATACGTGTTTTTATATCTATTTTCTAACAACTTAATTGCAGATTGTAAATTCGAGCTTACCAACGACAAATTCTGTATTAAAGACAGTGCTTCGCCTCTCAAATATCCCTTAAGATAAATTAGTTTTTCGATATTATCTAAATCCTCATTATTTATGATGAGTTTAGTAAACAGATCATGAAAACTATTCCACTCTGCAGCATCACCTGAAAAAATTGGAATTTTGATTTCGGGCAGCTTAACTGTTTGAGAATTTGCACCCTTTGTATTTATACTTGTCGTAACACCCTGAACTAATTCGGCTACAAATTCTTTATTCGATTGTTGTAAATTCGATACGAAATTCTGAAATTCTACGTTTCCATCTAATCTAGGTTGTTGGGTGCTTAGACTAGTTAACTCTTCAATTTTGTTTTCTAACTTCGAAAACAAATTACAAAATTTACTTTCTACATCCTCACTATCTTTAGTGGCATCTTCTTTAATCTCTGCGATCGATTCTTGTATATTTACATAACTCTGATAAGCTGCTATTAAATTTCTTTTGCGAATTTCGATTTGATTTTTATTATTTTCATTTTTTAAATTCTCCTCAACCCACGTTTCGATTTTTGTAATTAATCCTTTCGCGTAACCCCTCTTTTTCTTCAAATTATCCATCTTTTTACAATATTACTTAACAAACGATATTTTTATAACACAGAATAATATAATAAACGATTTTTCATACAATGGTACGACTGACGAACATTTAGGTACTTACGATATGACATACGATAATTACAGGTATATTAATATTATAAACACGAACGAAATTACAATTATTTATATTTTTACGATCAAAGTTATCAACTTTAGTATTATTCACGAATTCACGAATAGTAGGTAGGTACATCAACCAAACCGACGAATTTAATTAGGTAGGTGGGTCTGAGTGCTTCTTTCGACTCATCAGCTGACGAATTAGGCTTCGAACGATTAATATGACATTTTGATGCGAAAACGAAATAGGAAATAAGAAACTTTCCTCGAATAATAAATGAAGAGGTACGTTACTCAGTTTAGTGGAATCCAGGAACTTCTCTGCAATCCAGGACCTCGTTTTTGTGGAATCCAAGAATTGCTCTGCAATCCAGAAGCTCGTTTTTGTGGACTCCAGGGCCTTGTCTGCAATCCAGGAGCTCGTCTTTGTGGACTCCAGGGACTTGTCTGCAACCCAGGCGCTCGTACAGAAGTTTCTCTGCAACAACCATTCAACACGAAACACGAAATACTTGTAGTCGACAATGAACGATTTTGGACACTTAAAACTGCACAATTTTGCTTAACGACGTATTCACTGCATCCATGGGACACCAGCAACTTCCATTAATTTCCATTTGCACTAAATTCAGTTACAATCCAACTCGAAGGACCACTTTTTTATGTACGGTTTAGGTACACAAAGAACGAATAATGAACTGTATAAATTAATAGACACACATTAAATTAATCTTTTAATGCAAAACTAGTAATTTTACACAATGCTGTAGAACAACCAATCAATTTAAAGGTAATTTCTAATTATGTAGACGATTATAATATGATTAAACGATTTAGTAAGATGAATAATTTGAATTAAGTCGGAGTAGGTATGTAGGTATTTATTTAGTCTGACGAACGAACGATACGAAATAATACGAATATTAGAGACAGCAGGACTTCTGTCCTGGTCAACGAACAAAAAGCGAATCTTGCTTTGCACACCTGACGCAGGCAAGCAGGGGTTACATTTTTACTTTTTCCCTATTCCACGAAGACCACCTAAGAAGTGCATCTCCCGGATCGATATTTAACAGAAACTTCGACATTTCAGTTCTTCTTCATCCTAAACTGTGTCTACATACACATAGACAGTGTCTACACGATTTAACTAATTTAAAAGCAGCTCAATCTGCAACAATGTGTATACAGGATGATCCCGAAATGGCGGACACGGTATACAGGGTGTTGTAGAGGATGTTCAGTAAGACTGTAAATTTAAAACAAAAATTGTTCCCTCGCCTTCGTTACCGAGATATAGGGTGTCCTTTTTCTAAATTTTAAATCAAAACGACAGTCAAATTTAAACAACCTCCACTGGCAAAGCACATGATTAGACATAACTATTACGATAGTGTTTGCTTTTTATTTGTTTTATTATCGGGAACGGAATTACAGGCATTCAAAGTTTACCTATTCCCTGAGTTCAACAAAATTTTTCAATGTGGCATCGTTGTTCAAATTCGAGCTCAACAATGCAACTAAAATAGATTTTGAATAATATTATCAGATATGTTTCCCGGCAACGATTATTGTTTTGAACATAGTTGAACTTTCCATTTCATATGTTTCCATGGTAATATCTATCTCTGGGTATTATTAAGACCTAAACATTATTTTTCTGCCTTAAGAAGGGTAGTGCAGTGTTGTGACTTTTTTTTCTGCAAAAGTGGTAATATCTTCTTAAGGGAGCCATACTGGAGAAAACAGTAAATAAAACTTAGAATCACACAGCATCCACAATGGATGCTGTGGTGCTGTCCGTGTCCGCTATTTCGGGATCACCCTGTATATTCTGTTGTTGTTTTTCTATCTTTGGTATTTATTTTTGTTGTATTGTACTGTAAATGGTGAATACTGTTGGGCAATAAAGCTATTATTATTATTATTATTATTATTATTATTATTATTCACACTATTCTCAGGTCTCCTGGTTAATGATCTAAATGGTGTACGGGATTTCATCAAGCACTCCCATCTACTCTTGACTTAAGAATTTTCTTACTATTCTGGCGGTGTTAAGTATGACAGCCTTCTGCATCACAAAAAAGCAGGAGTTCGTATACTCAATATGTCTAAGCTCCTGTGAAGTTCCTTTGGTACAACACCTGTGGCAGAGATAACAACCGGAACTACAGTGACTTTATTTAGGTTCCACATCTTTTTTATTCCATCCGCCAACTCTGTGTACTTGCTTTTCTTCTCTGCAATGTTCGGCTTGTTAAATAGTACACAACGGTTAGTGATAATGGACCTGTCATAGTGTACCGTTCTGTTTCGACGACAGTTTTTGGCTCATACGTATAGTATGGTGTTCTAGGGTGATCTGTAAGAACTCTTAGTCTGTAGCATGTTTCCTGGTGAATGATTAACGCTACTTGATTGTGTCGATGTAAATAGCACTCTGGGCAAGTAAACTGCACGCTGCTGTGATATGTTGAGTTGTCTCAGGCTTTTCCTCAATTTTTCTACATCGCTCATCAGCTATATTAGCGTCTTTGATGATGTGTCTCAGGTAGTTTTTCGTCTTCACCACTTGGTCTTGAATCGGCAACATAAAACCCTCTGTCTCAGGGTACAGCTCCCCAGCCTTTAACCACGCGTTTGACGCTTGTTTATCAACAAAAGGTTTATCAAGATCATGGGGGTGTCTCCCATGGAGGGCTTTACTTCGCCACACGCGGTTTTTTTCCTCACTGCTGGCTATTTCTTCATTACGCTGCGTTCTTTCACTTGCCAGATTGAAAGGCGTATATTTACTGTCTGTTTTGCTTATACACTCTGATGTAGAGGCGATATTGATCTTGTCTGGAGGAAATATGTTCTCAAGAGCTTGATTTCGTGGTTGTGCAGATTTTTGACATCAACCAAACCCCTTCCTCCTTCTTCTCTTTTCAGTGTCATACGAATTGTGCTCGATTTTGAATGATGTTTCCTATGTTTTGTCATATAACGAATTGTCGAATAACGAAGAGGGACTGAACATAAGTCCCTCCAAATCAACCATCATAGCGTTTACCAATCGAAGGAAACTGGTGGGCCTAGGACCACTAAAACTTCGAGGCAGGAACGTACAAATATCGGGAGAGGTGAAATATCTTGGGGTAATCTTAGACTCAAAACTCACCTGGAACCAACAGATAGACAGGATTAAAAGAAAAGCGGAGACCACATTCATGATGGTCAGACGAACTTATGGGAAAACATGGGGATTAAAACCACATATGGTATACTGGGCGTACACCAGAGTGATTAGACCAATGTTGTTGTATGCATCTCTGGTATGGTGGACAAAGATGCAACAAAATACCGCGATAAACAAGCTCAGCAAGGTGCAAAGACTCGCATGCCTTGGAATAACGGGGGCAATGAAAACTACTTCAACTGCAGCAATGGAAGTCCTCCTAGACCTCCCACCACTTCATCTAATGATAATGGGAGAGGCAAGACTGGCACGACTAAGGCTGCAAGAAGAACCAAGGGGCAAATATGCGGAACTTGGACACTCAAAAACTATGTGGAAGTGGACCTGCTAGATGCAAACACAGACCACATGGCTCCAAAATTCAAATTCCACAAGAGCTTTGAGGTGAGCATCAAAGATCGAGAGGAATGGAATGAGCCCACAGACAGCAACAGGCTGGTCGGAACAACCTGGTACATTGACGGGTCAAAGACCGACCAAGGAACTGGAGCTGGCATATACAATGAGTTGGACAATACTCAACACACCATCGGTGGAGTGCTAGAACGTTAATTACAGATCTGCCAGATAATTACTGATTTTAAAATGCCCTGTATTATCAAAATGTTGGTCTGATATTGCTGGAAATAAACTCTACTCCCTTTTAGAAGAGTTAATTACTGATAAAAAATGAAAGACCATTCAAAATATTCACCCTATTTTCAAAATTTGCAATTTAAAATCAATAATTATCTGACAAATCTTTAATTATCGTTCTAGCACTCCACCCCATATCTCTCGAGCAGTGGGCAACTGTATTTCAATCGGAAATATACGCTATGCTACACTGCGCGAGCATAAACAATAAGAGGGCCTACAAAAATAGACGGATCAATATATTAACAGATAGTCAGGCGGTTCTGAGGTCTATAGAAAGCCCCAAGATAACGTCCAGACTACTGTGGGAATGCAGTGAGAATCTCGAAACCCTGGCAGAACGCAATAAGGTAACCTTGATGTGGGTACCAGGACATAGAAGAATCACAGGCAATGAAAAAGCCGACGAGCTAGCAAGAAGAGGATCCTCGACTAAATACATTGGCCCAGAACCTGCCCTGGGAGTACCAAAAAGTACAGCACGGGGTCAGGTTAATATATGGGTCAAAGAAAAACACAAAATATATTGGGACAAAAGGACCAAACACCAACATGGGAAAGCCTTTATCAAAGGACCCATAAAAAAGACAACTGAAGAACTACTATTACTTAGCAGGAATCAGTTACGCATTACAGTGGGATTACTAACGGGACATATTGCCCTAAAAGAACACTTAAATAAAATAGGACTGTTCAATGGAGACCTAAGTTGCCGAGAATGCAATAGGGCCCAGGAGACAGCAAAACATGTACTGTGTGAATGCGAGGCTCTGGACCGCAGAAGACAGGAGATATACGGACAACAAAAAATGCATCTGGAAGAATATGAAACTCATTCAGTAACGGGGCTGCACAAGTTAGTTCAGGGAACCAGACTGATGGAATGGGTGTCATGAAGCAAAAGGGGGTGCACAATAAGCCCATGAGACTGAGGTGCTTCCGGTGACCAAGAATCAGACGGCCCTCGAAAGGAGGGGGTTTTAGTGGGTGGGACTCCCACATAACCCAATGCATGGGTATCCATAATAGATTTACCCTCCTTTTTCAAAAAAAAAAAAAATGTTTTGTCAATTCGATTCTTGTTTTTCTCATGATATTTTCAAGGTCCGTTTCTGTCCATGCTATGACACCAAATGAGTATGTTAGCAATGGTACAGCCCAAGTGTTAGGGCTTTGAACAAATGTTTACTATTGAGCTGTGTTTGACAAATCTTTCTGACTCTTTGTTTGTATTCTGCAAGCAGTTTTTCTTTGATTTTAGTATGTTCTACTAGTTTAGCTTGCTCATAACCTAGGTACTTGTAAACATTATTATTATTATTATTATTAGGTACACTTATTTGCATAAAATGAATATCTTTTCATATCTAAATTGAAATTTTCAAGGCATAAAACCTTTTTGTTGAATCTTTAACCTTTTTATAGTTATAACCAAGAAGATTGTCAGGAAAGTTGGTGTAACTTAAGTGAATCCACGCACTGTTTACAGTAAATATTCCAACTCCATTCTAAACAAAATTGCGATAAGATTTGCAAAATACTTTTGTTGCTCGTCTAGTACCTACCTCTCCAGATCAAAACGGGAAGCAGCAATCTGAACATTTCTTGTTTCCCATTCATTGTCCTATGAGCAGTCTTGAAAGTGGTAGAACCCTCTAGTAGGTATAGATGTTAAGATGACTAATTCTTTGGAAAGTAAAGCTCCCCTAAGTTACCGTTTTATTATAGGTTTAATTAAATATAATTTTACCATGTTTTCCTATTGAGTTAGGTACTTAAACTATTATGTTCTGTTGCAGGTGGTTTGTTGTGGAAGCTGACTGTGATTTGACTACTTAAAGGTGTGTATAATTAACATAATTACAGTAAAAATTGTGACTTGTAGCTTTTCCTACCTACTGTAGATTAGTTCACATTTTAATTGTTACTATGTTTTTATCTTGGTAATTTTATGGTGATAATAAAATAAAATTTACATTTTAGGTATAAAAAATTACATAATTTGCATCTCGTTTACCTTTGTTATTACTTTATTAATGATTCCAGTATTCATAAACAAATTTAATCAGCTTTATCTACTTTTTCATGCACACCTTCATATTCATTTCATAATTATCGAGTTATACTGCAGGCCGTAATGTTTCCTGCATACAAGAATTTAAATTAATATAAAACAATTACTATAGTTTATAGTTGAAACGACATACAGATCTGCTGAAATTATTGAATCGCTATTTAAATTGGGTGAAAAAAAGGCTAACAAAAGCACAGCTTAGTGCGATCAATTGGAGTCAGCTCGGTTGATTCGCTCGCCTGAGGTACGTGTATCGCTCGTTTGAATGTCGCAAATAAAACTGCAACACAAACAGTGAACTCGTATTTGTTAGCAAGTGTCATAAATAAAGTGAAACATGCACTATGTTTTGCAAAATGCCACTAGAAGGGAAATATCGCATGAATTACGGCATAATTACTTTAATGCTATTTCACTTGCGTGATAGTTGCAATATGTTACTTCATTCATTGTGATCATGGAACACAATATAGTAATGCAAATGCAATTTTAGACCACAAATATTAGCTGGAAAACCGGACGGTAATAATTCTGGAAATCAATGAGTTTTCAGCATAATTTATCACGTGTTCGCATGTTTGATAATCTTCGAAATTTCCGTAACTGTAGGTACCTACCTATATGAAAACATGGTTACGGATGAAGATTTACCTTCTGCAAGTACAAGTACCTACTTACATTATAATTCTTCTATAGTCCTCGATGTAGTCTACCAGCTTTTCGCTAATTTAACTAACCCTTTATCTCTATTAGTTCTCGAAAGTTGAACATGCATGACGCTACAGATGTTACCAAACATCAAGTAAATCACTGCTTATCTTCTGTTTAAGAATCTGACAGTGTTTGTAATTTATCTGTACGTAAGAACAGAAGTTTTCAATTAGCCAACAAATGTCAAAATATATAAGTGCATACAATAAGCCCCAATGTGTTCAGTGTCAAGACGCGTCTTCGGTCTTCCTATCTTCATTCTTCATCTCCACGCGACTACCCAGCCAAAAATTATAATAATCTAGTTTGTTCGATAGGTCTTTGCGTGGGTCCGAATTCACTACGACAAACAAAATTATGGAGTTTACTCTTTTCATGCTAAAGCGCAGATACTTATAAAACGTGAACGTATACCTTTTTGAAGCCAATTTTCAACGATATAAGAAGCCAGGTTCCAGACCTTCGTTGCCAATAAATATGTTGGACAATATAATCGCAATCTTATTACTTTTCAGTTTCCTTGACTACCAAGATGTGGATTACTCCATCTGCAAATGTTGAATGTTCATCATTAAACACACGTTAGCAAAATTAAAGCTGAGCAGCAACCGCAGAAGAGCTCATAATACATTTTTTGGCATTCTTAGTAGTATGAGAGCCCAGAGCCCACGCCCAAAAATTTTGTCCCGTAGCAATAAGACCAAAACCGCATCAAATTGGTAGATTCGATTATCCTGAACTCGAAAATCGCAATATCCCGAGTGCCCAAGTCTATATGATCATCTCTCGCGTGCCGATTGGGACAGTGTTAATACATGCTCCGAAGTTAACGATGCTTGCTCAATCCTGTATGATATTCTCTATACAGCCTTTGATCAACACGTCCCTAAAACTACTCGTCATAATAACTCATACCCCCCTTGGTTCACTTCTAGCATTAGAGCCGGTCTGAGGCGCAAGGCTGTCTGCTTGAGCAGGTATAGACGATTTGGAGACTCTGAATCTCTTCGGGAATTTAGGAATCTTCGGTCGTCTCTCAAAAGTGAGATCAAAATCTCTTATAACAAATTTATTTTGAATACGGAATCTGAGCTTGCCAACTCACCAGCCAAATTTTGGTCCTACGTTAATTCTAAACGTAACTCCACTGGTCTTCCTAGAACTATGACCTACAACAATGCTACCCTGAGAGGCGCAGCTGACATTCTTGAGGCCTTTCGCGACTTCTTTAGCCTCTCATTTTCCCCGCGTTCTGACGCTCACCGCACACCACCATCTGCCCAATACCCTTTCACCTTGCCGCTTTGTATTCCCGGTATTGATGTCAGCGTGGTGTTATCTGCTCTTAAATCGTGTAAGGGCTCCAACACTGCTGGTCCTGATAGTATTCCTTCATTTCTCTCAAGAGATTGTGCATCTATTCTTTCCAATCCACTGACTACAATCTTTAATTTATCTCTCTCCTCTAACGCATTCCCCTCCACCTGGAAGATCTCCAAGGTATGCCCGGTTTTTAAGAAAGGGACTAAGAATGAGATCAGTAACTACCGACAGATTTGCATAATGAACAATTTTGCTAAGGTTTTTGAGGAGGCTTTGTACCGTATTATATACCCGCATGTTCAGAATTACATCTCCCCCTGGCAACATGGCTTTGTTGAGGGACGTTCGACAGTCACAAATCTCTTTAGCTTTGTTCAATATTCCTCTCGATGCCTTGACAGACGATCCCAGGTCGATGTTGTCTTCACCGACTTCTCTAAAGCGTTTGACAGGGTTGACCACGGTCTCTTACTCTCAAAACTCCATTGTTACGGCTTCTCTGACGCCTTGATTAGCTTCTTCACGGACTACTTCTCTGACCGTACATCTTATGTTTTCTCGCAAGGTTCTAAATCAAATTCCTATACAGTATCATCTGGTGTATTCCAAGGTTCTAAACTAGGCCCCCTTTTCTTTAACATGTTTATCAACGATATTGTCTATAATTTTGATAGTAACGTCAACTGTCTTCTCTACGCTGATGATCTCAAAATATTCACTGAGATCAGCTCAATTGATGATTGCTGCCTACTTCAGACCACTCTGAATCATCTTCGCTCTTGGTGTGATGATAATCTTCTTCCACTCAATCTATCCAAATGTCATGCTATGTCACTCTCTCTGAAAAATAATCCCCTTCAATTTCATTATTCTATAAACGACAAAACGCTTGATCGAATTGATGAGTTCAGGGATCTTGGTGTACTCTACGACTCTAAACTTTCATTTACTAATCATTTTACCTCTACTGTCTCATCGGCAGTTAGGTCTTTGGGCTTCTTAATACGCAACACTCGGGAGTTTCAGAATGTCAATACCCTTGTTATTTTGTACAACTCCCTGGTCAGGTCTAAGCTAGAGTATGCCTCCATTATATGGTCTCCAGGTCATCAGGTGCACATCGAAAATTTTGAACGTGTCCAGCGGCGCTTTCTCAAGTATCTCCATTTCAAGGTCACCGGCGTATATCCTCCAATAGGCTTCCCTCAGCATCAGCTGCTAAATCAATTCAATGTTGACAGCTTACTGAACAGGCGCTCCTATATGTGCATCAGATTCTTATGGAATGTTCTCAATGGCACTTTGAACAGTCCTGATATTCTCAGTCAGTTTTCGCTCAATGTTCCTCAGATTTCTCTGAGACATCATAATATTCTACACACAGAGATCTCCCGCACTAATCTACATCATTTCTCCCCACTGAGTCGAATCTGCGACACTTATAATCAGATCTCCCACGATCTGGACATCTTCTGCTGTTCAGTCAACGATATACGGCTGCGTTTCCTCGGCACATGACCTGCAGCTCCTCTGCGTGCTTCACATTTTTTATTCTTTACCTACTTGGTATTTTTGCTACTCACTGTGTAACTAACTGTTTTTAATTCTGCACTACTGTATTTTTATTATCTAGTGTTCTGTAATTGGACTTTTGTCTGTGTGAACATATTCGAAATAAATAAATAAATAAATAAATAAATAAATATCAGACATTTTTATTGTAGCGTCTGACCTGTGCAATTTTTTTACAGGCGCCGGCAGCATAGCACGTACCCGCGAGAGTTAAAAATTTAGAAATGAGGAAAAAAAAAGTATAATAGCACAACGTCTGAAAATCTTCTTCACAAGTGATATTGGGTCAGTTGATGTGAATGAATCAGTTTTTAGAACAAAATGCGAGCACATTAAATTTTGAAAACGTTAATGAAAATGGTTTTTGGTATTTTCAAAAATGCGCCCAGGCTATTTTTGGTATTTTGGTCTTCTCGCAGCCATATAAAAAGTTTGTTTTGTTTTGCTATAATTCCGTTTGGTTAAATTTTTGACATTTTCAAAAATGCGCTCAGGCCATATTATGTTTCACGCAAAATGTGTGAAAGCAAACATTTTCGTAAAATTAATGATAAAATGTATATGTAAAATATTTTCAAAATCAGACATAATACGATAATACCGTCTTCCTATTTTTTTTTCTTTGACATAGCAAAAATGTCCCACGCAATTTCTACATTTCTGACTCTTATACTACGGCTTAGGATCATCTAATTTAACGACTTTATACGGTTTTGGTCGTGAGTTCTCGTACTATATAGGAGGGTAATTATCTTAGGTGGGGGTTTCAAAGGCAATATCGCCAAGTGGTGGTGGTTTAAATCAATAATTTACAAAATTTCTTAAATTTCATTGAATCAAATATTATAAGGTGTTAACGGAAGTAATTGCACTGCACTAGATGAAAACAAAAGAGGGTTAAATAATGTGAATGAGATGTACTAATCATTACGGACAAAAGCACGATTCCGTGTGCACACAGTTAGGGAAATCTGGACCGCTTTTGTCAGTATTGCGAACTGTTCAGTGGGGCCATTTGGGCGTCGTTGAGTGGCAGCAGTTACGATTAATCACGGTCTTCTGTTTCAAGTGAGCGCTTTTCACTTATAACAACATTAATCAGAATTACAGGGTGAAATATTTACCCCTTATCATTACTTAATTTCCAAAGCGTTATTCCGCTTCTGGTTTTGCCTGAAAATTAACATTGACGACTGCTTTTATAGCCGTACTCGCTTCAGATGGGACTATTATCAATTTTCTCAGCCCGGGCCGCTAAAATAATACCCCTCGATTATTTATGTTATGAATTTTGTTTCCACTGATTGAAATTGCTTTGTTTATTTTAGTAATTGAAGAGCACATCAGTTACTTTTATAACGATATAACCCAGTAGGTGTACGTAGTCGTAGTACCTACTGGGAGTTACTGGCACGAGGATAAAAATCCCTATGTGAACTGCTAATGGCTTTTCCGTGTGTTTTGTAGCCGTTTAGGACAGAGTTTGCTAGTTTTAAAACCTAGTGCTGTAAAGAAAGTACAATCCTATTTATGTACCAAAAATAAAAATATACAACAACCATGAGCTTAAATCCGACGAAAGAATATAAATTTTGAAAGTGGCATAAAAATTATCATAATTTTCAGCTCTGATGATGGTTTTAAACTGTGAGCAGGATCCGAAATTGATATACCTATTTTGATGTTTTACGATTACGGAATCGTAGCACTCGTAGAGTTAGACTCTAGTAGACTCTGTAGATTACATTAATCAGCTGTAAAAAATTACAAAATTTAACCCCGTGTGCAAAAAAATTCAATAAAAGCCGCCATTTATTGGATATTCGCAAAGGGCTTCAATCCTGCTACGTATATTATAATGACAAAAAACGTTTGACTTTGTTCACAATTTATTATAATCCAGTCCGCTACACATATCCTTCCATGCATACCTATAAATATGTGTAGTACATAAAATTACATAGGTACAATATTATGCGATAGACACACACACACGCAAACACGCAAAAATGTTTTTCTTGTTTCATACAAAGCGAAAATTGTGTGTGTGCGATATGAATTTCCGTAAAAGCAAACGGTAGCTAAGAGCTCACAGAGCCAACCGGGATCGTGTTTCATATCCCAAACAGGAGCAAGGAGGACTGGATATTGGCCTTCTTTCCCAATCCAGACGGGTTAAAGGTACAGCAGGCCGGAGACCTGTTTTAATCTGACAGCGGAAGAAATATGTCTCAAGGATTTATAGCTTTTCTGAGTTACGTATTCCAGAGGCCCGACCCCTGCTCATTTATTTATACCTGTACTTCTATGGACATATTTCTTCCGTGCCTCGCGAAATATTTACAAATGCCATATTTCTATTTATACCCCAGATTATGTCTTGGATCCAATCACGCGATTGCATGAAGAACGTGATATTGCAACGTCACACTATGTCTTTGCTATGTTTTTTTAACAAATTGTGATTTATAAATACACTGCGTTCTTGATCAGACGAGTAACGTTATTTACCTACCTATCTAAACGCAATTGGTCATATTTATTATATAAACCATAATACCTACTTTAGAATTCTGCTTTAGAATGCTTTAAAATGTACCTTATGTATAATTTATTTGATCAACTTCCTGTTCTTTTTCATCTTTTCAGTCAGTGGTTATCAAGCAACAGTTTTGACTCCTACATGTTGCTGCTTAGCAACTTGTAAGAATAAAGACCCGTTTTCACGATGATAGTTCAGCGTGAGAGTTGCTCTCACCCGATAATTCTCAGACTATCACGTTCGACGAGATAGTTGAGATCAACTATCGTGAGAGTGACAGCAACTGTCACCGTAAGGCATCAATAATAGTAACTCTCACACTGGCAAGTATTGGTTTAAGGAATAAAGTGATCAAAACGAGCACGTTTTAATAGGTATCAAAAAATTGACTAATTTGTCAAAATCTGGAAGAAAATGAACGTTTCCATTGCCTGTGGCAAAAGAGTTGGCCGCATTATATGAACCGCCTGAAGCAAACTGCAGCTGAAATGCGAGCTGCAGGTTAATTTCGTTTATGCATATTACCTTTTCCAACAATACATTGAACACATTTTCATTTATTTGTAGGAAGTTGCACAAACTCCCTGGATCTTCCAAACTTAGCTCTCTTATTAGCACCTTGCTTTTTTATTCTCTGAATTCATTCCCTCGCCCTAATCTTTCTCTTTTTGTTTTTCTTTTTCAATGACATAATCACCCGAATCAAGCAAATATTATAATAGCCACAATCAGCGGAATGGTCGACATATTTTTTTATTAACCCTTAGTTGTGAAAGGACCCAAACCATATGACAACTGCGCATGTTAAAAATTGTAAACTTAAGAGTCGATCCTATTCAGTTATATTATATGTATTCAAATGTCACTTGTCACTTTTCAAGCTTTCAAAGCTGAAACGTCATTTTTGTCCGTCACTCGATGTATCCAAAAACGTGCTACGGCATTTTGTTATTATTAGTCTAGTCCTCAGTGTTCAGACTTCACTTCATTTCTGACATCGAGACAGTGAACATATATACTGCTGCTTTTCATCATTTTCATTTTTGTTTGGTTATATTCTCAAAGCTCTCCCCGCATTCTGTTGTTGTTTATTTATAGCACGTAAGTTATTTTATTTTTTCTGCGACGGGCTATAAGTTTGACCTTTTTTCCCCGTTGACAGGTAGAAAAATGCCTCATTATATGAGCTGCATCTTATCGGGGAAATAAATGAATTAGCAGGGAAATAAATGAGTACTTATTTCCCCGAAATGGCGGCTTAAGTATAGCTACTATTAACACTCAGATATCATTAAATTTATATCAAATATACGTAAAGGAAAGTTACCTTATTATCCAAATGACAATAATTAAGGGAATTTTCATAACAATCACTATCCATATTTATAAATTCACTCATTGAGACCTTACAAGAATCTTTGCAAAACTATCTAAAATTTTAATTAAATTATGACGTTTATCGAATTAAATCGTTTCGTTACCAGGCAACGTCGATTACTACAAAAGTACCAGTTTTGAAAATCCAAGTTTAACATAAATCATTTTTCCGACATAATTTTCAGTTATCTAACTACGTTTTTCGACATTCTAACACTGATATTTCTTCTCGCAGAAAAAAATTGTATATTACACACAAGAAAAAAGTGCGATGTTAGCTCTCGATGTGTTTGTCCCCTCCGCTAAACGCGTCGGGGACGAAATCACATCTCGAGCTAAAATCTATCACTTTTTTCTCTTGTATAATAAATAACTATTATTTATTGTTGTTGCAATATTACAAGAGACTAGCTCTTACCTTTTTACTGTTTATTTATTGTTTGAAACATAATTTGGTTAAGAAAGGTACACGTGGGCCTAATTAATTTGTTACTCTCATGAAGGGGGCCCATGCCCATAGCGTTTTAAAGTATTATTTCTGTGTGCAAAGAGGATACAATTGTTATCTATTTTAATTGGTAAATTAACACGTGCTGCTCGATTTTTAATTTTATATCATTAAAATCAAAATGGGGCCCTCCTTATGATCATAGGCTACCTGCACCAATTGTATAACACCACGTTTTACAGAAAACATGATCCATTTTAACACCACGTTTTACAGAAAGCATGATTCATTTTAACACACGTTTCATTCAATCTCGCTTTGGTTATTTGAATTGTTTAAATTTATTTGTTGTAATCTTGAACCAGCACATGCCTTTTTGATTATTATTATTATTATTATCATTATTATTATGATCAAGCACATTTTCTCTACAAACAATTTATTTTACGATGTTCACATTTTCTTTGTATTTTAAATTATTTTCTGCTCTCAACAATTTTATTTACATTTTATTCATAAAACTATTTAAACGATCACACTGTGTAATTTTGTTATGTCTTTGATTGCATTTTGCTGGTGAATTTTAACCTCTTTGTCATTATCGTCAATTTAATGAACATTTGCCTTTTTTTTATTTTAATCTGTTTCGTTAAAATTAATTGCAATTGTGAGGTTTTGATCATTAATCATTTTATTCAAATTGAAATTTTATTGTTTGGAATGCGAGCGACACGTACAGATGAATTTGATTTCTTTTCAAAATTGTTATCGAGGACCGTCTTTTTTTAGGGATCGATAACGCCTCTGCTATATAATATGTTTGGCCTCATTTTGTATTTCATATTTCCTGAACTCTAAACTATTTATTTATTTGATGATGCTACTGATTTACTTGCTCTAACCTATTTATTTATTTGTTGCTACTGATTTACTTGCCCGATCTATTTATTTACTTGCTGCCATTGATTTACTCGCCTGATCTATTTATTTGTTTTTATTTGCATTTTTGTGTGTCTTTGTTTCCTTTTCAGGAGATATGAGTTCTTGAAATAGAAAGATAAAATGTGGTCTTCCTGAATATAACAGATTTGTTTATCAATGTCAATTTTACACTAAAACGGTGACGATGTTGTGTGTTGTGTCTCTTGTATTTTATGTTTTTGTCATGGTGTATTTTTATGTAAAATCCTAAATGAAACGACGATATGATTTTGTATGTTTGACTCACGAATCGCAGCGTTAGACAACGACGCTTCAATCTGTTGTATAGGTTATGTCTCATTTTAACGTTGGATGTCCTTTGGAATCGATTTTATTTATTTGGTATTAGTCCGGGGTGTTGAGATAAGTCGATTAGGCTCCTCGCATCAACAAGGTCTAATTTATGTGTGTTTTGTTATGTCTTTTCTTTACAGGTACTAAACGGTTCGCAAAGACTAACGTTAAAATGACAGGCTACCATAATACAAGAGATTTAGTTCTCACCCCTCAACGCCCAAGCAAATGCTTGATTCTAACATGTCGTCGTTTCATTGTATGTGTTTCGTTGTGTGTTTTTCCTTGTATGTTATTGTATTTTATTTTTTTGGCACTTTGCCAGTCCGAGGTCGGTTGTTTTACTGGGTTTCTTTTTTTCCTCGTGACTATAAACTTTCTTAGGAGGAAACCTTTTTTCGGGATCTCACTGGGTAAACAGACTAAACATTCAAATCATTTCAAAAGTCAATAAATCAATTCATTTTTAAAGGGGAAACTCTGTCTTTTAAATTAAATCTCCTATCTCTCAACAAAAGACTAGCTCGAAGTATTTTCGTAGCGTTTGCTACGAACGAACCAAAATAAGGTTACTACACCCACAACAACGTAATGTCCAAACAAGGTGAAAACTAGACAGATCACGAGCCAAAACTACAAACACAGGTAAAAATAACGATCACAAACGATAAGTAAATGTTGGCTATTTTATTTGAAATCAGGGAGGGAGAACTTTAAATTCAAATCAAACATTCAGAGCGGGTTTACAAACGTGACAGACGAGTTCACATTTCAAACGTCAAAGGGGTTCTTCTTTTTCAAAACCATTCAGTCTGGGGGCCACATTACTGAGTTTACTGTGCAAGACGTAGAACCTCCATTTTGAGAGGTTAGGTAGTTTACATCACTATTCTTTACCGTCAACCAGAATTCAGGATTTTAGGTAGGTTACATTACAGATTTGGTGCCTTGACCAGGACGTAAAAGGCGACCATGATACATTACAGTTGGTAACATACTTTTTTTCACTTTATAAGTAACATCCGTCGCTCAGTCGGAATAGGTATTATAATACTATATGTATAATTATTAATTACATATTTATTCGAATGTATTCTAGTAAACACAAATATATTTTATTAAAACAAGACTTATTTCATTTTTATACATTTTTTTTATATATTATACCTTTTCATTCACCATACTTTCGACCAACAGCCGACTGAGAGACGGACTGAAATATATCGTTCTGAGTAACACCCGTCTCACAGACGTATTCTCGCGAAGGCGGCTACGGACTTTTTGACAACCAACTAGAACATACCTAATACGAAATTTTTGTACATTCATTCGTTTGGATTCAGCGCAGCATCAAAACTTGGCATCCGCCTCATAGTCGGATGTTACCAACTAAGGGTTATAATAACATTAGTATTTTTTACCATCATTATAACGTCATAAGACCCAATTCATCGTGTAAAACTTTCTGGAAAAACGACTCTCGTAACTATCGCGATAGTTCTTTACGGTTTGCGAAATAACAGGATAAAACCGTTGCATTTAACGATAAAACTAAAGCAGAATCGTGATACCGGACAGGATCGCTGACACAGAGCAGGAGCGTGTAGGGGACCACAAAATATGGTGATTTAACACTATCAAAATCAATTAAAAACCTTCTTGCGCATCAATCGCAGAAACAGTGTATTTTTATGCGATTCAACTATGAAAATTTTTGCCGCCTTTTAAATTGGCTTTCTGAATTTTTCAATAGTTAGGTCGAATTTACGTAGTGGTTTACTGTGAAAATTTCATTTCATTTCGTTTGAAAGCGTGCCATAAAATAGATTTTTACATATAATAAACCAAAAAAAAAATTGGCAAAATTTAACAATTTCGTCTCTTGTCCTATATACCCGCCACTGACTAACTTTAAAAAGTTACAGGCGAGTTCTGAAAACCGAACATTTGAAATTTTAGAGAAATAAAAATCATGTAAAAAAATTCGAAAAACTCCGCCATTTCTCTTTTTTGCTTCTTTAAATTTTGGAGAGTTACAAGCTATTAGTGTAGTTGTCTATTCCGAAAATTTCAGGTAAATTCCCTCTAAAATGTGCTCATAATCAATTAAAGAAATTTAGCCATTTTTACCATTTTCTTATCCACGCCACCAGCTTACTAATGAAAATAATAAAAATTTTATTGCATTAATTCAAATTTCAAATCATTTTAATCCAATCTTGTTAATACAGGTTCGTAGGAGTTTTTATTTTCTGCAATTGGGGTTGGCAGGAGCAGTCATATCTGCATGGGTGGTCTCGCCCTAGCCGAGCGCGATGAAAACGGTGCGCTGGTCTGGTGCTGGTGCTGGTTTTAAATCAAGCAGTCCCGGGTCTGAATATTACATTCAATCGTTAAGTTATTAAACAAGCCTTTAGTTGTCATCCTCATTATTTTGTTGTGAAAAGTTTTCTTTCTATATTGCTTATACAGGGACTAAAAAATAGCCTTTTCCCCTAAAATTCAAAAAGCCGCCATTTTGAAACGGCTCGATCGATTTTGCTCAAAAATGCAATACCAGACCACTACTTGTGGATAATATCTTCTTCCCATAAAAATTTCAGCCTCCTAGATTGAAAACTGCTACCAGAAAACCGTGCCACAGGACCGGATGTTTCGAAATTTTAAAGGACACCCTGTAGAAGTAACGCGATTTTTGAAAAATTTTTCAACGAAAATTTAACGTCATCCCAAAGTTTCACAAGAGTAAAAAATTTCTTCCACTAATCTTGAAAGATGAAGCTACTAGAGCGTTTTTAAAATTTTAGAGAAATTTACATCATGTAAAATAAATTTAAATATCTCCGCCATTTTTTTTATTTGATCCTTGAAATTTTTGAAGATTAAAGAGTATTAGTATAGTTGTCTACTGTAAAAATTTTAGTTCAATTCCTTCAAAAATGTGCTCAAAAACTGTTACAGAAATTAAGCCATTTTCACTCTTTTCCTACCCACGCCACTGGCTTATTAATGGAAAAAATTCAAATTTTTTTGCATTAACTCAAATTTCAATTAATTTTCTTTCAATCCTGTTAACTTGATGTGAAAGTTTTTTTGCCATCTTGCTCATACAGGGATTCAAAAAATAGTAAATTTACCGCAAATTCAAATAGCCGCCATTTTGAAACGGCTCGGCCGATTTTGCTCAAGTGCAATACCAGACCAGTCCTTGTGGACATCTTACTCTCACAAAAATTTCAGCACCCTAGATTGAAAACTGCGGCCAGAAACCGTGCCTCATGGACCGGATTCTTGGAACTTTGAAAGGACACCCTGTAGAAGTAACGTGACTTTTGGAAATTTTTACAACGAAAATCTAAAGTCATTCCTCAGCTTTACAAGAATCCAAAATTTCGTTCACTAATCTTGAAAGATAAAGCTACAGGAGCGTTTTGAAACTCGAAAAATCGCGATTTTGGAGAAATAAATATATATATATATATATAAATATATATATATATATATATATCGTGGGCAGGTGAATTTTGGAAAACCACTTTTTCGTAATCTGGGGGTCATGATCGGTGGACATTTGATGAGTTTGGGTGATTTTTGGAAAGTGATGTCGTCCTCAATAGTGTATTTTTTTGTTAAAAAATACACTAAAAGAAGGCTGCGATTATAGTTCCTTACATAAAATGTATAATAAATGTTTGTTTCGAGAACAGGTGTTGTTCTGCCTCTGCTTTAGGGTAATTCCCCAGACAAATTCGGTGATCTGCGTCCTATTATTATTTTGCCTGTGCTCTCTCAGCTAATCAAAAAAGTTTTGTACAGACAGCTGAGAACATATTTAGAATTATATATTGTGCTTTCGGCACTGCAGTCTGGCTTCCGATCTCATTATTTTTGTAGTACAGTTCTTCTTACCAACACAGATCGTATTCTTGCAGCAATGGATGAAGGCTTGATGACCCTCAAAACAATAGCATCGCATGTCGAAATGGATATGGCAGCCTGTGAATTACTGGGGAACTATCTTGCCAATAGAAAACAGCTTGTCCTTATACATTATAGATCACCTAGAGTCTGAGTGATATAATAGATTATGGGTTCTTTTCTGCACTCCCTGTATACCAATTCCTTGGTAGATTGTTTTAAGCATTGTTCAAGTCATCTCTAATTTCTTTCGCACCTCAGAATCCAGGTCACGCTGTTGCTCGAATAAATTAACATATCTGTTGTTGTGCTCCGGGAAACATTGTCTTCGCTTTAATCCCGCTAAAACCAAGTTATTGTTGCTTGGTCCACCAGTCGATTTTTTCTGACGCCAAATTTTTCTGACCATGTTGGTGATGTCGAAGTTTCTGCTTCTGCGGAGGCACGGAGCTTGGGCGGGGTAATTGACAGTTCTTTACGTTTTAGAAAGCACATATCACAGTGCTTTTAATTTAGGGACCAGTTCCTTCAAGATTGAATTGCTATTTTTTGGGAGGCATCTGATTAACCAGAAGATGGAGGCATCGGTTTGTAATACGCTTGTTCTCTCCAGACCGGACTTCTGTGACTCTGTTTATGCAGCGAACATGTTGAGGAAATATATTCGATGAAAACTGATAACTGTTCATGAATATTTTTTACGGCATTATCAATAGATATTAATAATAATAATTGTGAAAAATGATTGAAATCGCCAAACTATAGAATAATAATGAAGTAAAACTGAATTAACGAAATAAGTTAATAAAACTTAATGAACTTTCACGTTGATTTAAATCATATGACCGCAAATATTGAAATTATATAGGTAGGTAATTATTAGGTTTTGATTATACAAAAATTAAAATTGATTCCTTTGCAGAGCTCGATGTTATATTTGAATTAACGCGACAAGTGCGTAATCAAGCTGCAAAGTTAATCAGTTAAATAAGCTTGACTAAATAATTAAAACTTGTGTACCTACCTACCTACTAATGATATATCTGCTATAATTTCGATTCATATTACATATTTGCTTCATTGATGAACTGGTTATGTTATACTACGTATACGATACAATTTCACATTATTTACACTATATCAGTCAATTGACAATATTTATTACGATTCATTATTATAAATATTGGAAATTATTGCCACTGCATGGCTTTATTATAATAATTATTGTCACTAATTATTCTTATAATATTATTGTCTATTGGAGATTAAAAACAAGCTTGCAATTAATTTTATTTGTTGGAAACTTCGTACATAAAATTTTCTTTAGAATGGTAGGTACCTTGTAATTGAAACTTTTTCAATTACAATTGTCTCGGTTCACATTTACTTTTATTTCTAACATCCACCCGATGTAACTTTCAAAAGTAACTTTTTTTTCTTAAATTAGTCGATCTTAGAAGATCCCAGCAGAACTAATTTACTTGATACGTGTTTGATTAAGATTTCGCGTTGAGATCAACAACATGATGCGTATCTATCATCTATTATTAAACATAATATATGCTATGAATTATTCTCTTTCACACGCAGCTTTAATGAAGAAAATTCCTCAAAGGAAACTTGGCAAAGCTTTTGTGCGATATTAAGGAATTAGAGGCGTCAGAGAAGGGAGTTATAAAGAAGAGCGTTATCAAGAAAAGGGAACAGAGTTGGCAATCTAAAGGATGGCATTTACCTAAAAAGCCCTCTTAGTTCTTGAAAAGAACGATTCGACTTCATCAAGGAATCGCTGAAAATCGTCTCGAGAAATTACATACCTACACGTGGGTGTTTTCATGCAAAACGTCGGTTGGATAGAATCACAATCATTCATTTCTCTTAAAAATATACTTCACGTTCAGGACCGAGAAAGGAATTTACAGTATCGCACAAATGAGAAGAATTTTTGAGATTAACTGCCATGTTGATTAACTACCTAGTATTGGAATATTCTGTTATAAAAACAACTGTCGTCTCTATATTTAGGTATAGATAAGACTCCATCGAACGAGTTTCTACATTTCGAGCAAATATTTCTTCGGTTTTTGTAAGAATGCTACGACTCTATGGATGTTCTTATACCTTTAAATGAAAGAAATTGAGGTACTCAGCTCTTTCAATATGAAATACCTCGAGTAATGGAAAACTCAAATACTGGCATCGACAATAATATTATGTTCATCAATAATACAGGCGAAGGATAACTTGAGAAGTGAGATACATACCAATCATCCCGCTTATGTATTGTACGGAAGATAGATGAGTGGATTACCAATTAACAAAACATACACGATATATTTTTCACCCTACCGAAGAAATAAAAAAATAGAGATAAATTAGATACAATCTTCGAATCACAGAATGCTATAAATGAGGCTCTTGACGGTGTTGTCATGAAATATTATTGAGAACCACTATATCCGAAGATACTGATCGTGTACAGATATTCAGGTGGTACCTACTTGTCAAACAGATTTCAAGTAGTACGTTGACCAAAAAAGGTATCTCACGAAGTGGAGAAGAATGCAGGAGGAACACAGGAGGACCCATTTCATATATCATCTTCACAGAGATGACCACTTGGATATAGATTTGAGGCAGATAGACGAGAATCGTGTTTCATTTGTATCGGAATCATTTTGTGTCATAGATATTTGAAATGAACTGAGAGCACAGTCCATCTGTTAAGTGTTAAGCCTCCCGTAAAGTGAATATTAATTATTTCTCTTATAAATATAATTATTGCTGTTTTGTTTGTGCTCAGCAACCATAGTGCCCTACTTCTTCACATTGATCACAAGAATCGGAATTGATGCGACTGTTACTTGGTAGAAAATTAGGAAATGATATTTACTGAAGGTTGATGAAAAGTTAAATTTAACATTATTAGACGATGCGCTTTCTTGCATCCCTTAATTTCCTAATAATTTTAAATTTAAATTTTCATCAACCTTCAGTAAATATCATTTCCTAATTTTCTACTATAAGTAACAGTCGCATCATTTCCCATTCTAGTTTCCGCGTAATATAAATTCTAATGAGTCCTGTTTTTTTTTAGTGTTTTTTACCAGGTACTCTGCCGGCGCCGTCCCCACCATACTCCCGGACTTCATCCCGAAGTTTCAGTATCCGAGTCAAAGTTAAAATTTTTCATGTTTTATTCGTATTACTATTTTCTATGTCGCTACACGACCTTGTGTACCAGTAGATTCCGGGTCATAGTTAAAATTTGTTATCTCTTTTTTTCTCTATATCACTCCTGAAGGACCAATATGTGGACTTCCGAGTACGCGCGTAAAAGTTAGTTTCGCATAGATACTATGGCGTCCGAAATTTTTGCAAAGCGTGGAGAGTTTTTTGAAAAACGTGACAGCGCATTTTTTTTATAACCAGCATTTTTTAAATGAGAAACACTACATACCTAATAAAAAAAAGATATGATCATTTCGAGGATTTGAACTCCGTACTCTCGAACTGCCAAGCAGCACCCTTACCCAATCCACCAAGCTACTAACTGAATTTAACAGCGCTCAGCGGGTATGTGTTACATGTGAATAGATCCAGGTACCCTACACCTACACCACGTTTTTAATAAAAAGACAAAATGAAGGTAAAAATGAATTTTTAAAGAGTCGAGAAAAAAGCTATAAAGTCGTATAAAAAGGAAATTACTTTCTAATTTGCAGGCAAGGTTAATTAACAAATGTTGAACTGTAAGACTTTACACATATTACTGTTTCTTTGTTCTCAGGTAGCTACTCAAAACTGGTGCAACGATAGGAACAAATGTCGGTTCCGCCGAGAGTCTGTTTTTTGTATCAACTGGCACTCGATGAAGATGACACAGTACCCACAATGGTAGTCGTTAGAGAAACGTAGTATCCAAACGTTGATTACCTCGAGTGCGGAACGTGGCCTCAAGGAGAATGAATTTTTTTAAAAAGCTGGACGAAGTCAGTGCTCACGATCAGAATGCTTGCAGAAAGATGCATTATCTCGACATAATGTTGCCGCATGTGCTCGTCGTCAACACGGTGTCGGATCAAATTTCACAACACCACTCAACGATCTCAAGAACATCATACTCTATGAGTCTCCAGTACTGAGGAGTTTCTCCAGCTACAAAAGCTCCCAAGTTACGCAGAAATGAGGTGCATAAAATTGAATTCATGACAGCTAAGACATCAATGCTCTATGCAGCCAGTCGTCGAGGTTATTAATGGGTACGGTAGATCATAGATCGCCTTTTACGGTACCTACTTTTGACCTCGTTGCAGCTGATGCGAAAGGTACCATAAATTATGCCCCAAGAAGTTATACAGTCTGCCATCCTGCATTAGACAGAAGAAAAACCCAGAACCCAAAAATGTCACAGAGTGCATGGAATACAATACATAATAATATTCTTATCAAAACCAACTTCCAGACTCACTTTGGCGATAAGATAACTTTTGCAGAGATTGGTCGTGGCAGCAGTCATCGAGTAGTAATTTGTTCCAAAGATGCTGGACAAAGGTTCTGTATGACAATTGGTATAATGAACGAAAGCTGAAGAAGAGCGCATGAAAGTGGCGATGAACACAGCAGATAATATTACAGGACATTCGTTCAAGGATATACGAGTAATGACACAACTCAATATGCTCCATCGGACGGTTTCCTTCAAGAAACGGATTCTTTGTTCTAAAATCTTCACAACTCTCACTTGAAACCATTGTGATGAAACACAAGCGTCAGTTCCTCGAATGTTGTAAAAATAAATATGTTTCAATTGCTCATGCAATTATCTCAGCCGCTAGAAATCACTCTTTCCTCTCCTCAATCAAGGTAGGGTAAGGTACCTACACGTACAGGAAATTTTTGGTTCAAACTTCTTGTCAACATTTGCGCGTGCAGCAATGGGATTTTCCTCTAGTTACGATAAAGATAAGCTAGCAGAAAGTTCGGCTATCTTGCGAGGGGAGAAACACCACCCTTTGGAAAAGGAGCATTTGTCTCAATTTTTCAAAAATCAATTTTTACCTTCTTTTTGTTTTTTACATATTATCAGTAAACTAATTTTCTCACAGACTTTTTTCTGTGCTTTAATGAAATCAAATTACACGTACTACAACTTTTTGTCAGATGGCTTTTCTCATAGAACAAGCGATTTTGCCAAAACTTTGCTCCAGACTCGAGAAAAATTTTCAATTGTCAACTTTAAAGAAAATTTTAGCACCTTCGAAAAGTCGTAGTTTGTACCCTATATGACTAGTGGAGCTTCGGTCGAACTTAAATTGTTACAACTTTAATTATAACTGAACTAAAAAGTACTAAATTTTGTTTGTCGAAAAAACGCATAGTTTATGACTTTTAGAGCAAAAAGCCCCAAAATTTCGGAGATTTTATTACGCGTAGTGCGCAGCGAACAAGTTTTTCAAAGTTGTAAATTTGGGATCACAACACCAGAACTGATCCATACATGTTGTCAAAAAACCAGAGCTACCTCAACCTTTGAGATTTTAGCTTCTTTAGTGTCGATTTCTACTGGGGCTATATTAGTGAGAATAAACATATAAAAAACTTTCAAGTAGTAGGTAGTATGATATTAATGTTAATTCAAAGAAAAATGTTTTCAAGGATATAATGTAAGCAAGGAACCTGGCATAATTTCTATATTGGATTATTTTGTTTAAATCACAAAATACATAGTCCTGGTGAGAAGTTGTCTTAGTTTTTTTTATATACATATGTTTAAGATGGGATTCTATCTAGGTACTATAGAACTAGAAGGAAAAGTTTAAGTTTTATCATAGTGACAGTGAAATATTTTGCATTACTAGAATTGACCTGCGATAGATTTCCAACTTGGGAGCTATTTTTCTCTGAGAATTGTCTCCAGCTTACATTATCACAGGGAAATAATCCAGGTACACATTGTTTCCAGGTACTTATACCTGAACTATTTCCCGGAGATAATATCAGTTCGCATACTGCTATAAATTCTCTTCAAGTATAATAGTTCTCGATCGTGCCAGCCAGACTAGTAATAGTTGACCCAAATTTTACTAAACGTTTTACGGACAACTGAAAGTGGAGTGCATTAATAGGACTTATTCACACAGTTTCCTTTCGTTTACAAATTGAAGATTCGTTATCTAATTACAAGATGTGGTAGTAATAAAGTCATGAGGCGAGTCGCCGACCCTTGTTCCCCTGTAAGTAGTATATTGTTTCATTTGATATTTTACGAATTTTTGCTAAGATCAATAGGCCGAGACACTCAACAACTAAGTCAACGACTTAGCTTTAAGTAATATAGAGACAGACATCACTTAGAGGAAGATCAAGGTGGATTATTGTGCTCGAACTAATTTACTGATTTGTTTCATTAAAAAAATAATAATAATTAAGGTATTTATGCGTGGAACATTCTAACATAGGTAAGTGGAGTTAGTTACCTCATAATACAATTATAAGTTTACCAGAAAGTACTTTTAATATTAACTCACCACTTTGAAGTCCTAAATAATAGACTTGAAAATTGGGTCTAGTGAAACTATCGATAGAGTCACTTAAAATCCAGTTAGGAACGAATTAAAAAGTTTTTCTAGTTCTGGTTTTATGCAATATTTAGACGATCAAACAAACTTAGCTTCTGAAGTTTGCTCGTAATTATATCGAGGTCTAGTTGGACACTTGAATTTCCAGTAGTAGGTACCATTAACTTGACTCCGATAGCGCACGAAATGAAACTGAAAAAAAATCAAACTTAGTTTACGTTGTATGCCGAGAAATAATCAATGTTACTTTTCCTACGAGGGAGCATTTTTTTACAAACTAATCTTATTTCTAAAACTTAAAGCAAAACAAAAAAATACCTTCACAAATTTTGTGTTATTCAACTGTTATTCATATTCATAGTGAAATCTCATTAGGGAATTACTTGATTTATATAATTCACCACTTCTTCACTTGTTTTCCCCCCATGTAATATCCATGAACAGTGAATATCTGTGTAATTTAATTTCCATAGTTACAGTTTTAATGAATTGCTCTATGTAGGTAGGTACGTTGGTTGCTATCAACAGATAATTACGTTACTCCCTGTTGATGGAGACTAACTCCCGTCTTTCCGAAACTAACAAACGTTTCCTTGCCTAGATTACAAAATAGAGAATTATTATTCTATATAGACAGTAGTGATTTTATTCAATAATGATCAAGCAATTCTACATAGTAAATCCAACATTCTTTAGAAACTCATTTTTGATGGGAGATTCTGACGTTATCAGAGAAATCTCGGGCATAAACTTGGCTGTGTAGACGTTGTAGCTTTTATTGCCTATAATACCTGTAGTGAACTCGACTCTCACGTAACTTCTGTAGGTACAGTAGGCTGGTATCAACAGGTTTTTGGTTTGGCGAAACTTTCAGCCTCTTGAGCCTAACCATAATCTCCGCCACAAGAAGAATATGATCCGAATCTACATCTGTTCCTAGGTGTTTTGGCACTTTGACAGCATTCCTGTATCTGATTGACGAGAATATAATCGATTTGATTCCGAACTAAACATTCTTCATTGTCTTGTGGCGATTTCCATGTGTACAGGCAACGTTTTGGTAATTTGAAAAAGGTATTCGTTATTACCATTGAGTTTTCTTGGAAGGATCGTAGGAGAGGATTTTCTTTTTTATTACGTTCGCCCAGTCCGTACATTTCAATGCATTTTCACATTAACCTTGTCCAATTTTTGCATTCATATCTCCCAGGAGTAAGGTGACATCTTTGTTCTTTGTCAATTTTATGACATCAATGTTCTTAATTGTAGAAAGATTCCACTTCTTCATCATTTTTATCCGCTGTTGGAGTGTTCCACAGTATGTTTCTAGTTATAAAAGTAAAACACCGAAGGGTACGAAATTATTTACAGATCTCTGAAGATTCCCGTCAAGGAAAACCGCAACTGCTTGAATATACTAACTGTCACTTCCTGAGTAATAGATAATTTTGTCTTGAAGTCTACTCAGTTCGCAGTTTATCCACTGAACTTTCCAATATTACATTGTGAACTTTCCCTGGATCGTACTCATTTATCCTTTTAACCTTTCATGTTCCAATTCTGATTAATTTATATAGAGAGGCTGTCTCTGAGGGTGTTTTTCATTTCTGTTTCATTACTCATATCAGTCACGACTGTCCTACCAGGAAATTCGATCGGAGGACTCCCTCCGGAATTCTATTTAGTCCTGACTTCAGCCATAATGATGATGGAGGGATACTTGGTGGCTTTCTAATTTGCCTTCTGCATTCTTATACCGCTCACATGATGCAGTTCATCCGCCTTTTGAGTTGATTTCTCAGCCCTAGGACAAAAAAGTACCCTTACACTTTCTGGCCCCTCCACCCGAAGCTTTTGGCTGGAAATTAGGGGCGGATCCAAAAAGCGGGGACTGATTATTCCGGCATTTATTCGGTCGTCAGAGCCGTGGTTTGATTATGCGAGATAATGCGAGCAGATGAGATTGATATTTGTGCTGGCATCTCCTTCTGGATCTTCGTTACCCAGCGTGATGCTGTAATAACTATACAGGGTGTTTCAAAACATGTGTCGGAAAATGAAAGGTGTGATTCCCTGACGCGTTCTGAAAAAAAAAGAGAGATAGGTAGGTACTCGTAAAAAATTTTTTCAGTTTTTGACGCTTTTTAAGGAAGCGTTGGAAGTATAAAATGAATTTTTGTGCACATCGTACCTAACGTTACTTTCAGCTAATCTTTGAGGGCTAATTCAGTTTCTTTCCATATGGCAGTGGCGGAGACGGAGATATCTTTGGCACCCCAGCAGTTCAATCTTATTAGAAATCTTTTTTAAAGGGACAAATACCTAGATGGCGCTTATTGTTGAATTGAATAGTTGAATAAAATTTATCATAATGAGAGTTAAGAGTACAGGCGGTTCCCATGTCTTTGAATGAGACGAGCAGTGATGCCAGAACTGAGTCCTAAGGAGTACCGCTCGCAGAGCAAGCAGTGAACGGAATTGATAGTGGCAAAGAGTCCGTAAACAAGTTTGGTATTAGAATTGAGCCTCGAGGTTTGATTGAATGAAGACCTGAAAAATGACCGTCCACCCATGGTAGAAATATGTCGATGTGAAAGTAGACTAAACATGTCTCCCTTATTTTTTTATACGTTGTCAAGATAAGGACCAAGGTTTAAAAATAAACACGCCGTGAAACAATGTATTTTTTAGCTGTTTTATTCGCTCTTCAAATCAAGTTAATTTCTGTTTCTGACTTATATACTTACTTTATAATTGCTCACATTCAAGTCTAAATTTAAGTCTGCTCCGAAAATTTTCCCATTCATCAGCTTAATAAATTGAAATTGAGTGAGCGTACACGAAATAATTTACCGTATATCTTGTGGCTTATGATGCCGGAAGTAACTTTCAGAATTGCGTTCACGTCAGTTCGCGGTGGATTAATAATCTTAATGAATCGTTATATTGTATAATAATTTCGGTGGCAGACTATAACGTTTGGATTTTCAAAGCTTGCAAAGTTTGAGGTTGTGAATTACTATGCTGCTTAACTTTACTATTGGTGCGCGTTATAAACTTAACGTATTTGTTTGTGAAATGTAACTTTGTATTCTTACAATTATTATTAAACTCAAAAAAATTTTATGGGTAAATTTTGATTATTTTAATTATTATTATTATTATAATAATTTCAACGTTTTCTGAACGACACAACCCTAATTTATGGTAAAGACAGAGTCATCGATGTTTCACTGGTTATTTCCAGCTTGTAACAAGAGATGCGGAATGCAGCCACTTTGACAAGTGACAGTCGTACTGTTACTGTTACCCATTGTTTTCTAATGTGACAGTTAGTCAATAGTTTGAGTTAATATAAAAATTAGATAAGGGAATAACCCTACGACGACGAGGAACGTTATTATTAGTAGTATTATTGTTTATTCTGATTTAAATAAAGGTAAAATTGGTTAAGTGACGCTAATCATCGACAGAACCGTTTGCCCCCTGCTCTACCGACATTGGTGTCGCAATTCACACCCCTTATAATTGGCTCCCAACTTGTGGCTGTTGATGAATACAGTGCTGTGTGTGTACCTCTACCTAATAATAATAAGTTCAACCTCGTGTGCTTTTCAACAAAAGTTGCTTCGACTGCAAGGATACAGTTCGCGCTCCAGGACTCTGTAAAAACTTCGAGTACAGTGCCCACGTGCCTGTTCTGTCGCAAATATCAAGAGACGCAGTCATTTCTGAATCTTGCCTGTACCAGCTAAATACTAACAATTATTATCGTATTCTACTCAAGTGGACTTCTTCCGAGTGTCATTTGCTTAATCGTCCTGTGAATGTGACGCCGATTGTGCTTACGGTAATAATTCGCAATCTCAATAACTTGAGCAGCCATTTTGTTCGCGCTACCTATCTTCCAAAATCAGCGTCTACGCGACGTTGCCAGACGTAATTATTTATCCGTTTTTCTGGTTATTGTATGAAAACAACAACTGCAGCAATAAATAAATAATTAGCTTCGTTGATTTGAATTTCAACTGCAAACTGGATAACCATAATAACAAGAGTGGTTATAACCTCCGATCGAGTTCGAAAGCCGAAATTTCGTCAGATCTTACGAGTTTTACACCAGAATCCGAAAACCTTGTAGATCATCCAACTCCTGGTGAAAGTGGAGAAATTTTTGACACAGTGCAGTACAAAATTCTTCACCGGAGATGTCGACTGTGACAATGACGAGTGAGCAGCTCCAAGAACTTCTCCATGGGATGAGAGAAATGTTTACAACTCAAGCTACGAGTACTCAACTTGCTGCTATCCCACTAAATGAACCTGGTAATTTTTCAAAATGTAACACCCGTTTTGCTGGTTCCCGAAGTGAATATGTTGAAGCTTTCATCAACGCTGTTTGTATCTACAAAGATTGTGTGAAGGTTTCCGATGCAAATGCATTGAAGGGTTTACCCATGCTACTAGACGGACTTGCAGCAACATGGTGGCAAGGCGTCAAAAGCACTACACCTACTTGGGATGAGGCTTTAAAATCCCTCCAAAGATCATTTGGAAGTGCAAAACCCCCTTATAAGATATACAGGGAGCTATTTTCAAAACCCCAGGGTGAGAAAGAACCTACGGATATATTTGTTAGTAATGCAAGTTCTCTTTTGTCTAAACTGCCTGACAATCCTAAGTTGGCAGAACAGCATCAGCTTGACATGATATATGGATTGCTGAGTAGGAAAATACGTCACCGATTGCCGCGTGATGATGTTGAGAATTTTGAAGAACTAGTAACCAAAGCTCGTTTCATCGAAGACAATTTCAACGAAAGTACTGAGTTTAATCACAAACTACCTGCTCCAAATGCAGTGAAAGAACAGACTACCTTTTCAAACAGGAAACTTCGTCCAAAATGTACATTCTGCCTTAATTTTGGCCACACTTTTCAAGAATGCCGTAAAGCAGCGCAGTCAACTGGCGCGCAGACCCGAGTTCAACCTCCGAGAAGTCAAAATTTCGCCTGTTATGGATGCAACACGCCTGGCTTTGTTAGAAGCACCTGTCCGACGTGCAACGAAAGGAAAGAGCAACCAAGAGTTAATGTGAATTCTCTAGAAATATTGGCTTCAAATACTGGAGTGGGAATGATGAGACCTTTAGTGCCTGTTACAATTGACAAACTTACTGGCCTTGCTTTTTTGGATACAGGGGCTAGGTGCAGTATTGCCGGCAGCCGTGTACTGAAGCTGTTCGAAGAACTCAACACTCCGTTTGAAGAATCAACGCTACCAATCACTTTAGCAGATGGTAACGCAAGAACTGTTTCAACTAGAATTTATAAGATTGACATTGGGCTGGATAACCGAATTATCCCGACAACAATGATAGCTGTACCTGAATATAAGGAGAATACAACGTTACTGGGCGTAGATTTTATCACTGATGCTGATATAATCATAGACGTTCCTAGGATGCAGTGGTGCTTCTCAGATAAACCTTACATAAAATTTAACTTTTATGAAGAGAAGAATACCACCAATCAAGTCTTCGGAAGTGTGACAGCTTCAAACCTTAGACAAGATGAAGGAGCTCACCTGAGCGCAGCTGAGAAGTCCAAGCTGGAAGACCTTCTTCAAAGAAGTATGAACATTTTTGAAGACAATAAAGAAGCCACGCCGCATGCGCAACACATCATAAAACTCAACGATGAAACACCAATCGCTATACCGCCATATAGATACTCACCTCAGAAGAAGGAAATTCTTCGCAGCAAAATCGATGAAATGCTCGAAAAGAACATTATAGAAGAATGTGATTCGCCTTACGCAGCGCCAGTCGTACTGGTGCCTAAAAAGAACGGTGATGTTCGTGTTTGTATTGACTATCGTCGTTTGAACGCCGTAACAATACCAGATCGATATCCTTTGCCCCGCATCGATGATTTGCTTCATTCTGCTAAACGTACCCCATACATGTCATCACTTGACCTACAGAGTGGCTACTGGCAGTTGGAAGTCCGTCGCGAAGATCGTGATAAGACTGCGTTCATCACGCCGTTCGGTATATACCGATATGTCCGTATGCCATTCGGTCTACGAAACGCGCCTGCGACTTTCCAACGACTCATGGATCGTTTCCGTGCCGGACTGTCCCAAGTGAACCTATTGATATACTTGGATGATTTAATTATTCTGTCAAGTACTTTCGAAGAACATTTAAAAGACCTGTGTCTTGTGTTTGATAAACTTAACGGTTTCAATCTTCGTGCCAACAGAGGAAAGTGTAGATTTGCATGTACCAGTATTAAGTATTTGGGTCATGTGATCACCGAGGATGGAATTGACGTCGACAGAGATAAAGTTAGTGCTATAGCTGATCGTGTCGCCCCGCGAAATGTACGAGAACTTCTATCCTTTTTGCAAAGTTGCACCTGGTTCAGGAGATTTATTCCTAATTTTGCTGAAACTTCCCTGTCGCTAAGTAAACTCACTAGAAAACAAGCTCAGTGGATCTGGACCGAAGCCCAGGAATCTGCATTCCAAGAATTGAAGCGTTTGCTTACAACAGCGCCAATCCTTCGCCAAGCTGACCCGAACTTACCTTACAACATACTGTTACCCATTGTTTTCTAATGTGACAGTTAGTCAATAGTTTGAGTTAATATAAAAATTAGATAAGGGAATAACCCTACGACGACGAGGAACGTTATTATTAGTAGTATTATTGTTTATTCTGATTTAAATAAAGGTAAAATTGGTTAAGTGACGCTAATCATCGACAGAACCGTTTGCCCCCTGCTCTACCGATTGGTGTCGCAAGTCACACCCCTTATAAGCTCATAATAATTAATTATTTACTTATTAATTAGTATTACTTAATTACTATTATTACTTAAATTATTACTATTATTTTATATCTGAGATTTCATGGAAGAGATTGTATTTATTTATTTACTTGCATTATGGTACTATAGAAAACTATGTAAATATTATAATTTATAACTTTTCCTCCCTATCAGGAAAATGACTACAAAATCTTCATATAACGAAAGTTCATGATAAAATTAATTATTGTTATTATCATAAATTTTCCCGTGTCTTTTTTATAAAATTTGAGCTGAAAAATTTATTACACATGCTCTTGTACACTGTAAAAGCTTTATGTGAGCCAGGAATTCCTGCTATAATTTTTATTTAAGGGTAACACTGACGCATATTTATATACACACCAAGGTTGATGTAACAAAAAAACACGCTTATATTCCCAGGTTGAAAAAATTGCTGCGGGGTATTGTTCACAATTAACTCCAGAGTCTCAGTCGTGGTAACTGAAATAACCGTGACTTTATGAGAGTTTAATGAATGCTGCTATTCATTTTAACAAGTAGGTGCTTAGGATATTTGAAAGACCAAGACCATACACGGTTGGAAATATTGCAAGATATAAGGGAAGAATATTATTCACGTGTGACACTTGTGACATTTTTATAGTCGAAATAAAATAGGAAAACAGCCCTCCTAGTCTTAATAAAATGATAAATTCTTCAGTTTTATCTGAACTGCTCAACCGCATCTGAATTACAATGATGATCCTGGAGCTATTCGGATTTTTATTAGGTATATTTCGAAATTATAAGAACCAATAAAATTTTGCGTATCTGTGGATAACGATAAATAGCACTTTTCTGGAATTCTCCATCAATTAAATTGTTATAGGTTTTTACCTAATGGGTAACTATTCAAAAATCTTTAACATCTTTGTCCCAATTTTTATTTCACAAAGTAGACAATAATTAATATTTATAGTAACTCACATAATTCCAGAAATACCGTGAATTCTAGTAACGAAAAAACGAATTTATCTTCATCTTGGGCCATATTGTGTCACTTATGTTGTCGGTTCAATTCTAGGATATCTGCGTTCCAGATTAACTGACATGAAAAACCTCGTTTTGTATTATCATAGGGTTACACCGTTCCAGTAACTGACAGCAGATTAATTTAATTTCCAGCCTTCCCTAATACTCCGGTCTGTGACAAATATCCCGGCAAAACAATTCACTTAGCTGAACTACAAATCTGGGCGTCTATACAGAAGCAGATCGGAAAGTGGTATGGGATTTCCGGATTTCACATGTTGTGGTTTGATATCCTGAAAGCCTAAAAAGCATTCTTTATCTTTGTTACGTTTATGACAGCCGAGAATCAATACTGGCTGAAATAATTCGACCTATTCTAGGCATTTCGATTATATCTAACATAAAATTAATAAAGTAATCAAGTTTGCTAATTAAATAGTGATTAATAATTTAGTATACCTAAGCAGAAAATTCACCTGAGCTTAGTTTGGGCCCTTATACAACATTAAGCACACAGGGGCAAGAGGGGATGCACTTTAATAATAATTGATACTAATGAAACACCTGATACAATTTGACGAGCTCACTCACCCTGCAAACTCTCACCACGGCATTTTATATATTTTATTAATAGGAGCTAATCTTTGTTTTTATCTGAATTTATGACAATTTTATTTGTTAAGTATTTTGTTATTTTTTGATATGTTCATTTCCTTTAAAATCGTAATTTATCGCCTGTAGCTAGGCCAGTGAAAGAAAGAGGGTGCCTAAAGAACACCAGCCAGTAAGCAAATCGGTAGGCATGAATTTTTTCTGATTCTCCTTAGTGTCTTAACAAGTTCCTGAGCATCATAATATGACTCAAGCAATAAAAAAACATGCAACATCCGAAAAAAAAAGTAGAAAAACGGTAGGTTCTATCATAGAAAATTTTCTGATCCCCAGTACGTCTCAAAGTGTCGGTATACTAATAAAACATATTCTTATATTCTTGCATTATGTCATTTTTACTTGAAGACGCATCACCCCATACTTTAATTTTAATTGAACAGGAATTTGATGTTTTTTCGCAACGATAAAGAATGTTGTTAATATTTAATATTACCTTATACGACGTTACAAACACCTCTTACACATGAGAGGCAATTATAACGGAAGTATGAAAATGTTGAACTAGAAGAAAGCCCATTATCTTTTATCTCGGAAATGACGAAGGTTACAGTCTCATTATTTTCCTGCTCGTTACATTTCAAGCTCGTTACCATCTCTACATTCTGATTTAATTCCCCTTATCCTTGATGTCTTGCAAAGTTTTTAGAATGTTGATGTGGTACTTCAAGTGTACAGTCTCTGGTTTATTTGAAATACCGCAGATGTTAATACTACAAGAATGAAATTGGAATTTATATGAAAATACTGTTTATTTTGTTTATGAAACGAAAAATGAAAAAAAAAATTACACCGCCAATACTGCCATTAGAATTTTAAATTTTTTGTCGTCGCGACTACCTATAGTTCCTGATAAATCATTCTTGATGAAAATTTTAAATGTTGAAGTTATTTTTAATTTAAGTACTGCTAATTTTTATTAAAACATACCGTGTGTCCCCGGATCGACTTTAAAAGAGGAAAAACTTTTTTGTTTTTGATTTCTCAGAAAATTTCACTCTTCATGATCTGGCCTGCTTGATTTCAAATCCCCAAAACAAAAGTTACTTTTTAGGTAACTCAAGCGGTTCTTGAGATAATATAATTTTTCTTTAATAATTGGAATTTTTTTCATGTGTAATTTAATTTTTTCTGAAGAAATTCAAATAATCGTAACATGAAATGAAATTCTCAAAAAGGACAACTATTAATTTTCTATTCGAATAATGCTCCTCCTTTTTCTGCACAGATTTCAATGCGAGCTTTCCCAGTTCCGTAACATTGAATTAGATAAATTCTTTGTTGTAAAGTCAACATTATAGCATACAGTCGATTAATTTGCAGTTCAATTGATTTGTTAGATTTGACAACTGCTGTCAGTGTTGTTTTTCAATGAAATCATCATACCAAGCTTACGTCTAAAAATTACGAAAAAAAATTTAAGTGCAATTATTGAAGAAAAATTATATTATCTCAAGAACCGTTCGAGTTACCTAAAAAGTAACTTTTGTTTTGGGGATTTGAAATCAAGCAGGCTAGATCATCAAGAGTGAAATTTTCTGAGAAATCAAAAACAAAAAAGTTTTTCCTCTTTTAAAGTCGATCCGGGGACACACGGTATATTTAATTGGAATACTTCAGTAAAAAAAAAAACAATATGCAGGTCAGAGATATAGGGCCAAATTTAAACAGGTAGTTTCTTTCATAAATATTTCTCTCATAATTAGTTGAAAAAATAAATTTACTTATTTGGCTACGGCGTTCAGCCATTTGCACACTTTTTAGTGTATTTGTTTTTTTTTTTCTTTATTTAGTTTTTCTTTTTGTATCTTTTCCAAACTTAATGTGAACAGTTAACAAACAAATTGGTTATTTCAGGTTTAGTAGATGTCTTCCAGTGGCGTGGATATTCAAGGTTGGCGCCCCTTTTCCCTCTCTATTTTTTACGCCACTGACTTTTTGCAATTGCAAATTATTATTCATCATGTCCTTGCATTTTGGAACAAAAAAATATTCTTTTTTTTTTCACATAGCGCACCGTTTTTGAGACATTTTAAGTTTCCTCAGGTATTTCATTAAAAATTATCTGTCTACAATTTTGGCAATTTAATTATGAAAAATGTTATTCTTAATGATTAGTCACCTGAGGAAACTTCATATATCTTTGAAACGAAACGTCATTTTGAGCTGAAATGTATTTTTCCTACGACCACTATACAAAACACTACTTTGCGCATCGTTTTTTGTGCGCAAACTAGCAGATTTCTCACGTATCCAAAACTGTGCGACAAAGTGACATAACGCATAGCCAAAAATCGTTTCCGTACAGTTTTAATGTAAACAATAGTGATGGGCGGTAACTGAGAACTCAACTGTTACTTATTGTTAATGGAATAACTATTGATTTAAAGCTTCAAGGTAATAAAATAAACAAAAATGGGATAACATAGAAACCGACAAGACTATAAAATATACTCATTATTCTCTTGTGGCAGTAATTATTAAAATTTACGAGTTGATCGCTAATAACAGCATTGGTAGCGTTCGAATCAAATTCACGAACGTGATCGTGAAAATAACTCGCACACCTCTACTAACTTCCATCGACGACGCACAGCGCCTGCGTTGTGTAGAAGTTGCATATCAATGATATACTAACCTCTCTTAAATCATTGTTATTATCTACCACGTCTCCACGCTTATTTTAGTTTTTACAATATTTTTAGTTTATACGGAGTCTAATAATAAATAATAATAATATTGTCGGTAGAATTCAATGATTTTACAGTATACAGGGTGTCCCAGCTTATTCGAAGCGGTCTCTGTAGGCCAAACGATGGACTTTTTCAAAAAACTTTTTGAAAATTCAAGTACAGAATCACAATGGCCATAATTTAAAATTATTTTGGAGTTTACAGAGTGTCCCATATGACAGTGGCATATCAAAGTTATGTTTTTTTAAATGGAATGCTCCTATGTTATTGCATTTTTAGAATGTCTGAGAAGAGAAAATAAGATTGGCTTTTACAGTTGGTGTTTAAATTCAGAAGTTTTTGCGTTATAAACAAGTGAAAATCGTCAATTTTCAAGTTCAAGGCCCTGTACAACGAAAACGGTTCAAGATAGAGAAAAACGGCTTACGTGTCCCTATTTCAACTTTTTATGTACTATCTTATGATGTAGATTAAATGTTTATACAGGGTGATAAAAAATTTGAAAATTTCTGATATTTCTCCACGCGTCGCTAAATAAAAAAGTCAAAGAAAGTACAAATGTTTCTATACCATAGGATAATACATAAAAAGTTAAAATAGGGACATGTAAGCCGTTTTTCTCTATCTTGAACCGTTTTCGTTGTACGGTTTGAACTTGAACTTGAAAAATGACGATTTTCACTTGTTTATAACTCAAAAACTTCTGAATTTAAACATCAACTGTTAAAGGCAATCCTATTTTCTCTTCTCAGACAATCTAAAAATGCAATAACATAGGAGCATTCTATTTAAAAAAACATAACTTTGATATGCCACTGTCATATGGGACACTCTGTATACTCCAAAATAATTTTAAATTATGGCCATTGTGATCCTGTACATGAATTTTCAAAAAGTTTTTTGAAAAAGTCCATCGTTTGGCCTACAGAGACCGCTTCGAATAAGCTGGGACACCCTGTATAATAGTAATATTAAAAAGTCATTGGTAGAATTGAAAATAATACCTACCTAGGTAGGTAGTCTGAAAAAATAAACTTTAGTTAGGTACCTATCATTATAATGGATTGTAATTCCTCTGAATCTGAAGCAGAAAATACACCACCTAAAGTCAGAAAACAAGCAGGTTAGTGTTCTTTGAATTTGCTACCTGTAGTTTCGAGAGAAAAATACGAATCTGCTTATAAACATTTCATAAATTGGAGAAAAGGTCATAAAAGCAGAGCATTGTCAGAAAAAATAATTTATGTGTTCAATTTGTTAAATAATTAATCTGTTAAATTGTGGTCGTAGGAAAAGTACTGTGTGAAGCACGTGCGGAAAAGAAATTTCACACTCGTGTGAATTGTGACACTCGACTTCGTCTCGTGTCACAATTGTTTCACACTCGTGAGAAATTTTCTCTTTTCCGCACTTGTTTCACAATATACTATTTTCAACTTATTTATGAGAGGAACTACACCCCATTAAATTATCTCTGAATAACCTCTCCCATATCTCTGAAACACCTCTAGATTTCTAGGTATAGGTACCACAGACTGTATAGGTAACTTGACGGCCAAAATGAAACGTCATGTATAAATCGTATTTTAAGCATAAAAAAGAGAATACTTACATTTTTCCAAGATCGAAAATATTTCCAAAATTATTGTTCAGTTAGGTACCGATAAAAACATATTTTTATTGCGGTCTTAGTTTCACATTTTTGGAGATATTTCCTAAACGAGGCCCGATCTTTAAAAAAAAAATCTTTTATGTTTAAAATACGATTTTATGTTCATCAGATTTAGGCTGTCCAGTTACCAAACACCTTGTATAGCGCAAAAATATATCTCTTGGTGTCCGAGGTTACCGAATTGTTGACTTATCATCATTTTGGATATTCTAGAACGATCTCATAGTTAGCTGGGATCTCACAGTAGGAATAATTAATAAACGATTCGAAATTGGTTAAATTGCTCAGGAAAAATTACACATAATTTATGAGTGTGCTGTGTTACTGAAACAACGGTCACCAGTAACAATAATCATTTATTTATATAATTTTACTGAAGATTTAGTATGCAGGGTGACATTTTTTAAATTGTCGATATCTTTTAAATAAAAGAAGATTGTTTTTTTGACGAAATGACGGGGGACCAAAATGTCGTAGTATACATCTCATAAAATTTTAAGTAGCAGCCCACTACACGTTAATTATTGTGATACATCATTAGGAAGTCCTTGAAAATGTATTTCAGGCGATATCTTATAAAAATATATTAAAAATTGGAAAGCCCGTTTTAGAAGTAGACGAAAGGGGAACCATAATCAATAAGTAAATGACTCACTTTTATCATATTCCGTGCACATTCGACGCAATGTCACTTTATTACCCACTATTGCAAAGCATTTTCAGGGGCTTTCTAATGATGTATCACAAGTAAGGGGTTGCTATTTTAAAATTTTATAATCAGGGTGAGTGGAGCTTTACCTAAGGATGGGTGGAAGTGAGTCATTTACCACGTAATTAAGGTTCCCCTTCGATATTACCCAGACGGCTTTTTGCGATTTTTGATTTAAGAAATTTCGCCAATGGATTTTTGTCACCCTGTATAAGAGTACCTATATAAAGAAAAAGGTCCCACTGATTATTTAAGATAAAACTCAATCGTCTTTTTTGTCTCGTATCTTAGCCCCGTTTATATTACCTTCGACCCTTATAGATTAGACAAGAGACAAGAAACAACCGGAATTATGGTTACGTTATACGAGGTGGCAATGCGCGTGATATTACCAACCCTAATCTTAAAACGCCCCAAGTATTTTATTAGATAGTAAACATTGAACTTTTGAACCAGCCAACACTTCACTGCCAGCTTGATAAGATATGATAAAACGTGGGAATTGGAACGTTTGAATCAAATGGCTAGCTTAACGACTAAAAAGAAAAGTTATAAGAAAAGATTCCAAGAGATCGATTGATATCCTTTCATAAAACGCAAGAGAAGCTTTTCATTTCATCTTGTTTGTTGATAAAATACGGGAGGATTTGTATACATATTTTTGCTTTCAAAAAAACTTGCGTTTCGTTCACAGTTTCGACCTATGTTATAAATTTTAATTGTTATAAAATTAGGGCACATCTACACGCTTAAACTAAAAAATGGGGTAGTCCAGAGCTAATAGCTAATAACTAATGGCTAGGGAAGCAGAAGAGTTGAGGGTCAGTTCTCAACGATATATTAGAGACTGGAGATAACGGGAGCAGTCGGAGGTCAGTTATCAAAGTTAAGGCTTCTTTGATATATCTTATAGAGGTAAAAAAATAATTAAATATTTAGATGTCTTGTAACAACGATTATTATTCGCAATTGTTAGGCTTTTCCTGTTCCTTCGTAAGTAAGTAGGTGCATAATCTTTATTCAAATTAGTAAAAATTAGCGAAACGATATTTTATTGAGATTATAAAGTAACGTTCCAGAAAAGCAGTCACCTCTTTAGCCTGTGCGTGTTCCTGTAACAATATTTCCATTTAGAAGAAGTGTCACGGCCAAACTCAGAACCTAATAAGTTCCGTTCTGCCCGAATCCGCTCTCGTCACGCAAACTCTCGTTTCGAAAGCGGCAGCGAGGAGGTAGTAATAATAGATTCATCAATTCACATATTCACAACGCAATTGGATGAAATTGACACGCCTGATTCTGTCATGCTATTCCTTGGGTATACATCACCGAGAAAAACTCGATTATGTCTAAGAGGATGTCTATAAGTAGTCCGGAAATAAGATTATTTTTGATTATTTCGAGGTCTTTGGAAATGGGCTGCCAGACATATACGACTATGGTTCCCTTATTTACATACTTTATCTGAAAAGTATTTTGAAATAATACATCATTTTCTTGTGCCCTTAGAATGTTTAAAACGACAAAACCAAATCTATATAAGTTATGTCAGGTAACTACCGGTATAAAGCAGCCAAGTACGTATGATGTATTTTCTTTTAGAAGCATACAATTTGTTTTGTACAATATTGTTTTGTGTTCTCCAAACTGGAGTATTGGGGCTCATGAATAAAATTAATCCAGCTTCCGTGTTTTATCTATACTTTTTAAATCAGGAAAAATGTCCAAGAAATGGGACAGCAAAACTAAAATAAAAGGAAGATTGGAGGTGCATGGTAATCTTATGGAACTGTAATAAACGCGAAGATGATTAAATGACACGAAAACTGCAGAAATAAAAAATCAAAAATCGATCTTAAGATTAAAATTTTATAAAAGAAGTAACAAAATCATGAGGAACACAGCCCAAAATTTTAGGAAAATCAGAAAACTTATTGCAAGGAACTGAACCAAGGGAGTCAAGTACGAAATCAACGACAGATTGATCAAAGACAGAAGCTACTCGAGCATTTTACACCGTGGTAACGGAAGCGATGTTATTAAAGTGTTTTCGAAGTGATCAAGCACAGAAGTAATTTCCAACTGTACCAAAAAGCTCTGATATATTGTCGACATGCTTAGGCCGTGACTCATCGTTTTTCGCATTCATTCTTATGTTGAAAAAACATGGTCATTTCAAACTTCTAAGAATGAACCTAGAAATCACTCCCATCCGTGAGAACGAGCGGATCTTACCGGTACTTCCATCAGGTCAAAGTCGAGTTGCTTGGTCACGTATATTGATGATGTCATTTGAAAGATTTGCTCAAATAGATTCTATCGTCTTGAATGGCATTGCACCCCCGTTACGATACGTTCACCCATCAGTCTTTTTTCCTAATGCGCTGTCACTGTGAGTCGAGAACGGAACGGTCACGAAAATTGGCAACCGAGAACTTTGGCGATTATCGCTGAAGATGCCTTGAAGTCGTGCTGAAAATTGGCCGCATCGAGAAACAGACTGATCCTTCACAAATATCCAAATATTCGACGGAAGTGGAATAACCGGAGTGTTCGAAGTCCGGCTCGAATAATTTTATGATTAAGTACCCACAGTGAAATTATTAACGGTGTGATTTAATAACGCTTAGAAAATCGTCACGAAAAATAAAATTAAATAAAAAAACGCACTCAAATAATAATACTTTTATTGCTGTCGCTTTTGCGGAACGAAATAATTGTCACTCACCGGTGAACGCATAATAAAATAAGTATAGTCCGTACCCTACTTGTAAATTATTTAAACCAATTCCCTTTCACATACTAAGCCGTCAACTGAAAATGACAGGAGTCACCACCAATATTTTTTGTCACTTGTAATATGCGAAAAATAAATCCGAGATGAAAGTAAAAATTATCTGCCACATATTATGTATTTTGGTCTGATGTGACATGTTGATGAACATGGTATCTTTAATGCAGAGGAAAGTGTATTAATTATTAACGCTTCCCCCTTTGTAAAAAAAACTGGTATATGGGAATGTGAGTTATTTATTTACATGTAGGCCTGAACATAAACGTCATTTCTAGTGAAAAGAAAAATTACAACGTAAAAAATATATAAAATATTCAAACGAAAATGTATTATCTGGGAAGTTATTCTTATTAAAGTGTGTTCATACAGAGAATTTGATAAAAATTTAGATGAGGATTTAAAAGTAAATAGACGTTTTTAGTAAGAAAGGCTTACAACAATAAGAAAGCTTACGTTACCTCAAAAGTCAGATTAAGAATTAACGAGCTCAGCAAAGTTTCGAGAATACTACATATAAGTACCAATCAAACTTTAGAACTGATTTTGATATCGCTTTTATAGTTTAAAAAATGAGCAGTACTGCAGCACTATCATTGAAGTCATTCAAGCTAAAGATTGTATACACAATGAGTTTAAAAATTATAGAAGTTAAGACCCAAAGAATGTATAGGTAAATTTAATTCAAAGCTATTACCTAAGAGCTCCAACTTGAACATTGATTATTGGTGCACACAAGTTCTTTTATTGCCGACGTTCAGGAGATTGCCGTTCACTGCCTATTGTTAATTCTGTAGATCCAATTTCAACATAAATGCAGATCGTAGGAAGTTAAAGAATGCTTCTTGTTTTTGTTAGGTATTCCCAGCGCTCCATAAATCTATTCCAGGTTTTAGCAATATGAAAAATATATTATCCTGAAATTTTTATGAAACAATTCCTTCACGTATAGAAAAATTTAATAAATACTCTTCAAACTAGGGTCTGAATCCTTGAAACTTCCAGAGACATTCCCAAGGTACGATGATTCGTTCGAATTTCGTTCGTTCGTTTTTATTTACTTACCTACTTTTTTATCTGGTCTTCTAACAAAAATAACAGTGAATACCTGGGTAGATACGTCTATTATAACTTCATGATACTGTAACTGCGCTGACCCGGGTCCCCTCGTCTTTCGCGAAAAGCCACTGTGATCGTCTATTTACCTCTGGGTTTCCCCTAATAGGACCGCTGTGATTTCTTACGTTGTGTTTACCGTTGTCACCCCTGCTCGTTGATTGAGGTATGCCAGGATTACTATGGCCGAAACGGATGCGCAAAAGAACCTACTATGACTCGTTGTATCTCGGTTGATTGGGATTTCTTTCGGAAAAGCGGGGAAATTACTGAGACTTGTTGCTGACGGTGGACTTCCTATCAGATGTCTAAAAGCGAATGATGAGCGAGAGAATTCGTTTGCAAGGACGTAAAATGGTGAAGGGCGAGAGGGGCTGTGATTTTGCATAGAGAGTACAAAACAATGGAAAGCGAATGATGAATCCCTTTCATGCATTTTTCAAATTCCAATCCATTTCGGATTCCACTCTTTTGCACACCTGTGCTTTCTTATTATTTCGTATTGCTTTTGTTTCGGTTACAGACTACCCGGTATATTGCGGGAATGTCTGTCTCATTACCTACTCAACGATTTTCTTTGCCTAATTTCCTTTTTCTGATTTCTTTGATTTCATTTCAGCTTGAATTAATTAAAGAAGACAACCATTGTGGTTACAGACTACCCGGGATATGGCGGGAATATCTGTGTGATTCACCTATTCAATTTCTCGTACGAATTTATCGTGTATTATTTCACCGATTACAATTATTTATGTGTAGACCTCGTACCTATGGCACAGCCGGGAGGATCGCCCTGTATGGCTAGCGGAGTCGCCCGTTGTGTCGGACTGTGTTGAATCTCGCGCCTAGATGGACCGGCGGCAAGTTCGGTTACCGAGCTACCTTTCGTGTTTGGATACGGGGATTCGGACCGCTTAAGTGATAGTCTTGCCTTGCGAGGCTCATTCGAGTACGGGGCTGCCACTTCTCCTGAATGTTGATTTCGTATCTCTTATAAAATCGTTCCTTCCGATTCTCTTTTATTTAATGATTTTATTTTCACAGTTGATTTACCTAGGAGTGTGAATTATTTCACCTCCGTTTGATTTAATTGATAACCTGGGTGATACTGTATTTAGTTATCACTTTGTATACCTTATTGTTATTTGTCTTGTTCTACCTTTTATTGCATCCGTCGATGCTGCCCCGTAAGGCGACTTTTACGTCACATACATTACCTTGCCCTTAGGCATTTGTCACTGTTATACCTGGTGATTTACCTTACTCGTCATTCGAGTGCTTTTCAGATTGAAGCCTTAATCAACTGTATTATTGTGGATTTTACTACACACCTTAATTAATTACTCAGAGCATGTTGGCTCCGTTCTTTCTCTCGAAAATCTTTGTTCCTCAACGTGATTATTAGCTGACCATACTACAGATCACGACTCTTTAACCATTAATCTAGTTAATGATCGAAAATGCTGGACTTTTGTTTATCATTCGTGTTTAGACTTGTTTACAGACAAATTACTTAATCTTTTGTATCGGTATCAGCCACCGGTCCGCCAGTAACACGACTACGTCGGCCTATCACCCCAAAGAGCGTAGATAGTATGATGAGAAACATAATAATAGCGTTTGTCTTATAAGATTCAGGTGTGTATAAAATCTGGTTAGAAGAGATTCGGAAAAACGACCTTATAATGATCAATTTGGTTTTTGAATCTAAATTGGCTTTACCCACTTTCGAGGTCAGTCTAATTTTGGTGATTTTCATTCTCTATTCGCTGATTTGCCTATCCTACAACTGCGGGTGTTTTATTGCCCCGTGGCGTGCTACGATTTCCACTTTAAAGAGTCATGCTCTTTGTCCGGCTCCCCGAGGTCTCCATCTGGACATCGAGATGAATGCCTCCCCCAACGTGTGATAATCGAGTACCTATCATGAATCCTAATCGGTTGTTGCAATGGAACTGGTATTTCCTGATAACGTATGCGAGTAGCAGGTGCTACATCTGGGCTACCCTGTTCTGTTTTATATCTGGGGGTGCTCCGCTTCATTCACGGTGCCAAACAATGAGAGGAATTGCTAACTTTCACTTTCTTAAAGTCGTATAATTTAAAGGGACATTTATTGCCTAATATTCGTTTGATGCTCCATCTGCACTAAATAAACTCGGACTCTTGGAAAAATAGGATGACTGAATTATTTCTAATCATGGGCCGTTTTATTTAATTCCTGACCTGGGTCCATTTTCTTCCTAGCTCTATCTCAATTTCCTATTCATAAATTATTTGTTGTTGAGGGATTGCTTCCTGCCGCGGACTCTTTATTGGTTAACGTGACTGAGTAGGTACCTAGTAGGTATTTGCTGCTGATGCCACCTAATTCCTAGCTGATAATTTTACTTGATTTAAAATGGGATCTGCGCTCGTGGATTTGGTGAATCTGTTTTTGACTCCTTATGTAGCCGTTAATTTGTTAAAATGAGGTCCACCCTAATCAATTTATCGATGGATTGGTTTTGAGGAAGTAAATTCGGCTGGAGTTCACACAAAGTCATCTCTGGCCGAATCACTAGGCAAGAATTGTGATTAGAAGTTTGTTTGGGTGCTATTTTATCCTAACTAATTGGGAAATTGAAATTCTCAGGTTGAAGAAGGACAATTCGGCTGGAGTTCACATAAGTCGTCTCTGGCCGAACTGCTGGTTAAGAATTATGATTAGAAGTTGGTTCGGGTGCGATCCGACCCTAACTAATTTTTGCAATGGAAATTCTCAGGTTGAAGAAGGACAATTCGGCTGGAGTTCACATAAGTCGTCTCTGGCCGAACTGCTGGTTAAGAAGGAGTCGTTGCCTGGAGTTCACAATATGCCATCTCTGGACAACGACTAAAGGGTTAAGGAGTCAGATGCGACCTGCTTGGAAGCTGATCTTCATCTGTCTTGAGCTGTGTTAAAACGTCTGCTTTTATAGAAGCGGTGGCCCGCTTTCTAAGCACGACAAGCACAATGTACCTCATTGGCACCCTGATTTCTCGTCTCTGTTTCTTATCATATCTCACTTCTCGTAAGATCTAGCAAGTTGACCTCGCGGCTACCTTACTGAATTGTCCTGAACTTCACCTAAATTTTCCTTTAAATCGGCCGATGCGTTTTCGTCTTTTCCATTGTTCCTAGCTATTATAATTACACCGGCTTAACTTTCACTTTGTGTTTTCACCTGCTTGCTATTTCGGGATCGAGATAAACTTTTGGCTATGGTCGTTTATTTTTTCGCTTTATCGATTGGTGAAATTTTCATTATCGTGGGTGGAATACCTATGCGACTTACTATTGTCTTTGCAAGGGGTTATTGTTTAGTTTCATGATTTCACAAATATTTCCACCCGGTCTTGTATGTAGGTCAGCTCATCCTTTCAATCGGCGCGAGGCGCATTTATAAAGACATCTGGCAATGGTTTGCCCTCGCCGTTGCCGTTTTCTCGAAGGACTGAAATGTGACCAGCTAGAGCGATTCTATTTTTCTGAATATTTAGTGTGCTGGCAGGGATCGTTTACTTGATGTACCGGCGGGTGGCTGCGTTTTAATTTCCTAACAATTTTACCTTTAGGTATTTACGTACCTATTCTTGCACTATTTGCTTTTTCGATTTGGGCTGATTTAACGAGGGAGATGGAAATAATTTCCTTATCATCCTACCTAGGTGCGATCCATTTCAATACTAGTTGAAATTATTTTTAATATAATCCTATAACGGCTCATTTTATACGTGAGTTATGGCAATAGACAAAAATAAATTGATTAAGGTATATATGCATAATATGATATATCATATTAGAATTAATATGAATTAATAGGGCGGCGTCCTCAATATGAATCCGCATTTGTCCAAAAATGTAATAAAACTGAATTCCGATTTCTGAAATATTAAATTCGATCATCTTTACAAGCAAATTCTTAGATTAGATTTATATTTAGATTCATCGTGAATGAATGGGTCATTATGACACCTCCGCACTGCGACCAAAGGTCTGTCGTGGCTCACATCTAATAATGCTACATTAAGCCTATCAGGTCAGCGTCTTTGAGGAAACTGATCATCTCGACTATTTTGTATCCTAGTTCTTACCGAAGCGGGACACTCGCATAGCATGTGTCTTGCGTTTTCGGCATTCTCCAAGCAAAGGCGGCATTCAGGGCTGATCGCTAAATCCATCCTGTGCAGGTGATATTTCAGCTTATAGTGCCCAGTATATAGGCTTATTACAGCTTTTAGATCTTTCCTGTTAAGCTCTATAGGCTCCAATAGTTCTTTGATCGTTTTTTTTTCGACTGGCCTTTGAATGGTCCAGTCTTGGTAAGTTTTTCCGGTGCTGGAGGACCTCCCTCTCAACCCAGTTGCGTATGGTTGTCTTGGAAATATTCGGTGATATGCCAAAAGCTGGTTCGTGTCCAATAAACTATGACTTGGCATCTTTTCTGGCCAGAGAGTCGGCAAGTTCGTTCAAGGTTTCAAACCCCAGCTCCAGTTACTGTGCATGTCTTAGATCCATCGAAGAATTATCTGAAGTCTGCTGTTAGGAAATTATTTCTGTTGTCCTCTCACATGCCCCTTTCCCGGGAGAAGTACCTTATTAGCAGAGCGATTCATGTTATCTTAGGCATTATGTACGGGTGCATACCCAGTAGATTATGACTTTCTATGTCATCGAGTTACCTGGTTCGCTCCAAGTTGGGAAGGTTCTTGCCATCTGGATGGCAGGTGGATGAGAATATCGAAGGTTTCATGTATTGTGTGGTCTCTAATCAGAATCAGAGTCCAATCACCAAAAACTCCGTTACCGAAGATATCACTATCAGAATTTCCAAGGTTGGATCATTTCATTTCTCTCTAGTGTTAACAGAACAAGTGGAGGGTGCTATAACCATCAGTGATTTTGTTTCAGAAATACTTTCATTGTTTTAGTTTAAGGATTTATGTTTTCTTTCAGGGAGATAGAGTTTGCTGTTTATCATTACATGCGTTAGCAAGAGTGTTCTTTTTCTACTTTCCAAACAGCAACTATTACTGAGGTAGTAGATCTCAATCATTGTTCTTTTTTTAAGTACAAAGAGCTTATTTTTAAATCATATAGACACGCATTACCTTAATTTGCAAAAGTTTTAAGAATCTACGCCCCTATTCCGACTGAACGAGTTTCAAAATAAAGCAATTCTTATTAGATCAAACTCGATTCACTGCAACCTATAAAATGTAGTTTTATTACAAAGTAAATTCTTTTTCTGATAAAGCTCCTGCCAGCATTGGAAAACGTCAAGTCCTGTTGTAGTAGTGTATCTCCTTCCACTCAATTCAAGTGCTTTTCTATAACCTTACTCCAAAGTGCACAGTAAAATGGTTCAAATACTCGCTTAATGACCATCTCTATGACTTATATCTAGAAAGGGGAAAATATAACGATGATAATCGATTTCAGGTCCGGAATAATTGCTATGATCCAAAGCTTTATCAAGCCAGTTTTCAAAGCGTCATCAGAAACATTGTTTGAAATTGAAAACATTTTACCGATTTTTGTCATAATTTTTGTTTGTTTGTCAATACCTTTCGACGTCATGACAAGAGGTTCAAAGTTGACGATCGTGTTAATGATTTGAGAAATCGACACTAATAATTTTTAGAAGCGCGGGAAAATCGTAGAGAAAAAATCTTTTGCAAAAATATTTTTTTTATAATTCCCACGAAATTGTAATTTGTTACGAAGTAGCAGTCCAGAATGGCTCTTCTCTTTTCTATTCTTCAACATTGAAACCATCTTATTGTAATCGCTGCATTTTTTTTTATGTTCAGACACTAGCGTCCTCCATTACACCTCTGAATATTTAATATCATTAAAATTTATGCCGTTGATGTGATATTAATCGCGTATAATAATTTTCATTCGAGTGAGATCGTTAAAACTGCTGTAAATATGAAAAATTTCTGCAATATTCCAAAGTTTATCAAAGAAATATTGAAATTTTAAAACTTCGTAGAAAGTTCCTCGTTGTGTGTTAAAGGGAGCAAGATTGTTTGAGAGTTAGCAGTAGCGTATTCGAACAAAAAACAATTTAATATTTATCTTGTTTAAGAAACCAATGTGCCAGGTCTTTTGATGTTCGCCACTGAGTTTTAAGATTACTCCCCGGAAAAGTACGCTATTTTTTCATCTCGAAGGAAGGATTTTATACATAAATGTGAACTTTACGTAGGTTTACTTTTTATAAAGTAAGAATAACTACGAATGTATAACGAGGTAAGTTACCCTGGAAATATGCCGAGAAAATAGGCACCAGAAAATTTATTGATAACCTTTACCTACTCAACCAAAATGAAAGGTGTGATTCCCGACTTCATTCTAAGAAAAAAGTTCCCATTAACATGGTTCCGCAAATGTACCGTTTTCGAGATACAGGTTGTCAAAATAAATAGCTATATAAATAAACAAAACCCAGCGTTTGTACACATCTTGTCATTGATATTATCTACTTTTTGGGGATCGATTGAAATTTTTATGTGGCAATGAAACAAATCATAAAAAAATGTCCACAACAAAAAATGTTGCTACTTTTATGTTTTTCGCCATACAATGCTGTTTTTCTCTAACGCAGTTCACATTAACACTTTTTATCAAAACCACTTTTTTATGTAGAATTAACAGTTTAAGCTGTGCTTTCACAATTATTCAAATTTTCCCAGTGTAGTAGAAATAAGGGGCAAAAAATTTCAAGCAACCCGAATATCTCCACCACTGCCGAAATTTAATTAGCGCTCGAAAAGTAAATAATAATACATAATTAGAGCATGTGTACAAAAATTCAACTCATATCTCAAACGGGGTTCTTGAGATAACCATCAAAAAAGTGAAAAAAAAAAAAATTTGACCCCTGTATCTCGAAAACGATAGGTTTGCGGACCCATGTTAATTGGAACTTTTTTTCTCAGAACGCGCCAAGGAATCGCATTTTTCATTTTGCGACACATGTTTTGAAACATCCTGTAGGTATACACTAACAAGAAGTCGTTTAACAAAACACCAACAATTTATTTCAGTCAGTCTGATTTTCTATAGAAATTATCACTTTAAAGGTACCTACATGGTTGCAGAGATACCTTTCATCCGTCAAATGTCCCAGACATTTCTGTAGGATCATGACGTTCCGATGCAGTTGCATTCGGTCCCATTTCTTGGCATTCCCATCAACGGCTACGCAATGTGCCCTTTTGTCACTAATTACGGAATTTCTGGATACCTAATTATTATTTACTTTGTTATACAACTATAGACAGCTATTGTTAACTGGAACAACTATTTCTGAATAACTCGGTTATCGACTTGACAACCTGAATAAATTATAGAATCTAGATCGAAATGGGAAACGAATGGTCTGGGAGTTAGATCCAATAAATATGTTCATTGAAGTCAAAAGATGATAGTTCATAAGCACCAATTAAGATATGTATAAACTCTCAAGAAAAGCGGTTAGTTTAAACGTCGCATAGAGAAGGGATCATTGTGTTGAAGCAACTACTACTTATACAGGGTGGGCCATCGAAAAGGTAACAAGCCTAATAGTTTGGAAAGTGAAGATGTATGCGAAAAACGCCGAAACAGGTCGATTTTGTTAGCGAGGGGGACATATTTTCGTGACAAATTTAACTACCCAAGTTCATCCCCTTGGCAGGGGTAGCTACCCCTTTGCTTATCATCATAGGGAACAGATATCGGGTGATACATCATTTGAAAGCCACTCGAATTCTCTTTACAACGATATCCAAAATTTTGGGTTTCGCTCACATACAGGGTGGCCCCACGAAAACGCAACTCGCCTTAATAACTTGGAAACTGAAGATGTAAGCGAAAAACGCCGAAACAGGTCGATTTTGTTCTCAAAGTAGGCATATTTTCGTGACAAATTTAACCACCCTAATTCACCCCCTTGGCAGGGGTAGCTACCCCTTTGCTTATCATCATAGGGAACAGCTATTGAGTGATACATCATTTGAAAGCTACTTGAATTTTCTTTACAACGATATCTAACATTTTGGGTTTCACTTACATACAGGGTGGAACAAAAAAAAGTTTTCGTTGGGCCAGCCTGTATGTAAGCGAAACCACTCGCATACATCATCTGAAAGCTACTTGAATTCTCTTAACGATATCCAACATTTTGGGTTTCACTTACATACAGGGTGGCCCAAAAAAAATGTTTTTTGTTGGGCCAGCCTGTATGTAAGCGTAACCCAAAATGTTGGATATCGTTGTAAAGAGAATTCAAGTAGCTTTCAAATGATGTATCACTCGATAGCTGTTCCCTATGATGATAAGCAAAGGGGTAGCTACCCCTGCCAAGGGGGTGAATTTGGGTGGTTGAATTTGTCACGAAAATATGCCTACTTTGATAACAAAATCGACCTGTTTCGGCGTTTTTCGCGTACATCTTCAGTTTCCAAGTTATTAAGGTGAGTTGCGTTTTCGTGGGGCCACCCTGTATGTGAGCGAAACCCAAAATTTTGGATATCGTTGTAAAGAGAATTCAAGTGGCTTTCAAATGATGTATCACCCGATATCGGTTCCCTATGATGATAAGCAAAGGGGTAGCTACCCCTGCCAAGGGGGTGAACTTGGGTAGTTGAATTTGTCACAAAAATATGTCCCCTCCGATAACAAAATCGACCTGTTTCGGCGTTTTTCGCATACATCTTCACTTTCCAAATTATTAGGCTTGTTACCTTTTCGATGGCCCACCCTGTATAGTTCTCTAAGTACAACTTGGGCTTCTATAAGACTTCACTTAGTGTTTACTGGGGTGAAACCAGAGATTCCTCCTTCCTCGTACTATCCGAGAGGATCATTAAATCTGTCGTATGTATCTCTTATCAAGTGTATTAAGCAGCATGTAATCCAGAAATCTAACCCCTATAATTACTATAATTGCCCTCTTTTGCAAGATCAACATCTCGCCCGTATATGAATAATTAACTGAGAAGACAACTCCATATTATGACATTCGTGGGAGTGAAGCAGAGCCATTTTTTAATTTTATTTTGTAAACAGATCACGGCTGCAAGATTCTATAATAGATGTTTGTATGGTATGATTTTCTCCAAGCTATAGAATCATCTAGAATTACTCCAAAAAGAACAGTCGATGAGCCAGTTATAAAGAGATTATAAGGGATTATTACTTACTATTAAAAACTAAAAGGTCGAGTTTTTTTATCATTTTATATTGGATCAATAGTCAGCGCGTTATGTGAATTGTTCCCTCTAAATGTTAATCCTTGACCCCAATGGTATAATTATACAGGTGTCCTTTTTAAGTGAGTACACTGTGGCTAGCTCCGAAATAGCTCGAGCTAGAAATCCCTTAAATTAGATAAAAGTTCCACAATTTAGAACAACTTCAATCGTTCATGAAATATGTTGAAAAAATTGAAAAATCTATATTCTTATTTTGGCCATGCTTTTTTATTATTGAAATCAAATCATTTATTTTTTCTAATTTTACATAAGACGTCCTAAACTAGCCATTTGGCATTTCACAAATTTTCAAAGCCGACTAGATTCAATGTTTTGTTGCATTTATTTATAATTTAATAAAAATATTTTATTCATATTTTTTCGAAAAAAAAATACAAATTTTTCACCGCATTACGTAATTAATATGATGTCATATACTGGCCCTATGATTTTTATGACGTGATACGTGATAAAAATTAAATTGACGTCTTAAAAAAATGATATTTTGAATTTTTTTCACATATTAGATTTTTGGAATCCTTGATTTTTTAATACCGAAAATTGACAATGAAAACCGTGCGATCTGTAGCTTTCAAAATTTTTAAAATGTCAAATGGGAATAGCTCTCATCACGTCCAATGTAAACCTACAAAAAAATCATTTATTTATATTTATTTTAAAAAGGGCTAAATAAGAAATAAAAGTCAAAATCTTGAGCCAAATATTAAGGGAGAAAATCACACTTGCTGATATCACATGCCAATGAGCTCTAACAATAACGAAATGGCCGTCCTGTATATATATTTTTTTTTAATGAGAAATCTCAATTTTTCGGTTTTTCGGGATATTTCAGCAACGCCTGAAGTTTCCATAAATTTTGTTTCAGATTCTTAACAATAAGCATAAAATTGTGCAACTTTTTATACATGACGTTCGATTTTGGTTGTCTAATTATGAAAATATATTTTTTTTGTCTCTTTATTGTCTCTTTGTCCATTTATTGTCTCCTAGTTTTACATTTTTGGAAATATTTCCTAATCGAGACCTCATTTTGAAAAATTTGATTCTTTCTTTTATGCTTAAAATACGATGTTATACATAACGTTTAATTTTGGCAATATTTATGCGTTCGAAAATGGTGGGATTATAAAATGAAATTTTCCTCTAGCACAGTATTTTCATTTTCATAACGCTAAATAACAGATGTTCTGCAGAGAAAAAGAACCCAGAATATCAATTCAATTGCGAACTAATCATGAGTTAGAGCATTTTCCTAGTGTAAACTTGGAGTAAAAAAAAATTAATTTATAAAAGTATAAATCGCTCTAGCGTCATTTCTATTAAATCTTATCGAATCGGTTCATTTAAAGCAAAGTTCAATAATGTGCAGTTTACATAATCGAAAACCGAGCCACTCCTTTCCAAATTTATATCCTTTTCAATTAAAATTCAGATTGAACAAGGAATTGAAGATTAGATGTTTGCTCTTCTGGCGTTCTTACGACGAATGCAAATTTTTTCGCAATAGACTCCGAACCCTTTCGAATTTCTCACCGCCTTCGCTAATTCTCACAGGAAATTTAATTTTAAAATGACCTAACCAGTTGGATTTATTTGAACCACGTCGCGATGCGAGAAAATTCGCTTCATCTCTCAATTTAATCGTTTGATCTTTGTAAAAAAATGAGAGAATCGATCAGGCGCCTTTATCCGGGATACTTCTAATCATGTATTATTTTTAAATAGATCTTGTTTTTGTTTAGGGCTTTCTACTAATTCATCTTCTACGAATCGGATTGATCTTTTTGTAGTATATATTACAATTTTCATTTTTGTATATTTTACACTCCCCCGTTTCTTGAAAAATAATATTATTATCTGCAAACAGTAACATTGGTATTTCATGTTTGGAAATTATTTTTTTTTACTCAAAAGATAATTCAAAAACCAAAGTAGGTATACAGGGTTATGCAAATTTCATGGTGCCAGTATTGGGATATCCTAAACCATAAGAGATACAAGGTTGCTTAAATTAGAGAAAAGTTGCGCTATTTTGTGGCCATCTCGAATCCGTCAAAACATGCAAGATATCTGTGACTGTTCCTGAAATATCCTGAAAAAACTGAAAAATCGAGAAATCTTATTTTTGCCATATCTTTCTTTCCATTGTAAATTAATAGATAATTTTTCGTAGGCTTAGGTACATAAGCCGTTATGAGCTATTCATCTGACGTTTCAAAAATTTTCAAAGCCGACTAGATCCCAGAGTTTTCATAGTCAACTTTCGTTTTTCTTATGGCCGCCATATTATTTTTTTATGTCGTTCGATAAGAAAAAAATAATGTAAACCAAAAATTAACTCCAGCTCCAGCTGCCACATTACATACATACACAGGCGCAAAAAGCAACGATACTTCAAACATGCAACATCATTCGAAACTCCTTAAATCAAAGATAATGAAATCTGTGTAGACTTGGCCTGAGCCTGTCTGCATGGATAATCTCACCAGCTATGATGCTGAGAATGCTGAGAATGAATCGAATAATAATAATAATAATGTTTGAATCAATAATCTATACAGGAGCAACTGCTGCTGTAGTGTGACAATAATCCACAGTCTTTATCGGCAAGTTACCTCCGACAACTGCTTTCCATCCAAGTCACTTACCAATTTTGGCTTCTAGAATTGGACCCCAGTAATTATGCAGTGACCTAAGAAACTGTCGATTGCCGAAAAGTGCGACTGGCTGACAAGTGGGTACTGACTCGTATTTAGTACAAACTCCCGCCGCGGCAGGATGTTGCGTGGAGGCGGAAACCTCATAATATCCTGCCAAACGTCGGCTTTGCTACCATTGCTTTAACGGCTGAGATTATCGAACTCCCTAAAGATCCAGGAAATTCCTCCTAGATTCTGAAAAAGGGATGCGTATAGATTTAATAAATATGCCTAAAATTTTCATTATTTGTAACGTTGAGTGAGTTTTTGGAATATCATTAAATTGGGAATATTATGTCATTACGTCAGACCGACAGTGGCCATTTGGCCGTTAACTGTAACGTTTGCGGCAAAAGGATACTGACCGAAAAAGAGAATTTTAATAAGAATATAATATAACATTATAACCGCTCGTTTATATGCTCGTATTATCTCAAGATTTCAGACAAGCAGTCGTCTTCACGTGCACTTCATACGGAAGGAACTCGAAAAAGGTTCAGTCGTCTTTGGCTCGTACTTAACGTAGCGTATAACCAACAAATAATAAGGAACGAAATATCTGAACCGTAACTTCAACCCTTTCAATTCTTATTGGGTGGGCGTTTTGCTTATTTTAGCTGCAGACTCCGTATCCTGAAACTTTACCATGCCATTAACACCATAAATACTTTCAATTCATGTTCATCTCATCTGCTTGTCGCTGATTAAATACCTCAGCATTTTCATGAAAAACTTGAATACTTAATTACATAACAAGGGAGACTAATTTTGTTTCATCATCAAATTTCAATGACAAATAGCAATTTCCATTATACTCTATCGCTGGTGGGAAGAGAAAATTACATTAGGAACCTGACCTGAACCCATCATCTTAATTGAAGTGAATTTTAAGAAATTTATCTTATGAGGGAAAATGTTTCTAATAATTTTATCTTCACCGATAAATCGGTCAAAGTAATCTGAGTTCAGCTATACCTTTTCAGGAATCGCTCTCCTTGTAGAGATAAAGTTCAAGGCTATGTTGTATTTCTAGAAAAATAACTTCAGATTATGATGATAAGCATTTTTTTTTTGTTTACGAGTGTCGCATCTTTTATAGAAATATGTCATGTGGGAAACATTTGGAATGCTAAGCCAATAAACCCGAGACATTTAAAAATAGTTATTGACAGAGTCTGACGACATAAAAGCTAACACAAAATGACAGGCAGCCAGTATTGCGTGTGAATTACCCTCCTATCTCGATAATAGCGGGCGGTTTCCCCCACTTACAATCCTACAAAACCTCAGAGAAAACATTGAGCTGAGACAATGTACCTATTCCTGCATTGTTCATTTCTCAAGCCTCGAAAATGTAAGTAGGCTGGTGCTGGTATCATTACCGTATTTTTTATTATTACGTAATCAGTGAAGATTAACTAGATTGTTATGCTTGCCAAATAGAACTTGGTCGTCTAGTTGATTCAATTTACGTCGTTACTTGAAAACTTGTTGCATATTTTGATCTAAAGCCAGAAAGAGGAGCTTTTAGGAACGTTAATTGACAATATAGCACGACTTACTTGAACTTGCAGGCTAACTTGCATATTTAGTACCCGATTTCACCGTATTTTGAAACTTTTCTTACTTTAAACTGAAAGAGCTTGGTTTAGATGACTAAGTTTGTTGCAACGTCAGTTGCGATAGTGGCAGCAACAAGGTAACTGATATTGTAATTACGCCATGCAGCCTGAGGAAAAACAATTTATTCTTCCAATTAACTCTGAAGAGAAAAAACTGAGTCTGAAAACAACTACAGCTGTGTCGCCTTTACTAAATACTCCAGTCTGCCATAGACATCACTAAAGATGTGTCGATCGTAGGAAATACAGCGTGTCCCAGCTCATCCAAAGCGGTCTCTGTTGGCCAAACGATGGATTTTTTCAAAAAATATTTTGCAAATTCAAGTACAAGATAGAGAAAAACGGCGTACATGTTCCTATTTTAAGTTTTAAAGTACTATCCTATGATGTACCCTCCTGTATACTCCAAAATAATTTTAAATTATGGTCATTGTGTTCCTGTACCTAGGTGCTTGAATTTGCAACAATTTTTTTGAAAAGTTTTTCGAATGAGCGGGGACACCTGTATATACTAGTAGACTTAAGTTTCTGCTCTTACGGAATTCAGATGACCTACAAGACTCAATGCCATTTAGTAGATGGTAATATTACTAATCCGTTTACCACTAGAGGGCTACTGTATAAAGGGTGTCTGGTAACTAGACAGTCACAGTCGAATTCCATGCATAAAACCGTATTTTAAGCATAAAAGAGAGAATAACTTTCTTCAAGTTGCCTCGTTTAGAAAAAATCTCCAAAAATGTAAATCTAAGGCCCCAATAAAAATATGTTTAATTCTTTGTATTAAATGTGTGATAAACGGGGCCTGATCTTGAAAAAATTTACCTCTTCTTTTAGCTTTAAATTTGTTATGATATTAAAATATTGAGAAATGCCCAAGCTATGCGGTGAAAAGTGAAAAAAAAAAAAATTCAACATCCTGTATCTTTTTTTCCAAGCTTTCTTTAAGATATATGTTTATGGGAAATTTTATTCTTTCAAACAGATCTTCTATAAATTGGTGAAGTCCTGCTTCAAAAAATTGACTTACTCTGTATAATAAATTCAGATTAAAAGTCCTTAAAAATACGAGGGAGTATCAAGAACGCTTTACCAATATCTATATCTTTAAGCACAAAACAAGTTCTTATTTTTTTCTCGATAGAGAGCATATATTTTACTATACAAAACCCTCCTTCTGATCTAATATTCACTCTGGAGTATCTCGGAGTCCTTTGTGTTCAGCCTACAACTCCTGGCATGACTGGCACGTTCCTAGTACTTCATGGGATCGCATTCTACTCCCGTTTCATGGTCAATTTGCCGACCTTCTAAGTACTGTCCGTTGTGAAATTTATCGCACGCATTACACGTATGCTTTTGTTTGGTTAAGCCCTTAATCAGTAGACTAGCCCTGGAGATATATTACATCAGCTGAATGAATATCTTCCTGGCTTCTCGAGGAAGTTATTGATTCGTCAATGAATTTACATATAAACTAAATTTTGGTAAATAATATTTATCATATTTTATACTCAGTAAAAAAATCGATAATTCATAGCAAAGCAATAATTAAATTAATAAAAAACTACTAACTAGTATTATAAGTGACTTTACTTACCTATATAAAATTTTTGAAAAATATAGGAATAACTTCTGGGTTTCAAGAAAAAGAATGGTTAAAATTTTGAAAAACTCATGTTTATTATGACTTCTGAGCAATCTAACATTTTATAATATGAGAAAGTAACATCATTTTTTATCGTAAATGTCTTTAGAGTCCTAAATGTTCTTTAATTTCAAAATAAATCAAAATCATAAAATAATAAAATGTTGAAAGCTCCATGTATTTTTCAAATAAGGTAAAAAGCGCCGAGCTTAGTATAAAGGTCAAACAGCGCTACATTTGTCTTCAGATTCATTTTATTTGGCTCGGTTGAAGGATTCGAAAATCAAAAAGCACTGCGGGTTTCTCGGAATATTTTTTAAGATACCATTCATATTTCGATATTTTAACCGATACCCCTCTCGTCATCAGTTTTTACATATCTCTCTCTCTCTACCCCTCCGGGAGAAAACCAGGGGAAGGAGGAGGAGAAAAAGAAGAAGAGGAATAAAAAGATGTACAAGACCCTCTCATCCTCTTCTTTTTATTAGCTACTTTTTCTTTCTTCTCTCATTCCCCAACTCACCAACCACTCAACTTGCAATTTTCATCTTCTCTTCCTTCATATTTCCCAAGAATGACAGAAGATCACCCCAGGATAGTATGTATCTAATTCTTGAGCGGCTGTCCTAAGAAAAAAAAACAGAAATTGTTCAAAATTTCCACCTAAATCTTCTATACAGTGTGTTTCACAGGCATGGTACACCCCCTTTTTTTTCTTTATTTTTGGAAATTATTTTTTGAAATTTGGTACGTCGAATATTCTCGATAGGGCGCACTTTTTAGCAGAAAATTGAATTTTTTCCCACATCCGGTTTTTCCGGAAATTTTACCAACTTTTTATTTTTAAATGGAACACCCTATATATTATTAAATTTTTGGATTCTATACATTTGTACGAATCCAACAATACCACATAAGTACCATTTTAAATGTCAAATTGGTTTTTATTTAATTTTTTATTTCTCAATTATAGTGTGCCATGACTATTTCGTTTTACTCCAATTGGATCATCTAATTTTCTGGAGGTTTTCAAGCAATTCATGAAATTTCCACCGAAACAATAGACTGGTTACAGAATTTGAAGCTCTTGTAAACAAAATCTACATTAACAGCCAGATAACCTCAGAAGGGCAAAATGATTGGAATACTTCAAACCAATCTCAACAGGATGGTGTGTCTAGGTTTTTTAATGGGGTTTTCCCTAGACTATATCTCTCAAAGCAAATGCTTCACCATGATGTCAACATCGCATCAGAATATCCTACAGATCGTTCTTTTCCCCATGATCGACGAAACCAATCATATGTAATTTAATAAACTAAACAACATGTTAATCGTAATAAGACTGCAATTTGTAATTTCAAACGAATATATATATATATATATATATGCTAGAAAAATCGAATTTTTGTTCAAAGTACCTACTAAATTAAGTGATTTATTGATAAATAATGCGCACCGGAATGATTTTTTGAGCTGAATTCATTTTTTTCAAATGGTACCATATTGGTACCGAAGTACCATCTACTACTACTTCCAATAAGGGACATTTTGGTGTAGCCATTTTGCATCTGTGACGAACACAACTGAAGTCATGGCACACTATAATTGAGAAATAAAAAAATAAATAAAATGAATTTGACATTTAAAATGGTACTTATGTGGTATTGTTGGATTCGTACAAATGTATAGAATCCAAAAATTTAATAATATATAGGGTGTTCCATTTAAAAATAAAAAGTTTGTAACATTTCCGGAAAAACCGGATATGGGAAAAAATTCAATTTTCTGCTGAAAAGTGCGCTCTATCGAGAATATGCGACGTACCAAATTTCAAAAAATTATCTCCAAAAATAAAGAAAAAAAAGGGGGTGTACCATGCCTGTGACACACACTGTATACTATCTGCTAACGCTAACAGATACAGCAGCGTCGGTTAAACAAATCCAAACGAGCGCAATTTTGTGGCCATCTCAATTCCGTCGAGACATACAAGATATCCGTGACCGTTCCTGAAATATCCTGAAAAAACTGAAAAATCGAGATTTCTTATTTTTGCCATATCTTTTTTATTATTGGAAATTAATGAATAGTTTTTTGTGGGTTTACATAAGTCGGTAAGAGCTACCCATCTGACATTTCAAAAATTTTCAAAGCCGACTATAGATCCCAGAATTTTCATAGTCAACTTTCGTTTTTCTTATGGCCACCATAGTGTTTTTTTATTTTGTCCGGTATAAAAAAATCATAAAAACAAAAAATTGTTAAACTTCAAAAAATAAATTAAAAAAATTTGTATTGTTCTTTTTTCTTTACAAAAAAAAAGACATTTTTAGACCGAATTTCATAGATAAATTAAAAAACCATAAGGCAAGCACTATTTCGGCGTATTTTACAAATGTTGACGTTTTTCGACGATTTTTTATTAGATTTTTCTTTGAAAAATTAAGAATAAATATTAAAATTTTTTTTTTTAATTTTAAATTAATTTTTGGTTTACATTATTTTTTTCATATCGAACGACGCCATATAAAAAAATATGGCGGCCATAAGAAAAACGAAAGTTGACTGTGAAAACTCTTGGATCTAGTAGGCCTTGAAAATTTTTGAAATGTCAGATGGATAGCTCTTAACGGCTTATGTAAGCCTACAAAAAATTATTTATTAATTTCCAATAATAAAAAAGATATGAGGAAAATAAGAAATTTCGATTTTTCAGTTTTTTCAGGATATTTCAGTAACGGTCACAGATATCTTGCATGTTTTGACGAATTCGAGATGGCCACATAACTGCGCATCTTTTCTCTAATTTAACCGACCCTTTATCTCTTAGCGTTCAGGAGATAGCAATATAGAGAAGGATACATGGTGCACCCTGTATATGTTCTTCTATGAAACTGAAAAACTGTCTTAAGCCTTCTAAGTAAAAGCGCTTAAAAATCAAAGCACTTCGCGTTCCTCCAAATGTATTTCTCCATACTGTTTATCTCATCACTTTCAAATTTCTCTCTGTAGATACCGAGTCACGGGAGGAAGAGAAAAACAAGAAGAAGAATTTCGTGTCCTTCTTATTTTTCATTTTTCTTCTCCTTTCTTTTCTTCTCCTGGAGACCAACTCGCCCGGGGACGGGGTCTTGCTCCCGTCAGCCATGTTATTCGTTTTCTTCTTTTCTAAATTAAATTCTTCTTTTTTCTTCCCCCCTTCTCCAACTCGCCAACCACCCGACTCGGATTCTGCTTCTCTGGTTAAGGTTCGAGTAGCTAGAAGTCAAGGAAGAAGTTGGAGTTCATTTCCGCATTACTGGAGTAGATGATAGACAAAAATTCATTCGGTGCTACTACCCCCAGAGAAACTGAATTCTAATTTCTGTTAAGGCTACTTTTATAGTCAACCTCGTATTGGTGTCGCGAAAAAATCTCCTTCGCGTTGTATGCTTTCATCGGTAACGTCTGTATTCATTCGTGATATTACGTGATAAACGTGGATTACATTAATTTTTATAGGAAGTTTTCAATTTTATATTCTTGCATGTCTCTTCTTCTCATTTATTACCTAATACTGTCTTTAAAAGGACTCAAACCCTTACCTTACAATAATTTTTCTTAACTAATTTATTTATGATTTTCTGCGAAAATATGACTTCCCACTATAGAACTTTTGCTGCCAGAAGCAGAGACTCGTATATTCTGCTCTTGTTTTATGCACTGGCATTAGCGTACGTAATGAGAGACGCCATGATTCAACAGACTCCGCAGAGGCATTCATTTGTTCGCTGTATTCATAATGAAAAATATTTCTGTTGAGATTTCTTTGGGAGTGCAAATTATGGCCTAATGAGGACTTTGACAAGATGGATTACGCTAAAAATAGCGCTGGGATTAGGGTAAATGTGCGAAAATCTTTTCATAAAGCCTGAGGATAGTTTCTCAGGAACCCCTTTTGAAATGTAATACAAGAGGAGGAAAGGATATATTATTACGGACTATATGTATTTATATACAGCGTGATTAGTTTAGGGTACGGAGCGGCCATATATCTCAGGAACTTTTGGACATATTATCCTAATGTAGGGAGTTCATATTTTTATACAGGATGATAAAAAGGCTGATAATTTTCATCACCCATCACCAATGTTAGGAGTAAACTACCGATAATGAAAGTTGGGATAGGCACATGGAATTTAAACCATTTTTAAATATCTTGTATTGAAGTTGGGAAATATTATTTATGAAATCTTCACAGCAGATTTCGGCCCATGTTCACATGAAAAATGTCCTCACCGCGCTGTAATATACCTACAGGGTGTAAACTTTAAACGAAATGCATTCTTCAACTGACAGGTATGAATAATTGATGAAAACTTATAATTTTTGACTATGAAATGACGTATGTTTGAAAGCTTGAGTCAAAACATAAGTGTCAAAAGATAAGTCAAAACCTAAACCTCAACTTTAGAGAATAATATCAGAGTGTGTGTTCAAAAAAAGGAAAACTTTTAAAAATATTCTCACATGCTCAAAAGTGTCATTTTTATTTGGTCATACGTACTATAATACCGAATCAAAAACGATTCTTGATTTTCATTTATATACACGCAACCGAATTTTCTCGGTATCTTATAACGTGGAGTTTTATGGACGGCAACATCGACTAAAAATAAATAAGGAAAAAGAAATACGTATTATAGTTCTACCCTAAGAACGACAGTCTTTAACGATACTACGGAGATCTCGTAGCATTTTACAGCCTTTGCAGCGGTTAGAGTCGGTAGAGGGTTTGGAACATGAAACAATAATCCGAAATAACGTCCCCGGCTTTATGTGGCACTCCTCCCAGATCCTGAATTAGCGTCCTGAATTCGTGTAAAATGACACTGGCGTCGACGACGACCATCATAATGGGTCTTGTGATTTAAAATAAAGTACACTGTGTAAACAGAAAGGATTTTGTTTACGGGATATATCTATCCGCACTCGACACATTACACATTCACAAGTAGCGCGTTATTTTCTATTATCTTTTCTGTTCTGTTTATGAAATACTTTTTTGAATGAAACGATACGATAATTTTTTCATTTCTTAACATTACAGTATAACAGTAGGTAGGTAGAGAGGTAGATACATGGTAAATTAGGGATATTTTATTCAGGATTAAATCCCTAATTATATTATGTAGGTATGTACATGCAAAAGTGATGTCAAAGCCATATAAATGTGTTTTTGATTCTAGATGCGTCTAGTTGACTTATTTGAAAAGATGTCAAAAAGCTGAAAGCACATTCTCGCGGCCACTTTTTATTGGCTATCAAAACATGCAATAAGATTGAGGGTTACACGTTTCGAATTTCCGCCGCCATCATCAACTTTTTTTTGTAAATACTGACATGTTTTTCTCTCGATTTTGGACGGATTTTTTGAGATTTTTAAACTTCATTAATTTTTTTTTTTTAATCAAATGCTCTTCTGGATTGAAGAAATATAACAAATAAACTCATATATCCATGACTATATTTTTGTAAAATATTTTCAAATAAGGTGACTAGATGAGAATTAAAATTAAAATCAGTTTTTTCACGTTTTTCAAAAACTATCAGAGATACTTAACAAAATTTTTTTCTCGGATTATTATTGAGCTTTAAATTTAGCAACCCAAACAGCACAAAGTAGTCCCATGGACGTCCAATGGACATCCCTCTATGCACCAACGGACGTCCATAGGACGTCCGTTTTTGTCCTATGGACGTCCATGGGACGTCCACTCAGTGTCCATTTGTCACAACTTTGGACATCCGCAGGATGTCCGTTACCGGACGTCCATAGGATGTCCGTTACCGGACGTCCATAGGATGTCCGTTATCGGACGTCCATAGGGAGTCCGTTATCGGATGTCCACAAAGTATTTGCTGATAAATATCTTAGTGAGGAACAAAAGACAGAAAATATTCGATAAGTCTTGAAATTTAGAGTTTTGAAAAATCCAATAAATGTAGTGATAGGTATAAGAGGGTATATACGGTAATTTTCTGTTTTGAAAACAACGTTGATAACGGCTAAAGATACAGGAAAACGACTAGGTACTTACCTACTTTACGTGTTTCTATCATTAAGTTTTACGTAAAATCTGGTAATTTTCATTGAAAAGTTGTTAATTATATTAGTTTATGATAATATTGATAAACTTAATGAAAATATTCGTTTTTGGATTTTTCACAAACTCTAAAAATTAAAGATTCATCGAATTTCTTTCTTTTGTTCACTACTGTATAATGCAGATGTCTTCATCTTCACGCTAGCAGTCTTGAGTTTGATGGGAATGACGGAAGTCTTTCCTTGGGACGAAATGACGAATTAATGTAGGAATGTGGATTGTATGATAGTGGAAGAATGGAAGATGGGGTGGTTAGCGCGTGCGTGCGCACTTGTGCTGCTATTTTCTTCCTCTCTGCGACAGCACGTCATGCGCAATAGTCAAAAATAACTCGATGGACGTCCAATGGACGTACTTTTGTGGACGTACATAGGAAGTCCGTGCGGAGAAGTCCGTAGGACGTCCATTTATTGTCCATGGACCAATGGACGTATAATGGATACTCAACGGACGTCCATAGGACACTCGGTGCTATCTGGGAATTCTGTCCCAATTTAACAGAGTCCTTATCTCTTCTAGTTTCCGAAATTCCAATGTAGCTCGAATTTGACTCACCCTGTATGTTAAACGTACCAATATGTTCAAAATATTTTTTCTGAGTCTTAACAAAAAACAAGCGAATTACCTGAAATATGATGCTGACCAAAGATTTGATTAGTTTTGAAAAACGAAGATTTTCAAAAAGAAAATCAAAGATAAGATAAATTGATCCTTTAAAAGGATGTCCTTACTGTACAATTTTTTTATTATTAAAAATTAAAACCTAAAGCTTCATACCTACCTGGAACTTTATTTTTCTCCTTCCTGTACGAGACGCCCTTGAAGAATTTTACCTTCATAACCATCAGTTCCAATAGGTAAAGTTTATTCAGCGTACCGAATTTCATAATTTGAATTAACAAGTTTCGGAACAAAAGCTCTTAAATGTGTACGAAAATCAATACGCTAGGAGAAGTAAGAATCGACGACAGCACAGACAAAATATTAAATTCGCTCGGTCCTTGCTTTATATAAAAAACCATAAATACTCTGGTATATCAGCGCGTGTCTTAAAAGTAGGTATATCTATCATTTCTTATTTGAAAAATTGGTTATTTGACAAGCTTTTATAGCCACTGAAAATCGATTTCGATTGGTATGGACAACGAAAATTGCATCAGTCATGTTGATTGAGGTGGCTTTCGGACGCCCATCATAGACGATGTAATATCGCATACTCATATATTAAAATAAAGCTGGGTGATAATTTTGAAGTCTGCTCCAATGCATTCAAATCCGGGACATTATTTTGGATTAGTAATGTGTCTCATTTATGAGATATTAAAATGACAGAGCTTTTTATTTTCAACATTTTTCGCAGTCTAGTTTTTTTGTAGTGATAGCCCAGACGGCAAAACAGAAAAAGGATTTAAAAAAAAATTTTGTCGTATAAGCAAAAGATTATTGTTGAAATCGCTTCCTTTTAGGGTGTATTTGAATACCCTAAGTTTGCTTATACAAATTGGTGCACTGCTTGATTTTATAATTAGCAATTAGTGGAAAAAATAGGCACTTCATCTCTTTCTCTTTTAATATTTCTTTTAATATTAGAAAAGTTATTAATTTGATTAATTATAGAATTGGTTAGAATTGAATTTTTTCAAAAATTCCAACGGAATATCGTTGTTTAATAGATTTCTTTATAAATTTTCTAAGCTTTGGATAGTTTCAATTATTTACAAAAAAATGGCTGTATTGTTAATTTAGCATAAAAAAATTATCGTCAGTTACTCAAAATGTGATGAACCGATTCTGATGAAAATTTTAGCATATATATCGGTAAAACATAAAAACCATCTCCAAGAATTTTCAGTCCTCCACATGCAGTAGTTTTTGAGTAAAAAAATGTGAAAAAAAACGTGTTTTTTAAAGCTTTCGCGGCTGTTTGCAAGCTAACAATTTGTATGTCAGTGCTTATTTTTTAGAGAATTGAATAACGAATACTTTGTTATCAATGTTATATATATATCAAAAGTTAACAGGAGATATTGAAAAAAATTCACTAATTGTTAATTATAAAATTAAACAGTGCACCAATAATTTGTAAGCAAACTTAATTTAATTATTATTATAAAGGCTAGAACTATTTAAAGGGCCACTTCAGGGATATCCTAAACCATTGAAGATACGAGGTCGGTTAAATTAGAGAAAAGTTGCGCTATTTTGTGGCCATCTCGAATCTGTCAAAACATGCAAGATATCTGTGACCATTCCTGAAATATCCTGAAAAAACTGAAAAATCGAAAAATCTTATTTTTGCCATATCTTTCTTACAATTGGAAATTAATAAATTATTTTTCGTAGGTTTACATAAGCCGTTATGAGCTATTCCTCTGACGTTTCAAAAAATTTCAAAGCCGACTAGATCCCGGAGTTTTCATAGACAACTTTCGTTTTTCTTATGGCCGCTATATTATTTTTTTATGTCGTCCGATAAGAAAAAAATAATGGAAACCAAAAATTAATAAACTTCAGAAAAAAAATTGGAAAATTTTTTCTTCTTCTTTTTTCAAAGAAAAACAGAAAATTTTTCGCTGAAATAGGTAAATATGGAGTCATACTGCTTGCCTTATAGTTTTTGAATTTCTCTATGATATTCGGTCTAAAAAGTTGTCTTTTTAAAGAAAAAAAAAAGAACAAAATTTTTTTTAATTTATTTTTCGAAGTTTATTAGTTTTTGGTTTCCATTATTTTTTCATACCGAAAGAAATAAAAAAACAATATGGCGGTCATAAGAAAAACGAAAGTTGACTATGAAAACTCTAAGATCTAGCAGGCTTTGAAAATTTTTGAAACGTCAGATGAATAGCTCTTAACGGCTTATGTAAGCCTTCGAAAAATTATTTATTAATTTCTAATTGTAAGAAAGATATGGCAAAAATAAGATTTCTCGATTTTTCAGTTTTTTCAGGATATTTCATCAGGAACGGTCACAGATATCTTGGATGTTTCGACGGATTCGAGATGGCCACAAAATAGCGCAACTTTTCTCTAATTTAACCGACCTCGTATATCTTCAATGGTTTAGGATATCCCTGTAGTGGCCCTTTAAATAGTTCTAACCCTGTATACACGTGAATAATTACTATAGTAAAAAATATTAATTGCAAGTGACAATACACTTTTTTTAATGAAATTTATTTTTATTTTCGGTCTCAATCGCTTCGATATTATACTGGACATCATCATATCGGAAAGGACCAGGCGTGCGATTGTAAAAGCTCTATAAGTGGACTCTAGAGAGAAATTTACCAGCCAGGTGTACCTATATAATACAAGATTTCCTTTGAAAGAAAATGCTAGTGCTAGTTTCTAGCCAGTGGTGTGTATGAAATGAGTTTGAAAAGTTAAGAAAATCTTCCAAATTTAATTTTTTTGTTAAAATTTTGAGTTTAATAAATGTTCTATTTTTCATTCGTCCCTCCTTTGACAAAGTCATAAATATTATATTATGACATTACGGGTCCTGTCAGCTTAACTGGGCATGATGTCATTGATTATAAACCTGCAAGGTTGCCAGCTTTCAAAACAAGATAATTACTAAGCTTCCAGGAGTCGAAATCAACCCACTCACATCGAAATTTTTGGAATATGATGAGAAATTTCGCATGTGAATGACATTCATATTGTATTATGTTTGAAAGTGATAACTTGACAGTTATGCTGATTGAAATTAATCCGAGTATGTACAACGTTCGGGTTTACCACCTCAAATCAAATCATTCTACGGTCAGAGGTGTACGTGTTTGTAAGAACAAAAACAAGCCATATCACATTTTGAGTATCTTATACAAAGGCTAAACAAGTTTTATTTTAATTAACTCTAAAAGCTATATATGTATAGATAAATTTAAAAAAAAATCTTCATTTCCATAAACAACTTTGCATCTTTTCATTCTTCAACCGCCCAAGACTTTATTATATCCATTTGACTATCAAGTATCTAATCTAACAGTGTTGGTGTTGGTGTTATAAAAGGGGACCCGTTTAAAATGAGGGCGAGCTCTTGCTACGACGGCATTCCGGGCACGTTTCTCCGTCTAATTTCCCTGAAGTTGAGCAAATGCCGTCGATTGTAGATTTACTTAACGCGTGAGATGAAGTAGGCTCTCATTTTTTTGCTCCAATCTAATTAAGCTACGGCTCATTAATTAAATGACATTAGACGAAATTGTCACCGGGAAAGAGGGTTTCGAAGTTTCAATAAGTGACATTTTTTAAGGCTCGTCAGAGTTCTTAGTCCCCGATGGGGGTCTGCAGGGGGTTAAATTAGGTATTATTAAAAATACATCAACCATATCATGTAGGTACATTTATATGGAGTTAATTTTCTTTTCCTGGAAAATTTCAATGCAAGAGTACGTTGAACCGTTCCCGATACGTTCCTGAATTATAACGACGGTCATCATTTTACATGGTGCATACTTTTTCATTTTATAAAAATGATCTATACGTTTTATGGTATTGGTTTCTCGATTTCACGGATAATAAACTTTTAAAAGTTGCTTTACAACTCTCAGAATTTCCGAAATGTAGAATGTAGAATTCCGCAGGGCAGGTGCTGATGTCAAGGCGTCAATCGACCTGTACTTATTAGAATAAGACCGTAATTTACCGCGATTGCGTTGCCTCGATTCTTTTCGAGCGCTATCGAGTTATGTGAACGCATCTTATCTTAACATCTTAACAATATATTGATTATAGCACGTCTAACCCGAAAATTTCGAAATTTAATTGGCCACTACTATACCGTGTGAAAATATTCATTTTCATCTACAGCATGTAGAATGTACCTACGTAATTTCTAAATTAAAATAATTGAGTAGTTTTAACGTAAGACATGATGAAGTTCATGATTTTTCAACTCCTTTTACGTATACCCATATTTGAACGTAGTCATTCTGGTAAGTGGATAACAACTATACCTACAACGATTGTATTTGTGTATTTTGCTTTTGCATCAAGTCTCACAAATGCAGAAAGACTTTGACTTTGATCCTGAAATCTTTATCTCAAGTGAAAAAACCAATCTGATTAAACTTGATTTGTATAATAATAAACCTTTGATCTGAAGGTAGATAAATGGTTCCGTCTGATTCCCATTAAAATTCACAAAGAAGGAGAATATAACATGAAGAGAAAAATTAGTTAAAACGTTTTATTTTTATTCCAAAATAAGCCCTTTAAATATATTTCACTGCGTGATCATCTTTTGAAGAGAATAAAAATTTTCAAGATGTCGTAATCATATTCAACAAGCAGTACCTAATGGAATCAAATTTAAATTTTTCAGTTCGACGTTTATATACATATTGGATATTCCGTCCGGACCTCTTTCGACTTGATCCAGTAACTTTTTTCACGCCTTGTTGGCTTTTCAGCTAAACGGATAATGTTTTCAAGAAATCGATGATATCCAATAGAATGTGAATCTCTTTATCTAATTTATTCCTGGATTATTTACACAGGATTCGCTGGCAGGACGCTGCCGCTGTATTTATCTACGTTAGTATTCAACGCACGAAGTTATCAGCACTGATATGATGCCTAAATATTCTCCCCTCCCTACTGGAATGGCCCGTAAACTCCTATTTGCACTGTAAATGGGATCGTTTTACATTCGTACGCGGCTATTAACTTTTACGCTGGTTTTTTGCTAAAATAGATAATTTGCTGATTCAGAAGATTGTTTCAAATTAAATTCTCCTCGTACTTCCCTTTTAATTGGAAGTTTCCAACTCTCAAATTATACTAATTAGGTGTGTTTGTACTTGAACTGAAACTAGATTGGCGGAGATAAGTTTAAAAGCTTTTTTCTTCCATTTTTCTACCTAGTACCTCTATTAGCTTGCAGTGTGCTAATAGTTTTTTAAAACATTATTTATTATGTTGTAAAAAATAACAAAAAAATTAGTTTAACATTAATATGTACAGACATCTTCGTATAGCATAGATCTGAAAGATAATATAGGTCAATGCTTGAGTATTTCAAAAGGTGTGTTCTTATAAAAGTAATATTTTTCATATAACTCAATATCTTGTACAGGATTGTATCAATATAGCAAAATAAAGTGCAATCGTATAATTAATATTCGTCATCGTTTAATTGATCTCCCAACAGTGTAGAGAACGAATTGAACTTTACAATAGGAGTTAAGTTAAAATTGAATATTGTGCCTCAGGTCATGGGCCCAGACAACAGGTTATTTTTGATCGAGAAAAAGCACTCTGATAAGCTCACAACATTTATTCACATCTTACGTCATTTTGATTCATGTGATCATGAGTGTTTTTATTTATTAAAAAGGAGGCCCACACTCCAAAACACCGAGACTGGATGCAGAAGAACAAATTCTAAATCTCGTTTCAAATCTTTTAGACAACAAACGCAATTTAAGTGTCAAGTTTCCGCAACCAAGTTAATGTGACGCGTTTCACTGTGTATATAGAATAATTAAATGAATATCCGTCCTTCGTCCTTACCATTACCAACATATTCATGCCCTGGAGCTTGCAGATTTATTATCCCTCGTCGGCTTTGCTAATGGATGATAGCACCTAAACAGGACGTCAGCGAATATTCGTTCAGCTTATATAAACACACAACTATTCTACCAAAATCCACCAAGGGGATTGTTAAAATTTTTTTGTAATAGTAGGTAGTTTCGAATAAAAGAAACATTAATTTTTGAGTATAGTAGGTTTAGTTAAGAAAATTATGAATATTTAATGAAACATTACGTTAATATTTTTGAGGATTGTTGGCATGCACGTCTGCGAAAGCGGTACGCCTCTCTATTATGTATTATCTTTGAAACAAAAATAGTAAGAGAGCGGTTTCATTTAATTTTCTGTTGTATTACTTTTCTATATTTCTTAATAAATAATGCACGTACCTAATATATCCTAATAAATTAGAGTCAAATAACTATTTTTGGTGTGTGAAAGACAATTTTTATTGAAAAAAAGCTTTCAGTAAATTATACAGGGTGATTCATGAGTGACCTTACATAGACCAATGGTGATAAGCGGACTTCAAGGCGGGTCGAAAACCACAAAAGAATTTTTTTTTGTGTGATTGGTTAAGAAGTTACAGGGTGTTTTATGTCTCAGGTACAAAACTTTGATAGGCGATATTTCTGAAACGGCTGGAGATATTTTGTAGAAGTTTACTAGGAATGGTGCATTCCGGAAACTCATCAAAACCCCATTCTGAGTTAATTAAAAATCCAGGACCGGACTTGAAAATTTTTGCCCCCATGGTCTTTGTTGAAAAAGTTTATTTTCTGACCGTGCTACTGAAACACTGTCATCGAATTTGAAAAGATAAGAAAAAACTCTATAGAAATCATTCCTCAATTTGAACGGCACACGCAAACCGTCTCGAAAAAAAAATGTCAAAGTAAAACTTCTCAGTAAATTATCATTTTCGAGCAGACATATTTTACTTAATGTTCGTCTGAATTCCTTCAAAGTTATTTTTTGACTTGTTTCTGTGGGAAAAATGTTGGACAGAAGGCCAAGCTGTATTACTGGGAAATCAGGTGTCAGCTACAAAATTTTCAGATTTCACTAATAATCACAAATCATTTCACTAATAACGAATACGCAGACATTATGTTTGTGTATGGTTTCTGCAATGGAAATTCAAGAGCAGCTGCGAGAGAATACCATAGAAGATCACAATCGAAGAACACCGGCCCATGTAACGTTTCGCGTCCGTTTTCCAATTTTCTCGAAACCACGGCATATTTTCCTGAGTTCAAAGGAATGCTGAACCTCAATTGGAAAATCTGAACCATCAAAACATCGTGGAGATGGTGGCAGTAAATCCAAGTACAAGTACGCGAAGAATTGGGCAAGCACTGAGCATTTCTCAATCAAGAGTATGGCGAACTTTGAAAAAAAGAAGAGCGGATGCCATCCCTGTCACGTACAAAGCGTACAGAGGCTTCAACCATTCAATGAAGTTCCATTGAATGGACTGCGTAGAATTTTCTGTACTGATCGAAGCTCAGTTCACGCGGGATGGTGTAACGGATAAAAAAAACTCCCACCTATGGGCATATGAAAATCCGCGCTCTGTTGTTCAGAAGAACTCGCAACAGATTTTCTATAAATGTGCAGTGTGGCATTGCAAATGATACCCAAATAGGACCCCATTTTTTGCTGGGCGGCTCACGGGGGAAATTTATTTACTTTTCCTACAAGTCATTTTGCCCGGCTTGCTTGCAGAGGCGAACGTGAACAGGCGTGCTCTTTCCTTCCAGCAAGATGGGGCACCACCGCATCTTTCTCGACAAGTCAGAGAGCATCTCCACAATGAGTACCCCAATCATTGGTTCGGGCGCGGTGGCCCTCATTCCTGACCACCTAGGTCCCCCAACCTCACTGTTTTAGACTATTACCCATGGGGCCATATGAAGCAGGAAGTCTAAAAAACGGAAGTAAGTACCAGAGAGGAGCTCAGGACGCGAATACTGGTAGTTGCTGATGAAATTAGAACAACAGGCAAATAATTCAAAAAGCAAACCAAAATTTATGGAAACGCTGCAGGAAATGTATTGAAGTTGGTAAAGGACATTTTGAGAACCGTTTATAACATTAATATTGATAACATTTAATTTACACTGACATTTTTCTCACAGAAACAAGTCAAAAAATAAATTTGAAGGAATTCAGACGAACATTAAGTAAAATATGTCTGCTCGAAAACGATAATTTACTGAGAAGTTTTACTTTGACATTTTTTTTTCGAGACGGTTTGGGTGTGCCGTTCAAATTGAGGAATGATTTCTATAGAGTTTTTTCTTATCTTTTCAAATTCGATGACAGTTTTTCAGTAGCACGGTCAGAAAATAAACTTTTTCAACAAAGACCATGGGGGCAAAAATTTTCAAGTCCGGTCCTGGATTTTTAATTAACTCAGAATGGAGTTGTGATGAGTTTCCGGAATGCACCATTCCTAGTAAATTTCTACAAAATATCTCCAGCCGTTTCAGAAATATCGCTTATCAAAGTTTTGTACCTGAGACATAAAACACCCTGTAACTTCTTAACCAATCACACAAAAAAAAATTCTTTTGTGGTTTTCGACCCGCCTTGAAGTCCGCTTATCACCATTAGTCTATGTAAGGTCACTCATGAATCACCCTGTATAAAGGAACGTTAATTTGCCGGTAGATTACACCTTTCACCTTTAATCATGAAAATGTGTCTGATTATAATCAATTTACCCCTGACATCAAAATAAACTGAATTAATCAATAAACCACACTGTTTCACTTCAACTTTCCATAGGGAAATTAATGAACACGTTCCGTAATTTGCTCAATGGTGAAGTATAAATTGGCAGTTATCAAACCGTTCGTTTACAAAGCTGAAATTGTAACGACGCGACGAAAAATCCTACCTACATATTTGGTTTTATACGTTAAGAATAAAAAAAATGCATAGGCATTATCTTATATTATTATTATTATCCATCAAAATGATTTTATTTTATAAATGTCCCCGAAAAAAGTAGGATATCTAAGGGGATAAGAAAAATCTAGATATTTGATATTATGACAATATAACGAGACACTTTTTTAATAATGAAATATTTCTCCTAGATGGAGACTTTAGCAAACTTTGAAGCACGACAATATTAAATTATGTGTATGCAGTATTATTGCCTTATCCTTTTTTATACTGAGAAAAATATGGAACGCCTTACCTTTGATCATTTTCGCTGTACTTAATTATTTGTGAAGAGTTGCTTTTAAAAATATTTCATAAACAAACAAGTATAGGTACCTATCTGTTTGTGTTTGAGCAAGATCAAAGTAAAATCATGATTATAATTTTATAAAATATTTAAGAGGCCCAGAATGATAAATAACTACAGCCAATTTGATTTTTTATGTAGGACGGAATCTTATGAAACAGACTTCAAGTTCGACATAAATAATGTACTTATATTCAATTTTCAATACTGTTGAGAGAAAAAATAATTTTGTTTATTTTTGGGAAGGAGAAATTGTATTTTTTAAACAACTCGGTTAGGCTAATACATATTTACTTTTTTTCCAATCTATTTTTAACTGTTAAATAATTTTATAATTATTTTCTGTTAATTATTAACAGAAAAAATTCCTGCACTTGTTTTTTAGTGTATTTTTCAACAAAAAATACACTATTGAGGACGACATGACTTTCCAACAATTATTTATTTCTCCAAAATCACGTTTTTTCGATTTTAAAAACGCTCCTGTAGCTTTATCTTTCAAGATTAGTGAACTAAATTTTGGATTCTTGTAAAGCTTTGGAATGACGTTAGATTTTCGTTGAAAAAATTTCCAAAAGTCACGTCACTTCTACAGGGTGTCCTTCCAAAGTTCCAAAAAATCCGGTTCTTGAGGCACGGTTTTTGGTCGCAGTTTTCAATCTAGGCGGCTGAAATTTTTGTGAGAATAAGATGTCTACAAGGAGTGGTGTGGTATTGCAATTGAGAAAAATCGGCCGAGCCGTTTCAAAATGGCGACCATTTGAATTTTTGGGAATTTTTGGAAAATAGGCTATTTTTTGAACCCGCTTGTATGAGCAGGATGGCAAAAAAACTTGAAATTAAATTAACAGGATTTGAAGAAAATTATTGGAAATTTGAGTTAATGCAATAAAATTAGCATATTTTCCATTAACAAGCCAGTGTCGTGGGTAGGAAAAGGGTAAAAATGTCTAAATTTCTACAACCGTTTATGAGTCAATTTTTGAAGAAATTGAACCGAAATTTTCCATTTTTTTTCTTTAACATATAATTTGAAGTTTCATATTCATTTCATCTCGCATATGTGGGCACTTTAAACGAAAAACAAAAAAATTCCTCGCTGGTAGAAAATTAGCTTACACTAATTTAAAATTATTAAATCGATGAAATGGTTCGCAGTTTCTTTTTTATTTTTTTTCACATTCAATTATGAATGGTTCTGAAAATTATAAGAGCAATCGCAACGACAATTAAATCACCTACGTGCGGGTGAAAAAAGTTTTCAAATTGATCTTTTAATAACGAAGATATGACCAGTTTAAATGTGTTTGTGATAATGTACCTGACGTAATACATTATACCCAATCAGCACTACAATTCTAAATAGGACCGTGGCTTAGTTCGTTACGCTCTTGCCTAGCAAACTGTTGGTGCGGAGTTCAAATCCACGAGAGGATCACTTTTTTTTAGGTAGGTAGGTGGAGTTTTCCCAAACAAAATCGGATTATTTTTTGTTAAGTATACAGGGTGCACCATGTATTCTTCTCTATATTGCTATCTCCTGAACGCTAAGAGATACAGGGTCGGTTAAATTAGAGAAAAGATGCGCAGTTTTGTGGTCATCTCGAATTCGTCAAAACATGCAAGATATCTGTGACCGTTCCTGAAATATCCTGAAAAACTGAAAAATCGAGATTTCTTATTTTCGTCATATCTTTTTTATTATTGGAAATTAATAAATAATTTTTTGTAGGCTTACATAAGCCGTTAAGAGCTATCCATCTGACATTTCAAAAATTTTCAAGGCTCACTAGATCCAAGAGTTTTCACAGTCAACTTTAGTTTTTCTCATGGCCGCCATAGTATTTTTTTATGTCGTTCGCTATGAAAAAAATAATGGAAACCAAAAATTAATAAACTTCAAAAAAAAAATTTTAAATTTTTATTTTTCTTTTTCCAAAGAAAAACCTAAAAAAATCGTCGAAAAACGTCAACATTTGTAAAATACACCGAAATAGTGCTTGCCTTATGGTTTTTTTATTTATCTATGAAATTCGGTCTAAAAATGTGTCTTGTTTGTAAAGAAAAAAGAAGAATAAAAAAAATTTTAATTTATTTTTTGAAGTTTAACAATTTTTAGTTTTTATGATTTTTTTTATATCGAACAACATAAAAAAACAATATGGTGGCTATAAGAAAAACGAAAGTTGAACTTTTTTTTCTTTAGAACTTTTTACATTTTACCCACATTATAGATTGGAAGAAATTTATTGGAAATTTGAGGTAATGCAATAAAATTTGTATTATTTCTATTAAAAAGCCAGTGGCGGGGGTAGAAAAAAGGAAAAACTGACTAAATTTCCGTAACAACCGTTTATGAGCATAGTTTTCAAAGGAATTGAATTGAAATTTTCACAATTTAAACAACTACGCTATTACGCTAATATCATGATATAACAATGAAAAATTTCAGAAGGCCAATTTGAAAAGCGGTGAAAATATTCATTATTGAATCGTATAAAAATACACTATTTATGCGATTGATGCGCAAGAAGGTTTTTTTACTTATTGTCTTCCTTAAATTATTATCTGTACTTAATAAATATTTTAATCCTGTTTTTTTTGTTATTATAGGCTTGTCTGCATATATTATTTACATCAGGTTAGAGGGTGTTTCATTAATTAGTACACAAAATACATGGGAATAATTCTTGATAAATTATAAAGAAGAGGAAGGGGTCTGGTTGGATAATTGAAAAATATTTTTTGAAGTTATACAATAAGAATGAAGAATGATTTTTTCTCAAATAACTTATCTAGGAAACCAACGCAGAATATCAAAGATATAATAAGATATAACTAAATTCTCCCTGTCAATGACCTTTTCTATGATGACTATGTTTAGATTGCAACAATGATAATCGTACCTGCAGACAGAGTTATTATTCATAGTAAAGATTTGCATGGTTGCCAAACCGAGCATTCAACTTCGCGATCTGGAAAAATAAGATTAAAATAGATTTTGTCTTATTTTCAGTGATTTACAAGGTTAGACTTTAGAGATTCTCTTATGACTCTTAAGAAAATAAGGATTATGACAGAGGTAATTATTATGGGGGGAGGGGTTACCGAGAAAATTGGTTATTATCAGGTAGTTTCGAATAATTTAAAAATGGTAATAGAATTTATTTTGTAACATTGATAATTTTGTAAATCACGATTGAATTGATTTTAATTTATGGTGGATATTGTGAATGTCCAATTTACATATGTGCAATTAATTCAAGTCTATTAATCATCCATCGCTGAATTAAGCAAGAACCTTATCCCGGCCGCAACCGAGCGAATGAACATTTATGCCTCGATTAATTTAACTTATCCCGTACATATCGAACCTCCAGAACCTAGGTATATTACGAGAACCTTTACTCTGCACTCTGCCTAATGATTTATCGCGAGGGTATTATTAATTTCATTAGCGAATCTGTTTGTGTGTATAGGCAACTGAACTCAGGTCAATATGTACGCTTTCTAAGCATTCAGACCTGATTCTGATATCAGAAATTACTCTCCCATCAACTTAATTTACTCGATTTTTTTGTAATAAATTTGATGTTCGTCATTAGGACGGTGCGGATATACGCCTTAAGGTAATTGGAACGAAGTTACATAATGCGGCTTTATGTAGACTCAATTCAATTATTGTTTTCTTCATTCTCATTTCTCATGCAGCCTGATAATTTCCTATGAGGAGCATAAAAGAAGCGAATTATTCCTTTAACCTTAAAAAAATCCATATAAAAATTATACAGTGAGCTGCTAAATTATGGAACCAAAAGTTTGAGTTTTGAGAAAAATCGAAAAACGGGTTATTTTTTTAATTAATTGGCTTAAAATTTATAAGGGTATTATACAGGGTGTTCTACAAGCTCTATGACAAACTTTGACAGATGGTAGGTTGCTTGATTTTAAACATATTTTTTTTAATAAACATGGATCCGATTCGTTTTTGTTTAGAAGTTACAAGCATTTAACCTTTATTAACAATCAACAATAAAAATTTAAATTAAATGATAATCACAAAACTTAAGACTATAAAAATTGTTCGAAATGTCCACCCTCAGCTTGAATGCAAGCCTCACATCGACGAACTAAAGATTCGGTCACTCGAAGAATGAGATTTGGATCATTTCTTATTTGGTTAGCTGCATCTTGAATTCTTTCAAGTAACTGCTGATGGGTAGCGATTTCAACATGGTAGACCAGCTGCTTCATGTGTCCCCATAAATAAAAATCCAGAGGATTCAGATCGGGAGAACGAGGTGGCCATGATATTGGACCTCCTTGACCTATCGATTTATTCGGGAAATGTTCATTTAGCCAAGCAGCAACTTGTCTTCCTCTATGTGGTGGTGCACCGTCATGCTGATACCACATATTTTGAATAATATTGAGTTGCACGTCATCAATAATAGTATAATATAATATAATATAATATAATATAATATAATATAATATAATATAATATAATATAATATAATATAATATAATATAATATAATATAAACATTATATGCTTGTAACTTCTAAACAAAAACGAATCGGACCCATGTTTATTAAAAAAAATATGTTTAAAATCAAGCAACCTACCATCTGTCAAAGTTTGTCATAGAGCTTGTAGAACACCCTGTATAGTAGGATTAACTTTAAAAAGTCAGATGTGACGTTACACTAACCGTCCGAATTAATATTTTTAATTTCACCAGAAAATGTCAAACAGTTAATTGTCAAGTTGTGAACGAGCGTAAATTATTGAAGGAGATCATTCAAATATAAATTGAACCGCTTACGTCAGTTTGAGAGCCACTGATAACTACATAAAATTTATTCACGTAATGACATTCTATCCTCTGTGTTGTGCATTTAATTCTCATTCAAAACCAATGTTGACGTATACTTATTTATGCGGGATGGAGTGTTTAGACAACCTGGACGGTTACTATAAAAACCACGTATATGAAACAAAATAAAACGAAATATCAAAAGGATGTGTATTCTTAATCGATACGTATGACTTTTTAGACTTTATTGGACTATAGCTGAATTTCTAGTAAATATACGAATAGAGGAGGACGGGGCACATTCGGACAGAAATTTTCAGTTTGCCATTTGGTCATCCAAATTTTATGTATAAAAAACAAAACCTAGTTGTACAGTGAGACATATAATAAGAAGTGTTATAAAATAAAATAATTACCTCTCTCAGTTTTTCAGAAACAAATAATTTATCAGAAAAATGCATTTGTCTGAATCTGCCCCACCAGTGGGGCAGTTTTGGACAATGCTGGGGTACATCCGTACAGCAATATGGTACATTCGGACACTGAAATATTTTCACAAAGGCAAAAGGATTTAAAAGTCTTCAACTCAAATTAACCAAAATTTTATTACACATCATTTTCTGGATGTTATAAGACTGACTTAAATGTACATTAGACCTTACAGAAGACTTTACTCTTGATGTTCCTTTTTTCTTCCAAAGGCTTTGATAATTTGGTCACAATATCCTGCCTACTTACAGTGGACGAGTCGTCCGTATCAGGGAAAGTGAAACCATTGTTTTTCTTCCGCAAAAGTTTTATAAAATACTCCATGTGGTCTTGTACTTCCATTATTTGACCAACATAATGACAGATGGTTTTTTTTTGTAGGAAACTGTAGCAAAACATAGTCCCCCTAATTTAGAGGATCGTCGTCCAACAGATTCAGTAATTCTTCACTATTATCACTTTGAAAGTCTATATCTAAATCGCTGTCACTTCGAAATTCTTTCGTAGACAATTTTATTTCTGAGTCTGAAGATGATACGTCCATATGACCTTTGGGTTTTTTTATTTTTCTCTTTTTTCTTTGATTTTGTTTTGCCATTCGGGTTTCCTGTGTGACAAATCTGGATGCCTTTTCATAAAGTTTCTTATCCACTCTTTGCCAGCTTTCTTGTTAATATTCCATGAATCGGGAAATTTCAGTTTCAGTTCAGCAGTAAACTGATAAGACAAGGATCTGCATGCAAGAAAAGTAAGCCCATACTGTATATTGGATGAGGTCTTCAAATAAATAATCAACCAATACATTTTCTTGATGCTTCGTGAAAACTTGCCGGCAACCATGTTTAGAAAAGCGCTTTCTGTTTTCTTCATGGCTATTTTCAGTTCCATAATCATCTGCGAATGCACCACGAAGTTTTTTCTTTACCCTATATCAGAAAGAGTAGATTTTTTTATCCCAAATTCCACGGCAGCCAACCGTAAAGATAATTTGTTTTTTATGACTTCTTTCACTGCCCTGTCAAACCGCTCTTCATCAATGAAGGCTCTCTCAGTTTTTTTTTTTACATAACTGCGCACCATCTGAAATAAAAGTTCCAAATTTTATAACCCTTGAGTATGCCTTTTTTGTAAAAGCGAGGCACATTCGGACACGGATGGGGTAGTTTCGGACAGTCCGAATCTGCCCCACCATGTTTAGTCTGAATGTGCCCCACTGTGCGCTGTTCTATTAAACACCGATTTAAAAATTTTAGGTTTGGGTATTTTGACAGTTTCTGTTACAACAAACTATTGCCAATGTATGTAATTTGTGACAACTATCGACTGAATTACAAAGATCTGTACAGTAAAGGTGAGGAATTCTTAAGAATATAAAATCAAAATACTTACATTTGAGCTTCGAAACAGTAGAAACAGCCAAAGACACACCTGTCTGATTCACACCAATGATTGGTACTGCCGTCTAGATGTTTCTTACCCAAACACAGATTTTTATTTGTACTTTAAGGCGGTAAATTTGAAGTGTCCGAATATGCCCCTCGTGCGAATGTGCCCCGCCCTTCCCTATACATATAAATGACTCATTTTCCGCGTATCGAGTTTAATTATTTTTATGCAATTATCTTTTAAATAAATTGATTGCATAGATTGACAATAAAGATATTAACGCGTTCCCGTGAAAATTCAATAATAGCATTGTACCTAACTCTCTTCATTTCCGCAAAACACATTCATTGGAGCTTTTCAGATCGTAATTATTTGGCAAAAATCATATCCACATTATTGTCGCAAATTTTATTATTTCCGGAATCAAGTTAGCATCATACTGTCCTGATTATTCATCTACAATAATGGCTATAATAATTATTTCTTAACATAATAATTATTTATATTTATATTATGAAGTGGGGCTCAATAATGGCACATTATTTATGTATGTCTGGTTGCCTACCGCAGGCATATAAAAGATTCTCTGAATCTTTGCAGAGTTAATTTATCCCAGCCTTTCGATAAATACAAGAGAACCGATGAGGAATTCTCTTGCTCTTGACTTTGTCGAAAAGGTTAATAAGTGTGGTGGCGATAGGCCCCCCGCCGTTCTCCGCAATTTTATATCGCTTGTAAAAAAAAGTATATTAGGAACGTTCAGAAATGTTCCTCATGTTCAGAAAAATGTAAATTTTCTTCACTAGGATAAGACATCCTGTACTTTTCTTTTCTGTGTTTGAAAAGAATGCATCATTGAAGTTCTGCCCTCTATGCTTTTTAATTTGTAAATTATTTCTACAAACAATTGTCAGAGGTAAGAAAGAGCGTAGATTCCCCTGAAAACGGGCAGATGTAGGTGATTTGGCTGCTGTTATCAACATTTCTTAAAGTCTTGACAATTGCAGTTCTGCTATGACAGGTTGATTTTAATTCAAGCCAGAAGAAATTTAAATTTGAGTAATTTTTTGTGCAATCTTTTGTTTTTTATTTTTTTGATCGAGTCAATTTTTGTCCCTCAATTTTCTTGCCAGGTTTCATTTTATGAGGCTAAAATTAATAAATTTGGCTTCAATGTGAGGTTCAAAAAACTGGCGGTGAGGAAAAAATTTATCACTTCAAAAGCAAATAGTTGATTTTTTAAATCATCCTGTAAATACTGGTGTTGAAGAGAAAATTTCTAAAACCGTCTGGAGACTGGACATCATGAAGCTTAAAAATTTGTTCATTAGAACACGTAACAAAAATTTATTTGGAAAACTGGAAGATCAAAACAAATTAGTGATTTTGCACTCCCTTTACATATTACCCTGTAGGATTTTTTGTAGGTTTTTTATTTTAAATCCAATAAAAGAGAAATACAGGGTGTCCCGTAAGTAATGGTCCGTGATGAAATGGGAGATTCTTGGTTTAAAAATATTACGATCTGACACTACTTGCTCTAACAAAATCTTGATAATAAAAAAGATACAGGGTGGCAAAGTTGAGATTTAAAAATTTTCTTTTCAAAATATCTCGAAAAATTGTACAGGTACGAACGTGAAAACTTGGGGATAGATGTTTTACGGTATGAGAAATCATAATTTGATATCCGTGTCGATGTATTTTATAGAGGACGCCACTTAGGTCATGTTGACGACGTAAATGAACACATAACTTTTTTATCCTTCAGGATATCGCGCATTTTATTGTGAAATATTAAAACTACATCATTGATGATAAAAAAAGGTATACCGGTTGTCAGTCTCAAAAGTTAGTGGTTTTCGAGATAATCACGTTTTAATAATCTCCTGCATTATTTCTATTTTTTTTTATTATCAGAAATCTTAATGCAGTAGGTCGAGATAATAACCATCATTTTGGCAATTAAACATTTTTCACTTTGACATATTAAAAAAGCAAACAAATGAACCATATTCACCTAAATTCCTATACAGATTCTGAACTAGTCGATTATCAGGTTTCAGTCTGTTTGGATATCGTGGCAGGTATTCTCGTTTCGCAGCTTGCCCATTGAAGTTTTGTTTGCAATAAAGAGAAATCATATCTCTCTTATCTGAATTTGAAAAATTATTATGTCTCGGCATTTTTTAATTTTCCAACTACTAGCAGTAAGCAAAAAATTCTAAACAGTACCTAGTAGAGAAAATTATTAACTGTCAATTATCTCGAAAACCACTAACTTTTGAGACTGACAATCAGTATACCTTTTTTTCTCATCAATGATGTAGTTTTAATATTTCACAATAAAATGCGCGATACTCTCAAGGATAAAAAAGTTATGTGTTCATTTACGTCGTCAACATGACCTAAGTGGCGCCCTCTATAAAATACATCGACACGGATATCAAATTATGATTTCTCATACCGTAAAACATCTTCACCAAGTTTCCACGTTCGTACCTGTACAATTTTTCGAGATATTTTGAAAAGAAAATTTTTAAATCTCAACTTTGCCACCCTGTATCTTTTTTATTATCAAGATTTTGTTAGAGCAAGTAGTGTCAGATCATAATATTTTTAAACCAAGAATCTCCCATTTCACCACGGACCATTACTTACGGGACATCCTGTATAAAGGAAAGGGCAGCTGATGCGAAAAAGTCTAAATAAATACCTTAGTGTTGCAAAGTGTTTAAGTCGCGTATAACATTCTGGCAAAAAAGTTATTACAGATAAATTACATTATCTACTTGGGTGAAGTTTAGTAATCTGATTTTTGAAAGAGAAAGTAAACTGTGAAGTTATTAAAGAAAAATCCAATTTGATAATTAGAGGGGTACATATCCTGTTATCGCAGTGCTAAGAGGGTGCGTTACTGATTTAATTTATAATTACTCTCCCATAACCAGATGCGTTTAGAATCCCAGTTATTAATGGAAGTGAAACTCCGGGTCTGCCTCAGGAATTATTAACTGTTATACTGCGCTAGGAGCGAATTATACCCCGGAAACGGCCTAATCTCGTTACGCAGACTCTACTGGATGGATTGCAAATTGCGTCACGGAGTCATGGTCCAAGTATGTATATGAGTATGGTGTAGGCTTACATCGTTTCCTCTTATAATGGGCTAGCCGCTAGACGATATATTATGTTATGAAGATCAACAATAATTATTAAATTGAAACACAATTATTATTAATATTAACGTATTGTTTTAATTAAATTGATTAATTAATAGCAAACTAGCTAGTAACTGGAGATTTACACCGAACGTTTCATCTACAAACTGATGTGGTAGACATCATCAGTAGTTGACCTGACGTCATCGCCCTGTCTCTAACTCGATTCGTCCTCAACAACTCCACTGGGGAAGATTTCATAGTTGAATTAGTTGATGACGTAATTGATGTAATCCTGAAATCGTTTTTATCATTTTAATTTTGACTTGAAGGAAATAATAAATATTATGGCTTGAATACTTGAGCTACAAGAAGGACTTCTTGACTTCTAAATCTTCCTCAAAAGTGGCGATCCCTGGTAAGCAACGAATAATAGCTGCTATGAAATATTACAGATTTCTTGACAATCAAATTTCAAGCAATTTGAAGATATAGCTAATAAAGATTGCTCATGCTCAAATCAACTTTTTCGTTAACTAGCTTCGATTCAAAATGTCAAGGTTTATATACGAGGAAAACCTAGGCTATAGTATAAATGTTTTCAAATCCTGGTTTATCCAATTTTTTCAAGCTTCATTCTATATCACCGCAGGTGACATACAGCCCCATATAGGTACTTTAATTTTAGCCAGGAAGACGCATGTTGGACACGGGAATTGTTCACATGTGAATTCCCGCAAACACCCGATATAGTAGATTGGGGGTTCAATGACGCTCGAGAACGAGTTAACGGTCTCCGCGAGTCAATCGCGTTGAAAGCTCGGACTGTTTTTCAGCACAAATTGCCATCCCAGTCAGGCAAACGACTGACTAGGGATTTATAGCTTTCCTGTAACGGCTTCAAAGTTCATCCGCGGACTGATAACTCCCGCGATAACATCATAAGTTGAGGGAACCAACTCCTCCTCTCCAAGCGTTCGTTTGTTGTTGCTTGAACATTTATTTAAGGCGGTGATCTATCATTTCGTTATCGTATCTCTAAAACGTCCAAACATCTCCATTTCGTGTGTGTATTTCTTTAGTGATGCAAAACTACACAATTGAAGTCAAAGCGATAAATTTTCAAGTTGTCAACTTTCTTTGAAGATTCTCCTAATACTCTAATTCAAATATTGTTTACTTCGGAAAGATAGGTACTAACATTATGTTACTTTCGAGAAAATCAATTAATATTGGTGGTAGTTTCTAAAAATCGGATAACAATATTTTTGGTAAGTATATAAGTAGTTAAAGGGGGGATTTACACAATGCCATTAATTACTTGTATCGTATGAACTTCTAAAAACGAGTACTGAAGTTTAGTAACTCTGGAGGTCTACTAATTGGAGGGCTCACTACAACTTAGTGGGTGCATGAGGAGAGACATAATATAGTCTCCCAAATGTTTGAATTGACGATGTGGACACCACTAGATAAGGTGTATGTGAGGTACACAGTAGCTTCACACTCAATACCTTTGAACTCTTGAAGATTTCGTTCCTGTCGGACAGGAAACTTCAATGATGCAATACACCATGGGGCATGGGGTACTGCATCATTGAGTTTTCTCACATCGGTTGGTCAAAAAAGAACTAAGGTTTCAGAAGAATCCCGTGCAACATATTATTTCTTCCAACGGATGTGCTTATCTCTAAAAAGAAGCAGCTCTGCTTCGGTGTTGGGAATACAACCTGTGAGGGAGTTTTCAGAAATGTTTTATTTATGTTTCTTTTTTTATATTTACAATGTTTCATGTTTACACCTGTTATTATACATAGCAGGTATTATACCTATGGTTTATAGTAAAATATTATATTATGACAACTCTTTTTTCAAAGCTAATTTATAAAGTAAGTTTCACTTAATGACTCATAAATTCATATAATGCGCCCCAGAAATTATGCCTTAATACTAAGGGCGATCCTTAAATAATATTTTTAGTGGTGATAAAGCACCATTTTACGTCTTGTTATTAAAAGTAAAACTTTTTATAACTGAATAAAATTAAGCACTTCAAAAGTTGAAGTTGTATAACTCATTATGTTTTTTGCAGGCTGTTTGCGGAGGACTGCCTGTTGAACCTGTAGACGGGTTATTGAAAAAATTCCAACATTATCAAAAAGGTGAGTTTTAGATAATTATTTGAACTTAATGAAAATACTAAACTAATAAAAATGTTATTACATTGGCGTTGCCCGTTTTTCGAGCTTAATCATGGGGAACTCGGTTATCTCAAGAGATATATGAAATTGGATAAATTGGAGCAAATATAAGTTGATAATTTTTCGCTGATTCGCAATCTGAAAAGAAATTTAAGATAATTTCACTCGCTGATTCTGAAAAATGCTGAAAAATAATAAATCTCTAAAACTAAAAATCTCGTTTTACCAATATCTTTTGTGTTATTGATAATAAATAAATTATTTTCTGAAGAATAACATTTTTCAGAGCTTACCATATGTATCTCGTAAACGCTAAGAGATACTGGCTTAAATTAAAGAAAAGATGCCCTATTTTGTGGTTATCTTGAATCCGTCAAGATATCTGTAACCGTCCCTGAAATATCCTGAAAAAACGGAAAATCGAGATTTATTATTTTTTCCATATCTTTCTTGTTATTGGAAATTACATAAAGAATAATTCAAAAATTTGCAAGATCACTTTGCGGAGGAGGCTTTCCTACATGCGGTCGAAGAGAATCCTGCAATTATTATAGTACCCGAAAAATAGGTAAGGAATTGAATATTTGCTACCTATAAAATGGGATGGGAAATTTTAAGAGATTCCTTGTTGTACCCTTATCACGTACAAAGAGTTCGGGGACTTCTGTCAAGAGATTTTGAACCGCGAAAAAAATGGATTTTCGACATGCAATGAAGTCGTTTTTATTTTTTCCCTCAAAACAGAAGTAATTCAAAAAAACTCATGGCATACATTTTTTTTTGTCAATATTATTCTTGAGACTGGTCCCGGAGACGCAACTACAACTTTTAATTATCTTTTAGTGATTATTGCGTTATTATTGAACCCTGCCAGAAGTGCCAGGTTTCAACAAAATGGGCAAAAGAATCATTTAGATATTAATAAAAAAAAAATTTTTACTTTGACACCATTAATCTTGAAAATCAGACTCTTCAGAATACATGTTTATATGAACGTTTCTACTTGATTTTGGCTCAGGAACGCGCCCTTGAAATTACGCCCTATCATTAAATAACACCCTGTATATTAGCGCGAAAAACGAACACCCTGATATGCATCTGGACGAAATAATTAGTTTTTGAAAAAGAAATTCTCTGCAACAGTTTCAGGTAATATGCCATGAAGTCTTTACATTTCATACTCAAAAGTTACAATGATCAAAACAGAAATTTAAATATTCTATTGCAAAGCTTTTTTGAATTTATTTTTTGGTAAATTTATCGATCGATGATGCTTTTTTATTAGGGATCCATACTTTAAAAGGTTAAAAGGAACCCTTATGCAGAGACTTGTGGTTGCCTGTCTGTCGCAATTATTCTCTCAAGAACTATAATAAATTGGAAATTTGTAAGATATTCTGAAAGTTTTGTATATTTTTTTACTGTGCCAAATTTTTGAGGTCGGTTCGCACAATAATAATTGTTCTCAAAAAACTTACCGTCCTCCCTTATCTTCAAACGCCTCGGACTGAAAGACAAACATTTTTCAAATTTCTACAAAATTTCAGAAAAGCTATAACAATATTTCACTAATTATTATTGTTGTTCTCGGCAGGACTTATCCGTTTCGCCTGTTTATAGGTTTTACGTGCGTCCATTTAACAAATATCAACAGTCTTTCATTACACATACATACTTAGTTGAATATGTTATATGGAATTACATCAACATGGAATAGTACCTCATAGATAGAAGCTTTACTCATTTTCAATAAATCAATCTTAATCAAAGATTTATTCAAACATTAACGCGGTTAACTGCTCTAATTTTAAACTAGAAGAAACACTAGACACCTATTAAGATATTAAAAGAAGTGTAAATTAAGATAAAACTGAAACAAACTTTAATATCTTTGCCCACCACATACTTAACATGTTTACAAATTACACTTACAGTGTGAAGTAGATTAAATTTATCGTGGTGATATATGAGTCCTCACTAAATATTACAAATTATAATACTAATTACCATTAAGCACAGCTTAAGGCGACATGGATTTTAAAGTTCAAACACTTGTAAGTAATGCTATCGAACGTTGGAATGCTAGTTAGCTATGGTATTTATTTACAAGTATTCAAAAGTGTTACTATTATAAAGCAGGACAGAGACGTAGCATTTTTTTTTCAATCTGCTGAAGACATGTTCTAGAGGTGCTAAAACTTGTAGAGTAATAATCAGTTCAAAATAATACTGTTCTTCTTCTTTTGAAAATATTCTAGGTTTTTGTTAAACTTTGAAATATTTTCTTTTAATAATAATAATAATAAACCAAATTTAGCGAGTAAAAGGTCATTTAAAAAAATCATAGCAATTAGTACTGTAGCTTTAATAATAAATCGAGAAAATTCATGATTTTTTACCAAAAATGAAGAGATTTTTATTTACAATGATGTAACCCAAGGTAGGGGAGTGGGGGAATTTGAAATTAAAAATAATATAAATAATATATGAATCTTTGCATGAACTGCTTAGGTACTCAGCTGATGCATTTCGTAGAGAGAATCACGTATTGCCGCTTCATTCGCTCCTCCTTAACTGGTGACTGCCGATTGACTTTTCGGGGAATTTCTTATGGTTGAATCTTATTAATTACAGCTCCAATTTCTTAATTGTACCAAGCGCCAATTTTAGAGCTTTAGCAGTAAAATTTGAACCTATAATAGTATATTATGCAACGAGCTTATAATGAAGGCTATTAATACGCGAGTATGATGGTTAAGATACGAGCCGTAGGCGAGTGTCTTAACCATCATAAGAGCTTATTAATAGCCATTATCTGCGAGTTCCATACACTATTTTTTCTACGACCCTTTTTTATTTCATCGAAAAGATAAAAAAATTATATATTTTAACAATGACCCGTGTACAAATGCAGATCATTGAGGTTAAGATAGGTTGCTATTTGTTTACCCATATTACCAAATTGTCTCTTCGTCGCTAAGATTATTCTGCTGAGACATGTTTTAGTATCAAGTTTAAAGGGCACTACTCACTACTGCGTAATTTTTATTATGCGAAGTTCGAATTCCGAATTTTACGCTTCGATTTTGAGATTAATTAATAATTTTAAAAGCTGACAGCCATTAATTACGATATTCTTTACCTGCGCAACGCGGGTCGCAGCGTTGCCGCTTTGAATATTATATCACGGAGCGCTACGAATGATATAATACTTTATCTTCCCATCTTTTACACGATATACCTACTTATCAAATTAATTAAGGTAACATAAAATCTTGATAAATTTTCTTTGAATGTTACTTATGTTCTAAATTAAATAAACGTTCAGGATTTTTTTTCAGAAATACAGAACTTATATCACAAGGCAATTTTTGTCGTGAGTATGACAACTCTGTGACTTCGGTTGGCTTGCCGACCCGATTGTGAGCGAAAAGGTACCGATTCGATTGCAAATGCTCCTCTGCCATTGGATAGCTTGACCAGTGCTTTAATGAAAATTTGTATCTTAATGAGACCCATTAAAGCACTGGTGATTCATATTTAATATGCATATTAAAAGTTGGGAGTAGAAAAAATGATTTATACCTCGCTCACTGGTGTTAGGGGTAATAAGGGGTCCCCATTCATTGATTCGTCTTCAAAGTATTCAAGCAAATTTGTTACCATCTGATTATTTATTTTATTTTTGTTGATTTGTTTGTTGTTGATTATATTTGTTGATCAAATTTATTGTTTTTGAATAATGTCAAACATTTTCATTTGATCCCTTCAATAAATGTTACAACGTAGCGTAAACAAATATGACCTTGGCAGACTATCTAGAAATAAATCCACGTATAGTGTGGATTTATTATAAAATCAAGGGTCATTAGCAGAAATATGAGAGATTTATTTTTAGTTCCTTATTGCGGTTCTGGAAAAGTTAATAAAAAAATAAATATTTTATTGTACTTTAGTTTATAGTTTGCCAGCAGGGCTCGTCTATGTTTACTAAACTTTTTTCTTCCTTCTTTCTTTTTATTTTTTTATTTTCTCCTCGTCAACAAGTAGTAGCATGTGAGCACTTCGCCGTCCGTTGTCCGAAACTCCGCACTGATATCTGCAACAAATTACACTGAAACTTTCCACGTAGGAAATTACATGTCTCCTATTTTTCCTGCTTTATGCCGGCGCCCCGGCGGTATAAATTGTGGTGCAGGACGGAAGGTCCAAGCCCAAGCTCAGATCCGGTCCTGTACCCTCAGGTTTATCCGCTTCATAATAACATCGGGTAACAACAGCGCCAAACCAAAACCAGACCAAGCAAGCTAAAGCAGCTAGTCAGTCTAGTCCATAATACTAATACTGCCATACACATTACACTCGCACTCACACTCGTTTTATTCGGTCTCGGTCTGTGTAGTCGCATGAAACATGAAACACGCACGGAATTGTTGAACTGTTAGATTTAACTGTCAGTTTACAGTTCGACGTTTGTTTTATTTTCGGTGCCTTGTCTAGGCTGTATGAACTTGCCGGCGTTTTTTACGTTTACGTATGTGAAGTTCAATATTCGCATGCAGTTTGTACGCGTCTTTATACATAAAGCTGCCTGATTGGTTGGATTTTATTTAAGCACATTTTTTGTGATCCTGGATCTAAGATCCTGCTAGTGCTGGTGCTGGTGCTGGTGGTGAAGGAAGAAGAGATGAAGTGCAATTAATGTGTTAACAGTTTAGTGTAAAAAACCATCTGTGGATCTGCAGGGGATTTTATATTACAGGATTGATGTTACTGTAAGATTTATCTAGTGACTAAGTTAATTTTTCATTAAGATGCTTTTGTGTCTAACCGGCTTTGTGTCCAACTTTGAAGAACTTTAATAATAAGGTAAAGTACCTACCCTATTATAGCTATAAGTACATTTTTTTCCTGAGTTTGAACACTTTGAATAGGTATCATCGGTTTATTAATATTTTTTTTATTACATTAAACTATTAAAATAATGAATGAACTTCACAATTTTATTAAAGCATGGAAGTAGGTGTAGAAATTAAATGATTCAAAAATCCTTATTAATTTTACCGAATTAGAATTAAGAAATAGTAATACCCAATTATTAAGTACAAAGAACAGAGATGAATAATTCAAACCATACCTAACTTAATAAAGCTACCCTACAACAAGATATAGTTTACTGCATTGTTTTCCTTCATTCAATGAATTCTAAAATAATATGGGTATTATTATTCATGCCTACATGTTTATTATTATCTTGGTTTCATGATGATGGGATTTACATATTCTCAAGCTGTTGCGTTCCTGATGGTTTGTTTTCACTTCAAGCATAGAGGTAGGTTTTAATAAGTAAGAACACTAAAAGCACATTTTCCAAATACACTGCAATCTAGAATTCTCGAATATCTAGATAGGTATATCGAATAATAATAGCCTCAGTTCGACAAGCAAAGAAGAATGCCGACCGACCCTCTCTCCGTGCCTACCTAGCATCTGTTGTTACCTGTTAGACAGGACCTGATTGAATCATTTTCAGCTATAACTCCCAAACATCAATATAATTAGATTGAGTTTGGTTACCAGACAAGAACTTAAAAATTGGTGTTCTTGACAGAAAGCTGTAAAGACGAAGTTGTCTCGTAGTTTGCATTTTGCAATGCAACTGTAAATGGTCCTGATCAGCATCGGGACCATTTTTAGCCCCAAATCCCCCACCATTTTTTCAATAGTCAAGGTCGCCAGGTCGCGCTTATATCTATATAGGTGTAATGCAAAGAAATTTCTGCGACTTGCCACTTTCAAGAAGAGCGCCTTAACTTTTGACCTGTTGCTTCTAGAGAGGACTTATTTTCAAAATTAGGTCTATAATACCCAGAGTACTTAATTTAAAACACTTTATAAATCCAAATTTGAAAATTATCAGGACTAATTTGGAAGAGGTTGATGAATTCTCGAGTCTCGAGTGAACTTTATCAAAAACTTTTTTCCAATCCAACCATTTTGCAGCTTAAAAAAACGTCATTTTCAGTCGACTCGCAATAATTATTAATGAATGTTTATATCGAGGTTCATATCATCTGCAACAATTCTTCTTTGGTCCAGCGTTTATTTTATCCTGTCTTCATAAGTGTGCACGTTTTTCGTTATTAATTAATGAATTAATAATATTATGATCAGTGCATGTGCATGGTTAGGCAGTTTATTGAATTCTCATTCGATAGATAAAAAAATTAAATGTTATGTTAACTAAATAAAGAGGGTAGATATACTTGGACTAGTGAATGCGTAATCAATTAGATTGACTGAATAAGTCCTAATAAACGCATCACGATTGAATTTATATGGTTCATGACTTTTTTTTATTTTTTTATTATTCTCTGAACAACAACTGATATTTGATCAGTAGTGGGTAACTGCTAGTCAGGTCAGTCAGTTCCATTGTTTGTTACACGTCCCTGAATGATGAAAGGTCATTTCTAGAGCATTTTTTCTATTCTCTTTCAGCTTTTATTGCACTATTTTCCTTCGGAATAATTATGGCCTGTTACATATTTTTAAATAGCTCCCGTTGGCTGTGTATTTATTATTTATTATTCAGTTAGCGTATTCAATGCACAGACTTCATTGTGTTAACTAAGAGGTTTATGAGACCTGTAAGCAACGAACAATAAAGTATTTTGTATTCAGTTCGTTGCTATTATGAAAACTTCCATTTCTATCTTGAGTTTCTTTCTATGACAATAATAACAACGCAGCTATTAAAGATCTAAATTTGTATTTTTCATTTCGAATTTGCATTTTGTCGGTCATTTCGCACTTTATATGACGTGGAAGTCGAGCTTTTTGACAAAAGAGGAATTTCACTCACATTTGGGTGAATGGGAAAATAATTTGGTAAATTGCGAAAGTCAGTAATTGACATAAAAGATGAAGGAACAGAAAACAATTTATAACTTTTTTTTACGAGAATAATAATTGAAGGTAGATTATGTATAAATAAAATCCTTCATTACGGCGTTAATGTTGACGGGTTATAGTTAAACATTATCGATTCTATCGTCGATTTGGAAGAACTTCTCAAGAATAAATCACAAAAAAAAAACTTGTGTATCTTTCCGCTTTTATTGTGCCAGAAATGCAAGTTTGCGTCGAATAGGAGTCGTGGAAACTTCGTCTTCGAACTCGTTGCCGCTCTTTCTTGCATGCATCCTGGGGCAGCTTCGTATGAAGTAAGCCTGGAAAAGTCAGGAAAACATTTTTACTATAGCGCATTCGATGACAATGATTTGATCACCTTTGTTAACCACGTCCAGAAAAAAAAAATTTTTTTTCTTGTTTCTTTAACATCTTTAATTATTAAACAACTATTGGTTTTGAGTTTTGATGATGGGGTGGTCAAATGATTTCAATGACTGGTCAATCGTTTTCAGGTGATGGTTATACGGCGTGAGCAAGTTTGCCGGAAAGAAAAAAAAATTTTCTGAACGTGGAAAAATAAAATTATTCGGTGGTCAAATACGGTCAAACAGTGGTCAATCACATGAGTTATAGTTTTCTTCAGATTTTAATTAGATTTTTCCCGACTTACTTCACGAAGCTGACCACAAGATATATTTTCTTATCCAAATAGGGATTTGTGTATGTATCATAGTTAAATTCCAATAGAACTTTGGAAACAACTTGTACCAATAGAAACAGGAACTATCGAGTTGTGATAAACAACCTGGAGAGCATAAGTAAATCAGATTAGGACCTACAGAAAGTAGGTAGTTAGAAAAACTTTCGTTCTGCAACTAAAACTGATGGAGAACTGGAAAAGTAATGTTTTCTCCTCGGTTTTTCCATTCTGATACTTCCAGTTAATCTGGATACAGGCGGTAAATTTTCGTTCCGTAAGTTCTCTGATTAAATCCAGAAGTGGAACTTTACATAACATGTAAAGCGATACTTAATTATCGCGTCATTGTTCATGCAAAAAAAAACTTACAAGTACATGCATAGCATATTATGGTCGTCAATTCTCGGGTGAATATAATAAAATAAAAAAATTGGTACAGCATTTCGCGTTTCACTGATGATGATAAAGACTCGTGATCAGAGTTGATTGATTCATATTACGTTGAAATGAATTGAATTACAGAGTAGAATTAGGACGACTGATTAAGAACCATCAAGTTAGAACAGGGATCAATTTAAGCAGTCTGCAGAGGCAGACGGTCATCAAATAAATCGATCAAGCTACGAAATTCGTCGTAAAGTTCAGGACATTTATGCAGTGTCGAGTGTTATTGATCTAACAGTTTCTAAAAATAAATAAACCTTGCGATAATCTTCCCCGTTTTTACTCTTATTCAGCTTGATGACAACCACAAGGCTTCTTTCAGAAGCCCTTGGGTATTGAGATCCGCCCAAAGATGGTGGCCTAGATTTGCATTCTCGCTTTCCGGCTGCTGAATCCTGAATTATTCCATTCTAGGACTGTCTTTTCTGTGAAAACTTCGCTTAGGTACGAGGTCGAAGTGTCAGCATGAAGAGCACTGTCGCTTTTTTTGACTTCACTTGCTAGAAATTTTTCTGGCGTCGCAAGCACTTTTAAGTGTCAAAGGAATTGCCTGACGTCTATCTCAGTCTGTGCGTTCGAGACGGTTCGATCTTTCAAGACTTTTTGCGACGTCCTTATCTAACTTTATTGAGTTGAGGCAGTCGCGCATATTAATAATTATTGATTCTTCAATCGTTACTCATGTTGTTTTGCGTTCCTACTACATACATAGCTTCATTAGCTAACGATTCCCTATTAAAACATCGAAATTAGGCCACCCTGTGCTTAAATCATCAGTTTTTTATTTATTATCTATCACTTATCTATTTACACTACATATTTGTTTTATTTGGCGGCGCTGAACTTTTTTTACTTCTAGGACAGTCCTCTCGTCACTTATTTATTTATTTATATCAGCACGGTAAAGTGATTCAATTCACTAACGATTCAATTCACTTCCATTCATCATGCATAAAATTGTGGCACTAATCGCGCACACTTGATTGAAGCTTGCGTCACTATTACAATTGGTGCGCTACCGGCACATATTGAAATTATTCCGTTCTACCCTCGGCGTCGATCTTTCAACTCGTCCTACACCCAGAAACATCCAGCCAGGCGAGCTAAGACCATGATTCACTACTCCTCGCGTCGTTTTCCAACTAATTTAAAGGACTGAGAGAGATTTCATTTGATAAAATCAGAGAAACAATTAATTAAATGTTACCAGTTAACATGCTACGTAATAATTGATTGTGTTCTCTAGACTTTCATATTTTGGTATGAAACGTCCTCAACTCGATGCAAGTGAAAACTAAATATAAATGGAAACCGCTTCTCATGTATCTGGATTTGTGGTTTGCAAGTTTTCAAACATGCACGAATGAAGGAAATAGACAATTTGAAATTAGTTGTTTGTTTTGAATTTTAATTGGCAAGTTATTAATTGAAATTAGTTATAGCGTAACGATAAGGCGAGACGAAATGTTCAGATGGGTCAAACAACCCAATCAGATGGTTCTGTTGTTTTTGCAATAAAATCTTTAATGTTACCAAAACACATGCAGCGTAGTTTTGTATGGTAGATTTTGATCAAAATCCAATTATTAATAATTTCAATTAAAAGTAATAATTATTATTGTCAATATTATAGGTACCTACATGTTTGTCAAACAATATCTTGGACAAAATTGCAGAAAATATTTTAACCTCGAACTTTAACTGTGATCGTCTATCTGAAAAGAACCGCACCGAGCCCTACGTTGTGTTTATTTTTGGGACGTATAATGCACTGACTGCAATATAGTATATTGTGAAACAAGTGCGGAAAAGAGAAAATTTCTCACGAGTGTGAAACAATTGTGACACGAGACGAAGTCGAGTGTCACAATTCACACGAGTGTGAAATTTCTTTTCCGCACGTGATACACACAGTACTTTTCCTACGACCACAATTTAACAGATTAATTATTTAACAAATTTAACACATAAATTATTTTTTCTGACAATGCTCTGCTTTATTATAATGATAGGTACCTAACTAAAGTTTATTTTTTCAGACTACCTAGGTAGGTATTATTTTCAACTTTTTAATATTACTATGTATTATATACTGTTAAAAAATCATTGAATTCTACCGACAATATTATTATTATTTATTATTAGACTCCGTATAAACTAAAAATAAGTGAGTGACGTGAGCGTGGAGACGTGGTAGATAATAACAATGCTTTAAGAGAGGTTAGTATATCATTGATATGCAACTTCCACACAACGCAGGCGCTGTGCGTCGTCGATTGAAGTTAGTAGAGGTGTGCGAGTTATTTTCAAGTTCGTGAATTTGATTTGAACGCTACCAATGCTGTTATTAGCGATCAACTCGTAAATTTTAATAATTACTGCCACAAGAGAGTAATGAGTATATTTTATAGTCTTGTCGGGTTCTATGTTATCCCATTTGTGTTTATTTTATTACCTTGAAGCTTTAAATGAATAGTTATTCCATTAACAATAAGTAACATTTGAGTTCTCAGTTACCGCCCATCACTATTGTTTACATTAAAACTGTACGGAAACGATTTTTGGCTATGCGTTATGCGAGGCGTTATGTCACTTTGTCGCACAGTTTTGGATACGTGAGAAATCTGCTAGTTTGCGCACAAAAAACGATGCGCAAAGTAGTGTTTTGTATAGTGGTCGTAGGAAAAAATTATTGAGAAATCGAAGATGTACAAGAACAACAAAAAAACTTCATGTTAGCAAAATAATCCTATCCCTTTATTTTACTCCTCTCTTGTCCGTATTCATGTAAGTTCAAAATGTAACTCTGGGGTCATATGGAATTTCTGACAGACTTTTCAACTAATCACTTGTTTAAAAATATTACCCCGAGTGTTATATAAGTATTTATTGAGTCATAACCATGAGAGTGCCGGATTCACCCATCCCAGAACTATAGGGAAAAAAACAGTGACAAAGAAAACTCCGAATAGGTTTGATATTGACATAATGACAACCTAGGAAATAAGTAAAAATCTCTTACCAAACCAAAAAAATGATGTAAAATGATTTAGTAAATATAAATTTTCAGCAACCTAGTTAATATAACGACCATTTAAAACTGATAGTGAGCTATCTTGAACGGCAAAATCCCAATAGAATTTATATATTTGTGTCATTCTCTCCAACTTCGTCGCTGAAATGTTCCTATTATTATTATTTAATGGATCGTTGGGAGTCTGGATTTTCTTCCCCAATTCATATTTCATTTACTCAACCTAAAGTAACTGAATGAATACATTTTATTCCGTTTTTCATCTGGAAGTTTCCAAGTACGAATGGTTAACAAAGCCTCATTGTGGTAATTTTGCAGTCGCTATCTCCAACTATTATTCGTACTCATTGAAGCAGATTACTTTGTCATTTCTGAAAAGTACAGATTTTGTTGGCTACAGTGAGTGAGCAAGTAATTTTTATCTGAAGTTGGTATTGTTTTTATACAATGTAAATTACACACTTTACAAGAAAATTGGATATGTGATGATGAGACTGGAAAAAAGCGTCGTTACTCTTTTAACATATTAACATTTTAAATTGATGATAATAATAATAATTCTTCAAAATTGTGTAAAAAGAGAAAATCGAGAGGAATCATTATATTAATTATTCCTCGAATTATTCATTCAACTTTTACATGCTGATCGATTAGGTATTTCTGTTACTTTAATTATAAACAACTTCTGGCCCAGGTATGTACATACCCACAAATTTTATTGGAACCCTCAAAAACTTATATTTAATAACTTGAAGCCAATGGTTAATTAATAAACCCGTTTTCTGTTTTATAAAATCACTTGATCAGCACTAATTAATAAAGTTTAAATTACAATATCAGAAAAACTGATTGTACCTACGAGTTCCAGAATACCCCAATAAAATGATTATAAAATCAGTGCTTTCCAAATATTACTTGAATGAAATATTGAATTGAAGCTGCGGTCTGGGACTGGAAGGTTTAAACTGATATTAATTAATTTTGCCACTCAAAAAGTCATTTGATACCTAATTATAATTTTCCGCCCCTGTTTATTATTCATTGTCCCCGACCGTCGGGTGCAATATCGTTGAAATTTTACCTGAAAGGTATCGATGATCTTTTCAACTTCTTTATTTTTTATTGTTGGCAGGCAGCTTATTTTCTAGAAATTGTTACAGGAAATAAACTAAATAGGATACCAATTCTATACCAAGTTGCATCGGTCGGTAGCGCAGGCGTGCTCGCGACTAAGTCGTTGAAACCGCCACCGTATGGGCACAAATCCCCGTCAAGCGCTATTGATGTTTTTGTTTATCTATACTCTATATATAACTATTTATTTACTTCAAATATGCCTGTGGGTATATGAGCTAGTTCTCGAAGCCAAAATTATTAGAGTGCAGCGATTACGTCTTATCTACACAGTTAAGTCCGAAGTTTTGGAAATTCGATGAAAACAGTCAAATTGCAATACAAAATGCAACATATTTTTTTGGCTACCATTTTTAATTATTGATATTGTAAATTCATTTGCCCATAAATTTATAATTCGAAAATCATAGACGATTGAATCTCGAAAATAACGGCTCGCCATAACAATGGCGCTTGTAAAGGCGCGAAGGTATTTGTTTTTTCAAATTATACCACAGTGAAATTTTTTACTTTTTTGGGGGGTTGGTGTAGGATGATATCATGTGACGGTGACTGAATGAAAAGTGAAGACGATGATAATAATTGGTATTACGAGCACTTCAACGTTATTGGTATATTTCCATTTCCCATTAATTTACAGAACCTGCAGTACGTTTCCAACTACTGTCCTATGAATTTAGAGCAGGGTGAGGAAACGTTTAACGAGGATTCATCGAACCAATTATTCTTGTTAATAAGTCCTAAGCACGAGAACAATTATAGGTGCCCTCAAACAGTGACTTCCAGCTTAGTGTTTAAGAGCAAATTCAAATGCGACTCGAGCTGTTTGTCTGTATTGCACATTAATCTGTGTTTACAATTCACAGGAGGTTATGTCCTTTCGTAATAATAGGTTTCCGGAATCCCCATTTCAGTTTTGAAGATGGGCTAGACTGTAGTGACTCATAGTGACCTGTACTCGCTACAATAATAGAAAGCGTGTATTACCAAACACAGCGATCCAAGTATCAGTGACTTTGTGATACTAGGGACGTGGATAACAGTGATATCCCCGCTCCATTTTAAGGGTCAAATGCACAAGAGATATCTGTCCTTTTAACAGACGTGGAAAGTCGAGTTCTGTCCGTGAATGGATGGTCTGAGGGAACAAATTTATGTGGGAACTGCATTTACGTTGCCCTTCCCTTTGAAGATTTATTCGAATTTATCACTGTTGTCCCGAATCCCATAAAGTAGAATAAATGGTGCGTTTATAATGGCGACAATAATGGAACAGGTTACAATTAAAGTTTTTAGATAGCTTTTTCCATCATGTTTTTCTTCCTGCAAAGTTTTCCGTGAAATCCAACTCACATCTTTTATTATTTTAGAGAACAAATACCGAGACGTCCTTTATTTCACAATTAATCAAATAAGTCCTAACGCGATAAATATCTTCCGTCCTTCCAACAATAATAAGAAAATCTGTTTCCTTCGAATTTTACGATTTTCGTGTTAGCGTTAATATTATGGGTTATAATATAACCCCCAGTTATATCAAAGATTAAACGGGCAATAGCTAGATCGTAAAAATCTTTATCGTTTGCTGGACGCTGGAATAATATTAGCACTTCCAAAAATATTTTAAATCCGAACGTAAATCTAATTTTATGAGTCAATAACTTTGCAACATAGGTTTAAATCGGTTCAGAGAATCATGATTGTGTTTTAAATCCCACAAAATTAACTTCGCTCGCTGGTTCCTTCCAAACAAAGTCTCCCAAACTCACGAAGAACTCACTCGATCATCAAAGTGAGTTTATGAAAAGTTGCTACTCGCAGCTTGTTATAAGTTCACGAATATTAGATATTATATGACATTTAATTTTCTCAAAAAAGTTAGAGAAACTTTTCTGCTTTAGAATGAAATTTGAGAAGTTCAACACACACCTCGGAGATTTGGCCCTTTTTCTTCTTGTTGTAGACACTTTATCTGCTTGCAGAAAGATCCCTTTGTTTTCTGTTTCTGAGTGCTGTTGTTATTTTATTCGTTTATTAGAGTGTACCTAATGTCTTGCAAAAGTTTTGGGTGGAATACTGACTATACAGGGTGAACTATACTGAAATTTATTTTTCTTTCAAACCTTTCAAAAAATACTAAACCGTATCTTTTAAAAGATGAAAATTATACCTAATACTCGAGATTGGGCATCATTTATCGAGTAATTTATCTAGACTTTGCAGTGTATTGAAAAATGAGACTTATTAAATTATAAAGCGAGTTCTAAAAGATTGGGTGATTCCTTAATAACATTATAACAATTTTGACAATCATGTTTCCCATAATTGCTAATTCGTAGATAACTATAGACGTTAACCTAACAGCTCCGGAAGCAGACCGTTAACTCACATTTTCACTCCGTGGTCTAAATCGAGATATACAGGCTGGCCCAAGGAAAACAAAACAGGCATAATAACTTGGAAACGGAAGACGTACGCAAAAAACGCCCATAGAGTTCAATTTTGTTATTGAGGGGGACATTTTTGGGTGAACCTAACCAAATATCTTTTGTATAATCTACCCCTTTGCTTTTGCTTGTCTTCATAGGGAATAGATGTCGAGTGATACATCATTTCAAAGCTACTTGAATTCCCTTTACAACGATTTCGCTTTTTTTGGGTTTCGCCTAGAAAAAGAAATAGAGACAGAGAATCGATAAAACACGTTTTCTTGACAATTATTACTTTATTTCATGTGAAAATGTACGGAGAAATAAAACTTTAATACAACAATCGACGACAATTGACTTTACTACGGTTAGGTACTAATTTGGTCTACATTAATTTACACATTTGATCATCTACATGATCAGTTTTGTTCTCGTAGGTACATTTTTGAAGCAAATAAAGCAATTGTAGAGAAAACCTGATATTTAATTGATTTCCCCTATGATATTTTTTAGTCAAAATCCAAAAAGTGAGATATATTTGTGTAATAGAGAGACTTGTAATGAGATACAAGCAGAGTATACAGGGTGCACCATGTATCCTTCTCTATATTGCTATCTCCTGAACGCTAAGAGATACAGGGTCGGTTGAATTACAGAAAAGATGCGCAGTTTTGTGGCCATCTCGAATCCGTCAAAACATGCAAGATATCTGTTTTCGTTCCTGAAATATCCTGAAAAAACTGAAAAATCGCGATTTCTTATTTTCCTCATATCTTTTTTATTATTGGAAATTAATAAATATTTTTTTGTATAGGCTTACATAAGCCGTTAAGTGCTATCCATCTGATGTTTCAAAAATTTTCAAGGCCTACTAGATCCAAGAGTTTTCACAGTCAACTTTCGTTTTTCTTATGGCCGCCATATTATTTTTTATGTCGTTCGATATGAAAAAAATAATGGAAACCAAAAATTAATAAACTTAAAAAAAATAAAATTTAAAATTTTTATTATTAATTTTTCAAAGATAAACCTAATAACAAATCGTCGAAAAAAGTCAACATTTGTAAAATACGCCGAAATAGTGCTTGCCTTATGGTTTTTTAATTTATCTATGAAATTCGGTCTAAAATGTGTCTTTTTTGTAAAGAAAAAAGAAGAATAAACATTTTTCAATTTATTTTTTCAAGTTTAACAATTGTTAGTTTTTATGATTTTTTTTATACCGAACAACATAAAACAACACTATGGTGGCCATAAGAAAAACGAAAGTTGACTATGAAAATTCTGGGATCTAGTCGGCTTTGAAAAGTTTTGAAATGTCAGATGGGTAGCTCTTGACGACTTATATCGACTTATATGTAAGCCCACAAAAATTATTCATTAATCTCCAATAATAAAGAAGATATGGCAAAAATAAGAAATCTCGATTTTTCAGTTTTTTCAGGATATTTCAGGAGCGGTCACAGATATCTTGTATGTCTCGACGGAATCGAGATGGCCACAAAATTGCGCTCCTTTGGACTTCTTTAACCGACCCTGTATCTGTTAGCGTTAGGAGATAGCAATATAGAGAAGGATACATGGTGCACCCTGTATATGCCGGGTGGTGCATTGATAAACGCAGCATAGGGATATCAATGGGAAATTCTATAAAATTGCAATTATAGGCTTCCCTATATGTTTTAGAGAGAAATGTAAAATTAATACTGTTGAGTCACTTTCGAGAAAAACAGGAAAGTTTGCATTCTGTGACGTCATTTGCATTGTTCGCTGTGACGTAATTTTCATCATTTACGTAATTTTTAATTATTGTTCAAGTCAAAGCAATTATGAGCACGTCGTCAATTGAAATATTTTTCTCGATTTTCTCAGAAACATCAGAACAGGCTTAAAATGCAACTATAGCAACAAAAGCAGCTTTACAATCTTAACAAAGTATTAATTTAACATTACTCTCTAAAATATACAGGAAAGTCAATACTTGCAATTTTTGAATTGCACATTGGAATCCCTATGCTGCGTTTGCCAACGCACCACCTGGCATAGTAGAGATATTATAGTAAAGAGAATTCAAGTAGCTTTCAAATGATGTATCACACGATATCTGTTCTCTATGATGATAAGCGAACGGATGTAGCCACCCCTGCCAAGAGGGCGAATTTGAATTTTAGATTTGTCACCGAAATATGACCTCAATAACAAAATTGACCTGTTTCGGCGTACATGTTCAGTTTCGAAGTTATTAGTCCTTGTTTCGTTTTTCTTAGGCCACCCTGTATATACTTACTATAAAGTTTATTAAAAGATACTTAAGTATCTACGACTCAGCTCAATTTTATATTAATTACTCTACAGCATCACTATGCCTTTAACTATTTATAACGAAGATATTTTTGCAACGCTAAAATAACAGCTAAAAGTCTGGCAGAAAATTCTTGTAAGAATATTTGTAGAGAACTTCTCAGGACGCTGATGTATTAGTGTATTTTTTTAACAAAAAAATACACTATTGAGGACGACATCACTTTTCGAAAATCACCCAAACTCATCAAATGTCCACCGATCATGACCCCCAGATCACGAAAAAGTGGTTTTCCAAAATTCACCTGCCCACGATATATATATATATATATTTATATATATATTTATATATTTATATATATATTTATATATATATATATTTCTCCAAAATCGCGAAATTTCGATTTTAAAAACGCTCCTGTGGCTTTATCTTTTAAGATTAGTGAACGAAATTTTGGGTCCTTGTAAAATTTGGGAATGACGTTGGATTTTCGTTGAAAAACTTTCCAAAAGTCCCATCACTTCTACAGGGTGTCCCTTCAAAATTCCAGGTATCCGGTTTTTGTCATCTCATTTCAGGTCGCAGTTTTGAATCTAGGAGGCTGAAATTTTTGTGGGAGTAAGATATCCACAAGGAGTGGTCTGGTATTGTACTTGAGCAAAATCGGCCGAGCCGTTTCAAAATGGCGGCCATTTTAATTGTTGGAAAAAGGACTATTTTTTGAACCCCTGTATAAGCTAGATAGAAAAAGAGTTTTATATCAAATTCACAATATTGGAAGTAAATGACTTGAAATTTAATTTCATGCAACAAAATTTGCATTTTTCTTATTAATAAGCCAGTGGCGTGGGTAGGAAAAGGGTAAAAATGGCTAAATTTCTCCAACAATTTATGAGCACATTTTTGAAGTAATTAAACTGAAATTTTTACAGTAGACAACTATACTAATAGACTTCAACCCTTGAGAATTTCAAAAAGTAAATAAGAAAAATGGCGGAGATATTCGATTTTTTTTTACATGATGTTTTTTTTAAATTAATTTCTCTAAATTTTTAAAAACGCTCCTGTAGCTTCATCTTTCAAGATTAATGAACGAAATTTTTTACTCTTATAAACCTTAGGGCTGACGTTTGATTTTCGTAAAAAACATTTTCCTAGAGTTGTGTTACTTCTACAGGATGTCCCTCCGAATTTCAGAAAAAAAACCGTCCGTGAGGCACGGTTTCTGGTCGAAGTTTTCAATCTAGAGCGCTGAAATTTTTTTGGTAGTAAGATACCCTCAAGTAGTCGTCTGGTACTGTATTTGAGTAAAATAGGTAAAGACATTCCAAAATGGCGGCCTTTTCAATTTTTGGAAAATGGCTAGATTTTGAACCCCTAAATAGGCAAGATCAAAAACTTTTAAACAAAATTAACAAGATTGGAATAAACTTATTTGAAATTTGAGCTAATGCAATACAATTTGCATCATTTCTATTAATAAGCCAGAGGCGTGGGTAGGAAAAGGGTAAAAATGTCTACATTTCTATAAACATTCATGAGCTTATTTTTGAAGGAATAGAACGGAAATTTTGATAGTAGACAACTATACTAATAGCATTTAACCTTCAAAAATTTCAAGAAGCAAATATAAAAATGGCGGAGATATATTCGAATATTTTTAAATGATGTTTATTCCTCTAAAATTTCAAACCTTCGGTTTTCAAAACTCTCCTTTCAGTTTTTTCCGAATTTATTAAAGGTAGTGTAAAAAATAGTATTTTTCAAGTAAAGTTAGCCAGTGGCGGGCATAGGAAAAGGGACAAAATTGTAAAATTTTGCCAATTTTTTTGATTTTTAAATTTAAAAATCCGATCTAAGGCACGTGTTGAAACGAAATGAAATGAAATTATCACAGAAAATTTTTCACATTAAAGCACTACGCTAACATGACATGACTGTGGAAAATTTCAGAAAGCCAATAATTTAAAAAGCGGTGAAAATATTCATAATTGAATCGCATAAAAATACACTATTTCTGCGATTGATGCGCAAGAAGGTTTTCATCATGAGAAGGGAAAACCATCAAGACTATAGTCATTATGTCATGCGACGGCGAAGTTAGGGGAGTGGCGGGCGGCTGCGGAACTTGTAAGCCTTACGTATTTTAATGAGCTTGTCACCCAAATGAGTTAATGTAGCCGCCCCCATACTAATCCAGCACATAAAATTCTTGAACCATTAATAATTGTACGCCATTGTTTCACAAATATTTCTTTGTATCTTTTATAAGTCGTAAAATTAACAACACAAAGAGTTGTTGTTTATCCAATTTCCTCATAAGTTTTTATTGTTACTGTCTTGCATGCAAGATGGTCAAATTTTTCGCAGACGAAGTTGTACAGGCGGGTGAGTTATGAGGAACTTTACAAACTTCTACCACATGTAGAGTCCCTTAAGGGGACTCTATAAAGTATCAACTCCCCTTCTCTGTTAATATACTCACAAATTGTTTTAATATATTTTTTTTTATTAAATTTTAATATGTACACAAATCACCGTGTATATTAACAGAGGGGGGAGTTGGCACTTTTTAAAGGGCTTGATAAGGGATTCTACATAAAGGTAGAAGTTTGTAAAGCTCCTCATGACTCACCCTGTATAATATTTGCCTGTTGCCTGTTCTGAGAACGATCTTGTTACTTGGAATCAATATTATTGACTTCCTCTGCCTACCATAATATGCTTTTGAGTCGACTCCACCGACATCCGACGTCCTTTGTTCGCTTGCCTTGCAGGCAGTGCAGGTTGATTGCATGCAGGTAGAGAAGACGGTAGACGAAACTACCGTCAATTCCAACCAAGTGGGAATACACCACAGACAGTCCCGGAATTGGGCGTATACGAATTCGACCAAGATACTCAATTTTAATCCCTTAACGTCGAACTCAAGGATTAACATTCGTTCCGGCCATAAAACACGAAATTGGAGAATTTCTTGAAATTATGGACTGTGTACCTTCCATAGTTGCCAAACTGACCTTTAATAAGGTCTGAATATTTGTGTCAGTCACAAGATATAAAATAACACATAATATGCCCGTATTCACAAACGATAATTTCCTATATAATTACGTAATCAATTATGTCCATCTCATTCTAATACTAAAAAACTGCATATCTTCATCCCATTTATTTAATTATTTTCGGGATATACAGGACAGGAATGCTTTGTGAATACGGGCATTTTAGGTACTTAAATATAGAGTTGTTACTTCAAATTCAAAGTATGCAATAAAATACCTAATTCTTATGTACTTTTACATTTCAGAATTTTTAATTTTCATTTTAATCACTGGCATGGTCGGATTATTTATGTCTGTCTCATTTAACAGAAAGAGTAACATTGTTTTTAGTTTTATAAAATAATTATAGATACCTATTTCCTCAGGTTTAATAAATTATGCATGAGAAAAAATAACCGCATACGGTCTTACATCGTAAACAGTAAAATTTTAAGGAACAGTTCTTGCGGGTGTCATAAATAACATTTCCATGCATTATGAGTATTTACACTGCAATTGTATTGCAGGCTGCAGGTAACAAAAGATGTACCTACCTAAATTTTTGGAAGGACTTTACCTACCTACAGACTTCTCACGATGGTTGTAAGTTTGTTACTTGTAAGTTTCGATACTTTATTGGGAATAAGAATAAACAGCTTTTGCTTTTCATAAATCATAATTTTCTTTTATTAGTGAAGGTAATATTCATTTTATTCTTTTTAATTTGAACTTTATTATCGCATTTTCTAAATTAAAGTGAAATATCCTGTATATACCGACAATATATATAGTGCAAAGTATGTTTATACAGGCCCCGCCAAAAAGTTCGCACTATACGGGAAAATTCTATTTTCATCTTTTTTGAATTTTTTTTTGTAAAACAAATATTATAAACATAAAGCTATAGAAGTGTTGCAGGGATGAACCAGTCTATAAAACAAAAACACTGCTAAAGATATTTTGTTCAGTCTGGCAACAATGCAACTGGTCTAAGTATTCTCAGGTAAGCAGGTGCTTGGTCGAACTCACCTATGGGATTAAAGCACAGCGGGGTATTTTGGTCGAACTGGTATCCTCCGCCGGAATTAAGTTACGAGAATGGAAGATATATTATTCTCCACACGTATCCACACGTAGATGCTCCTAGTTTTAAAAAAAAGGGAGAAAAAAATGTTGTTTTTTTTCAAGAAAAGATATTTAATTTTGTTTAGTGTTTTATTTTTTAGAATAATATCAGTTACATACTGTGTATTGTATTTCGCGTTGTTAATTTTCTCCTTTGCACTTTTTTTTATAAAACAACAGTAACAATCGTGTACCTTGTACAGCATAATCATTGATCGATTTTATTAATGATTCTACAGCCATTATCTCATCTGTGAAACAATTGACCAAACACACAGGTGGGATGCTAACTTATGCTAGTATTGTTATTTTGACGTTTATAATTGAGAAGAGAGTCCATGATTAATTCATCCAAGTACAGATACACCTACAAAGCTTAAAGTCATTAAATTATGCAACTTATAAATAAGAAATTATACCTACCCCAGAATTCAAAGCTTGTTTGAACAGAGTATGGCTCTACTGCTTTACTCATACATGAACATTTGTTAGAGCAGAGGAGCAGAGCAACACACTCTCGCGTTCAAAGTTACGAAGTAAAAATTAAATTTTATAGCGTAAAATATTTCGCTGGGTACGAGGTAATTAATTTTTTCCACACTTTCAAAGGGATAAACAAATGTGTCCTAGAAAGTGTCATACTAAATTTAAGTAGTTATGAATTATGATTCTACATGTGCATTGTTCATCTTACTCGTAAAAACTATAAACCACAGTTATTACTCCAGCATTTGTTACGATTTTCTTCTGTAGATCTAGTTCACAAAACGGGCCGTGTTAATTTTTTTTTTTTTTTGGAGCTGCTAATGCCCTTTCTCAAAACTTCTGAATCTTTTGTTTATGAATACAGTTTGTAGTATGAATGCATTTTTTTTTATTTAAAAAATTTATATTTTTACTTATTTTTAAAGATACTCACGTAAATGAACGAAGGAGTACTGTGGCCCAGTGTATATGTACTTATGTACGTGCTATTAAAAATTTGGAAACACAATTTTATTATAAGCAGTTGAAAAAAATATAAAATTGAGCATTGAACAAAAAAATCATTTTCAAACTCTTGCATCGGAGAAAAAAAAGTATTTGTATTTTTTTTTATTTTTTTTAAGAAATGCAAAATATCTCCCAAAATTTAAGAGATTTCTTATTATTTATAGGACACCAATTAATTAATAGTACATAATAGTATACCATATACCATATATGTATATGAGCAAAAATTGAAGATTTAAACATACTCACTTCTTACTCATAATAATAATAATTTACGTTTGAGAAATGCTTGAAGTGTTGAAAGCACCCCTATTCGCTCCACGGTCACGTTATTTTTAAAACGTACTCATAAAAAATAAATACTTGAGTGTAAAATGATGAAAAAACGCGAGATGGTCGTCATCTAAATAATTACCATATTTTAATATTGTTTGCATTGTTATATTTAATATTTCGTAAAATTTTCACGTATACCAAGTTCTAAAAAATTCACCTGGTTCGTGTTTAATGGAAAATGACAGTTAGACGATAAAACGTGAATAATATAAATTTTCCATGTCTCGGCTCGGTCATGGTCAAGTCATTAAATATTGGAGCAAACTTGTGTTGATCATACTAAACAATTGTGCACGTATAATGTAATGTGGATGTATAATAATTATTAACTTGATAGAAAGTCACGCTCTGATGACTGAGCAGATCGTAAACAGGCCTCGGGAAATGATTGTAACATTCAAAAAGGTTACAAAGGAAATTCTTCAACTTGCTCAAAGGTAACTTGGATAAAGTAGTAAGGCTGTCAGACCAGTTCAAGGCTGTCTAAAATTGCAGGGAGTTTTGAGTTTTATGCCCTATATAGGGTAAGAGTACCTAATGAAAGGCTGAAATTTCGTCGAATTCCGGATTTTTGTTATAAATATACCTAAGGATTATGAATTAGGGCAAATTTTTCAGATTTACGTGATTGGTACACTTGGAGAAAAACTCCTACCCGAAAATGTTGACCTTGAAGCTTACGAAGTAAAGATATTGTTAAATATTTCCTCCCCTCTGGGTTATTCAAAGCCCGCGGCTATATTGCTCCGTACGCGTATGACGCTGAGCTGATGCTCGATAAATGAAGAGAAGTTAGAACCCAGAACCTCATCAGATAGATCATCAGAAGCGTTCTTCTATAATGGTACACCATGCTCTCGAATTAATTTTCTGGCCTGACCTGACCTGACCTGACCTGATTGTGGAAAGACTGAATGGAAAGAAATTTGCGTTCTTGATACGCGTTGCTTTCTCACTACTTATCGATGACTAAAATTCTTCATGCCTTCTTCTCTTTATGATCTTCGGCCGACCTAAGAATGAAAAGTTGCAACAATTTCATCGAAAAATCGATATCTTGAGAATAGGATTAAATTATGTATGAGCACAGTTGACTACAATTTCTTTTTGCTAACTTTAACGAGCACGGCGGCTGACTGTAACATAAATTGGGATAAACAAATTGCACGTTGATTTTAAATTCAGTAAATCTTAAAAAGTATTAAAAGTATCAGTCGTTGCAAACGCTCGTTAGTTACTAGAACTAGACGAGACGACTATTTCCGACAGTTTACATGATCCATGTTGAAGCCATAAAGTCTGACAATAAAATAATTACTTCGCATTCCATTACTTCTCGTTAAAATCGTTCAAAATTGACGTTAATAGGTCTTCATGTGATAATTTAACGGTTTGTTTACTTTGTTTAAAACTATACGCGTACATCTAGTGTAAACAAGCTTATTTAACATGGCAGATAAATTATATATCGTGCCGAATGATCGATGAGTATGATAGGGCATCAATATTTCATTGAAATTGATATGACTGGTAATGGAAATACAGGCTAAACACAAAAAGTGTTACTGTGATCCGGTAATCCGAAATTATCGTGATTTGCAGACTTGATTAAATCTTTATTCTTATTACATTAATTTTTCCATGCATGGTAAATATATCTATAAATTTTTAGACAACATTACTTGTGAATGTAAAAACTTCGGTTGCCTAATTCAACAGTACCTACTTAAGTATAAGATTTAATTGCAAAATGGTTTATTCATAAAAACTCATAAAAGTTACAGACGAAAAAATCAGTTACAGTGCTCTACCCGCGCATACTTCGCCCTTAGGTGTATAAATCGTTCGTGCTTCAAAGTCGACATTTTGAGTAGCGTGGTTTTTACAATATTTCTTTTTTTTCTTTAAGTTATCTCTTTAGCCTCGTAATAAAAAGGTTTATAAGTTAGTTACATGCTTTTCTTCTTTTTTTTACAAAATAAACAACATTAATAATTTCACACTAATAACCTACTTCTTCTAATGTCTCTCGACTGCTTCCAGAAACTATTCTCTCTAGAGAGACTGTTTCGTCATAGATTCCACACTAGAGGGCACGTGAAGTTGGCTCGAAAAAAATTCGGGCTGGGTATGGTACAACTTCCTAATCGATTGTCCAACGTAGGACCACGTTTTACCAGTAATTATTTTCGGGCCAACTTCACAAGCCCGAAAATAAACTTGGGCCAGGTGGCAAAACGTACCATTCGATTGCGTATCGTAAAACCACGTTTTACCACCTAGAGAAAAAAAGTTATGGAATAAATAAGTCGTAGGTGCCCTAGCGGATACCTATGTGTGGTAACTCGGAGCAAGTTTACGTGGGTGTAAAATAAAAACGATGACTAAGTGGTGGTTAAAAACGTTGTACAGCTTTATACTAACCCGGGAAAAAGCTTTCGATTCCCTTCATTTTCATTTATCACTCCCGATATCACCGCCTCCTGCCTTTATGTGCTTTATGAAATTCGGGCTAACTTCACAATGGCAAAATTTCCTGAAGGGTTAATTTCAGGTGATTGAAAACGTTTTACCAGTATGTATCATCGGAGAACACGTTTTACCACCCCTTAGTTTTCATTTACCACCCCCGATATCACCGTGGCCGGGATTTATGTGCTTTATGAAATTCAGGCCAACTTCACAAGGGTGAAATTTCCTAAGGGGTTAATTCCAGGTGATTGAAAACGTTTTACCATTATGTATCCATCCGAGAAAACGTTTTACCACCTCACAGTTTTCATTTTGCCCTTGTGAAGTTGGCCCGCTCACTTTCTCAGACTTGTTTTATAGTCCAGAAGCATCAGCTGTTTCTCTGGAATCGTTACATTCATTATATTCCATCATAACCTCGCATTTTCTAGATACTTGGCCGTTCACCGTGCTTCTTGTTCTCGCACAATATTAGTTGAAAGAATAATTTTGGGGTGGATTAATCTTTTTTGCTGCTAATTTCTGTATGTTTTGCGTTATGTAGATATACTTAATCAACTGAATGTTGATACCTACCTGCAGGGAGGTCTCTGAATTTTATTAAGCGCTGTATGTTGAGTAGTTGAGTAGGTGTATAACGATTGAGATACTTCGTGATTGATCAGATAAATAAGTAGGTAAATTTATGTTTATTTATAATTTTACATGGGTAAAAATGGTTTAACATATAAAAATTTGTATTTTGGTTTGATATTGTACGTATTTTCCGTTGAAATGTTCGTCTATAAACTAGGTAACTTCAGACTTGAGTAATTATTTATTAAAGAAATACCATTTTTCACATTACACGCAGTAGACTAATTAGGTATTTATTTACACCAAAAAGCGGTAATATTTAAACGACAATATAACTTGAATAGGTATTTAGTTATGCAGGAATAATTATTTGAAATCGTGGTAATAAGGGAAATGTTGGTTCTCTATTATTAAACATGCAATTACAAACTTAGATCCACCCACCCACACCACAGCCCACAACCTGTAGAGTCTCACATAGGTAACATGTGTTGAACTACTGAAACATTAATTATTAATTTATTAACGAATCAAATCTAAAGATTGGTTGACTGAGCATGACAAATGGACAAACAAAAAAATTCGGTTGGTTGTGGTTGATAATTTTTTTTTACTCGTAGGTATATAGCAATAGATAAATTGGATTTAAGAAAAGCTTAAAAGAAAAGCGTGGTTTAGAATTGTTGTTAAAGGAAGCATCAGGCTGAATTCTTGCCTAAATTTCACACCGGTTAAAAGGTAGAATAAGAGCTTTGACTTGACATCTCGGAGTGCGTAAAGTGTCTCCTAACGGGGAGGCGTGTATTGATCGCTTTATTTCATAATGGATGTTCTCGCCTCGGTTTCTTTAGTTAACGCAGCAGGTGAGGTTCCTGTTAGTGTATTTTTTAACAAAAAAATACACTATTGAGGAGGACATCACTTTTCGAAAATCACCCAAACTCATGAAATGTCCACCGATCATGACCCCCAGATCACGAAAAAGTGGTTTTCCAAAATTCACCTGCCCACGATATATATATATATATTTATATATTTATATATATATTTATATATTTATATATTTATATATTTCTCCAAAATCGCGAAATTTCGATTTTAAAAACGCTCCTGTAGCTTTATCTTTCAAGATTAGTGAATGAAATTTTGGATCCTTGTAAAACCTTGGAACGACGTTAGATTTTCGTTGAAAAAAATTCCTAAAGTCGCGTTACTTCTACAGGGTGTCCTTTCAAAATTCCCCATATCCCGTTTTTGTCATCTCATTTCAGGTCGCAGTTTTCAATCTAGGGGACTGAAATTTTTGTGGGAGTAAGATATATATAAGAACTGGTCTGGTATTGTACTTGAGCAAAATCGGCCTAGCCGTTTCAAAATGGCGGCCATTTGAATTTTTGGAAAAATTGCTTTTTTTTGAACCCCTGTATGAGTAAGATGGAAAAATAACTTTGAAACTAAATCAACATGATTGGAGGAAAATTAATTGAAATTTGATTTAATGTTATAAAATTTGCATTACTTTTATTAATAAGCCAGTGGCGTGGGTAGGAAAAGGGTAAAAATCGCTAAATTTCTCTAACAATTTATGAGCACATTTTTGAAGGAATTAAATTGAAATTTTCACAGTACGCAACTATACTAATAGCCTCCAGCCCTTAAACATCTCAAGAAGTAAATAACAAAAATGGCGGAGTTATTTGAATTTTTTTTACATGATGTTTATTTCTCTAAAATTTTAAAAACGCTCCTGTAGCTTCACCTTTCAAGATTAATGAACGAAATTTTTTACTCTTGTGAAACTTAGAGATGACGTTTGATTTTCGTAAAAATAATTTTCCTAAAGTTTTGTTACTTTTACAGGGTGTCCCTCCAAATTTCCAAAAAAAACCGGTCATGAGGCACGGTTTCTGGTCGCAGTTTTCAATTTAGGGGGCTGAAATTTTTTTTGTAGTAATATAACTGCAAGTAGTCGGTCTTGAGTAAAATCGGAATAGCCGTTCCAAAATGGCTGTCTTTTAAATTTTAGGAAAAATTGATAGATTTTGAACCTCTAAATAAGCAAGTTAGAAACAAAAACTTTTAAGCAAAATTAGCATTATTGGAAGAATAGTTATTGAAATTTGAGTTATTGCAATAAAATTTGCATTTTTTTATTATTAAGCCAGTGGCATGGGTAGGAAAAGGGTAAAAAAGGCTAAATTTCTATAGCCGTTTATTCTATTTTTCTATTTTTGTACGAATCGAACTGAAATTTTTCCAATAGATAACTATACTAATAACCCTTAATTCTGAAAATTTTCAAGAAGCAAATAAGAAAAATGGCGGAGATATTCGAATATTTTTAAATTATGTTTATTCCTCTAAAATTTCAAATTTTCAGTTTTCAAAGCTCCCTTTTCACTTTTTCAGTTCTATTGAAGGTAGTGTAAAAAATAGTATTTTTTAGGTAAAGTCAGCCAGTGGCGGGCAAAGGAAAAGGGGCAAAATTGTTCAGTTTTACCATTTATTTTGGTTTTGTTAAATTTAAAAATCCATTCTAAGGCACGTTTTCAAACGAAGTGAAATGCAATTTTCACAGTTAACCACTACACTAATATGACCTGACTAGGGAAATTTTCAGAAAGCCAATTTAAAAAGCGGTGAAAATATTTATAAATTGGATCGCTTAAAAATACACTATTTATGCGATTGATGCGCAAGAAGGTTTTTTTTACTTGGCATTTTTCGGCTATTGTTACAATTTTCATTAAAATTCAAGAAAAGCTCGCTTACCTGTTTATGCTGACTTGTATTTCTCCAAGTAATAAGTAAACAATCGTTTTGGGTTTTAGGTTCTCGATAATAAAATAAAAATCAATTTATTTTTTCTACTGATCAGAATAACTCGAAATTTTTTACAGCTGTTGTACTAATAATTATTGAAGTATACATGATTTGAAACTCCCAATGAAAAATTCTCCAATCCAGTAGCGGAGATCTGGGGTATTGTTACCTTTTTTTGTTACCTTTCAAATTTGCACTAAAGTCAATAGCGTAGAAATTATTTAATAAAAAAGATATCAACTAACTCAGATCTCCGTCACTGGATTGAAGAAGTTTTCAAAGTATCAAATTATGTACTTCAATTAGTACAACAGCTGTCAAAAAATTCGAGTTATTATGATCAGCCAGTTTGTAGATATTCAAAAAATATTAAAATTTTCAAAGAATTTTAACACCCTGTAGGTATCTCGAAAACTAAAACCAAAAGGAAATTTTTCGTCTATTTTTGAATTTTCTACATGCCCTTTAAAAGTACTTTCGCTCTCTAGAGCAGCAAATTAAGTGATTTCGGTAATTATTATTTACATCCGCGGCTCCTAAGTTTCATCAATTTTTTTCGGGACCGAGGAGCGAAATAGGGATGCTGGGTGGGTAAGAAGCTAAAAACAGCCATTGCAAACTAATATTAAGGTCACAACTAAGGCCTCTTTGACACTACGGTCGAATTTCTAATTTTTTCTTCACTCTCAGGGCAAGGAAAATCTTCGAAATTAACAGTGGCACGATTTTTATTTTGAATTTGGCATTTATTTTGCATTTATATTCCAAAAATCATTGCATCAATCCCTGTGGACTGGACACGATATGTGAACGCGAATATTGCGCCAGTACGTCTCTGCACGATTCGAAGCTTTTGAAGTGGGTACATCCGTAATTCGCGGTATCTACTCGACGCCTCTTGTCAGGACCGCACTCTCAAAACCGGTTTTTTAGGCCGTTTTGTGGCTTACCCTTTCATTTGCCTGGTGTTACTATAGGTATGTTCTCCACCCCTATACTATAGGTGCCATAGTGAAACTTTAGGAGCCGCGGATGTAAATAATGACCGTGATTTCTTGTAATTATTGGAATTATGTAATTTCCCAAAAGAAACCTCAGAATTTAACGTTAAGTGGACAATTGGCGGAAAAACAAAATAAATGTGTTCAACGTGGTAGCAAACTGAACTTAAACAAGCAGTAAATAACGAGATAGAACCTATTATCAACAGAAATCATCTCCACAATCAGTTTAAATCATGTAATCCAATAATAATCCTCGTAATCAAATTCTTCCTATTATTTACTCCCTGTAAAAAAATACCTTGCAGATAAATAAAATAAACAATTATAAATCAAACGGACTAGTTATACCTGCCAGATAATTCTCAAAATTCATGCAGTACCTAGCTGTCTAGAGTTATATCCAGATTCTTATTTCCAGATCCAGACTGAACAAAGTGAAACGATTACATGAGAAAATTTCCAAATAAATATGTTATTCTTAGTTTCTATTCCTACCCTTCGTGTAATATGAATAGGAAGTTCAAACAACGTTTCGTAACTCCTTGTCCTTGTATTGCTAATAAACAGAACCGCGACTCCAGTTAGAGCTCTCGTGATTCTACTGCAACACGTCTCGTCAGTCGCCTGTATTTTCGATTATCATTATCATAACATGAATATTCAGTTAATGTCACGAAATGGGCCGAATATACAATACTTTCCTGCTACCAGGATGCCTGTTATTGGAAGCCATGCTAGAATAAACCTATCGTTATGTCTCTATTAACCTGTCTAATGCAATATTCACGTTTGGATTGTTCAGGGTTCAGGAAGATGTCGTATTATAGAACTTAAATAGAATTCAATTCGAATCAGAGTCGGTTTGGGTCTTTTTGCACTTCTACTTTGATCGATTTTATATGAAATATTGTTAACTTTTCCGGAATTTCCGGAAGCTTATAATACAAACTCCATTTCCCTAATATCCGGTTTACTTTTTATTTTGAGTGGAGTATACCAAAACGAGTTTCAAATGTTTTATTTCTTTTAAATTGAAATTTTAAAATGACTAATGTTTTTTTTTATCTGCCGCTTCGCTGTTTGGCCATTAACCTATCTGGTCGGTGTGATTAAAACTTTTATGATGCGACATGAAAACATGCCACTTGTTTCTTTTCTGGGACTCCACAACGTTTCGTTGTCGTTTACATTTATTCCGTGTAAATGCACATTTAAAAATACTCGTTCGTTGTAGATTAACAGAACAGTTACCTAATTACTTAGAGTTGAAATCTTCGTAGATAACTGGAAGTTGGAATTATAATAAATTATTATTATTTATTCATTACCCACTAGAAATATGTGTCGGGTTTTAGCACAGCTCCAATATCTCCACGATTATAAACATCAACTTCGTTTCGATGTCAGCGCGCTGAGGCTGTTACTCGTTGCTTGTCGTGTTCCTTCTCGTTTGTAGTTTTTCCGTGCGCTTATAAAGTCTGAAAATCTCAATGTTTGATGGCACACAACATTGAGGAGTGTTTATTTTTGCTACTTAAGGATTTATGGTAGGAATACTACCCTGTTCAAATTATTGGTCACTTTTATTACTATCATTATGTGTCATATCCGTATTTTATGTATTTTTTATTTAATTGAAACTTTGTAATAAGTTTTTAGATATTATTCTGTTTCTTCTGGCGAATATTGTTGGTTGAGTTTGATGTGATCTGAGCTATAATAGTATAGAAAACTTGAATATAGTAAGTACATTGACATTTGAGCCATATTTTTAAATAAATAATATTATCTAGGTCTGTGTATATAGGTACCACAATATCATAATGTAAATACAGAGGGAAATGGTTTTATGAAAAGTGTAATCGAGATTGTAACCCGTAAACATAATATAAGCAGCTTTTATATAACGGTTTCTAGCGGATCATCTACTTGGGGTGCAGGGATATAAATAAATTCCCTATGTATCGTTACATACAACAGTAGTACTATCTCGGGTAGCAATATAGCATGTTGTATCTCGGTTGTGTCCTGGAAACAGGGACAGTTTCTTATATTATAAGGACATTCCATGCATATGTTATGTGAGCCACGAGGATGCGATGGTTCACTGGAGTTCGATAAAATGCCCGTGTATACGGAGAACGTATAAATTTCCCCTGAAGGAACAATTCAATAAAGTGCCCACTCACGAAAATGAGCTTAGTGCGGCATCCCTGCCTACATCCACAGAAATTTAATACGTCTAATATCTTTTTCTCTTGCTTAGTTTAACGGTTATTGTCTGAGAAGGGTTACCTGAAAAATTAAGTCGTAACATGATATTTAAAAACATGAAGAATTAAAATGCAGCGAGCTGATTAGTGTATCTCCGCCCGTGCTCCGCTATAATCAATTGTTTTAGTGGTAACGAAATAAGTAATAAATTTTTAATTTAGACAATTGTGTTCTGTGAGGTTTGGTGAATATTCTGAGTATAAAAAATGCCTCTTACACAATCGCAATTATCCTCTATAAGAGATTTAATTGTCGAAACGGTAAAGAATATATTCAACGAAAATTATCTCAAAGGAATTGTAGATAACGTGATTAAAACAGCTGGTGTTATTGAAATGAAAGAGAAAATACGACGGCAGGAAGATGAAATTGCACATCTAAAGAATGAAATTCAGAGACTGGATCAACGGTCACGTAATTATAATGTACGTATATTCGGTATTGAGTATGTCCAGGGTGAGAGATTGGAGGAAAAGTTAATAGATGTTTTCAAATCTAAAATGGATATACAGGTGAGGGGAGAAGATTTTGATCAATGTTATAGGGTTGGCGTGGCTGCTAAATATGAGAAACAACCACCTCCCGTGTTTGTAAAATTCTCTAAGCTAAAGTGCAGGGAAATTCTGATGAAGAAGAGAAATATGTTGAAGGGTAGCAAAATAGTTATAGCAGAGGACCTGACCCAGTGTAAGCACAACTTATTCAAGGAAGCTAGAAAGAAACTGGGACCAAGGAAGGTGTGGACAATGGATGGCCGTGTATACACAAAGAGGGGACAAGTCAAGGTTGAAATCGAAGGACTGGATGATATACAGGGGAGATCGTAATGATCTCACAGTCGCGATGAATTTGTAAGTGCAGTGATATTTAATTCGTTATTGATTATTGTTAATTACTAGTGTATTTTCAAGGTGGGATTGTACGCGGAACACGTGGGGGGGTGTCTTACTTTGATTTTTGAGGCATAATTTCTGTTTTTGCTTTTTGATATTTGTGTTTTTTTTTGTATTTCCTAGTGGTAGGCACTGTAGACATCTGTAAGTTGAGTTTGTACCTGACTTTGCTTTGGCTGCGACGGAGCTGACTAAATCTCACTGTATATAAATTAAGGTTCCTCTACTGTTATTGATCATCTTCTGTTATTCTGTGTGATTCTGTATAATTTGTATAAATTCTGACACATTATGTGTGAGCTTTGCTGTCTCGCGTGTGGGGCCACGGATGGTGTATAGGTGCCTGTGTGTTGTACATCTGTCATTGTTACTCTTAATAAATTGTTGAATTATGCGGAAGTTAAAAGTTGCTCATCTTAACGTGAGATCTCTAGTACCACATGTGCAACAAGTAAGGGAGGTCATATTCTCAAATGACATAGATATAATGGCATTAAGTGAGACATGGTTGTTTTCTACTAAAACCGAAGATAGAGATGTATTGAGTATTCAGAATTACAAGCTTATTAGAAAGGATTTTGACCGGCGTGGAGGAGGTTTGGCATTTTATGTTCGTACTGATTTAATATGTGAAGTATTACCCAGCCCTAGTTGTAAGGAGTTGTTGTGCCTGTCTTTGAGTGTTAATGGTGTGAAAGTTGTGTTAGGTGTCACTTATCGCAATCATGCATATGGCTGTTTAGAGTTTATCGATGACTTAGAGGACTTCTTTTTAATACATTGCATAAATACTGATAATGTTTTCATGTTGGGGGATGTAAACATAGATCTGTTAAAGCAACAGGATCCCATGGCAATAAAGTATGATAGATTCTTGAAGGCAGTGGGCTTGACTCAGCTCATACGGGAACCGACCCGTGGGGATGCATTACTGGATCACATTATTGTTTTTCATGAAAATCTGGTGTGTGAATCGGGGGTGATCGATTCTGATATCACGGATCATGACATTGTGTATGTGGTCTTGAATGTTGGAAGACCTAGAAGTCAATCAAAATTTCTTAGGATTAGAGATTTCAAACACTCTTCTGTAGACTCGTTGTCTCAAGATTTATTAAACTCAAATTTAGACAGTATTTTTTATACAGATGGTATAGATGACAAGATCACGATCTTTAACAACACCCTAACGCAATTATATGACAGACACATGCCCATTAAGGAAATTAAGGTTGATAGGATGCCGACACCGTGGGTAACTGACAATGCTAAACTGCTAATCTCGATGCGCGATAAAGCTAAATTGAAATATAGGCACACTCAGTCACCTAGTGATTGGGCAACTTACAAGGAACTACGCAATTATACTAATATAAGCATTCGCAACGAAAAAAAAGCATATTTCACGTATAAATTGGGCAGCAGGCAGCCGCGGCTCATTTACAGAGAATTGAGATATCTTGGCATCGGATCTGGTACACGGGTGGGAGTTCCTGAGCACTTAAGCAATGTTGAGCGGGTAAATGAACACTTTCTCAGTGGTATACCAGGCGAGTCATCTGGTGGGGGCAGCGAATATGATAAAGGGTTGTACAGAGGGTGCAGGGTTAACGATCGGGAACTCTTCTCGTTTGTATTAACAGATAGTGAAACTGTCTTAAGGATGCTCAGTGATATCAAATCTAATTCTGTAGGATGTGATGAGATCAGTATTCGAATGCTCAGGACATGCAGTTCAATCATTCTTGATCATATTACAAATATAGTAAATTCCTGCTTATTATTACATACGTTTCCTGCAGCATGGAAGCAGGCTCTGGTATTACCTTTGCCTAAGATTCCTGAACCGACAGAGTGGTCTCACCTAAGACCGATCAGTATACTTCCCGTTTTGTCGAAGGTCCTGGAGAAGGTGATGTACAGTCAATTGAGAAAATACGTAGATGACAATAAATTGCTCCCGAATGTTCAGTCTGGATTCAGACCTGGTCATAGCTGTCTTACGGCTCTGGCAAAGGTGAATGATGATATACTCAGCGCTATGGATGAGGGCAAGATTACTGTTCTTGTTTTGCTAGACTTTTCCAGGGCATTTGACACTATTGATCATGACATAATGGGTGATATACTTCGTCATATTGGATTGGGGGAGGATGCATGTGGTATGGTTAATAGTTACCTGCGTGGCCGCACGCAACAAGTGAGAATAGGTGGAAGTACATCTATGCCACGTCATCTCAATAGTGGAGTTCCACAAGGCTCAATTTTAGGTCCACTGTTATTCACAGTATACACTTCTGGCATGGGCAATGTTGTCAAAAATAGTAAGTTGCATATGTACGCCGATGATACACAACTGTACATTTCTTTTTATCCAGCACAAATTAATGATGCTCTAAATCAGCTCAACTCTGACTTAAAGGGTATTTTACAGTTTTCAAAAGAGCATAATCTGAAGTTAAATCCTGGAAAATCGACAGTACTCCTCTTAGGTAGCAAGGTTTTCTGTGAAAGAGTTCGTCGTGACGTTCGGCTTGTGATTGACGACTCAGAATTGACTGTTAGTTTAAGCGCTCGGAATCTAGGATTGGTCATGGATAACTCTTTTAGGTATAGGCAGCATGTTGACAGTTGTCTCCGCAGGGCCTATTCAAGTTTACGGTTATTGTATCCTCATAGATCGTACATACCTCTTAAATTGAAATTACAGCTTTGCGAAACTTTGGTACTGTCCCAATTCACATTCTGTTCTCCTGTTTTTTCTCCCTGCCTTGATTCGGAAACAATGTATAAAATTCAAAAAGTTCAGAATGCTTGTTTGCGGTATTCATATGGTATAAGGAAATATCAGCACATTTCACACAAGTTGAATGATGCTGGATGGCTTAATATGAAAAACAGATTCAGGTATCATCAAGCATGCTTCTATCATACAATAGTAACCACTCGACTGCCGGGGTACTTATACAATAGAATTAGATACAGGACTGATGTTCATAATATTAATATCCGCAGAAGAGATGCAGTATCTCTTCCAAGATACCGACTTGCTATGTTCGAGCGATCTTTTACATTTAATGTCTACAGGATATATAATGCGCTACCTGAATGCATTAAAAAATTAAATATAAAACAATTTAAAAGATCAGTACATGACTATTATTTAGAATCACAGCATATTTAAATCATTGAAAGGACTGTCATCCTGATCGGTCGACTCGTGGTGTTCCCCCTGTAGTGCATGACGGATACCTGTGTGGTTGGTGGGGTTGGGTGAGCTTTGCGATTCTTATGGGCTTTTTAGTTATTTACTGAATTTAATAATTAACAGAGCGTTGCTGAACCTCCTTCCTGGCAGTCTGAATCGTTGATACGACCATGGATTGTCCTTGGTGTCTGCGCGCGGGATAGTGTGGCTCTGATTGTCATTGATTGTCAGGAATAGGTGATGATTATTATGTGTACTTTGGATGGCCGCGTTCACATGTTATTTTATTGTAATATTATATATATTTTGTCAGCTCGTAAAAGTTTAGCAATGTTTGTTATCAGGGGGTTAAGTGGGAGAGCAGCTGAGGATAATGTGATCCTCAAGTTGAACTTCGCCCCAATTTGTCACTGTCAGGATTAGTGTCTAGGTGAATTGTTAAATTGGTATATGGATGTATGATGGTGATAAATAAAGGTGTTTATTATTATTATTATTATTATTATTTAAGAGGTTTTGGCGAGGTCGAGGGCTGCGTTTTAAGATACTATCACGAGACGATTTAGATGCTTAAATCGGTTTCTTTGTAGATATTTTCTCCCTGGCTCCTGAGAGATACAAAAAATGAAAAATGTGGCTTTTGGTGCCCCAATCCCTGCTTCTTTGACTTACTTCCTAATTATCTTACTAAACTCTATAATTTTTCAAATAACTTGTCCTATGAGAAGAGAACATTTTTTAATGATTCATCAATTAGCAAATTATAATTATATTAATGAGGGAGATTAGCTCTTTTAATATTTTTATTTTGATTCATACTTAATTTACATTCTCATAAATTTGGAAGTTTAGGTACTGTGTTTAAATCTGGCAGAGTGCAAGACAAAAGGCAAACGAACTACCCTTAATTTACTACCAGTCTTTTGATAGTAAATAAAGGATAATTTTATAAAGGTCTCAATCGCCTGCGATTTTTTCCTTTTTGAACGCAATTTATTTTTCTGATTACTAAGGTGTATAACACTACGAGTTATATTTTTTTTAATCCAATATGACGTCCATAAGAAGAAAAGATAAGAACTAACGATTTTTCGCCATCTTAAAATGCTAGAAACTTGAAAAGTGTTTTTGAATTCCATGTTGAAAAGTGTCCTAATAATTAAGACGGCGAAATATCGATAGTTATTTTTTTTCTTATGGTCGTCATATTGGATTTTTTATAACTCGTAGTATTATACATCTTAGTAATCAGAAAAATAAATTGCGTCCAAAAAGGGAAAAATCCAACATGGTGGTCATAAGAAAAACGAAAGTTGAGGCGGAATAACAAAAGACGATTGAGACCTGTCATACACGCTATCTTATTCGTCTTAAAAAGTGTCCGGATAATGTCACATTTTGACAGCTGTCAAATTAACCGTTTCGGACTCACTTGAGAAAAACAAAATCCGCCATTTTCGATTTTTGGCCGATATTTCCAAAACCAATTGACCGATCGTAAATCTGAAACCGGTTATCGAATGCACAAAGTTTCCCCTAGAACTTTCCCCATTTATGCTGTAAGTGTAACAGGAGCCGAGATTCCTGTATAGAGACGCGAATCTGGGACACATTGTATAATGAAGGTGTTTGTTTAAAGGATTGGAGCTTGGACAAAACTAATAAGTTTCCGAAGATAAAAATAACAGGAAACCCGGTCGGCTAATGTGCCTAAAAAACAATCGTCCGGCAGTAATTGAAAAACTGATTCATGGTTAAAAAACAACTAAGACATTTTTATTATCTCAAAGGGTCGACTTGTCGACAGCGTGGAAGCCGACAGTCCAATATATCAGTCGGTCGCCTTCATATTTTCCGTATTTTCCTGCTATTAAATGAGTAATTGAAGTAAATGACGTTCCCTTCTTCACAAATGAAAAACGATCGTGCCGCTCGGAAACTGTATAATGACTGTCTTTATTGTGGCAGTTTTTTGTACTCTTTCGCGACGACTATAAATTTTCCCTTTTCCAAAGCAAGCGGGCAATTGAATTTTCCCGGCGATTGTTAGAATTATATAAATCAGTCAGTGCACAAAATGGTGACTCAGGCATAAAGATTCATTTTTTCTATAAAAGGAAATCGAGAGTTTGTCACACGGTTTACCATTTACCACATGTGTCTGTCGTTAATTTATTTCTGCTGATAGATTCATATTCATACAAATCATAGGTGTCTACATTTTGTTTTGTTGATAATTTGGAACCTCCTACTTAATTTATTACACCGCACTTTTACTATAGGTATGCTCTCCACCCCTATACGTATAGGTGCCATAGTGAAACTGTAGGAGCCGCGGATGTATATATTGACCATTATTATTAATTAATTGTTACAATAATTTGTAGCAAGCTGAGCGTTTCACATTATACACATCAAACGCGCTGTCAAACCACCCTCTCCAGACATCGCGTAATAGGTACATAATAAGGCAGTAAAAAATGTAATTTTTTTTTTTACTTTTACTACCAAATTGTTTGTGGAATGATTTATTCCACGTTATCGTTTTGAGGTATCAACCTACTTAACTCTAAGAACATTTCATAGAGTTATAAAGATGAGCTTAATAGATGATTATGTAATAATTAACGCTTACGCATACGTTGTCTCAAAATTAACCTCTACACTGTCGACATCTCTACTTCAACTGCAGATGTGTGTCACTCATTAAGATGCCTAATGAATTATACTCGATTAAAATTAATCAATTCAGCATCCATATACTTGACTTACGTATAATAGTACTAACAAGCCAGCACAAACGACGAGACCATCTAATAATAGATTGAGTACACGGTATAGTCATAGTCATATAATGGAGTCCGCATCTCTTTGATCAAGTACTGGCAACAGGAATGGCAATCTGAAGCTCACAGAATAAATCAAGAGACGACAATTTCCCATCAAACGTTTCGTGTACAATGAATGCATTGTTTTGACAACGCGTATCTCTGTTTATGCAGTGCAGACGTACAAACAAAAGGCTTGCGAATAAATGGCTTAAAATTACCCATTTATCCCAATGAGACTATTTAATACTCACAACTTTTTGTTACCTAAGTAGATTCATGACTTCTGAAATAGGTATACATTACATTCAACTGGTTCATTTTTAATATGAAGGTATATACATATATATATATATTTCGTATGAATTATTACATTTTAAATTAGAAGGATATGGATATAATATGATTTATACAATTTATGTTGTATTGTAGAATTTTCTTATTTCATTATTGTGGGGGGTAGAACGGTTTGTAGAATATAAGGATGAGTTGTTGACATCATGGTGAAGCATTCGCTTTTCCAGCCAGTCTAATGGAAAAGTCATCTGGAGTAAGGCGGTGGATGTCATTGAAACCGCCAAGAAATTTAGTTTCTGGACACTCTTCTACAAAATGAGTAATTGTTTCCTCAACTTCGCCACAAGTGAGATAATTTAGACTTGGAACTGCCATCCATTTGAATAACAATATTGAGTTACAGCGTCCATGGCCAAGTTCTTAAACGATTCAGTTTACTCCAGAGCTTTTTCGGTAGGTCGAATCCGGAAACTTCCTTTGTTGGATCTTGGATAAGGTGATGATTGAAAACATTCTGAACTCTCCATTCAGACTTCCAAAAATCCAGTGGGGAAAAGATCTCATGATTTTGTTGCCAAAATGGATTTCGAGATTTCGGACTTGTAGGAGGATTCTGAAGATCATACCAGATTGGAAATTCCGGTGTGCATTTGTCGAATTCTCGCTTAGCCGCTATTTGTTTTCTGATTCTTGGTGGTATAATGTTTGAAATTACCGGCAGCCAAGGTGTTGGAGTTGACTTAATACAACCAGTAATAACTCGCATGGTGGTGTTCAATTCAGAATCAATTTTATGGACATGAGCGCTATTCAACCAGATTGGACAACAATATTCGGCCGTAGAATACACAAGTGAGATGCTTGCAACTCTTAATGTGTCTGCATTAGCTCCCCAATCCGAACCGGCAAGTTTATGTAAAATGTTGTTTCTTGTTTTAAGTTTCTTGGGTAATTTGTCGATATGCGGCTTGTAGGTTAATGAAGTATCAAAAGTTACTCCAAGATATACTGGATTGAAATTGTGTTTCAAGATTACATTGTTCATCGAGACTTGTAATTTTCGATGTTTTTCGTGGGTTTTCGGGTGGAAACAAGATCCTTCGTTTTTATTGGGATTGGGGCAAAGACGCCATTTCTTGAAGTAGTCTACCATTATTTGGATGTCTTCATTTAGTACATTTTCGATTTCTTCAAAACATTTATGCTGATAAGAAAGAGCCAAATCATCAGCGTATATGAATTTTCTGCAGGTAGTCTCTGGTAAGTCACTGGTATATAAGTTGAACAATAATGGCGCTAGTACTGATCCTTGAGGAAGTCCATTATTCAGGTATTTGACTTTGCTGCTTTTTTCATAAATGAAAACTCGAAGTTTCCGGTTTGATAGCATATTATCAATTAAGGTGACAACTCTTCTGCAATTAATGGTTTTGTATAATTTGTGAAGAAGGCCATCTTTCCAAACAGTATCATATGCGGATGTTAGATCAATTAAGGCAATTCCTGTTTTCAGCTGTTTTTGAAAACCTGTTTCGATGTAAGTAGTGAGTGATAATACTTGATCACAACAGTTTCTGTTTGGACGAAAACCAGCTTGTTCTTGGGGAAGCATATCATTTATTAAAGGAAAAATTCTGTTGTAAATCATCCTCTCCATCACCTTATAACATACACTTAGCAATGATATAGGTCTATAATTACTTGGATCATCTGCTATTCTCCCTGGTTTCAAGATTGCAATAACCTTTGACTGTTTAAACTCGGTAGGTAATTTCCCCGAAAGTAATATGTCATTGAAGAAGGACAGTAATCAATTTTTTGCAAAATTTCCCAGGTGTTTCAAAAATTCTGGGTAAATTCCATCAAAGTCAGCAGCTTTTCTGATTTTAGTTAACTTGATGGCTGCTTTCAATTCTTCGAAGGTGAAAGGTTGTCCTATTTCGTCGGAAATCTCTGCTTGCTTCTTTTGTTTTTGTATAGTCTTTTTTGTTTTATTGACTTGATATTTGTCAATGTTTATCATGTTCGACACTTTGACTAAGCGAGAAGCTATCGCATTTGGAGATATTTTCGATTGGATTTTCTCTCGTTGATTGGCTGTTTCTAGTTTTCGCAGTAAAGACCAACTACTACGACTTGAATCAGTAAAATTCATACTCTCCATTAACGTAATCCACTTATTTTTCCTTGCACTGTTTGAAGATTTTAATATCAAGTTTGCATTATCATGAGATGGATTGTTTGAATATTGTTGAAACAAATCTTTGGTTTCTTGAGACCAGCCGGGGATGTAATTTTTGCGAAAACCCCTTGGAATTGTTTTCTTGGCTGATCCTTTTAAAAGTTTGCTTTTTGAAAATTCCACCTTGGTTTTGGTATTGATGATACAAGGGGAATTTGAAGACCAATATATAGGATACTCGGTCGATGTTGACTATGTGGAAAACTTGCAGCACTTTTCTGAAAGTCTGTAATGGTCTATAATCGTTATCCATGGAGACGACGCATAGGTCTGGATTGTAGTCTCTATTCCATCTAGCCGAGTGAAAAGTTTTGTTGTCTTTGGTATAAAAAACGAGATGTAAATTGTTTATCTCCATCCATTCCTGTAGTGAAATTCCATTTTGGTCTGAATTGTCATATAACCATTGAACATGATGACAGTTGAAATCACCAATGTATATTGCAGGATGAGGAGATGCAGTGTCGAAATCATGGGGCCATTGAGCATTCGGAGGTTTATAAACATTGACTATATGCACGTCTGAAACTTTAATTGTGACCAGATAGATGTCTGAAATAATTTGTGCATAGACCTTCTCAAAATTGGTTATTAAATCTTTCACATATGAGGCTATACCATGAACACCACTGCACAGAAAGTCTACTAAATGATATCCGTTAATCGAACCTCTTGTGCGTAACTGTTCTTCAGTATCAGTATGCGTCTCTTGAAAGGCAATAATGTCAATTTCACCATCAATGCAAATCTTCGATAGATAATCGAATTTATCTTTACTTAGTCCTTCGATGTTTAGTTGGAAAATTTTTCAAGATGGGCCAAGAGTCAAAATCGGGGATCTGAAACAGAATGCTGACCGGGAGGTATCCGTAACGGATGCAGTCCGGTCTTCTACGTAACGCCTGTTATGGTTCACATTGAATTGTGAACCATGATGGCCTCTTGCAACAGGGCCGATGTTATCCATCAATGTATTTGGCTAAGTTCTCACCACAATTGTTTAACTTCAATATGAAGGTAAGAAGACAATTCGCATAAATCGGCCATAATGGGGTCTAGAGAAGCACCATTTCAAGATTTAAAACTGTGTAATAACGTTTTCCTTCCTTTCTACTAACGTTTTCCTTACTACAAAAAAAAAAAAAGAATCGCGAGAACTATGACTGAATCGCTATAAATGAGTCCTGTAAGCAAATAATAATAATAACGAAATCCTGATCTGGACTCTGGACCTGTCTCGCTAGGAACGACGATGGGAGCTTTGGGAGCTGTTAGAGGTGACAACCCTGACACGTAACATCCGCCAAATCCACTATAGAAGGAAAATGGCGGATATGTCGTATATTAATATAGGGAAATTATAACTTACCTTACCCTACACATTTAGTAGATTGCCCTTCTGATATCGCCAAGAATCAGGAGATTACTCATCTCAAGATTCTCAAGCAAGTCCGTCAACGGTTTTTGCATGCAGCTAACCTGAATTTGATCTAACATGATGTCATATGTGTGGCACGTACCACGTACATGTATTTAATTCTTCATCTATATCGTATAGGGGTACAATAAGGCTTTTCTGGTTAAAATTTACTGAATTCTATTAAAATAGAGAAGAATCAACTTTCTAAAGAAGTGAGTGATATTTGAGCTTGACACCGATTTTGCAAACCATATGTTACTAGAAATACGTATGTAAGATTGCCGAAGAGATTTTAAAAAAGTATAAAAGACATAAGTATTATAATAAAATCGATAAAATCGTTGTCTTACAATAATTGTTACTTTTTTACTTTATTTTATTTTTATTTTATTGAGCTGAAACAGTTTTTTTTTCTTATATCATACCATAAATAGTTTTTCAGCGTATCCTGACGTTTTACCATCATTTATTACTATCTCTCTCCTCTCAAGGATGTGCTTCTATAAACATTTCTATATACCGAACACGACTTACCTCATCTCTGTAAACAAAAAATCATTCACTGCTCTCTATAGGTATGTCTCCGAGCTATCTGAGAGTTTGACGTAGGAAGAATAAATATGTATTTAGACTGGCTTGATCGATACCAATATTGGCTGCAGAAACTAAAAAAAAAGTGCTCTCTTTTGTTCCTCATCAGTGTCGTCACTTGGGAACATTCTGTGGATGCGCGGAGTCGGAGCATGTCACGAGCAGAAATCCGAATTGCATGTCTTTTTGTACAACTCAACCTCCGCCCGCAACGTTTCCTTGTATGATATAACTGAGTGCAGTCGTTTTCCCATCAGTGGTTTTCAATTCCTCGTTTACGTTTATATAAAATAGTAAATAGCAGCTGAATTGATATGGTGATGTAGCTCTATGAAACTACATTTAGGTACTTACCTGTCTAATATATTGTAACTCACTGTTACCAAATAACATCAACATAAGATTATTATTACTGCCATTATGGCAGACTTCCGTCGTAAGCTTACGTTGTTTTGTTATGTAAAGATATCATCAATATCGCGTAGGTTAACGACCTAGTTAATTGATGCAATAGATTTAACTGACGAGTTTAACATCGAGATAGGAGGCAGCATATAGTTCTAGTTCTGCACATTCCCTTACGGTTAGACTTAGATTGTCTTACACCTAAACCTAAACTTTGCCGTCATGCCATTAATAATATGTCTAGCTCGAGAGGTACCCATACAAGCCGCGAGGAGAGAGACGTAAATCACAACCGGCATGAACAGGGGTGTTATTATTCTATAGTGTTCAGTTCTAAGGCATTTGAATTAATTATAAATCACGAGATCGGTGGGTACAACCGCCGACAAAATATTTGTGTATGCATTATGTTTGTTGTACGAGATTGTACGTTTTGCCAAAATAATAATGCTATTGTAACCTAATCTATATATTCTAAATACTTTAAATATTAGTGAGATAACTCTTATTTCTAAAAAAGTTGCAAAACGGTCTTCTCCTAAGAAGAGGTAAACAATCTCATTTCTTCAGTGGTGCTGGGAACTTCAAAAGATTGAGCTGGTATTCTTGTACTTATACAATTTGTAAAATATAGGAGCTTTCTCAAGAAGATTTTAGAAAACATGGAGTAGGTAGTAGATAGTCCCAAAAACTGTAACAATAATTATAAAATCAAATTAGATTTTATATAATTATCAGAAAATGATTACTCACCCAGTCTAATTACTGGTCCAGGGACAGATTATGAAGATATGAAATGACCCACGCTGTTGACGGTTCAAAAGGAGATAATGTTTCTCAATTACTCACGCGCGCTCTGCTTCTCGATCTCTCTTATCTTCCAGACGAAATGCGAAAAAGCAACCAAGGAAGTTTTCATTGAAGAGTGTGTAACGCAGAAAAGAGGGAGAGAATTACTCACATGTAAAGACACAAATTTATTTCGTCAGGGCCGTCGTTTTTCTAGTCACTCACCGTTTCTCTTGCCTTGCGACGTCTCGGCTCACTCCCTAAAGAGATTAAAACTTGCATAAGTGTCTTATTCCTCCTAAAGCTTGCTTAAGCTTATCATTAACTAACGCTTAGCCTTCTTGGTAGCCTCTCTCTAGGGTTTTGACATCACCTTGCTGAAGATACGTAAATCACTGTTCAAGGTCATTGCTGAAGTTACTCGACTCAAGACTCTACTCAAGATATCTTGCTCTTTAGCCGTTGATCGTAGCCTTGCCAAGGTTTCCGCGCCAAGGCACGCTGTGCATGGTAACCAGGACCCACCTCGGTCCTCCCGATCTCAAGGTCGCTCACGGGTGGTCGGCAGGATCCTCTCGATCCTTCACTCCCGGGAGAGCACCAGGTGGTCAGCAGAATCCATCTTGATCCTTCACGTCCGGTTAGAGATCACTAGGCGTTCTGCAGGATCATCCTCTCGATCCTTCACACCCAGTTACAGAAACCACTCACAGGCGATCGGCAGGATCATCCTCTCGATCCTTCACGCCCGGAACAAAATCAGGCCACACTGGCCTCCACTCTGACCTACACATGCAGGTCACTCGGGCCACACGGGCCCACTAGAACTCTACGATCAACGCTCATTTCTACTTTACACTTCAGCAATTTAGACATCTTCAGCATTAATTAACCTTTGTCTCTCAATAAGTACTTATCCTGATTCTGTCTTTCACTGATTTACCTCTATGCCTATTCATGCTTTATTTATTCGTGCTTTACATGCTTACATGCAGTTTCTCCTTTTGACTCTAAATAGATCTGAGCTCATTAACTTCGACTTCTTAAGACAGGGTAATAATAATTATTATCTTTATCAATTATATCTCAATTAATAATCATGATTACTTAACTCTCCGTTGCTTATCCTAACTCTATTTATCTTAGGAATAGGACACTTAGTGAGTACATCAACTCACCTGTTATCTATTACAAAAGAACGCCAGAATGCACCAAACACAACACAAGTAAATCACCAACTCGCGACGTTCAAAGCACAACTGGTCGGGAGTAGGTACTTCCTGCGTCTTACGGTCAAGTAGGGTCATATGGATATTTCATTTCTTTCACGCAACGGACGTTAACTCTTCAGCATCCGGATGTTTATATTAACAAAGCGATCGGTTGCGTTACATATCTACTGGATTTTATATGTCGATACCAAAAAATATGTAATGAATGAGATTAAATCCGATTTACGTTTTACAAGTGCCACTCTTATCGGATAGTGAAACGAAGATTACTTTATCATTTCCTTTCCACCTTCCTTACCAGAGATTGCACTGCTTGTACCATTCTTTGGTTTAACTTTTAACTTTTAAGAAATATACCTATTTAGAATATTTCCAATAGAAAACAGGAAATAGGAAGAATATCTGAATTTTTGCCGCTCTAACGTATATTAATACGTTACAGTGTCTAAGATTCTGCAGTTCATTGTTACATTTACATTTACATCAAGCTGCTATGTATGGAATTCCGGACAAGAGGTCGTAAATCATCTAATAGCTGTTAAGCCGCTACCAAAATTATTCACATTTCTAGAGGGATAACAATTAATTTTAGTTTCAATTCGCAGCACTGATGTGTCCAGTCACGTTTTGCATTCCATCTAATCTACCGACTTAGAAAATAAGTCGCAAAGGGCTATTAAAACAGAATAACAGAATAACATCACGTTATTCTCCTTTGCTTGCTTTCCCTTTCTCACTATGCAAGTCTGGGTAATTTTTCCCTAAAAAAAAAAAAACAAAAACAGGGAATATGTCATCAAAAATAATAACTATACTGTTACGTTCATTGTGAGTTTTGAAATGGAGCAATAAATTTGACTCACTTTCCAGTATCTAAAGTCTAAATATTCAACTGAAAATCTACCTACCACAAATCGAAGAGTGTCGATCGAAAAGAATACGATTAATTATTATTGACAGTGGTATCACTGAGGTTCAGAAGCTTGAAGTGAGGATTGGCAAGCGAATAATTCTGATTTAAAATTCGATTCGATGCTTGACTAAAAGTAGAAAATGGTACTCAAATTTCTGAGAATTACTCATAAGCACAATGGAAAAAACCTTCTTGCGCATCAATCGCAGAAATAGTGTATTTTTATGCGATTCAATTCTGAATATTATTTCACCGCTTTTTAAATTGGCTTTCTGAAATTTTCCATAGTCAGGTCATATTAGCGTAGTGGTTTACTGAGAAAATTTCATTTCATTTAGTTTGAAAACGTGTCTTAGAATGGATTTTTAAATTTAACAAAATAAAAAAAAAATTGTAAATTTTAATTTTTTTTTCCTTTTCCTGTGTCCGCCACTGGCTAAATTTACTTAAAAAATACTATTCTTTACACTACCTTTAATAAATTCGCAAAAAGTGAAAGGGGAATTTTGAAAACCGAAAATTTGAAATTTTAGAGGAATAAACATCATGTAAAAATATTGTAAAGCAAAAGGGCCTTGATGTCATGCAGAAGGTCCTTTGCAAAAACATGGGGCCTAAAACCACATGTGGTTCACTGGCTATACACAGCCGTGATCAGACCCATAATGACATATGGAGGCCTCTAATCTGGTGGCCCAAGCTATACTAAACCTACCTCCTCTTGATATACATATCAAAAGCGAGGCGAGGATAGGGGCATATAGGCTGGACCAAAATAACAACTGGGGTAAACCTGGACCACTAGGTCACTCCAGAAGAGCTCATTTCATCAATAACCCATTACTTATGATGCACTCTGATAGGATGAGCCCTAAAATTACATTTGAGAAAAGCTTCAAAGTCCTAATCGACTGGGAAGAATGGAAACAAATGGAAGAGCTATGTCTGAAAAGAGGACTGATCTGGTACACACGGTTCCAAAACAGACGTAGGAGCAGGAGCCGGCTTGTATGGAGTGTCCCCCAGATACAGCATGTCTGTATCACTGGGGAAGCACACCACAATCATGCAAGCTGAAATACATGCAATACATAGCAATGTGTCGGAGAATGTATGAGAAGGAACTACAAGAAAAGGGAAATCTACATACCCTCCGACAGCCAGGCCAGCCTGAAAGCTCTTGCATGCTACAAAACGAAATCAAAACTGGTATTGGATAATGTATCAACGACCTCAACGATCTGGCAAAACAAAACAAGGTAACACTTGTTTGAGTACCGGGTCACCGAGGAGTAGTTGGTAACGAAACGGCGGATGAACTGACCAAAGAGGGCACGTCAGCCGCCTTCACAGGACCAGAACTACCAAAAAGATGGTACGTGGCGCGATAGCTAGTTTTGGACAAGTAACCAACACAAAGCATATTGGAACCACATACCAGGCATCAAATATAGCAAGTTAATGGTAAAAGAACCATCTCCAAAACTTGCCAATGAACAACTGCATTTAAACAATGCAAGTTAAAACAGTGGTGAGACTTCTTACAGGACACTGCCACCTGAGACAACACCTGAAGAAGCTGGGCATTTTCAATGGAGAACCAGCATGCAGACTATGCAATGAGGAAGACGAAACAGCTAAATCCAAAGACCCGACACTCAATCATGGGAAACAATACCAATGACATGATGTCGGGGAAAGCCTTGACAAGCAAATTTCTTAACCTTGTGAAGGGTACAGAGTTATTTGAATAGCCAAAAACCAATAGCTACGGAAAGATACAATAAACCTAAATGGCTGCAGCATCACGGACGTAAAAACCGATTTCCGTATCTAGCGACAAACAAACAAAACAAACAAATAGAAACCGTAACTTTTCGTCAAAAGCAGCACATGATAGGATTTCTCGGGCACAATGCAGCAAAGTCTTTTTTAATTGAAAATCAAAAATGGTGGTGCTGAGTTCACACACATGTCAATGTCACAGAAAGTAACTTAAGATTGATTGATTTCTGATGTGATTGAGACTGATAACTGATTTTAACAGCTCGGTCAACTCATATCTAAAACATAATTCTCCTACATCTGATTTTTTTAAGTTTGCTTGTAAGATATTTTATGCGTTGTGAATGAGGAATTGATTGAGACATATTATTCTTTATCAAAGAAAACTGATTGTTTGTTCTGGATTTCAATACGTTATAATAAAGGGTCCAACGAATCCCTCTCCCTACTGATCATGACAGTCTTTAGTGCTTAGTGTCTAGTGCTTCTGCTGTACATCTGTCGGTCTTTCTTGTTTGATTATAATTATACAGACATGCACGAAATTTACATACAATATCCGTCTTTGATACCCGCTTCTAATCACATTCGGCGAAAACGTGACAGAAACACAGGACAGAAAACAGTGATAATACATGTGTCTACGTTGATGAATGCTTTACATGATATCATTAACACATCTGATTCACTTATGGTTTAATCTGATAGAGATAGAATCGTAATTTGCATTCATGAGTAATTCGCTGCAATGTCGTTATACATATACATTGCATAAAATGAGAATTTTAGTGGATAATATGATTTATCAATTTTATCATAATAATAGAAACTAATAGATCAGGCATAAGAGATAAAACAATTCCTCTTTAATACTATTTCTCAGCACCCTGTATCTAGATTTGTATAGACATCAACATTATTATAAAAAAGATATTTTTTACTAAAATTTTTGACACGATCATTAGGTGCTATCTAGAAAAAGAAGCAAATTAGGACACATTATGAATTTTCGGTCCAATTGTAGTCCAAAAAATTTATGTGCACCCTGTATAATGATCACTGAAATAAATTAGTAATAGGCAGTAAATCTATTTTTGCAGTGCCTAATGTTTATTGTTATGTCTCTTACACATACTAATAATACATGGCGCCTTTCCATTATCATATCGTCGCAGACGTTTCCTCTTGAACGCACATGATGGCATTTAACAAATGAACTCATTTAAATCCCAACATGACGCCAGATTTTTAGTATTAATAAAGAGGGAAAAACTATGAAAAAAATTTAATAAAAAAAATCTACTTTTTTGCGCTTTAATACTTTTTTTTTACTAAGACAAACGATTATTTTTTTGTAGTAACCTTTTTTAGTTTCTAATCATGAAATTTCTGAAAATTTCTGAAATTATTATTGTGCAAGGAAAATTCCAAAAATATTTTTTCTAACTTGGAATTCTATAATTATTAACTTGGATCCTTTCTGGGACGTACGACTTAAGAAATAGAGATCGTAAGGAGATCTCGATAATAGAGGCTTTTAAATTCAAGGTCATTATTTACATCCGCGGCTTCTACAGTTTCACTATGGCACCTATATAGGGGTGGAGGACATACCTATAGTAACACCAGGACGGTATTAATTTGCTTTGCAAATGAAAGATAAGCGAACAAAAGGGCATCAAAAGAAGGTCTTCCTGAGTGCGGGCCTGTTTAGAACAGCGAAAATCACAATAAACATGCAAGGTCAGAGTGTCGAGTGGACGGAATAAACATTAAAACCGCCGGAAACTCGTAATATCAACACCAGGGCCGGTCTGGTAACATACGCAGCATACGAACCGCATTCAAACGTAGTCGGACCATAATAGCGAGCTATGTCTCGTATTTTATGCAAAATAAGTGCAAAATAAATGCAAAATTCAAAATAAAAACTGTGCTATTGTTAATCTCGAAGATATTCCTTGCCCTGAAAGTGAAAAAAAAATAGAAATTCGACCGTAGTGCCAAAGAGGCCTTAGTGGTGACCTTGATATTAGTTTGCAATGGCTGTTTTTACTTTCTTACCCACCCAGCACCCCTATTTCGCTCCTCGGTCCCGAAAAAATTGATGAAACTTAGGAGCCGCGGATGTGAACAATTACCAAATTCAATAATTTTTTAGGGAAAACTCCCCCTCATACCTCATCTCGTGTCCCCAAGGTTTAACTTGGGACCGTTGCTATTGTTGTTCTTTGTTAATGACACTTCCGACGTTTAATTTCTCATTAGCTGCTGTGTGATGATTTCAAATATTTTCTGTAGTCGTCCAATACATTTCCGAGCCCGAGAGCAATAATCTTCAGATTGACATAAATAAATGAATTTAACATAAAAAATAACCTTTCTGGAAATCAACGTCCAGAAAAAAAACCTTCTTGCGCATCAATCGCATAGATAGTGTATTTTTATGCGATTCAATTATGAATATTTTCACCGCTTTTTAAATTATTGGCTTTCTGAAAATTTCCATAGTCATGTCATGTTAGCGTAGTGCAATACTGTGAAAAATTTTCTGTGATAATTTCAATTTCATTTCATTTCGTTTGAAAACGTGCCTTAAAATGGATTTTTAAATTTAAAAATCAATAAAATTGGCAAAATTTAACAATTTATACAATGTTTATAGAAATGTAGACATTTTTACCCTTTTCCTACCCACGCCTCTGGCTTATTAATAGAAATAATGCAAAATTGTATTGCATTAGCTCAAATTTCAAATAAGTTTATTCCAATCATGTTAATTTCTTTTAAAAATTTTTGTTTCTAACTTAACCCCTAAATAGTGTTCAAAATCTAGCCATTTTCCTAAAATTGAAAAGGCCGCCATTTTGGAACGTTTTTACCTATTTTACTCAAATACAGTACCAGACGACTACTTGAGGTTATCTTACTACCAGAAAAATTTCAGCGCTCTAGATTGAAAACTTCGACCAGAACCCGTGCCTCACGGACGGTTTTTTTTTTAATTCGAAGGGACATTCTGTAGAAGTAACGCAACTCTAGGAAAATGTTTTTTACGAAAATTAAACGTCAGCCCTGAGGTTTATAAGAGTAAAAAATTTCTTTCATTAATCTTGAAAGATGAAGCTACAGGAGCGTTTTTAAAATTTTAGAGAAATAAACATCATGTAAAAAAAAAACGAATATCTCCGCAATTTTTTTTATTTACTTCTTGAAATTCTCAAGGGTTGAAGCCTATTAGTATAGTTGTCTATTGTAAAATTTCAGTTTAATTACTTCAAAAATGTGCTCATAGATTGTTGGAGAAATTTAGCCATTTTTGCCCTTTTCCTACCCACGCCACTGGCTTATTAATAAAAAAAATGCAAATTTTATTGCACTAAATTAAATTTCAAGTCAGTTACTTCCAATCTTGTGAATTTGATATAAAACTCTTTTTCTATCTAGCTTATACAGGGGTTCAAAAAATAGTCCTTTTTCCAAAAATTAAAATGGCCGCCATTTTGAAACGGCTCAGCTGATTTTGCTCAAGTGCAATACCAGACCACTCCTTGTGGATATCTTACTTCCACAAAAGTTTCAGTCTCCTAGATCGAAAACTGCGACCTGAAATGAGGTGACAAAAACCGGATTTTCCGAATTTTGAAGGGACACCCTGTAAAAGTGACGCGACTTTTGGAATTTTTTTTAATGAAAATCGAAATTGTTCCTAAAGTTTAATAAGAGTGCAAAATTTCGTTCACTAATCTTGAAAGATAAAGCTACAGGAGCGTTTTTAAAATCGAAATTTCGTGATTTTGGAGAAATAAATATATACTGTTATAGAAAATTGGATTCAGGTGTAGGAAGGTAGAGATTTCGAGTTTAAATTAGATTTATTATTGTGACAATGAAGTTTATGACTTGTAATAGATAAAAATTATTATAAATGTCAATAAGAAATAAAATTTGGATTGTTTGAAAAAAATGAGGAGTGAAAAAAAAAGTGAAGGAGGAGAATGTTGATAAAAAGGAGGAATGAAAAAAAAAATTTGAAAGAACGTCAGTGAGAAATAATGTTAAAAAATGTAAGATAATGATTTAGAAGAATTAAAGAGAAGCAGAGGGACTAGAGAAAGGAGAAATAAAGAGAGGAAAAAAGAAAAAAATTGGAAAGTCAGTGAGAAATAATGTTAAAAAAAAATGTAATATAATGATTTAGAAGAATTAAAGAGAAACAGAGGGACTAGAGAAAGGAGAAATTAAGAGAGGAATAAATGATAAAAGAAGAGAGTTTTTTCAAAAGGAAATACAGCAGAATTTGAAAGCAGAAAGAAGATAAAGTAACAGAAAGCAAATATTTATTAGTAAATGGAAGAGAAGCAGAGGGACTAGAGAAAGAGCAGAATTTGAAAGCAGAAAGAAGATAAATAACGCAAAGCAAAGATTGATTAGTAAATAGAAGAGAAGCAGTAAGAAAAAGAGAAAGACTACGAGAACAAGATAGAAGCTTTATTTGGAAAGGACAAGGGATAATAAGAGACGGTGTCGGAGAGCAGTTTGAGAATTTTTGAAAAGTGCGGTAAGAGAAAGAGTTAAAAAAGAAGAGAAGCAGAGGACTAGAGAAAGGTTAATAAAGAAGAAGGAAATTGTAAGATTTGGAATTGTATTTAATTAAAATTTTTAGAGTATAAGAAATTTTCAAATTCAGAGAGCTCGAGGTAGGTTAGATTTTCCTTTATTTAAAATTTTGTAAGTTACAAGTTATAAATAATAATAATAATAATTTCAAATTATTTTTTTTATATTTTATTTTGATTCAAACTTAGAAAATATATTGAAAATTTTATCTGAACCCACCTGAGAAAGAGAGTGTCCTCAGAGAATAACTTTATTAAAAATTTTGTTGTTTATGGTATTAAAATTTTTTTAAATAAAACTAGTAATAATAAATTGAGATAAGGGGGGTAAGTAATACCATAACAATACATACATATATATATCGTGGGCAGGTGAATTTTGGAAAACCACTTTTTCGTATTCTGGGGGTCATGATCGGTGGACATTTGATGAGTTTGGGTGATTTTCGAAAAGTGATGTCGTCCTCAATAGTGTATTTTTTTATAAAAAAAATACACTAAAAGTAAACCATATTCCATACACTTACATATTTACTTAATTGTGTTAAAAAGACCTATGTGCATTATTTTGAGAGTTTGTTTAATTACTGTGAGTGTAGATTATATTACTTATATGTAGGTACGTTATGTAATAATAAATTCGCTAATCAAAAATCTATGCATACCTAGAGTATAGGTAGGTACTCAAATTGTCAAATTTAAACTCACTGAATGATAATTTAACTAATGCACGATAATTATTCAACGTTAATAATACAAATAATTCGGATTACACTGTATAATAAAATAACAAATTCCGTGGAAGATAACGAGAGCAAATTGCATTCCGTTCAGCCGTCCCGCTGATCAGTTCAGTCAGTTTGTTCGCGGTTTGCTTCGCGCTGCCAGCTAGTAGAAAACCGAAACCGCACGGAATCCTGACGACAGAACCTCACATCCATAACCTTACTTGTTGCACATTGAAATATCAGGTTTTAATTCACTCTTCTTTCTTCTTAGAGAAACTAAAATGGAGATTCTGCGGTTCGCGTCTCTGCTTCTTGCAAGCTTCAGTCGTTGAATCTTAAATCTGTGCTGTGAATTCGGTTAATAAATAAATATTACCACTTACGCTATCGTTGCAAGTTATCGCGCACAGTGTTTTGTTATGACGAATGAAGATTTGAATCATAGGTACTTAAGTAAGTAATACTTACTTAAGAAAAATCGAAAGGTAAGTTTATGGAGTTTATTTATAAAATTGAAGAAATAGGATACCACTAGCACTAGCACTAGCACTTCTAAAGCAGTATCTTCGGAAACTTTTCTGGAGTCATAGATCAAAGATCATTTTATTTTGTGACATGTTATATACTTAAGTCAGTAGGTAGTCATTCAGTTTACATTGCGCATCGTGAGTAAGGTAGTAATAAATTATTGCGAATTCGCTCGAAAGGTGAAAAGGTTGCACGCTTATTTATACCGTTCTTTATTTTATTCTCACGATAGTTACTTCTCTCTGTACCTCTGCTACAGATATAAATATTACTATCATTCAGTCCATTGTTTAATAATACTGGTTCCTGATCCTGACACCTGGATCCTGAATCCTCCCTGATGCATGATACTAAATCTTTAGGGCATCAACTCTAGGGCATCTCCCTCGGGAGAGACGCCCCTACTCCCACTACTAACTTCAATATGCATAGCATTCTGAAGTTTTAAACAATTAAGGATACAGAGTTGACTCACCTTCTCGTTATACCTATACAGGTGTAACTCTTATAAATGTGTCTTTCTCTAAGATAGTTTTTTTATTTGATTTATGTTATTTGGTACTTATCTATCTGCTTCCGGAGAAATCGAAATTTATTCAAATGTGGAGTTAGGTAATTTAGTGTAAATAAGTAATTTTGAACAAGTCTGGTAACCTTTGAATTAGCAGGAAATGTCCAGTTTAAAAAATTAGAAAACACATGCACCCAAATTTCTATTGGAGAGTTGATGATAGTTGGTACATGCGTGAAAAATTAAGATGTACTTGTGGAAGACATGGTCATGCTTAGATTTTGTTGAATATTTTTAGTATAAAACGCTTTTGGTCAACTTTTCAAACGCTTTTATATTAAACCAACTAAGTGTACCACTGATACTTTCACAGTTACGAACAAAAAAAACAGTCTACAAGCTACGAACAAAAAAAAAATTGCAAGTTGTGTAGAAACTCTAAATCTTTAATATAAGGAGAGCCTGGAAAAATACTACCGTGAAAAGAGCTGCTAAAATTATAGCTGACAATTTTTGAACGCACTAATTTTTTTTTAAATAGGAAAATTAAATCACGAAAGGCCACTAGATGAGTACCTACGCAAGGTGCACCAAAAATAATTTCTTGCAAGCAACTATTCAATGTATTCAAATCATGTCGTTCATCCCCCGTAAAATAGAAAAATTAAATAACTCGATTTGCCAAAATCGAGGCCAAAATATTATAATTTTTAAAAAAATAAAGAACACTAGGAGCAGTACCTATATACCAGGTAGATCAGGAATAATTTCTTGCAAACAACTACAGGGTCGGGTATTTTAAATAATGTCGTTCATCCCCAAATCAACAATACTATATACTAATCAGTAGCTATCAGATAAATAATATTAATATAGTAATAATAATAGTGCGTTCAAAAATTGTCAGCTATATTTTTAGCTATTTTAGCTATTATTATTATAGGAAGCTGGAAAAATTCCATCTTGATCTGAAAAATATTTAAGAATGTTAATAACTTTGTTTTCTTCTAGCAGATATTGCTAACAACCTAGTTGTAACGATAAAAGCATACTCGCTTTTTAGAAAAATATAAAAAAAGAGAAGTAAACAGTTATAATGGATGGCGTTGGCACTCGCGTTGTCATCTAATCGAAGACATTTGCCAGAAGATATTTATAAATTTATTTTTAATTCAAACAATCACAACTGCCTCATGTACTCATTAATTGTAGCTAATGTGATAACAGGGGCTCTTACATCCATCGCTAATAGTTCATAATGTGACCTTTTTTTCAATTAAGGTAGTTGAATGCGAAAAAAAAATTCGGAAGGATCCGAGAATTCGAGAAAGAGACCAGTGCTCTTTCGGCTGAACTACGGAATAAAGCAGGAATTGGCGTTCAAGTTCCACTGCTGAAAGTGACAGAAAAAAAGTATAAGAAGAATAAAAGGGTAAAAGAATAAAATTACCAGTGAAAAGGCGACCTAAAAAAGCAAATTTATGTTGAAACTAATTCGTTTTTTTTTTGTCTTTTTGAGTTTTTTCATGTTTTATTTTTTCATTTTATTTTGTATAGGAAATCTTCATAGATTAATTTCAATTAACAAAAGTACAGAACGTTCAGTTTTTCATTTTTTTTTAATTTCAAGATGGAAAGTCTGAAAAGAGACCTTGGGCTATTTCAATCTATTCAGAGTACCTATTGAATTTTAATATTATTTTTTTTATGAGCTATTATAATGAGCAGCTCCAGTTACAAAAGCTCCAGTACTTCCAGTTAATATTGCTGTTTTTGCAGCATCGTTATTGCTGTATATTGTGAAAAAAAGCCTTAAAGCTTCATTTGAATAATTTCTTTGTCTTTATAATTGTATAAAATGGTCACATCTGGTTGTTATACAGATACATGATAGCTAATGTTAGTCACGGAACGAGTTAAAAAATAACATCATTATTAAAAAAAAAAACTTCCTTCTAATTTTATCGGATTGACTGACTGTCTCATTTACATCTTTAGAGTATGTACCTATTGTTGATAATCCAGGCCAGTATTTATAGGATCTAATTATTTTTCGAGTTTTTTCTCTACCGTCATACTGTAAATGGTTTCTAGACATTCTGGACTCGAAAAATTATAAGGACCATGAATCTGGAAGAACGTTGTATTGTTTCGCTCATCAATATAAGTACATACACAGGTCATACATACAACAAAAACAAAGTGATTCGAGTCAAAGTACATTTAAATACATAAGTATAAAAGGAAAAAGTTTTATCTATTTTTTTTTATTCCGCTCTAATAAGGGAGAAATGGTGTCTTCAACAATGTTTTTCTCCTGTCTCTGAATTAGATCGGTTATATCTATGAGCCCTAGAACCCAACTCCTTTTTTTCATTTTATATTATAATATATTTGAAAGAGTAAAATGCTTGGTACCTAAAAGGGGCTACAGGCCATTAAGGATACATGCTCAAAAGCGATCTTAGTATTGTGTATTATATTTTACATAAATTAATTGTACACTTAGTGATAGTTAGTCTTGTTTATATATGTGTTGTATAAATTTTCCAGTTGTAAATTAAATTAGTAAATAAACACTTGGTAAAAGTTTAAATAAGTAATTTAAGTGTACGCTTAACTTATTATGAAACAACAGGGAAATAAATACAATGGTAACAAAACAATGGAAGGTATCAGAAGTAATTAGAAAAAAAAAGCGAAAAAAAAGAATCCCCATTATTTACTCATTATAAGATTCATCCATTCCAATAGGTGGAATAGTATAATAAATGCAGGTAGCACAGTACTCAGCACTTAATTCCAGAATTTTACTATTATAGTTATTAATGAAGTTTTATTCGTCTTATTCAGTAACATTCCGTTATTAAACTCTTCTTATTTATTAATGTAATGAGTTTAAATGCATTTCTTTTTCATCACTACCTGATGTTATAGAAATGTTTCATGTCACTAATATACTCACCTATATTATTGAATTACCTATATCCTCAATTAGATAAGTTACACGTATTCTATGTTATTAAATATTGAATATATAAGTGTTATTTATATCTTAGGAATATAATGACAGCCTTGAGCTCAATATCAAGGTATGAGCGTATTTTGTAATTATTGCACGAATAACCAACCACGCAATAATTATTATGTATATTTGAAAAAGAGCTCATTTTGTTGTTATACAGAGTGTCAGCTTCGTAAATGCTGCAGCAACTAGAGCGGTGAAAATATTGCTTGCAAAATGTTTTTCAAGTTTTAATGCATCTTAGCTTCAATATGCAGATCAGGATCGTAACTGGTAATTTAATAACAGTTCAATAATTGACATTTAAGAAAGACTTCTATTTGAGTATCTACCAATTTATAGAGACACAAGCACTTATTTGCCATCACCCCACGAGATTCAGACTCATTCCAGAGTCTTTCTTACTACCAAGAATTTTTGAGAGACTTAATAACAAGCTGTTGGTAACGTCGAATCGGTCTATTGGGGGGAATGTGCAAAGAAAAATCTGAAAAAGGTTTCTAATTATTTGTAATAGCAAAGGGAATTAGTTCCCAACTGATCTGTTCGGAACAAAAAATCAAGGAAAACGTGTTTTTAATTATTGAGAAAAACTCCACCCCTATTTTTATTAGAGTTTTCTTTGTTTCTGTTTTTTTTGAACATTCATGAAGTCGGTCGATACATGACATCGATGCCCCAGAGTACCTACTTGGGTCAGCAAAAAAATAATTAAGTACTTTTTAGCAATTATTGTCGAAAGTTATTTCAATAACATTTTATTTTAAACATAAACCTGTAGAAATGGTCTGCGCAAAACTGGAATTTGCTTGTTCAATTCCTATGACCCATTTACAAGTTTCCACCCTGTATACAGCAAAGTTATATAGCAATATTACCAAGTCTGGATCAGGCTTTAAGGGAGTACTGGGAACGTTTTCATAACCTTTTTTATTTTATAAAACTGAGTTTTTGGGAAAGTTTTTATATATTTGTGACTGTCAGAATAATTTACATGCTGCCGTGATACAACTTTTTTTCTGAAAGCTTTGTTCTTGTTTTTTCACACTCAATTATTTTTCATCTCCCGACATGCTCTTGTTGATTCAAAGAAATTAATTTGTCATTTTGTAACTTAAAAAATGTTTGTAAAAATGTTCGTCCATTTTGTTTGAACCGATAAAAGAATATTTCAACTAAGAAACTTTTGACATCTTCAATTGCTGAAGAAAAAATTAATTAAAATAAGCTACAAAAATCTCATTATGAAGTTCATGAATTTTATTGTTTCCCCCTGTATGTTAACCTTGCCCACACGTTTGTTTGGTCGTAAGTAGACTATTAAATGGTTTTTTTTAAGCATAAAAAAACACAGCCATTTTGAGTTAATCTCAACTACAATAATTATTATTGAAAAAAAACGCGCGGGGAGTAAGTGTTAGGTTTGCATTATAAAACTTAAGGGGAGTAAAATTTTGCAATAATAAAAGCAAAATTGTTGAAAATAAAGTATAAGTAATCCTCTCGGTAATCCTTGAACCATTTCGGTAGAGTTATTTCTTTGTGATACTGAAAATAGTAAAGTTATGCGTCAGCCGGAATTTGACATTGGAACCTCTTCCTGAAGTTATAGTAACAGCAATAATGAGTCGATAAAATTACGCGAAGTAATGATCATTGCGGTAAATGTCAATATTTATAATGATCGTCTAACAATTTCGCTGTTAAATTACCAAATTTGATTTTATGTATGTATTGGCAATAATTACATTATGTGCACACACATAAAATTATTGTCTTAATGACGACGAATTTCAGTAATTTGCTATAATTATGTATAAGTGCTTATAAGGTGGACGATGAGTTACGAAAGATCATTCTTGCTTTTTTAATACCTGCTATGAAAAATTTAGGCATACAAATTTGGCAAAAAAAGGCATACAAGAATAATGACAAGTGGATAAATCTATTTTTATCCATTTAGTCCCATATAGGCTGTCCGGCGCCATAAAAATGCCACCACTCGCTTGCTCTTTGTAAACCTGCTTTTTACCTGACTTTTAGGTATATTGATTTTGGTGTTTTTATGAGTGACTCCTCTAATTATTGGGAGTTGACGTTATGATTTTTAGTCCTGAGGTGGTCGCCATGTTTTTGCTTTTTTTTCTTTTTAACGCCGGCCTCGCGATGACTGTATCACCTTGGACAACTACTGAAAGGTAGATCTTAATGGTCGCTGGCGTTGCATATCAATAGGTTGATGTTCTGCTTGCAGACTTGGTCTTTCTGAGAGATGCCTCAAAAACCAGCGTTTTTCTGTATACCTCTGCAATTAAACACCTTCGTCCGTGAAAGTATTTCGATTTATACCGGAAATATCTTTTTAAAACCGTTAAAAAAATTGTCACACTTTGGATTTTTAAATGGGCGACTGGTAACATGTTTTGTTAAACTCATTATCGTTTTATCGAACAGCTGGATTGGTAAACAAACGATAGTGACCAAATTTTCGTTTGCAGCATAATAACTAATTTCTTGTATTGATTGAAGCAGTTTTAGTTCAACGTATTTCAGGAAGTTATTCCAAATCATTAACAGCTGAAGTTATAAGAGCGTCTATTTTTGCCTTTTTCTTTTCATAAATAAACTTCTGGGCATTTTGAGTTGACACTGCAGAGACCTACCTCATCTACCATGAAGACTATCCGCTGAAAAATTCATGATTTCTCCATTAGATATTTTCTCCATGATTTAAGAAAATCGCCCTCGGATTCTTCTATAACGCAAAGCTCGAGCAAAGGAAATTTTCAGTGGGTCTTCTTATGCTTACAATTTTCCACGACTTTAGTTTTGGTTTGATCTTCGACCATTCTCGGGATTTTATGTTACCCTTTAATCGAGCCTTTCAACTATCCCTATAAAATTTGGCCTTGGTAGTTGTAATTGCTTTTTTTTTCATTGTCTTCATTACATTTCTTAATTATGTTTTTTGCTTTCTGTAACGTATTTTGATATTTCTAAAGTAAATGAAGTTATGTAGGACTCGCGAAGGCTGTAAAGGTCCTGCAAATAACGAAAAAGCTCTCGAGTTTCAATAATTTGGTATTCGAATGATATAAATTTAATTAATAATGCACATCGTTATTTTAACTATGTGCTAATATGGAATACAATAATTATTCGATCTTAATCGCGGGATATTTTAAGGTTATTTTGATTCAAAACATATGAAGAACGTTAAAAAGGGGGTCCCGGCTGCTTCACAGCAGTCGTTAAGTTACGTCAGAGGCCCTTGAGGCTACTTGAAAACTTCTGACACTTGGGCTTTACCACAGCCATAAGATATTTATTTTTTTATTTTGTATTTGTATAATACATTGTTGACTTTAACAATTATTAAAAGATCTAATAAATATTATCCTGTTAGGGGGCGTTTTATTTCAATTCTCGGCAAGAAGACCGCTGAACCCAGGGTGAGGGGCATGGAGACGCCAAGGAGGGTGATCGACGTTTCCCTACGTTTGATGCGGCAGTCACGATTCACATTTTAGCATCGTTTAACATTTATATTTATTGCTAGTTTATTATTAAAGATAAAAATATAAAAATGACACCGTAGGAATCAGAAATGATCAGGGAATAATTTTTAAAGATAGGCTATTTTCGATTAAGAGCTTCGTTTTTGAGATAGCCGTTGTTAAGTGGAAAAAAGTAGTCCGAGCAGACAGTTTTTGACGTAAACCGAAGCGAGATATCGCTGTTTAAGGTTACGATGGGCCCATTTGCGCAATGCTTTTCTAAAACGGTTTGAACGATTTTTTCCTAACTTAACCATCACAGATAACATTTTGAAAAATTGGCACGGCAAAGTTGCACTAATGAACTACCACATCCTGTAAAAAAAGTAGAAAATTTTGAATAGTGCCTTTTTGCACAGGACGATTTTTTGACGACTTCGTATTTAAGTTATTTAGGCCATAAACTATGATTCCTGAAAATTTCAGCCTTGTACACTAAAAGTCCCACAGGGTGACAACTTATTGCTAGATTGGCACTCTACTAATAGTCAATACAGTTACTCCGACCTATTTCTTTAACTCATCCAAAATAAATATTCACATATAATAATAATTAGAGAAGGAGATTATTTGAATAGTTTGTCTTATCATTCGTTAACAATGAACAATTAAGCGTTGTGTAGAAACTGATTAGGTAGTGATTATTAGGTAATCGATTGAAACAATTTTTTTTTATAGATTTTTTCACGGATTCTGAAGCGGTAGTTTTAAAATTTTACAACGTAAAAATCCATGGTTTTCAATTAGCATTTGTTGAGTTAAATAATTTTTTATATTTTCTTCGTTTTCGAACAATCGAAAAGGAAGATTTTGTACCAGATTTTCTCTTTGTGAAAACGGAACATGGGGGGGGGGTAGGTATTCCTATTCACATCCGATTATTATTACATAACTAATATGACCATTCAAAATTTGAAAGGAAATGTATTATTGTTTCTCGAGATTTTAATAAATGCTATGCGAAATTTTTTTTTTTTTAAGGGAATACTTATCTAAAACCTTTGGAAGCTCAAAATACGCAATTAGGTAGTTAGCTGTTTACAAATTAAAAGCCTACAGACTCAGAGTTTAGAGTCGTCTTATTGATTTGTACCTAACTAAATAGACAGCAATTATTATTTAATTCGAATTTAATTTAAAACTCAACGGGTCTTTATATTTAATTAATTCAAGATTAATTATTGTTATTATTTTATTCAATCGTGACTAACTTGTAAAAAAATATGATTTTTCAAGTTTAAAACATTATTGACCCTTTAATCAGAGTACTTTTTAGAATTTTTCCGAGAAAAACTTTAATTTCTTAATTATAATTTCAAAAATGTCTTATAAAAAGAAACAAGTTATAAATAGAAGATATTAAAAATAAAAATACTATAACCAATCATGGTAAAATTCTGAAATAATAAACGTGGAAATAAACAAAAAGCTCTTTCAGGATTTATTCCGTCAGTCTTTCAGACTAACGGAAATATTTTGGATAAGCATTTCTGAAATATTACAGGGCGAATCTTGAAATAAAATTTCATTGAATACTGATGTGTATTTCAAATGCATTTAAGCCGTTTTCTGATATTTCTTAAAGAGTTTACTGTTAATTCTACTTGAATATACTTTCAAGAGATAACTTTAAATCGTTTAAAAAAACAATAATAATTATTCAGTCCCAATAACCTTTGTAGCAAAATAGCAAAAGGTAAGTCATCAGTAGATGAAATTGTGTCAAAAAATTGAAAAGAAAAGTTAGTTAGATATCAGAAAATGATTATTTTGATGAATTTGCAAAAGATAAATATTCCCTGATTTTTTTGCCAGACAGTACCTAATTCAAATTAAAACAGACGACAGTTGGTCGTGCAACTTCTCTTTAATATTAGAAAAAAGTCAGAGGTCAATGAAAATTATTGTAGATACGTCAATAATTGGGAGGTTATTAATCCCCCCCTATAAAATTTTAAGGTATATTATTTTGACTGTTGTTTACATGTTTAATAATCATTTCCATTTCAATGCGGGTCGGAATGTCGTAGTGGGTCTATAAATAACTTACACAACCACACACACATGTCTCTATTATTATTTTTATTTGATGACTAAGACAAATCTTGTTTTATTATGAATCAAAATAATGAAATCGTTATGAACAACCTGCTTGGAATCTCTATCCGTCTGACAATGATAAAGATAAATAAAGATTTCTTTATTTGCATTAAAATTTTTATTTAATCTTTAATGATGTATTATGTATTGGTCGCATTATGCAAAGAATAAGAATGTTATAGTAAGTGTAGTGTGACTTTTTGTTATGGAAGTAATTAATATTTCAAATGAATGTAGTACTTGTGGGTTCATTGCTCTGTCATGTGCTTCTTACTAGTAAATATGCCGTTCTTATTACTCGTAATAACAATAATAATTCTAATAGGAAACATTAAGGGAATTAGTTTCAGGTTTATGTTACATATTTCATTATATCGACTAAATAGGTACTTACTGTGACTATTTTTCGATTTTTCTAATGTATCATTTTTGATTAATGAAGCTTGTCTAGAAATCAAATTAACGCAGTGTGTTATTTATTTATTTATGTATGATTCCCTCGATGTTTATCACCAATAATGACAATTCCAAGTATCGATCTCGCTAATAATCAAATTATCTTTCCCACACATAAAAACCTACGTCATACAAACTATCCCTCCATTTCACGTAGAACAACCAGCTTCGCAAAATACCGTCCCAATTGCAAGTGGTAACGCCTTTATGTTCCTCAGAAGGTGTTTCAGAGATATAGGGCCAAATTTAAAGGGGTAGTTCCTCTCATAAATATAACTTAAAAAAAATAAATTCAACTCAAAATAACCGCTTCGTTTAAAACATACAAAATGTCAAAGTTTAAAAAAAATTAACAGTTTATGGTTATAACTATTTTTTTTTAGAAATCGGACGAAAAACATTATCATCGCTAGCAAAACAATCCTTTGCCATAAGGTATAGGTAGGTACATATACCAATAACAATAATTTCAATGGTCAGATACTTTCTTTTAGTCATATTTTTTTTTATCTTAGCAGTTGACATTGACGACAAAATCAAGTACCTATCTAATAGAGGAAAGTTTCCTTTATGATTGTGTATTGTTGATCATGTAAATGTCTGTTGATTTCTAAAGTTTCAAACATAGAATTTATTATTCTCTTAAGGAGAAATAAAATTGAAATGTCTCTCCGGCTGTTATTCTATTGAGGAATGATTATGTTATTCGTAGTGCATGTTTCATATATGGCAATGTATATTATAAACACAGTTAGTTTTAGTTTTACATAATAATAACAAAAACGACAGGAATAGACTGTCTGGGAAAGGACAGGTGAGCTAATATTCGTATACGTAGTGTTGTTGGGGTTATTTTAGCTGATGCACAATGCACTCACTAATGAACACAAAATTGTTGGAATAAAATGAGTGTTTATCTAGATTCCGTCTGAACTGGAATTTGAACATTGTGTTCAGTCAGTTGCAATATAGATTACAAAATGAGCTTTATCAGACGATAATAATTGAAGCAAACAATTTTTTATTTACTCATCGGTTATACCGTGTGTCCCCGGATAGGTGAAACGACTCTTATAAAAGACAAAAATTTTTTGATTTTAATTTTAATTTTTTGGGGTTCAGCCCTGCTTGGCTAAAGAATAATTTCTAACAAAATTTTAGTTTTGAAAAATCAAGCATGCCTTGGAAATTTCCAAGAAACCGGTTTTTCTGGTGAGTAAAGTGTCTTTTATGTGGCAAAAACGACAAAATGTTATCTGAAAAAGTTGTTCAGAATCAACATTTAGGTCCGTATACCAAATTTCAAAATCATAGGCCAACTTTAATTTTTTTAATTTATTTTTATGTTTTATTTCACAAATCAAAGAATTTCATTTTGTAACAATGACTGCCATGGAAAAACCAAATTGTACCCATAGCAATAGCAATCTGTCAATATCAGTCTTTGTTACAAATGAAATTCTTTGATTTGTGAAATAAACATAAAAATAAATGTAAAAGATTAAAGTTGGCCTATGATTTTGAAATTTGGTATACGGACCTAAATGTTGATTCTGAACAACTTTTTCAAATAACATTTTGTCGTTTTTGCCACATAAAAGGCACTTTACTCAACAGAAAAACCGGTTTCTTGGAAATTTCCAAGGCATGCTTGATTTTTTAAAACTAAAATTTTGTTAGAAATTATTCTTTAGCCAAGCAGGGCTGAACCCCAAAAAATTAAAATTAAAATCAAAAAATTTTTGTCTTTTATAAGAGTCGTTTCACCTATCCGGGGACACACGGTATATTGTGACTGATAAATAAACGGGGTTATCTGTAGCAAAAAAAAGAACACCGCAGATAAGATAATGTTGGGGAAAACAAACTCGCCTATCCTTGGATAATAATAATAGAAATTCCTCGATGAGGAATAACCGAAACTTTATCAAAGATACAGGTTGATATATTCACTCACTTATACCTATATGAACTTTTGCCATTAATTATTTGAAAACGGAAAAATGTGCCTGATTCTTTTTCCTGCTAGGGTTCGTTTCAGTTTATACTCGAGTTTATATCTTCCCGAATTAATAATTGTATATGTATAGGAAGATTATTTTAAGGTCTACTTAGTCATTCACAGGGTCGTTTGAAAAATTTCATGTTTTTGACAAAAAGAATGATTACCATCATTATTTTTTATGATTGAAAAATGAAAAAAAAAACAAAATATTCCATTCTTCTAAGGAATTATCAATTAATTATTTCAAATTAGTAAAAAAACTGAAATGTCATCAGTCTGAAAGTTTGTCTAGTTTCTTAAGTCTTGTGGCAAACGTTTGCAATGTTTGCATTCGTTTGCACTGCTGGAGAAATTCTTCATGCGTAGGAGTGACAGCACGGTAGATAGTATAGTAAAGGGCTGCAAGAACAGGTCAAAAGCTAAAGATGATATTTATCATCTTTACAAACATCCACGTCGACCAAAGAACTACCTTAAAAAAATAAATACATATTCCCATAAATTGTATATTCAAAGACGAAAGTTAAATTTACCTAAAGATATTTTTTGCCTAAAGAACTTGAGCCAATATATCAAGATTTCGGTAGTAAGATTAAGAAATTTTTAAAACAATATTATTTTAATTTTGAAATTACGTCTGAGGGATAAAAGTTTGAGTATATCACCCTGTCTTAAGAGTGATCAAGCAAAAATGAAATGAGATTGCTACCGCAGATCGTTCGATTCTCTAATTTGAAACACCAACAAAAATGTTGACAGAAGAGTCAACAAAAAAGAACCAATCAAAACTCTGAAGTTGTGAACATAAAAATCAGAATGGCATCGAAAGTCAACCCTGATGTTTGCTTTCCTTTCAGGTTTAATATTACTTTAGATACTTTGAAATAAACGAAAGCGTCGTTTGTAATTATTATTAGAGTTAGTACCTACCTATAGATCAAGAAACTCTTTATTATTATAATATGAGTAAAAGGGTATTTTATTAATAATATTAATCCTATTCTGTTTGCTTTGCTGTAAACTCGACATAATATGGTGAATTATTGTTGATTTTGGAATGCATATCGAACGTCATATCAGATTTAAGTAGGTTGTGATATGACGTAGGTACGGTGTCCATTTGGTAATGGTGATTGGATTATCTTGTCCTGAAATGCAATGTTTTAGTCTCCTGAACTCTATATCTGGGTCTGGGTGGTTATCAGGCGACGTGACAATGATTGATAACGTATAAAATTATACAGGGTGTCCCAATATTCCATGGACATGGAGCAACCACAGATTACTGAGGTAAAAAAAGTCGCTCGGACCAAACTTATCTCTATACCAAAATGCTTCGTTTGTCCGCTAGAGAGCTTCAAAGTCTTTTGAAAATTTTAGTTTTTTTGAAATAGCTCAAAGTCGGCTGATTCAAATTCGATGAAATTTAGTAGGTAAATTTCTTATTAAGAGTACTAATTTCTGATGTACATGATAATTTGACGGAAACCCGGGAAGGGGTGAAACTACCCCTACCCTCCATTAAAATTGATCGTAATTGTTGATAGGGTAGCAGGAATGCTGTTCATGTTTTTTTGTTTGAAAGATACATCGTTTTAGCCCATTTTTGGTCTCCTACAAAAATCTGTATCTTTCCGAGGTGCTATGTGATAAAATAAATTAGTCGATGATAACTAAAGTTTTATTTCATTCTTTTAATTTGAAATCAAATTTTCAATTGTCAGGTGATTATTTGATCTAATCTCATAAAAGATGCTCGATGTGGGCGCCGGTTTGGACCCTAGAAAGTTCCATCCTGCGCAAAAAAATTATTTTAACTCTTCTTGGAACCTCGTCGTTTTGCAAACTGTTTACTGCGTTTGAAAAAAACCGTTTGCAAACACATGAAAAAAAAACCGAACCATACTAAACATCTTTTATGAGATTAGATCAAATAATCACCTGACAATTTGAAAATTTGATTTCAAATTAAAAAAATGAAATAAAATTTTGTTTAGGTACCATCGACTAATTTATTTTATCACATAGCACCTCGGAAAGATACAGATTTTTGTAGGAGACCAAAAATGGGCTAAAACGATGTATCTTTCAAATAAAAAAACATGAACAGCGTTCCTGCTACCCAATCAACAATTACGATCGATTTTAATGGAGGGTAGGGGTAGTTTCACCCCTTCCCGGGTTTCCGTCAAATTATCATGTACATCAGAAATTAGTACTTTCAATAAGACATTTACCTACCAAATTTCATCGAATTTGAATTAGCCGACTTTGAGCTATTTCAAAAAAACTAAAATTTTCAAAAGACTTTGAAGCCCTCTAGCGGACAAACGAAGCATTTTGGTATAGAGATAAGTTTGGTCCGAGCGACTTTTTTTTACCTCAGTAATCTGTGGTTGCTCCATGTCCATGGAATATTGGGACACCCTGTATATTGCCAAGTTCAGTTTTAGTATCTTGGTTTCAATAACCAACTAAAATACTTTCAAAGTCTTCATTAAAAGGGCTCTATTCTTTTGTCTCAGAAATATGTCAAGAATAAAAACTTACTCTGTAATAATGACCGTGAGTATACTTTTCGCTTTGAGTGGAAACTTTGCACCACTGCTGAAAAAGTTTTTGAATTTGAATGTTTTCGCGCCAGCCCTATTTGATCGGGAAATTCTCTTACCAGCCAGCAGAAGACCCTTCAGCGCATCAGTAATCAGATTTCAAACGACTCTGACCACCGCGACTACTTTCATAGCCTGTAGAATTTTAAAGTGAAAAAAGTGCATAATTTTTATATTGTAAAAATCAGCTCGTGTAGCCCAAGTCTGCAATCGGAAAGGGGTGAGTATTTTTTTTTTGTTACGAGCATTTGTGTTTTACTTTTGTTGTAAAACTTGACCTAAAATGTATAGGAAATAACGTGTTCAGCATTTTATAAAAGCTTGCATATGGTAATTGGAGATACTTTACACCTGGGACAATTTTCAGGTCAGGTGACAACAGATGACAATTTTCAGGTAGAAATACTATGAGGAGCAGAAGACGATGAATTTTCTAGGAAATTTGAATCTATAATTCCATTAAATCCGGAAAAGCCAATCGGTACTTTGATACAGGTTGAAAAAAGCCCGGCGAATATCGATGGTCTAATTCTAATACCCCGTAACTGTATGAATCAATATTTTACAGGAGACAGCTTTTTAGTTTTAAGGGGCTAAATTAATATGATTCAGGAGGTTACAAAACTTTTTTTGTAGCCAATTTCCCAAGCCAATACGGTGTATTTCAACTCATGACAGAGTAAACGTACAACCGAATGGCGCGAAAAAGTAAAATTTGGATTTTTGCAGATACGGGGTATTAGAATTAGACCATCGATATATTATATTTTCGTATGAAGGTCGACTATATCCAAGTAACTAATAAAGTGATCAATTAAATCATCAACTCAATGGAAAAAACTTGCAAGTCCTGGAAGTGGCCGCAAAAGAGAGATGAATTATTTTATTCCCGGAAAGAAATTATTGGCGGGATTCATCCCCCAAACAGGTGTCAAGACATGGTTTGTTCATCGTTCCCCAATTGGACAAGCACTGAAATTAAACCAACATTTTTATGTTATTGTTTACCTATTTCTAAGGAGAAACATTGATATGTATAATTTTATTTTAAATAAAGCAACACATGATAAATTCAGTATTTTTATGGAAACATATCCTGTGAATTTATTTTCCAGGTGAGTAAACTGACCTACTCGTAGTGCAATGTATGTTTTCTAGTGAGTATAATTAATAGTAATCCTAGTATCAATTTTACTTCACTGGAACGTAGAGAGTTCCTTGTGGTGCAAAGAATTTCCTGTCTATTAGGATACTTTGCTCCAGAAATAAATGACAAAAAATATATGAAAATCTTTATTAAAATTAAAGAAAAATTAAACCTTACACCATATAGCACCATTTGCAATTTTCACAGCTCGCTTAATGCTTATTAATATTGATGATGCAAAATAAAGAAAGACCACAAAAAGGTGGAGCAAAGTATACCCTATTTACTACCTAACTTAACATTGTATGATGAAAGAACGGTAACAAAATGAATAATAAACTTTTTTATCTTAATTGCACTACACTGCACTGCACTTATAGGTACTTAAGCAGCTCTTTATATAAAATCAATCTCCCTCTTGAACCACTTCCTTCAATTTATTAGCTCATCAGTGATTTAACACTGAATTGATTACAACTGAAACTGAATGAAACTTCAACTCAACTTTGAACTGTGAAGTACCTAATTGCTTCTCCATCATTGGCTTCTGGCTGCAGTTTCTAATTTGGTAATAATTTATTTATATTTCTAAAAGCTCCTTGTCTAGACACTTCCAGGTACAGTCGTACTCAAATAAAACTGGGACTGTTTAATTTTCCTAGTGTAAATGTGGCTTATAAATTGAACGATATTTCCGTGATCTCCAAGCTCTCAACAAAGATGACATTTAAAATTTCAAAAACAAAAATTATATTTCTCATTTTTTCTTAAGTATCCCTAAAATATTTAATGACATCAAGTTACAACTAACATGCTGAAAGCCACAAATACAAGAAAACAAAAGTTTTCTCAGTTTTACACGACTGTACATGGAAAAGTTGAAAAATTCTCATTGTTGCGTTTTACTTGCATTGAAAACTGTGCTATTTAATCATTTTTAGGAAAAGCTCCAAAGTTCTAGAACATTCTCAGTACCTTATAACTAGACATAAATAACCATTTTCAATCACCAAAAAATCGTTACCAATGTGAATGCTTCTTTCTTCTTTATTTCCAGTACCTAAGTACTTATAATAATAGTCGCTTTCACAATATTTGAGCAGTGTAAATGCGTGATTACTCATTGAGTAACCCTGACGGTCGTAAGTCATTGTCATGAACATTTTCACTCTCGCTTCTTTTTCCAGCCTTTTCACTTCTCGTCGTGAAGTATGACGTGAGAGGCAGCGCAAATAGTAGTAATATATATAGGTAATATGAAATTTATTCAACACGCGAGACACAGAAACGCCCCATGGTGACCATTCATTATGTAACCATTATAGCGACCGTGGCCTTCTAATAATAATTTCTTATAATAACTATTTTTATACAAAAGATATATTTTTATTATATTCTGCGGTGCCTCGATGTTTTTATACACCGGGCGTTTCCTGATAAATCGCCCAAATTTTGACAGTGTGCTCAGAGGATTAAAAATGTCCATAAACAATGATCAAATAATGTCCAACTTGGACAATTATTTTGATTTTTTAAATTAAACCTCCCATGCAGGTTTTAGGATTGAGCACCGAGATCACCAAACTACATACTTCTTATAGCCTCTATAGGGATGGCTGAAGCCTTTGGTTTACAAAAAAAAAGTGATAAAACGATCGAATGACTGAGCTGCTGTTCAGCACTTATTAGACATGCTCTTCAACGAGCTACTAATAAATCAATCCACAAACGAGCCGACATATTTACGCATTATGGTGATATTTTTCAAAATTTTCACAATTAGTTTGCGTTTTATATTAGGAAATTAAACTTTTCCTCAAAATATGCAACACAAGAAATCACTTATTAGGAGCAATCTAATCACAAACTCGATCTAGCTACTTAAATTAATGAAATAAGAGTCTCTTGAATAATAATAATAAATTAATCTGACTACACTGTTATCTAGAATTGAGAGCAATTGATTCTAGACAGTTATAGGTACAAGTCGGCCAGTAAGTGACATCTAGAAAACTAAATTTGAGGGTTTGCGTTTTAGAATACCTATAATAATAATGACGAATTACGCCAATACATAATTGAAATGATAAAACTAAGTTTTTTTTTCAATTGTTTGTTGTGACAGAAGATTGTTTATTGTTATTTTACCGTTAAGAAATATAATTGTTGTGTGGTTATGAGAGACTGTACATACAGAACAGACTGTAGGCTGTAGGTATACCTAACACATGGAGTACGGAAATGAACGGATAGTGTTATTTTATATTAAACTGTATAGAAATATAAATCCAAAGCCTACCTGTAGCAACATTTTACATTTACGTATCATTATTATAATCTCCATCCAATTTCAGAGGTCACTAAAGTTCAAGAACACAATGCGCTTGCTTACAGTGCCTTGTTGGCCGCCCACGGTATTTATTTTCTTCATCTTGCAATGGACTGCAATTAACTCTGAGCATTGTAATCCATTTAACTCGCCAAGCTTACCAGCTGGAATATTAAAAAACTCTTCCAAGGGACAATTCAAAGTGGCAGGCGGGCTTGTAATGAAGTTTTCAGGGCTTGCTGAAGGCTCGCTATTTGTATTTAATTTGCATTCGGGAACGGCGGAGTGCAAGCACGTATGCTAAGGGATAGATGAGTAGATGGTGGCGGAAATTGCCTCATTTCAGTTGGGAGTTTAGAAGACAATACAATTTCATGCAAGTAATTATCGTGTCTATTTAGGGAATTCCGTCCGCGAGACGCCTGGTAAGAAGAACTTCATTTATCTGTTGACTTTTGAATACCTAAACAGGGAAGACAGACAAGGAAGGGCAAAATAAAACCAGGCATAGCGCTGCATGTAATAATAATTCTGCATTGCACGAATTTGTGCAGTGCTTTTTAGCTGTGAATAATTTTAATGATATTCTGGAAGTAAATTAAGAAACATAATTTTAGTTATAAATTTAAACTATTTTAATTGTTTCGTGTTTGCATTTTCTATAGTCCTTACTTAAGAAAAACTATTTGTATTCCTTCACGTTGAGTAATTACGACTTGTAACGATGATTGATTTTACAAACTATAATGTAATGTAATCTGTGCGCTATAAGCTTTAATATTCCATGAAGATATTCATATACAATTTGGGTCAAATTCCAGCCACAATGATAATAACTACTGAAGTTGAAGTTGTGTTATATTATAAGTAGGTAAATCATTTCCAATTATTATTGAGAACGATTATTTCAATTTCATCGGATGAAAAAGCACTCAGTTCAATAAAAACGTTAAAAAAAAACATCTATTTTTTTTCACCTTAACTACCGAACTTCAATCGTGAAAAATTGTGGATAAATAACTGAACTTCTTCACGATATCATTTTGTTTCACTCCCACGGTATTTGAAAAAATAAATAAAAAATGACGATATAATTTTTTACAAAACATGTTAACTTCTTCAGGCAAACGTTTGCAAGATGAAAATATGCGTGACATTTATAACAAACTGTACAATATTAATTATTTATGGTGGATGGATGGTTATCATGGTCCGACTTAATATAGATTTAAATAAAAAGGTGTGTCCAAATTGAGCATAGTTTTGTTTTTACAGTTTCCTATAGAAATAAAGAATGTACTAACAGTAAATCTCATTGTTTCAGGCTCCAAGAAGTTATGATTGTCCGTGATTATCGCAAAGAAATAATGAGTTTCAGTAAGTGTTATTTTTGTATTATTATTTATAGCCTTTTTTATAATTTTACCTACGTTTTTTTTTAGCTATGTTGTTTCGGATAATTTTGTTATAAACTAATTTCAAAATAGCCGACGTTTAATATGGTACAGAGTTATGACCCTAAGTTACCTGTTTTTAAATATGGAGGCCTATATGTTTTTATTTATAAAACTAATGAAAAATACAACTACAATAGTATGTCATATGGATCTCCGACCTCCTGTTTCGAATTTATTAGGCCTCTTCATCAAAAAAAATGGCTCAACTTTGCAGCAACATGTATAGGTTGCTATTTGACGGTTTTTAACGCCGTTTTCACCAAAAGGTTTTCAAATTAGTCTTTTTTAATTTAGCGTGAATGCTGCTTTTATTATTCTGGTGTGGTGTGTATTTCTCGCGACATATTTTTCAACGGCTTTGTACCAAATTTGTGTAAGAGGCAAAAAAAGTTTCCGCAAAAATGTTACAGACAAACCCTACGTATTTTCGGTCGTAAAATCCGAATCTGCTATAAAAAAAATAAGGGTTGCTAACCAAAATAAAAATTTACCTCTACTTGGGGGAGGACAGGAGGGAGTAATTTCCTACGTATTTTTAGGCGTAAAATCCGAATCTGTAATAAAAAATAAGGGTTGCTAATTAAGATTCTTGAGTTACCCCCTCCCACCCCTTGGCAGTGGGAGAAGGGGGGGGATTTAGTATCATTGGATGTGCCCCTCTTCCAGACGAGCAGCTTTCATTGCCGACTTGTTTTGATCCGATGCGTTGTTTTGGATATAGTCCCATGTCTCCAGATAAACTGAGCACCCAATTGTAAATACGAGAGTGGTTTGATAAATAGCTTGGTTTGATATGAATGAAAACAATTGGAGTTTTGTAATGCCCGTTATTTTTCAACATAATCCCCTCGAAGCTCTACGCACTTGTCCCAACGCTTCTCCAGCTTTGCGGTTCCTTCGTGGAAGTTCGTTTCTTCAAGGCTTGCAAAATACTCATTTCCTTCCTCTATGATTGCTTCAGTTGACTAAAATTTTCGTCCCGCCAGGAAAGTTTCAAGTTTTGGGAACAGATGAAAGTCCGAGGGAGCTAAATCTGGTGAATAGGCAGGATGCGGAACCAATTGGAATCGCAACTCGGTCCATTTTTGCTGGGCGACACGACTTGAACGCACTGGCGCGTTGTCATGAGGGAACAACACCTTTTTTTTTGGGAATGTTCTGACTTTTCTCAGTTAATTGCTGCCTTTACTTGGTCCAAAAGTGATGCATAATATTCTCTGGTAATGGTTTTTCCCTTTTCTAGGTAAACAATTAGGAGAATTCCTTTTGCATCTCAAAATACTGACGCCATCATCTTTCCAGCGGACGGAACGCATTTGGTCCTTTTCGGAGACGTTTCGCCATGTGCAATCCATTATCTTGACTGCTGTTTTGTTTCCGGGATATAATTATGTATCCACGTTTCGTCCATTGTCACAAAATGACGCAAAAACTCCGCTGGATTCTTCTTAAACAGTTGCAAATTGTCAGCAGATGTTTGCATGCGAATCTGCTTTTACTCAGGAGTGAATAGATGCGGCACCCATCTCGCGCATAATTTTTTCATGTGAAAATTCATTGTACAAAATAAAGTAGACTCGCTCAGTTAAGATCCTGTGGCATTTGCTAACCCGCGCACTTTTACTCTTCTATCAACTAAAACCAGATCATTAACTGTATCGATGATTTCGGGTGCCACAAGGCCGATTTTGGAGCTCCAGAACGTGTTGCATCCATGATGCTTATTCTTCCACGCTTTAACTCATTTACCCAAAGTGGTTTCTTAGGAGGGACATGAGTCACCCAATGTAGGTAAATTTTAATCCTTTTAATCCGTATCTTGAGAAGGGTGTCTTTTTGGACATAGATAAGTTTGGCTAAATCGTCATATTTTCTACACGGAAATCTCTGGTAGAACGTTGGTGGTACCTTTTAGCGACAACCTATATAAACCCCAAATATGAAATTAAGGAAACTGTAAAAAATATATACAGGGTAAGTCATTGATATGGGAAAGCTCGATTGCACCTACACCATTAAAGATATCGAAATGAACCAAAAAGTGCTGTAAATGGGAGGGTAAAGTGCAGTTTGTAAAATTATTTTCAGATACACAGGATGGCCCAATATCGCTGTACACCATACAACTTTGTTATTTTAAATGGGACACCCTCTATATTATTACATTTTCATATTGCTTGAGAAAAGTCAAAAAGAATAGTTTGTAAAGTTGAAGTTTGTAATGAGCGATTTATGAGTTATAAACAAATGAAAATCGCGATTTTCCATTTTCAAAGCAGCTTATATTGAAAACGGCTCGAGATATGGAAAAACGGTTTACATGTTCCTATCTTAACTTTTCAAGCGGTATCCTATTGGATGGATGAAATTTTTATAAAGAGTGGTAAAAAATTTGATTATTTTCATCACTCGGTATAAAAATTTCAGCTACATTATAGGATACCAAATTAAAAACCTTCTTGCGCATCAATCGCTGAAACAGTGTATTTTTATGCGATTCAACTATGAAATTTTTGACACGCCTTTTAAATTGGCTTTCTGAATTTTTCAATAGTCAGGTCGAATTTACGTAGTGGTTTACTGTGAAAATTTCATTTCATTTCGTTTGAAAGCGTGCCATAAAATAGATTTTTACATATTATAATAAACAAAAAAAAAATTGGCAAAATTTAACAATTTCGTCTCTTGTCCTATATACCCGCCACTGACTAACTTTAAAAAGTTACAGGCGAGTTCTGAAAACCGAACATTTGAAATTTTAGAGAAATAAACATCATGTAAAAAAAATCGAAAAACTCCGCCATTTCTCTTATTTGCTTCTTTAAATTTTGGAGAGTTACAAGCTATTAGTGTAGTTGTCTACTCCGAAAATTTCAGGTAAATTCCCTCAAAAATGTGCTCATAATCAATTAAAGAAATTTAGCCATTTTTACCATTTTCTTACCCACGCCACTAGCTTACTAATGAAAATAATAAAAATTTTATTGCATTAATTCAAATTTCAAATCATTTTAATCCAATCTTGTTAATACAGGTTTGTAGGAGTTTTTATTTTCTGCAATTGGGGTTGGCAGGAGCAGTCATATCTGCATGGGTGGTCCCGCCCGAGCCGAGCGCGATGAAAACGGTGCGCTGGTCTGGTGCTGGTGCTGGTTTTAAATCAAGCAGTCCCGGGTCTGAATATTACATTCAATCGTTAAGTTATTAAACAAGCCTTTAATTGTCATCCTCATTATTTTGTTGTGAAAAGTTTTCTTTCTATATTGCTTATACAGGGACTAAAAAATAGCCTTTTTCCCTAAAATTCAAAAAGCCGCCATTTTGAAACGGCTCGATCGATTTTGCTCAAAAATGCAATACCAGACCACTACTTGTGGATAATATCTTCCTCCCATAAAAATTTCAGCCTCCTAGATTGAAAACTGCTACCAGAAAACCGTGCCACAGGACCGGATGTTTCGAAATTTTAAAGGACACCCTGTAGAAGTAACGCGACTTTTGAAAAATTTTTCAACGAAAATTTAACGTCATCCCAAAGTTTCACAAGAGTAAAAAATTTCTTCCACTAATCTTGAAAGATGAAGCTACTAGAGCATTTTTAAAATTTTAGAGATATTTACATCATGTAAAATAAATTTAAATATCTCCGCCATTTTTTTTATTTGATCCTTGAAATTTTTGAAGATTAAAGAGTATTAGTATAGTTGTCAACTGTAAAAATTTTAGTTCAATTCCTTCAAAAATGTGCTCAAAAACTGTTATAGAAATTAAGCCATTTTCACTCTTTTCCTACCCACGCCACTGGCTTATTAATGGAAAAAATTCAAATTTTTTTGCATTATCTCAAATTTCAATTAATTTTCTTTCAATCCTGTTAACTTGATGTGAAAGTTTTTTTGCCATCTTGCTCATACAGGGATTCAAAAAATAGTAAATTTTCAGCAAATTCAAATAGCCGCCATTTTGAAATGGCTCGGCAGATTTTGCTCAAGTACAATACCAGACCACTCCTTGTGGACATCTTACTCTCACAAAAATTTCAGCCTCCTAGATTGAAAACTGCGGCCAGAAACCGTGCCTCAAAGTCCGGATTTGGGGAACTTTGAAAGGACACCCTGTAGAAGTAACGTGACTTTTGGAAATTTTTTCAACGAAAATCTAAAGTCATTCCTCAGCTTTACAAGAATCCAAAATTTCGTTCACTAATCTTGAAAGATAAAGCTACAGGAGCGTTTTGAAACTCGAAAAATCGTGATTTTGGAGAAATAAATATATATATATATATATAAATATATATATATATATATATATATCGTGGGCAGGTGAATTTTGGAAAACCACTTTTTCGTAATCTGGGGGTCATGATCGGTGGACATTTGATGAGTTTGGGTGATTTTTGGAAAGTGATGTCGTCCTCAATAGTGTATTTTTTTGTTAAAAAATACACTAAAATTAAGATAGGGACATGTAAACCGTTTTTCCATATCTCGAGCCGTTTTCAATATAAGCTGCTTTGAAAATGAAAAATCGCGATTTTCATTTGTTTATAACTCATAAATCGCTCATTACAAACTTCAACTTTACAAACCATTCTTTTTAACTTTTCTCAAACAATATGAAAATGTAATAATATAGAGGGTGTCCTATTTAAAATAACAAAGTTGTATGGCGTACAGCGATATTGGGCCATCCTGTGTATCTGAAAATAATTTTACAAACTGCACTTTACCCTCCCATTTACAGCACTGTTTGGTTCATTTCGATATCTTTAATGGTGTAGGTGCAATCGAGCTTTCCCATATCCATGACTTACCCTGTATACATATATTTTTTTCAAATTCAGACTTTACGTATCAATTTTCCCCTACGAATTTGGTTTTTTCTTCGTAGGTGTACAATTAATACAAGAAAAAGTAAATTTGTTATTTATTCATTTTTAATTCATTTTAACCCCTCATTGTCGAAAAAGCCCTTCCAATCCTTTATGATTTGTTCAAAAATTAGTCGGGTCGGGATATATGAGTTTATGGTTTTGTGAAACCTCTGCCAACTTTTGAAGTCCGCTCTATAAAAGTAGGTAGGTACATATAATCGTGCTCTGAATTTAAAAGTTCACAGGAATAAAAGTTCTGTGAAGCCATTCAAGGCTGTTAATTATAATTAAAATTAAGTTCCCAAGTTTAAAAACTGATGAATAAAGACTGAAAATGATTCCAAGTTCTTTACGCAGAGCAAAATATTTAAAAAGTTAAATGTACGGTAATGGTAATTGCATTACAAGATTTCGTTACTTCGGTGATGGCGTTAAATTTAAAATTAACGTGACCTTAAAATTTTTGTGATGAAATAATTGGCGGATGTATGGGGAAAATGTGCACAAGGAATATGAAAAATGACTGTTTTATGTATACGGGGTGCACCATGTATCCTTCTCTATATAGCTATCTCTTAACGCTAACAGATACAGGGTCGGTTAAACAAGTTCAAAGAAGCGCAATTTTGTGGCCATCTCGAATCAGTCGAGACATGCAAAATATCTGTGACCGTTCCTGAAATATCCTGAAAAAACTGAAAAATCGAGATTTCTTATTTTTGCCATATCTTTTTTATTATTGGAGATTAATAAATAATTTTTTGTGGGCTTACATAAGTCGGCAAGAGCTACCCATCTGACATTTCGAAAATTTTCAAAGCCGACTAGATCCCAGGATTTTCATAGTCAACTTTCGTTTTTCTTATGGCCACCATAGTGTTTTTTATGTTGTTCGGTATAAAAAAAATCATAAACATAAAAACTAAAAACTGTTAAACTTCAAAAAATAAATTAAAAAATTTTTTGTTCTTCTTTTTTCTTTAAAAAAAGACAACTTTTTAGACCGAATTTCATAGATAAATTAAAAAACTATAAGGCAAGCACTATTTCGGCGTATTTTACAAATGTTGACGTTTTTCAACGATTTTTTTTTTGTTTTTCTTTGAAAAAAAGAAGAATAAAAATTAAAAAAAAAAATTTTTTGAAGTTTAATAATTTTTGATTTTCATTATTTTTTTTCATATCGAACGACATAAAAAAATAATATGGCGGCCATAAGAAAAACGAAAGTTGACTGTGAAAACTCTTGGATCTAGTCGGCCTTGAAAATTTTTTAAATGTCAGATGGACAGCTCTTAACGGCTTATGTAAGCCTACAAGAAATTATTTATTAATTTCCAATAATAAGAAAGATATGGCAAAAATAAGAAATCTCGATTTTTCAGTTTTTTCAGGATATTTCAGGAGCAGTCACAGATATCTTGCATGGCTTGACGAATTCGACATGGCCACAAAACTGCGCATCTTTTCTCTAATTTAACCGAGCCTGTATCTCTTAGCGGTCAGGAGATAGCAATATAGAGAAGGATACATGGTGCACCCTGTATGAGAAAAGGGATTTAATTCATTTATTAGTGGAAACCACTTATTTGTTAATGTGTAAAATGGAATAACTAGTTCAAATCTATTTTTTGTGTGTGAAAAAAGCACATAATATAGACTTACAGGAATTTTGAAACTAATTTTGACTTTGGTATACCGCCTTCCCCATATACCCGCCAATTGCTGGGTAAGTTGACATGTTATAATGACACAACAAATGTTATAATACATCAATCACTATTAATTTATTGTCCAAAACAAGAGTTTCCGCCCGATACCTGCAACACAAAAATGTTTCCAAAATAGAGCATATCAGAGCTTGCAAGCGGATTTCCTTAATAGTTTTGCATATATTATTTTATTATTAAATAAGATCGTATAGGACCTAATAGAGTAGTTTAGTACTGCATTGTTCATTCTTCTCACGATATATTAAGTTATTATGCAGAAGAGACACCACCGTTTAGATTAGCTAGAACGGATACTATAGCACATAAAATTATGGTAATGGGTACTAAACGATGACATAAACCTTGTCATAATGACACTGTTGTACATAAATTACATAAATTTCTAAATAGCAACAAAAACCATTTTGTAGATTTTCAGATCAAGACTTTTCATTTGCTGAATCTTTTAATTGAACCAACAACTTTTGTGTTAACGGTTACATGTTGAAACACCTTCTATTTTAGACAAGAACGCAGTTTAAAAAAGTACCTATCTTAAATACATTTTAATAAATTTTATAATTACTTACCAACCTAATTAATTACAAGTGAATTTTTTTCAAATATCGAGACAAGACTGTGACGGGAAATTGTTTGTTACTAACCTGATTGACAGATTTTTGGCGCGATTCGAATTGCTTTGCTTTAACGTTAACGCACTTGCTTTTGCTTTAATTTGTCGCTTAGCTTTAACGACCTATAAGTCAAAGTGCTTTTCCAAACGGCAAAGCTTTAACAAATTCAGCGCACTCTGGCTTAAAAATTCCACAAACAAAACAGGAAATCTCTTAATATCTTAAAGTATCGAAACTGTCGTTTAAAAATTAAAGAGTTCAATCGGTTTATTTTTACATTTATAGGTACGTTCCTTGAACTTTAACAGAAGACGATTTGGAATCGTTTAAATCAATTGCCTTAAATTGGCAGTAATTATAGCTCAAGCTTACATATTAATATTTCAAAGCAAAGCAAATGGAATCGGTCCGGTAGTTGTGTTCTTACTTCTTACTTTTACTAGACAAAGTAAGTTTCTGAATATAAATGAAAGTTGACCGATAAAAGTTTATACAGCAATTTATCTACAAGTATTAGTAGGCAGGTATATACTTCGCAATTTTATAGGTCAACTCGAGAAGCTGTTTTGCAGGGAAAGGCGAGGTGTGTTCGGGATTTCCTTCAGAGTTAATGTCTACTGCATTCTTTCCACAAGCCCATTTCGGCGGATAGAACGGAAAACCGATAAGGCGTTCGAACCCGGGATCCCCTCGTACCCCTAACCTGACTCTCGAATCCTTACAGCAAACACGCATATTTGCCGTTTAGGTGAGCCGAGCATGAACAGCGCAAGGACCAGATTATCTGTTCGGCTTTTGCTTGCTGCTGACGCGAAAGTGATAAGAAACATGAAGCACAAAACTGCTTATTCAAAACAAACTTGGGCCGTATCGTTTCCGCGGGCGAACCTGCGATAAGAACGACTTCCAGCCCTACCAGAGGAAATGAATCCTGATAAAGGGGTTGGAAGGGTGCGTATTCCCGAGTCTAGGAGATTTACCTCTTTTTTGTATATTTTTTTAATTAAATAAATGACAAACAAAATATATACTCCGTACGCTTGGAATTCATAATAATGGGTACCTATATATCTAACAAAGGCTGTTTCAGTTTCAAAATGGGATTTTAATAAGAAGTGCATAAATCTCCTGGATTTCAACTAAGAAAGAAAAGTTTCCTTTTCAAACTTACCTAAAGTAAATATTTCTGATTGTCTATTCGAAAGCTTCCCACAAAAGGGGAAAAGCTTTTATAACAAAAATTTTGTCGTTTTTACATACAAATCGCTTAATTGTCTGATACTTTTTTTCTCCATGATATTCGACTAATTTCATATTGTCAAGTAAAATGTAATCCATCGTTTCAAAGAGGCTTTTTTACATTTCTTTTGGCTCTATTTTTGTACCATTTCTTCCAATATTTATGTATACACCTATGCATGCAGGTTGTTTCCGATTTTCCGAAGTAGGTAACTTCTTTAGGCTTTGAGATCCAGGCTGTTGGAAATTTTTCTTTATATTTTATTTTATTTTATATCTTAAATATTTTTTTGTTAAATCGTTTATTTTTTATTTTTTAATCTTTCGCAGTATTTTGATACCTTCAGTAGTTCAAGCCCAGGAAGCTCCCTATATATTTGAAATTTAAATACAAATCGTTACAACAAAAACATGACTTGTTCGAGAGATACAACTAGAAAAAATGTTGTCACTTTGTTATTTTCCTTGATTTTTAATTTAATTGTTTTTTTTTTACATTATTTGCCAACCTGCACTGCAGTTTAATGAATAAATGCCTAACATACATGTTGAATTAATTTTATCTGCATATTAATAACAGTTCAGAGCTCATGCAGGAGTCAGTCAGCATGTGAGAGGGCTCATATTGAAGTTTATCTCATAAACGTAAATCACAAATTTTATTAACGTTACGGGGCATGCTTTAAAATTCCATCAGGTCTATAGGATTAACACCTCTTTGTGCGTTCAAGTATATTGACATCTTCTGGGCTGGGACTCTGCAAATTGTTTTTATGACTCGCCTAGATGCTTTGCGTTTTGACGTTTAGTTGATGATATTCAAGTTTTTTAAATAATATTAAATTAGGACAAAATTTCTCGTTTAAGCCTCATACTCAAATCCAAATGACTGCCTTTGGGCTGTTCGATACGTTGACGGTATATGATTTCATATGCTCGTATGTCATTGAAACAATTCATCTGCTTCACTTGGTTGGAAACAGCTTGCATTCGCATCTAAAGAATAAAATTCATAAAATCGTTCCTCTGATTCGGTAAATTTTTTTTTGTATGTTTGTTCGTAATTGCTAATAAATACACAACCCGATCACTGACTGATTCGATGGACAGGTCACTCGAAATGACACAGAGGTGGAGTTAGAAACATTTTTATTGATTTTTATCGTTTTTCATGGTCATTAAAACGTAACTCCCAGTTCTTATCAATAAAAAAATTCTCTGAAAACAGTTGCGCACGCAGAGCTTTTCGATCTTTTAGATGTAAATTCTTAATATGGATAAAATGAGAATAAAGCTTCAAAGGTATTAGCAACTTACAAAACAACCTTTTATTAATCAATTACCATTAATGATAATGGTAAAAACGCCACTTAGATAGCTGTTTCTCATCTCGAGATGTTTCAACTTTCAACATCCTTTGCTACGAGCAACCGCGACTATTGTGACGCCAGAATTCTGACTCCAACAGCCCTTAACTCGCTTATTAAACATCACAGCAAACTCGGATAAAACCTTATACCTGCATACTATCTGTAATGTATTTAGTTTCATTTAATTAAAAAAAAAAGTAAAATAACCTGCCAATGTCTTTAAACTTGATCTCTAGTGTATTGATTTAATTTCAATATTAGATCCTTATTAGTCAAAGAGCCCTGGAAACTAGGTTCTGAATAATATCCTCAAAAACTGCTCCACTTAATTTAAGCTCTCCTCTTCTTCAGGTTGACATTTAAAAGTGAAATTTTGGATATGCAACTAATAATTATACCAGCATGATGATCGAAAAGCTCTCGAGTGAAATAAATTCAAGCTCTATTTATCTAATCTCATATATCTTGACATCTTGTTGACATTTTTTTCAAGGTTTTTGAATCATTTGTTTATCTGACGATTAGCACTAGTACACTATAGAAAAATTATTTTTTAATGTTGCTATACTATGTAACTTTCTATCCAACCCTTATATTTATATAAAATTTAATTTGTAGTATGTTCGTGTATTATGTACATGAATTGCCCGGAATAAAATATGGGGACCTCTCTAGTTTTCATTTTCACGGTTGCTTTCACATACAAATTTGTCTGTGAAAGCACATACTAGTCACATTTTGTATGTATTTATCATTCAGGGTTCAGGTAATGCAATAAGGTACTTATGTGGTTTAATACAGTTGCTCTAATCACCAATAATTTGAACTAGAAACGTGAATATAACCTATTGAATCTACGTTTAATTATGATTCATCAACAGACTTATTGAATCTTCGAGTGGGCAGTACGAGTACCTAGTTAGCAATTTTCCCGGTGTACTTAATTCCCGCACCAAGCAATTCCATTAAAAGCAGCAGATTCAGTGACATTTTGCAAAACTGAAACATTTCGTATATATCATTCTAGTTCCAGCGCGATCTCGTGTTAGTTAGCGAGACCAACAACTGAAACATTCCATTATTCATAACGAATTTTACAACTGAATTTAAAATTCAAATTAGCAGTACATCTGAAACGCTGCTAAATGAAATACCTACACCTTAACTTGAAACTGTCTAGATGAAGAAGTAAGGTACCAGAACGAGAACAGCTACATTATTATTTTCGCACCCCCTAAATGGATCAATGCTGAATTCGGGTAACGAAATTATTACTTCCACGGATATTCTGACGGCTTTTTAGCACCCGCACCGTGCTTATCAGATGAGTTATGTTCCCCTGTGTTTCCTATACATATTTGGGTAATTATAGTGGTTAGGTGTGTAAATGGTGGATCTATAGGGACAGCGTTAATGTTAAAGTGTTACATGTATGCGCTAGGTAAACGCTTGAAGCTTGCTTGAAGCATGAAAGCCTATCATCGATTTAATTTCCCATAAAAAAATTTGTTCCGTAATTGCGACATAAAAACATTTCCAAGAGCTTTGGCAGGGTGGTTCGATAATAATGAAAATAATAATAGTGGCCAGCTATTTCTAGCGATAATTGAAATATTCCTGGATCTGGAGGAACATCACGAATTGAACATTTTTCCGGTTATGCACACTTACGGGTCGCATGAAATTCCAAATATTCTTATGATTGAATCGTGTATTATATGAAGATTTCTACGTAGATTGAATTCTAAGTCGCTTGCTGGAAGATAAGAGATAAGACAGTCGAGGGAGGAATGAGAAAGCGTCGAACGTTTCAGTAGTATCACGGCACACAGATGCGCTGAAATAGTAAGATTATAATATTTCAGGAACGTGATTTGCATCAAGAGGGCATTTTTTAGAGGAACAACGTTGTAAATCAACTTCTAGTCAGCCTAATATTACTCCGCTCTTACTTTAGCTTAATATCCTGAAATTTTTAGGGTTTCTCCAGAAAATGGAACTACTTACCTCGAAACCTAGAATATATATGTAGCTTTATATGCGTTGGAAGATTGCTTAGGTAATGGGGTTATTTAGATTGAAACACCAAAATACTCCTATATTATTCTGCGTCATATGTAACTGCGTAGGTACTGCTTTTTGTTTACGCTCTGATTATATTATTTCTTGGAAAAGTTGGGCGCCACGAAGAAATGTTTCATTGAAAAAATGTTACAGCGCTGTTGTGAGTTGATTTAGCTCATACAGGTGACTATTTTGAAAACATGCAAAGATTCAGTCATGTTTGGAATAACAGTCGATAATTATGCTGGGCTATTTGGGCTTTGATGATCTAATTAGTTGGATGGTTTGTGACTTTAGCATTATTTATTTAAATTGGTCAATTAATACTTCGGTGCTCAATGCTTTTACACTCCTCCTTCCTTTTTTCTTCAAAACCCTTTATTAGTTTTGGAGCGCCTAACAACAACGAGCTTTAAGGCGAATTTCGGTCAAATTTTGGGCCAGATTTTGTTGAAAAAATTAAAAACATACCAATGTTGCTATTGTCCAGGTATCCAGAATATTTATAGGAAAAGATAAATTTCGGTCGCATAGAGAAATCTCTTCAAAATAAAATTATTAACGACTGAAAAATGAGTCAAAACTAGTAGTAGGTACCTACTTGGGAAGCTCTAAGTTGAAAAATCCTCCAAAAAGTAAATTTTTTCAGGAGATTTTAGCAACCTTTAACGCAGTTAATATAGAAATTGCTACCTCAGCTTTCGAATATCCTAATAATCCTTGATAGTTTTCTACCTCTGCTACAAAAAATTGCGATCAATATTTTTAGCTCTTTCAATTAAAAGTTATACATTATTAAGGTGAGCTTCCGTCATTAATTTATCTTCTGATGTTACCGTTTCATTAAAATTTGACATGAAGCCGATGAAACTTCGAGCCTAACTACCATTTATTTAACGGCAATGAAAATCAAGGTCGCTGAAGGTTAGTGATTGTGAACGTTGTTTGTTCTTCGACTTTATTGATTAGTGACTAAACATCCTTTCATTTGAGGCTTAATCAATAGTGTTTCGTATTAAAAAAATTTATTATTTTGTATCAAAAACTTTGTAAAAAGGTAATATTGTTTCTTTTTAAATTTTCCAAGTAATAATAAATTCAAAAATTTGACATAAGCTCATTCGGAAGTTTATGTGAATCAACAAAGGGCAGGCGTGGGCGTGGAATAAAATCATGTTCTGTCCTGATAAACGATACCGGCCTTAATTTATGTATTTTCTTTTTTATCTAAGGAATCGCTCTCATTAGCCCTAATTACCCTGTCTATTCAGTGATGAGCTTCGAAACATCAATTTTGGGAGAAAATCTTGAAAATTATCTCAGTACTTATATAGAGAATTAGAGTCCTTTGTGTAGAAACAAGAATGTTATAGTGTTGATACATAATATATAGTACATATAGTGATCCTGCAATCCTCCTCGGAATAAAAGTGTCTCTCGTTTGAGGAACGAAGCGCTAATTTCCATACTACCCGCGGCTGTCGCTGCAGGAATATCAGGGACGTCTTTATTATGCAAATGCCTTTGTTTTCGAGAATGTCAAAATAAGCTTTGCTGCGAACTTTGTCTGCTGTAAAAAGTGGAGTGGTTTGCCGGGCGTAGTAATAAAAGGAAAGATCGGTGTTTTAACTGGCAAATTCGTCAGTGCGTTGGGGTTTATTACCGAACCAAGAACTAGGGAACAAATGCTCGCAAGGCTGACAAATCCCAAATCTCGGAAAGGGATTTAATTTCTTTTTGGTCGTATCTGGCATACCAGTGGCGTAGCGAGTCCATTTTCATAAAACTTTTCTTCTACAAATATCACAATAGGTTTTGGTCATTATCATTTAAGGCAGGTGATTGCGGTGAAAATACTGAGCTACTCCCCAGCACTTTTAAAATTGAATTTATTTAATGTGCTGTAACGGGATTTTCTGCTAGGTAGAGGTGAGTTCCCAGGAATGGGTAATTGCCCCTTTTTACCCGCGACAAGTCGATTAAAATCTATAATATTTATTTACAAGTATTCTATTTATACATACATATCTATATTTGTCAAGCTAATATTGATAACCACTGTATCCTATGAGCCGGCTCTCGTCCTCCACAGTCCGTCTAATTGGTGGTAGATATCTGCATCGGGTACGTGTACTAATGCTGATTGGTCGACCGACAGAACGGTTCGCGGCCGGCTCCTCAACCTCAACGCCAGTCACCCGCTCACCGTCGCACAGTGCGTGTCGGCTACTGTAGTTTCCGGAACACGCGCCGGAACGGAGTCTGGGAGTAATACTCTCCGGCGCCGAGGCTATCTGAAACAAAGTCCGTTCCCGATGCCTCAATATGACCTCGGGACGGCTGTTACTGAATCCGGCCCTCATTACAGGCCGGATAGGGACTGAAGGGATTAGCCGGTACTTCAACGTAGCGCCGACTGATTCCCCATATTGAATCGGTCGCCGGCCAGAGCTCACTCCACTCTGGTCGGTCTGCCGATGTCCGGTTACAGTTAGGTTCGACTCATTTCATCGACCTACTGTAGCCGGCTATGTAAATGGGACAGGGTGCACTCAGTACATGCCCCTTGATGACCTCCGAGCTCAATTCACAGGGAGGGAGAGTGGTTCTCGAGTCAGTACCTCGGATCCTCTGGTTGGCTTCTTAGTTGGCTCTGTTTATATAGCCGGTGCTGGTGGAGATAACCTGCTAATCACAGTCGTAAAAACTGTATCACTCCTGATAAACTCCTCTAATAATGCAAATAAATAATAATTACCAACGAAAGCCTTGGATTTCGTTACAGTGCATTCTTTAATTTAATTCTGTGTTGCAAAAGACAGAAATTGACATTTTTCTATTATACCTGATTACCTGAAAGCAGTTAAAAATATTTTGCCACGGTGACCATCATATAGTATAAATCCTAGGTACTACCTACATACATAACATCTTTAACCCTCTTTAACCCTCCTAAAGGAGATTCCTGATCATTTTCTTTATGAAAAGTTAATAAAGTTGCAATTTTATGCCCATTTTATGGATTATTAAAAGATAGGGTTTTATCAAATCATAATGGTCTATTACCTACATCTTACAACAGATTATCGAAAGTAACATCTCCTCTTGTAATTAAATCCTGACCATTATTACTTATATTGGAAGCATTCGTTACTTGGGGAAAGTAATAAACTTTGAAAACACAATATTATTAGCCATTAAATCTGGTACCAGTTTTGAATTTAATTAACAAACCGTGTCTGGCCCTGGAATTGAGCTTAATCGCATTTGCGTTCTCTGATGAACGGGTAAAAAGTTCTGGTCTTGCTCCCATCAGAGGCAGACGGAACATGAACGCATTTATAATTTAATTAAGGTGACAGCGGCGGTTCCAACTCCCTCTTGTCACTGTCGGAAACAAATCAATTATGGCGCGCTATCCGGCGACGCACCCTGCCAGTCCTCCGGGATGTAACTGACCTATTCCGGTCTGTAAAATGGCCACCGACCATTCGGTTTCTCCGCTCCCGATCGCTTCGCATGGATTTCACACTAATGAAAGAGGATTATATTTCATTTGCATAGGTGACATTCTAGAAGCTCCGACAGTAAAGCTTTGTCAATGTTATCGATTGCTTCTTAATACCTACTTGATAAACCCTGATTATTTCGAACTAGGAGTACTAGACCAGGAAATTACATTTCTCAGACCCAGACTATCAGAGCAGTGTCCAACACTGCTCAGTACCTAATGTAAACTGATCACTCAGTTAGTTAAATGTTGATTCCATTCCCAATTGCAGCGCTGTCTGATAGTCATAACATAATGAACCCATACCAGGTCGGCATATTCTCGTATATACATCGTTGGATGTTGGAATTCTTCACTTATACTATTATTTTGCTGATCATACTCAAACTTTTAGTTTTTGGATGTCTATAAGTTTCTTGGTGCTGCTCTGGAGCGGATTTGTGAAGCCTGGAGGTGGTGTTGTCGCCTTTTGGCCCTGTTATTCTTCCTAATTGTGTGCGATTATCACCATATAGCTCTGCAATTAAGAAGAGGCTTTGTCGTTAGCCTTTTCAATGAGCTACATCAGCATGAACTTTAGTCTGCAAGGCAGAAGGACATATCAAAAGATGTCGATGGCGAACGACGTGATTCCACATATACTTTCTACCAGTGGCATGGAATATGTCTGTAAATTTGTGGATTATGCAGTGTACAAGGTTGTCCAGATTTATTTGTTTTTACGCAGACTCATTGTCTGCGTAAGTAATCTCAGCGGTGGATGTTGAATTTCCTATGCAAAGATTCGATTGGATGATGAAGTTTATTTCTTTGATTTACTTGGGGGCTCTTCATATGAATTATGAATACCTCCTGCTTGACTTGGTAGACATTGCTAGGTTGATTTACAAATATCTCAGAAGACATATTGGAGATCCTCTACTCTGGAATTGATAGTTATATGTACTTACCGCTTCTTTCGCGATGTTGGGGTGATTATGGCGAACTTGGAGTTTGGAGTTGATCCAGGTGACGTGGAGAGAGATTGAGCGATAGACTTATTCGGTGATGCTATTATAGGTGAGGATAATTTGGTTTGCTTCTCGTGTGCGACTATTTTTGCCTAAATCGGCGAGGCATCGACTAATGAGATCGAGGTTTGGCGAGAAACGCTGCACGACTTGTCTGGTTCGTTTCCGGCGTAGAACCGAAGTTGAAACCTCTACGTCTGAATTAATTCACAAAAGGTGATTTCAAGGCGAGTCTTGAAATTTGGCCTCGTGGTGCACGCTGATATTTTATCTCTTTTTTTTTGGTCTTTTGTGTCTCTTGCTGCAGAATTCACTGAAAATTGCATCGTTTGAGAATCTAGATGCGAAAAACTTTGACGAAATAAAATCAATGGCTGCGCTTGGTAACAATATCCATTTCATCGTCTTGTCTATAAGTAGCAGCGTTGTTAGTATTTAATATTAAGATTCTATTTATGTTAATAAATCTTGTGCGTTCCCTTTTGAATCTGGTACAGAATTTGCTGATTTGCAAAAATAAGCTGTTTGCAAGACGTTTAGAGACCTTAATTATGACGGAGCTCAAGTCTGGACTGCAATAGATAAGAAAAAGCAACAGTTTGCGTAGTCAATTATAAGAAAGTGGAGCTGGTAAACTTTCTCTCTGCTTATATTTCAAATTTTCTTAACAAATTATAAAAGACTCTGTTGTCGTCATGCGTAACTAAAATGAATAAATCTCTCTCCATCTAGGGAAAGATGATAACTCTTTTTTTTTTTCATCTTTGGCGCTTCGTTCCTCAATCTTCGTTTTGTTAAATGTTAGGGTTCGTTAAATTGGAGGTTTATGCTACGCTTTGATTATGAAGCTGTCAGTCGTCTTTCAAAGTCGTCTTTCAAAGCGAGATTAAAAGTAGCTATAGCATAGAGAATTTTGCTATTTTTTTATATTAAAATTGTATTTTGATGAGCAGAATTCTTTAAACGATTGCTTAAATTTGGTATAGACATTAGATATTGTTTACTTAAGATAATTAGAATTTTTAATTGGTCGAATTTCGAGCAAACGGAAATTCTAACCATCTATACCGATGTTAAATCAATTGGAAACGCTTGCTTGCAAAGGACATTTACATTCCCGCAAACGTTGCAGTGACAGCCGTCTTTTAGTGAGTATACATACATACTACGATCCCCTGATTTTGTAAAACATTGAATATAATATGTTGACATGTCAGATCGGATGTTCTCTTGAGGGTTTTCCTATCATTGGCAGGTTTTATGTTGACATGGTATTTGAGAAGAAAATCTCGCATAAAGGGATGGTTCAGTAAAATCAACGGTCCGAGGAAATATCTATTACATTTCTGTGCATGCCTTTATGTTGAGTCCAGGGCTGTATTTTCGATGAAGGGTTCATTCTTCAAGGTGAAGGTTGCAAGGTATCGATTCTTATTACATCTTATACCTATCTATATTATTATTCAGGTCTAAAAAAATTCTCATTTCTCCACTTTTTTTATATACAGTTGTTAATTATTTACCTATATACTTATTATAGGTACTTATACTTATTAATTCTTACCTATGAAATATTCATTTATTTAATAATTCATAATACTTACTCGTACAACACACCATATAGCTTGGCTTTTTATGTGAAAAATAGCTAAAACAAATTTGATACACCGGAGCGTGATCGTTTATTTCTGCCATGCACACTTCGTTCCATGTGTTTGATATCGGTGTTTAAGTTCTCATCACGGAAGAACAAGTCAAAAGATCGCTGAAATTGGTACAAAGTCGATAAAATTCATTCGTGCAGTAAATTATTATTGCTTGGAACTATCAGGAAAAGATCAATTTCAGCGAAAGACTACACGAATCTTCACATTATAATAAGCATGTTTAGTTTTTGCGACCTAGAATTTCTAGAAATGCCTAGTTTATTAATAAAAAACAAGTTCGATAAAAAGTTCAGCGTATTTATTTATGTTATTAACTTTACTTATTGTATATAGTGAAAGAAACTCTGAAGATTTGCGAAGTTTATTTTGTACCCAAATAATTACGAATTTTGCAGTGCTTTGCTTCCTGCAACTATTTTTATTAGGTAAATATACATAAATTGTGTCTAAAGGTGGATCCACATCAATACAAATTTTCGTTGTGCGTTGTTTTTGACACAAATTTGCTCGTGTGCTGCGGAATATTCATATATGTTAGTGGACTGTGCGCCGCAAATAAATTCACGCAAACATTTTTGCAACGAACGACGCACACGATCCAATGGGCTGTCTCGGTTTTCAACCAACTTCAAAGGGATTTGCTAAGCACAGTGATATTAATGTGGACGTGAATCAGTGCTTGTGTAATTTTTTACTAGATATTTTGGCTACTTTGTTAATTTTACAGTCTTTTGCTTTTGATTTTCCTCTTTTGTCAATTGCTTTTCCTAATTTATCAAATGCTTTTCCCATTTATCAAACATCAGTGCGTGATTTTTCAATTGAAATTCCTCTTCTGTCAAATAAGATTCCTTTTTTATCAAATATGCTTTTCCTGTATTTATTATACTGTCATTGCACGTAAATAGGAAAATCGTATACATTAATAAAAATATATACAATCGTTGATAGATAGAAAAATATGAAAATCATTAGCGAATGTTATTATTTCAAATATCGACGATCCGCATCCTACAAGTGGATTCGCGCACACAACGAACAAGATATAAAAATTACGTGGTAAAATATTTCATCAGATTTAAATTTATGGCGCAAATTTTTCGCTGAATTTCAACACACAACGCAAATTTGTAAATTTGTATTGATGTGGATCCACCTTAAGATTCAAACAAAATTTAGCGCGTCCGGATTACCAGTGTTGCCAGTTTGTACTGGATTTAGGATACGTACCGATTTTTCTGAAAAATGGAAATGATCAGAAACTGACAAGAATCTGATCAGTCAGGTCATTGCATTGATCATCAAATCTGAAAAACAATAGTTAATTCAAGTATCACCCCTCAAACCTAATTAAAGCTCTTTAAAATGTCTGCCAATTGAAATGTTATTATTTAGGCCTAGGTATCCCGTATAAGATATTAATTATCTTACGAGAACCATATTTCATTTATATTATGCGCATGTATCCAAATTCATGTAAATAGAGAGATTGTTAAGTTGAATAAAAATTTCTAAAGATAGTAATAATAATAATAATAATAATAATAATCTTTATTCCCAACAGGTATTTATACACCCAATTACAGGAAATAACAAATTGAAATATAAACAACAGTAAAAAATCGACAATAACAACAAGGCCATTGCAATTCACTACATTGTACACACATGTTGATATGAAGCGTGTGTACAATGATACACCAGTTTATCAAGACAATAAGAGGAAAAAAAACAGTCGTAAACATAGCAACAACGAACTCGGGACCACACTTACAAGGTCATACATGAAGTCTCGACATTGTAGCTACCACCGTGTCAAGACTATCAGAGTTTAGGTCACAAAGCTGTGACAAGTTGTTGCCATATTTGCACATAAGAAACACTGGAGACCTAATAAGTACATTAGAGCTCGAACGTGGACAGTAAAATATTGCGTTATTCCTGGAGTTAATTCGTGGAACCAAAAACGAGACATTGCCCAACAGAAATGGACAGTCTATCAAGTTATGCGTAAGATTGAATAGAAATCTTACAATAATGATAAGTCGTCTCAACTCCAGGGAACCTATCTTCCCTATCCAGGGAAGATAGGGACATTTCTTATTAGAATTTTTAACAGGGAAAAAGAAACAAGTTAAAAAAGTCTACGGTAATTTTGGTTGATTTTTAGGGGCTATTACTTTCATAAACTAAATCAAAACTTAATTATTCTAAATTCAAAAAGCAACTTGCATCCCATAACTTCCCTTTCTCTTCCCTTTTAAAGTGGGGGAGAAAACATTGGTGTAAAACACTCTGGCTCCTAACGCGATCTCTCTATTTCGAAGTGTCAGAGAAAAATTATCTACTCAGAATTTGAGACCTTTATCTCCTTTTTATCACAACCCACACAGTTGGGCCCGTTAGTCTATATATATTTTTCTCGCCACCTCCACACTATAATACAGGTTGATATATATTTTTTGAGAAAAGTACCGAATTTAGTCACAATGTATACGCCAAAAAAAATATATCTTTTACCCTGTAAGTCGACAACGGCTATTCTAAGACAGGTTTATATAACAACAAACAAAAAAACATATTTTTTTCACAGGGTAATATGCCCCTGCTCCTCGATATTTGACTTCTTCGTAAGAAACCAAACAAGTACATTTTATTACAATCTTTTTAGATCTTATTATTTAAAAGCAAAAGTTTATGTTACATTTTTTTGGATAACATTTGCCTGGCAAGGTTTTATAAAATGTAAATGAACCCTTTGTGTGTTTTTTGTGTATAGGTACCATTATACATAATGCCGCTACAAGATCTATAAAAGAAATTAGAGACTAAAATAGGTGTGCTGAAATATAGGCTGGCCAATTTAATGAGAATGATCTTTTCACACGCCATTAACTTACTACTTTTGTGAGTCTAAGAAGCTAAATTAGTTCGCCGGTGTGTATATGTGTGTGTTGGAATTTTTTGCTTTTAAATCATCCGTTTCAATTCACCTTATACAAACACCTCCTCTAAACATCGTACTGACATTCATTTCATTAAGCCAACTTTTTAGAATTCACTTACTTTTTACTTTTAGTGGTACATACCTACCTACTACAAACATATACATATACGTACCTACATAGTTCATTAAATTTCAAGTTCCTTTGTTCTTTAATAGGTGTCGTTGTATTTAATGGTTTACAATTATTAAGCTAATTCAACTTCTCTTGCCTTTGTAGTTGAGTTCCTCTTAATTTTGCTACGCTTTTCAACTATAAAAGTAAGGAAACAACGTAATTAAATTTGAACGAGTTCTGAAAATAAACCGGAGGATTCTATAGGAGGTTAATGAATCGATAGCGATGGCAAAGTCAATGCCTTTTTAGGTAAATGTAAATGTAAATACAATTTCCTATCAAGCTCGGAGATGATAGAATTTATTTCAGTTGAGAAAAAGAAATCTTAAACATCTATAGCTATAGGAAAGTAATAACTTTCTATTTTTGAGCTGATGATGAATTCCGTCTAGGTTGATGTTCTCGGGACGACAAAAAAAAATCAGACGACAAAGTTTCTTATTATTGATCATTTTGGCAATTGACAACTTCATAGCGTTAGCGTTGCATATGATCTTTTTATAACTACTGCTTCAAAACTATCCCCATTTTCTTTAAATTACTATATTATTGGATCCTGGGAACTTTGAGTTCGAGTGCTAAAGCTAAAACATAATCGTAAAATCTTTATGTTTTTCCAGCGTGAGTGTTGTTGTGTGAGAACAAACCAAGAAGCGCCAACACGTAATAATAGTAAAATAAAGTCTAAAACGTGACTTATTTGGTAAAAACTTGGATATTTAAAGGTTGTCTTGAGCCCTGTTTGTTCCACTTCGAAAAGCAAAGTATGGAGATCGACTACCTACACGTGAGCATTAAATTGAAACAACCCATGCTTTCGTACATATTTTACATTCCTCTGCATGCGTGTGTGTACGACTACAACGGGGTATCTCAAAGGTTAGATAGAACAATGAGAATTCCTGTTCACTCTGTCACGTTCATGTTACCTTACGGATGCCCAAACATACCGGCCTGAATTTAGACGGGAAAGAGACCTTACAAAAGCAATCAGCCATTGGTCTCTTGTGTTGCAGATAAATTTCTTTGCTGCAGTCACTGTGAAAGAGTTGTATTTAGCACAATATGGTAAATTTTATTACCATATTGTTTATATTAGTTTTTTTCTTGCTAGTACCTATAACTATAACGAAAACTTTAATACTGCGGATTTATAAATTCTTATAGTTACGTACCTAACTTCAAGAAAAAAGCTCTCAGTGAGGGTTTATTCTTGCCGTTTGCCATGAATTCAACTACTTGTTCAATTAAAACTGCGCTGCATAAACATACCATCTTTAATCGAAAACTTGTCGTGCTTAAAACCAATTCCGTCTGCTGTATTTTTCATTTTCCATGCCATTGCAGTCTAATATCGATTCTTGCTTTTCCAGCTATCATCTAGATAGTCTGGTTCTTGTTCTCCCAATTTATTTCCCAAGCACTGAAATGATAATCAAACTTGCACAAGCACAACCAAAACGAAACATGCGACTGCGGAAAAGTTCCGGCTCCGGTTTATTATTTTTCAATCTAAATCTACTGCAAATGAATTGGTCAGAAACGTCATGTGTTTTTTTTTTTGGTTACATCTTTCGAATTATCAATCTGTAATAATTGTCCTCACTAGTCTCTTTTGTATTTTCCTTGTATTTTTTATGTTATAACCTGGTTCACCTATATAGTTAATATGAAAATGGAAGATAAGTGATTTTCGGCTTCAGAATTTAATAACAGAAAAAATACCTATCACACATGTCGACGAGAACATTTACTCAAAATAATAGAACGTTGATTTTAAAATGTTTATTTAAATTAAGCCAATATTGAATACAAGACTCACGCAAATGTAATGAAATCCAAGCACAATTTAAATAAGGTTTTTTCAGAGCAGGAGGGTTCCAAGTTCCAATTTTCACCAAACCGTTTTGTGAAAATTATTTGTTTGCATTTCATTAATACCATCTGTTAGGCCACAGCGGCATTACCTTCTGATGCATAAAAGCTTCTAAAAGCCCAGCATATGGAAAACTGCTGAAAATCATTGCTCGTACTCGTATGTGGTCAAGGACTTTGCGTTGAGTTAATCAATATTGTTATCTGTATTCACGCAGAGATATTTATTCTTCATATTACATGTTGATTGATATCTTTTAATTGGTCACAATATCAAAGAAATGAGCATCAGCCTGATCAAGCAATATTTCCAGGTAACCTAAAAATGATGCATAAAATCTTTCAAAGAGATACTCGCATATAATTTTCTTATGATGAAGACGAAGGGGCGTTCTCTTTTGGTGGAGCTCAAAGGCATGCATTGCAACACAAGGAACATGCACAAAGGCTCAAGGAATTATTCATAAGACATGTAGTTTGTGACGGTACACTTGGTAAAGGGATATATGTGACTATTTAGGTTTAAACTCCACTGCAGTTACTTATTATGCAGGCTGTTCCAGATATGACTTAATGAATGTCAACTATTCGGAAGTACGAAAAATTCATAAACATGCCAGGAAAAGCTTTGTCTTATAATCAATTGAAAAAATACCCTTCAGCAATATTCTCCATTGCTATACGAAGTTATGTCAATTTTGTATTATGTATAAATTTGGCTACAAGCTTCATTTCTTATTCATGATTGTCAATCGTCTGGCATTTGGTGGTGTCTGAAACTGTAATAAACTTAGAGTGAACTCACGGTTAGTTCTTTAGACTGACCGCTAGATGTCGCTCTACCTCACACCACACGGAGAACCGTGTAACACCCCGCTTTAAGAGGATTCAAGCATCCATGCATCCGGTAACATCCTCCAGATACTCCTGATGCAGCACACTGATGAGCCCCAGTAGGGCGAACGCGAAACACGTGTCTGTGCTTGTTCTGGTTCTGGTACTCTGGTTGGCTCTGTTATTAGATGTGTGGAAGCTCTCTCGATTGGAGTTTCGGGCACTGTCAGCATGACAACTGTTATGGGCGATAGAGGAATACTCCGACCCCATCTAACAGGCTAGTAATTGCACGTTATGTGCTTTATATTTATACTCATTCGACCTACCTTCATTCTTTTATTTATTAATTAATCGTTGAGTATACTTGCCTTCTTTTCTTATACAAGTTTCAAGTATAGTTATAAAAGAACTTTTTCCATATTTTCAAAGCCAGGTTGAATCTTTTCGTCCCGTGGTCTTGTTTATGACTTGTCCACAGCCTGTACCTATATGTAGTCTGGTCTGGTACAGTTTTGAACTTCTCATAATTTATATTTTCTGACAGGAGATTTTTATCAAAGTCGCTGAAAAAATTTTTTGGAGAAATTTGTCACTGGTCGTAATTGTCACTGGTCTAAAAAGAGGTCTCTTGTTGACGGGCTTTTTAGAAATGGATTTTGTAAAAACCGATCGAAAAATGACATTTCTACTGTATCTCGAGGACGGGGACAGCTACAGGGAGACAGGGTCTGGTTTTCAAACTGCGTATACAAGATAAAGGCAAATTTTGGGCCGCAAAGGTTGCCCCAGGTCGTCTTGATTAGCTAAACTAATGATGCCACAAGGACGCATGCTCTATTGCTTTTCCGCCTATACATCTCTGCCTGAAAGGACCGAAGATGGACTGCAGGGAGTTCGGATCAGCAGCTAAATCTACAAGAAACACTTCCTTTAAGAAGTAAGAAAAAGTGCTATCAGAATATCGTATTATAAAATGGCGGCATCGCAAAATTCGGTAGAAGACAAAGGTGACTTGTTTCCATCTGAAAAACCCACCGCCAAAGTGAAGATAAGTAACAATCTCGTCCTGCAACTTTGTGGTACTACCTGCATGGACTCGCAGAATGTCTGCCTGGACACTGCGAACTTCTGCGCTGAGCTTGTGTACTTGGTAGTTAAATATTGCGTCCTCTTTTGGTGGGTCAACAACCCATTTGGCTGTTCTTTCTGAGCAACATAGCCCTATTGTTTCATTCGTTTCAATAAACAATCTGTCAAGTTTCTTCAGTTACTGATGAAATATTAGACTTTGGCCTGAATGGCACTATCATGAGAGTCTTCCGGAATAAGTGTAGCCTCACTAGGATTCGACCAACTGTGCGAGATCTGAGCATCCCTAAACTATCAGATCAAAAATTAGAGCGTACGACGGAAGGCTACGAAGCGTTCCTGATGGGAACCCAAAGTTTGATGGATTATAATTTATGTACAAGGTCGTCATTTTCAAGGCTTATATTTTTTATAAAAAATAAACACTTTTTGTTATAGGTGAAAGAATTCTTACCAAATAAGTAATATTAAAAAACAATGGTGGCTTTCTTCGTTTTTCCCATTCATTCTATCTATAGAGTGAAGCGAAAATTAATACATCATGAGGGGAAAAAGCTATGAGTGTACTTACTTGCTTATTGTATGCAATTCTGAATATCTGAGAAATTATATGGGCCCCAAAATGTCGTCACGTTATTAGTTCTGGAGATAATATAATAATCGTGCTTTGGCATTTTCACATACTTCATAAAGTAGAGCCTGTTCTCATCAATTAAGCCAAAATTAAATTCCCTCCTTGGCATGATAATATGCCGTTCACGAAGTATGGTAATTATGGCCCTCGCCCAACAGAATCGAGCAAAATTAAACGGGACAAGAGTATAGAATTGTGTGTTCTGGAATTCTTTACATTTGCATGACGGTATAAAACTATGAATATCAATGGGATTACAATGGAGTGGTGACATTATTTTATTTTAACTTCACCTGGAAAAAGAACCATTTCTGTTACTTAATCAATTTATGAAGCCTAATTGCAAAACAATCGATAAACTCGAATCGAGTGTGAAAATGAGCTAGGGTGGCAATTTTCGCCGTATCCAAGTGGCCATAACAACTCATTTAAACCCAAATTTGCAACTCGGCCCTTATTTTCCCCGCAATTTCCCACCTGATTATGTGCTAAAATATTCTGTCTCTGAAGATTAATCTAATCTTGATGTAAATGAATATTAAAATATTTTTGAGGAACGGGAACATGGAGCTGGAGCTACAGGTCTATACCTAATTACCCAACAGTTTTATGACTCTCCCCTTATAGACAGATCCTGATAAGCTGAAGCTCGGATGAAAAATTATCAGTGCAGGCTATTAATTCTTGTATTACAGATTATAACATCAAATGAAATACTTGAGTTTTAATTTATTATACCTACTATTTTTGATCATAGTTATTTTTGTGAAATTACTCAATCGCCTTAAAACACTAACAATGAGTATTCTTGCGCATCAATCGCGTAAATAGTGTATTTTTATGCGATTCAATTATCAATATTTTCACCGCTTTTTAAATTATTGTCTTTCTGAAATTTTCCATAGTCATGTCATGTTAGCGTAGTGCTTTACTGTGAAAAATTTTCTGTGATAATTTCATTTCATTTCGTTTGAACACTTAATGGATTTTTAAATTTAAAAATCAAAAAAATTGGCAAAATTTTAGAATTTTGTCCCTTTTCCTATGCCCGCCATTGGCTAACTTTACTTGAAAAATATTTTTTTTTTACACTACCTTTAATAAATTCGGAAAAAACTGAAAGGAGAGTTTTGAAAACCGAAAGTTTGAATATCTCCGCCATTTTTATATTTGCTTCTTGAAATTTTTGAAGGTTAAATGCTAATAGTATAGTTGTCTACTATCAAAATTTCCGTTCTATTCCTTCAAAAATAAGCTCATGAATGTTTATAGAAATGTAGACATTTTTACCCTTTTCCTACCCACGCCTCTGGCTTATTAATATAAATAATGCAAATTGTATTTATTGATTATGAATAAAACACTAATGTTTTATAAAATTCTACTGTATATTGATCGATGATAGAAACGTTACACGTGTTTCGCTACTTTTCATGTAGCATCTTCAGACGTAAATAAAATTATTGATACAGTAACATAGCAACAGTATTACCTAAGTGATCATGAAACAAGTAACTAGATTTAAATGAATTTTTAAGAGAACTAACTAGATCATAATGTATTTCTTCAGAATCTTCTTAGTTGTTGATATCAAGAAGAAAATCAAGTAGTGGAGAACGATATGTGTCTAGCTGTTCATTTATTACTGTGTATTGTTGATTATGTAAATGTCTGTGGATCTCTAGAGATTCAAGAAAATTTAATTTAAAATAATGATCACAATGATGTAGTAATTCAATTTTGTTGTTTGCTGTTAGAGTGTGATTGTTTTCTATTAAGTGTTTTGCAAAATTTGATCTTTCTGGATGCTTGAGTCTGTAAGAGTTTAGGTGTTCGTTGTATCTAATTTCTAGATTTCTACAAGTCTGTCCTATATAAATTGAATTACAATGAGAACAGTTTAATCGATAAATTCCAGGTTTCTGTAATTTAGATAACTTTTCCTTTGCATTCAGCAATATAGAACCATTACTCATAAAATATTGCTGAATGCAAAGGAAAAGTTATCTAAATTACAGAAACCTGGAATTTATCGATTAAACTGTTCTCATTGTAATTCAATTTATATAGGACAGACTTGTAGAAATCTAGAAATTAGATACAACGAACACCTAAACTCTTACAGACTCAAGCATCCAGAAAGATCAAATTTTGCAAAACACTTAATAGAAAACAATCACACTCTAACAGCAAACAACAAAATTGAATTACTACATCATTGTGATCATTATTTTAAATTAAATTTTCTTGAATCTCTAGAGATCCACAGACATTTACATAATCAACAATACACAGTAATAAATGAACAGCTAGACACATATCGTTCTCCACTACTTGATTTTCTTCTTGATATCAACAACTAAGAAGATTCTGAAGAAATTACATTATGATCTAGTTAGTTCTCTTAAAAATTCATTTAAATCTAGTTACTTGTTTCATGATCACTTAGGTAATACTGTTGCTATGTTACTGTATCAATAATTTTATTTACGTCTGAAGATGCTACATGAAAAGTAGCGAAACACGTGTAACGTTTCTATCATCGATCAATATACAGTAGAATTTTATAAAACATTAGTGTTTTATTCATAATCAATAAATATGCAGAGATTCTACGAAGTAAGGGTTGAAAACATAAATTTTATGCAAATTGTATTGCATTAGCTCAAATTTCAAATAGGTAAGTTTATTCCAATCTTGTTAATTTCGTTTAAAAGTTTTTGATTCTAACTTGCCTATTTAGGGGTTCAAAATCTTGCCATTTTCCTAAAATTGAAAAGGCCGCCATTTTGGAACGTTTTTACCTATTTTACTCAAATACAGTACCAGACGACTACTTGAGGCTATCTTACTACCAGAAAAATTTCAGCGCTCTAGATTGAAAACTTCGACCAGAACCCATGCCTCACGGACGGTTTTTTTTTCTGAAATTCGGAGGGACATCCTGTAGAAGTAACGCAACTCTAGGAAAATGTTTTTTACGGAAATCAAACGTCAGCCTTAAGGTTTATAAGAGTAAAAAATTTCGTTCATTAATCTTGAAAGATGAAGCTACAGGATCGTTTTTAAAATTTTAGATAAATAAACATCATGTAAAAAAAAATCGAATATCTCCGCCATTTTTCTTATTTACTTTTTAAAATTCTCAAGGGTTGAAGTCTATTAGTATAGTTGTCTACTGTAAAAATTTCAGTTTAATTACTTCAAAAATGTGCTCATAAATTGTTGGAGAAATTTAGCCATTTTTACCCTTTTCCTACCCACGCCACTGGCTTATTATAAAAAAAAAAATGCAAATTTTATTGCATTAAATTAAATTTCAAGTCATTTACTTCCAATCTTGTGAATTTGATATAAAACTCTTTTTCTATCTAGCTTATACAGGGATTCAAAAAATAGTCCTTTTTCCAAAAATTAAAATGGCCGCCATATTGAAACGGCTCAGCCGATTTTGCTCAAGTGCAATACCAGACCACTTCTTGTGGATATCTTACTTCCACAAAAATTTCAGTCTCCTAGATTGAAAACTGCGACCTGAAATGAGGTGACAAAAACCGGATTTTCCGAATTTTGAAGGGACAGCCTGTAGAAGTGACGCGACTTTTAGAAATTTTTTTATTGAAAATCGAAATTGTTTCTAAAGTTTAATAAGAGTGCAAAATTTCGTTCACTAATCTTGAAAGATAAAGCTACAGGAGCGTTTTTAAAATCAAAATTTCGTGATTTTGGAGAAATAAATATATATATATATATATACAGGGTGGGCCACGGTATACGAAACGGAAGATTATGGCCGTGTCTCTGAATTTTAGGATCTTTTTATTTTTGGAGTGGATAGAGACCCGGCAGAGGTACGTTTTAAAATTATATTCATAATGTACAGGCTGTCCCAAAAGCATAAAACATATCAAAGTTATGTTTTTTTAAATGGAATGCTCCTATGTTATTGCATTTTTAGATTGTCTGAAAAGGGAAAATAAGATTGGCTTTTACAGTTGGTGCTTAAATTCAGAAGTTTTTGAGTTATAAACAAGTGAAAATCGTCATTTTTCAAGTTCATGGCCCTGTACAACGAAAACGGCTGAAGATAGAGAAAAACGGCTTATATGTCCCTATTTTAACTTTTCATGTACTATCCTACGATGTAGATGAAATAATTATACAGGGTGATAAAAAATTTGAAAAATTCTGAGATTTCTCCACGCGTCGCCAAATAAAAAAATCAAAGAAAGCACAAATGTTTCTATACCATAGGATAGTACATAAAAAGTTAAAATAGGGACATGTAAGCCGTTTTTCTCTATCTTCAGCCGTTTTCCTTGTACATGGCCTTGAACTTGAAAAATGACGATTTTCACTTGTTTATAACTCAAAAACTTCTGAATTTAAACACCAACTGTAAAAGCCAATCTTCTTTTTTCTTCCCAGACAATCTAAAATGTAAATCTAATCTAATCTAATCTAATCTAATAAATCTAATCTAATCTAAAACATAACTTTGATATGTTTTATGCTTTTGGGACACCCTGTACATTATGAACATAATTTTAAAACGTACCTCTGCCGGGTCTCTATCCACTCCAAAACTGAAAAGATCCTAAAATCCAGAGACACGGCCATAATCTTCCGTTTCGTATACCGTGGCCCACCCTGTATATATATCGTGGGCAGGTGAGTTTTGGAAAACCACTTTTTCGTGATCTGGGGGTCATGATCGGTGGACATTTGATGAGTTTGGGTGATTTTCGAAAAGTGATGTCGTCCTCAATAGTGTATTTTTTTTATAAAAAAATACACTAAAATGTAGAAAAAATAGTATTTTTTCGCGGCAGAATTCTATGTAAATTAATCTACCAATTACAAGGTAATAAAAGTCCCAAGCACGTAAAAATCACTCTATGTATTTAAATTGAATTACAAGAAACTAAATATTATTATTCAAGGAAAAGTTAAATCAATATGTAAAATGATTATGCATCCGTTCGCGTTAACCCTCAGGTGTTCACTCTAAGACTGCTTGTCTACTCTCTTGACTTCGATCGGGGTCGAGGGCCGGTTCCTACCACTGCTGGTGGCTGTGTATATCGCCCTTCTCCTGTCTGCATTATTACGTTCCCGGTGGTCGCTCGACTTGAATTTTCTACATCCTCCCCGGCCGCAGTGATTTCCAATGGAAATAATAGTTGAATTGGACGAATTATTGGATGCTTCGTCTTAAACGGTAATGGTGCTTCATGTAGACGTCCTCCCAGTCTCATGATTTCGTTACTATCCAAAAAAGGATTCAGAGTTAAGATAGAAGAAGTTTGGTCTATAGGCTCACCTCTAGCCAAAGCAGACAACTCTGAGGGAAAATGTTGCTGCTGCGTTATTCTCAACCAATAATTTTCACTATTCTTCATTTCTTCAACTGTAATATGCCCAGATTTTCTGGTCTCTTTATTCTTCAGATTATGAATGAATCGCTTTACATATGCAGTAACTCTGAAAATCTTTTCAAGGCTGCTGAAATTTTCTATTGGAAAAATCGAATTAATGCTCTTGATCTCCGTAGCCTGCACAGCAAACACAGATAATGAACCTGCTTCAACTTGGACATCACTTTCTGGCCATTCTTCAATAGATGCTCGTAGCCAATCAGGTCCGTGTTTCCAAATTTCAGAGTTTACTAATGCACTGGATTTCACACCTCTCGTTGTTAAGTCTGCAGGGTTCTCTGGACCTGGACAATGACGCCATACCCCAACAGATATTTTTTGGATTTCTGTCACTCTATTACGAACATATGGTTTCCATTGCTTGTTTGAGCCATTTATCCAATGTAGCGTTATTTTGGAATCAGTCCACAGTATGCAACTCTTGATATGAATCTTTACGTTAGTCAAAATAAAATTTTGAAGTCTGGCTGCACACACTGCGGCTGTTAGTTCAAGTTTTGGTAACGTTAATTCTTGTCCTTCATCTTTAATTGGAGCCACTCGACTTTTAGCCATCAACAAATGACTCTCGATTTCGCCTTCATTATCGACTCTTAGGTATGCCACAGCCCCATACGCTACTGGACTGGCATCAGCAAAAATGTGAAGATCATATTCACAATTGCTTTGTGAAAGGACACATCTGGGTAAAGTATAATCTTTCAAAGTTGACAATTCGAAACACCACTTCAACCAATCGTTAGAAAGTTTTTCTGGTTAACAGGCATCCCAATCCAACTTAGCCTTCCAAATAGACTGCAGTAAAATTTTGGCTCTAATGACAAATGGACACAGGAAACCCAAAGGATCAAAAATTCTTGATACAGCTTGTAGAACAGCACGTTTCGTTATTGGTTTTTCGTTAATGGTCTCCACTAGGGAATTCAAATCTATAGAAAGTAGGTCATCAGTAGAATACCAAAGAATTCCTAGAACCTTTTTTACGCTGTTCTTCTGAAGATCGTCACCAATTAATTTTCTCAATTTAGGATTGTTACTATCCCATTTTCTCAAGTTCATACTAGCTTTTGACATAACCTGCTTCGCTTCATGATAAATCTTCTCAGCTTCTTTAACTTCGTTAACCGCTGTCACCAAATCATCGACGTAAAATGATGAAGACAGAAGATCACATGTACCTTTAACTTGTTCAGGTTGAGACTTGAGATGTTCTTGAAGTACAACAGCTAACAAAAAAGGACTGCATGTAACGCCAAACGTAACACGTTTCATGCGATATTTTGTTATTTTCGGTAAATTGCACAAATCTTCGATTGGCTTCTCGTACCACAAGAAACTGTGCGAATCACGGTCACATTCGGAAAGTTCGATTTGCAGAAATGCCTTTTCAATATCTGCTATAAGCGCCACACTTCCTAGACGAAAGTTCAACATAAGTTGTAGAAGACGAGGCACTAAATTTTCACCTTTCCAAACCACGTCGTTCAACGAAGGAAATCCGATTCCATGCGCGGACGCGTCGAAAACTATACGAATTTTCGAAGTAGATTTATCGTCTCTATAAACAGCCCTATGTGGCATAAAATAAGTCCTGCACTCATTCGTTAACTCCGGTGAGAGCTCTGCACACCCGGTCTTCATGTATTCTCGAATCGCACTGTCGTATTCGCGAAGTTTGTCACCGTTAATTAATTTTCTTGTCAAACCCTTTAGTCTATTTAAGGAACTGTTGTAATTAGAGTCGACACGAACGTTAGAGTCTAGCCACGGTAGAGATACACAATATCTATTGTTCTTAAACGTTATGTTGTCACGCGAAAACTCGTTCGTTAAATGTTTCTCGTTAGAATTGGCACTATCTATTCCAATCGCTTCAAGAGACCAAAATTGCTTCAAATCAAAGTCCTCGACATCTGGTTCACACTGAACATGTAAACTGTTTACGACGTTAATATATATATATTCGTTTGAAATTACAAATTGCAGTCTTACGATTAACATGTTGTTTAGTTTATTAAATTACATATGATTGGTTTCGTCGATCATGGGGAAAATAACGATCTGTAGGATATTCTGATGCGATGTTGACATCATGGTGAAGCATTTGCTTTGAGAGATATAGTCTAGGGAAAACCCCATTAAAAAACCTAGACACACCATCCTGTTGAGATTGGTTTGAAGTATTCCAATCATTTTGCCCTTCTGAGGTTATCTGGCTGTTAATGTAGATTTTGTTTACAAGAGCTTCAAATTCTGTAACCAGTCTATTGTTTCGGTGGAAATTTTATGAATTGCTTGAAAACCTCCAGAAAATTTGGTTAAAGGACATTCATTGACAATGTGATTGATGGATTCTTCAGGATGTCCGCAAATACAGGAAGCGCTTGGTATTAAATTCCATTTATGTAACATTGAATTACATCTACCGTGTCCTGTTCTTAAGCGATTTACTTGTACCCAGACTTTCCTTCTGATTTCAAAACCGTTGACTAATGATGAAGGATCTTCGATTAAAGTGTTGTTGAATAAAGAAACACTTTTATTTCGCCAATCATTTCTCCATTCATCTTCAATTTTAAATGGTCGATCCAGGTATGTTTCTAGCCACACAGGTCTTCTTGATTTTAATCTCGTTGTTGGAAGATTATTTAGGTCCGATGTTATTGAAAAATCATCTGGAAATGTTCGGTATTTATTCATGATTTTATGTGTTGCTTGTTGTCTTCGGAGATTAGATGGAGCAATATTTGACAAAACAGGTAACCAAGGGATCGGAGTTGAGGAAATTGTTCCAGTAATAATTCGTAATGTTTGGTTCAGTTGAATATCCACTTTTGATTGATGTACACTGTTGAGCCATACGGGTGCACAATATTCCGCTGTTGAATAAACAAGTGCAAGAGCTGATGTGCGAATTGTTTTTGCATTGGCTCCCCAAGTTGTTCCAGCAAGTTTGTATAGAATATTATTCCTTGTTTTTAATTTTTGTTTCACTTTTTCTAAGTGTTGATTATAGGTTAAAGATATATCCAAAGTCACACCAAGATATTTTGGATTGAAATTATGATTCAGTGACGATCCGTTGAAAGTTATATTTAGCTTTTTAGATTTTTGGTGGTTATTGAGATGGAAACATGTAACTTCTGTTTTTGAAGAGTTTAAGCAAAGACGCCATTTCTTAAAGTAATCATTCATGATTTTCAAATCAGAGCACAGCGTTTCTTCTAATAAATTAAATTCGCTGTTTTGGTAAGTTAAAATAATGTCATCGGCATATATGAATTTTCTAGATTTGGTTGCAGGCAAATCACTAATGTAAATATTGAATAGCAGTGGAGATAAAACAGAACCTTGTGGGAGACCATTATTTAAGATTCTGTATTTACTGCTCTTTTCGTTTACGAAAACTTTTATTTTTCGGTCTGATAGCATATTTTCCAATAGATTCATAATCGTCTTACAACCAATGGTTTTATATAATTTATGTAAGAGACCTTCTTTCCACACAGTGTCGTATGCTGCAGATAGATCTAGGAAGACTGCTCCTGTTTTTAATTTTCTTTGAAAGCCACATTCAATGTGGGTTGTCAACGTCAAAACTTGGTCACATGTATTTCTGTTTGGCCGAAATCCACCTTGTTCAATAAGTAATTTTTCATCAACAATTGGTAATAGACGATTGTATAAAAGTTTTTCCAGTACTTTATAAGTGATACTAAGCAAAGCAATAGGTCTGTAGCTTGAAGAGTCATCATTTGGTTTCCCAGGCTTTAGAATTGCGCTAATTTTTGCTTTTTTGAAATCTTCAGGTAGTCGACCTGAAACCAGAATGTTATTAAAAAAAGAAAGTAGCCATTTTAATGAAAAACTCCCCAGATTTTTTAAGAATTCAGTTAAAATACCATCGAAACCAGGTGATTTTCGATTTTTCATGGAATTTATTGCTGCTTTAAGTTCTTTTAATTCAAATGGTTTAGACAATGTGTCAGAATTAATGGCATTTTTTCTTTGTTTTCTTAATTTATTTTTAATGTTTTTCTGTTCTTCTTTAGATACTAAAACAGAATTAGAAACTTTCACTATTCTAGAAGAAATAGAATTAGGTGAAATATTATATTTTTGCTGTTTTATTTGATTAGTAGTTCCTAATTTGCTAAGTAGGTTCCAACTGCTTCTACTAGAATGAGTGAAATTCATGTTTTCCATTAAAGTATTCCATTTTTCTTTCCGTGAATTGTTCAGACAATTCAAAATTGTATTTGCTGCTTCTGTAGTGGGCGCTTTTTTATATGATTCATAGATTTCCTGAGTTTCTTTGGTCCAACAAGGAATATATTGTTGTCGAAATCCTCTAGGTATTGTTCTTTTAGCTGTTGCTTTTATGATACCTACAAATCTAGAATAGTTATTATAAGTGGGCTTAATCCATCTTATGTTATTGTCTATTTGAGTTCTAAATTCTTTCCAGTTTGCTTTGCCAAAATTCCATCTTGGTTTTTGTAATGAATTAATATATTCAATACGAATTCCTGTTCTAATTAACGTCGGCTTGTGCTGGCTATGTGGAAAGTGTTGTAATACTTCCTTGATAATAGGTAATGGTATATCATCATTGTCTTTAGATATTATGCATAAATCTGGGTTATAATTTTTACGCCATCTAGAAGAATAAAAACTTTTTTTATCTTTCGGATTATATTTCAAATGATAATTATTTCTCTCAATCCAGTTGGACAAAGCAATGCCATTTCGGTCGTTGAAATCATAACCCCAAGAATTATGATGACAATTAAAATCTCCTGCATAAATAACTGGGTGTCCATAAACTATAGGAAAATCTTCTGGCCATTGAACTTTTGGAGGTTTATATAAATTACAAATGAAAGTATCTGAAACTTTTATGACAATTATAAATATACCTTCATAAATATTATTATATATGATTTCAGGATTGTGAATATTTTCCTTAACATAAGTAGCACATCCGTGTATTGCACTGTTTAATGATTCAACAAGTGTATAACTTGGAATAACACCTCGAGATAAAATTTGTTCATTAGAATTTGTGTGCGTTTCTTGAAGAAGTATTATATCTACATTTTTATCATTGCAAATTTTAGATAAAAAGTGGCACTTATCTTTAGATATTCCTTCAATGTTTAGTTGTAATATGGTCAAATTCGAGCCAAGTGTCAATTCTTTAGAGCTGCATGACTGGGAGTATTCCAAGGAATCGGTCCAGTCTTCACAGTGACGATCTTTGTGGATTTTGTTGTTGTTTAATCCATGATGGGCTCTAGTATTCAAGCTATCGTCTGCCATCAATATTATTCACTAATTTCTTTGAAAAAAGTAAATATTTAGGAGAGTTTTATTTTTATATGTGATCAATGTCAGTTTGACATCAACTTTAATTTAATACCGAACGAAAATGGATACTCGTTATAGCTACCATTTACGACACCGTGAATTGTCCAACCGAACTTAGTTTCAACACCCATCAAACCTTCCTTGATCTTCTGAACATTGCCAGTCACCACCTTCCAGTATGAATCAGCTCCAATTAAAATGGATATTCCTGGTATAACAGCGTCGTCGTTGGTTGGTGAATCGGCCAATGGAAAATTTACACTAAACTCATAAATTGATGGATCTTCTAAGGATGGTGCTTTCAGTGACTCAAAACAAATTTCGGGAACTTCAATAGCTTCAATGCTTGTAAAATCAGTATTGTATTGACTCTTCAACGTTAAAGACACTTTATTGCATATGCGAGCTGGCATTCTTTCAGATCTTCCAAATGGCATAATTGCTATCTTATGTGTTCCTGTTATGGGTAAATTTAATTGTCGTGACACACATTCTTTGATAAAGGTCAACTGACTACCCCCATCTATAATAAGCCTTAGACGTTGTTTTGGTACGCCACTGGTTGTTACATTCTGAACACAGGCAGTCTGTAGATAAACGTTATTTAGACATCCACTCGCAAACAAATTCGCAGAATGTTTGGTCTGTTCTGAAGAATCTGATCTAGTAGCATTTAATTTCCCTTTATAGTTCGGGTCACACATTGTTGTTGCATGCTTCGCTTTACATTTATAGCAACTTATCTTAGTATGGCAAAACTTAGAATTATGATTGCCTTTCGTACAACGATAACACCGTCTTTCATTCTTAAGAATTTCCCTTTTTTCTTCCAAGGAAATTTTGCTATTATTACAATTCACCGTTCGATGATCAACAGACTTGCAAAATAAACATTGCTCTTTAGCAGTGGTGAACAAACCAGCTGCTGTACATACGTTATAATTATCTTTCTTATGAGATTTGTACTTATACTCTGAGCTTTTATCATAATCTTTAATCGTTACATCCTCTAAAACTTTAGCTTGCTCAGTTGATTCTACTTCTAATTTTATGAAGTTCAAAAGTTGTGAAATCTGGTTTTCATACATATCTTTATTATCTGACAATTCTGTCGCACTGCCAGAAATTGAGCGATTGTCATCTAATTCACTAGTAGATAAACTTTTGTGAAATTCTGCTCTTAAAGAAAATGGTAACGCTTTTAATACTACAGACTTTACTAGCATGCCATAATTCATCGGCGACATACCAAGCGTTTTTAAAGATCTCGTTATTTTAGATGTTGTATTGTATAACTTTCTTAAAGAAACAACATCACCTCTCTTTTTTACAGCAGGTAAAAGTAATAATTGCTGAACATAACTGTCAATTATTTTCTCGTTATTTCCAAATTGTTCTTTCAACAGTTCAATAGCATCGTTGTAACTTGAATGGCTGGACGTTAAGCCTTGTACAACTATTGCAGCGTTACTCGTTAAGACTGATTTTAAATACGTAAATTTGGAAGTCTCGTCTAGATTAGCATTAGTGTGAATAGTATTATTAAATTGCTCCCAAAATGCAGGCCATGCATAATGATCGCCGTTAAATTTCACTAATTCAAGTTTGGGTAACCTTACGTATCCGACTGCCCCTGTAGGAGTCTGATTTTCTGTCGCTAACTGTCTGCCGGGCTGACTCCCCACCACTGACTGTCGATGTCCAGAATCATTAGATTTTATCGGCATTACTTCGTTATCATGTTTGAGTTGCTTAGCTGCACCATACTTTCTGGTCAGGATGCACTCCAGCCTTGCTACAGCCGCTGTAACTTTATCCTGATATTCCACGATTTTTTCACACTCACTTTCTATATTTTCTGGCGTTAAATCATCACTTATTTCTTTATTCACTTCATTTAGCGATCCGTTAATAATTGATTTAATTCGCGAAATTAAAACTGTTGCGTCTTCGATATTAAAATCTTCGTTATCAGGAATAGCGTTAGCCTGATTGACGAGCTTAGTCACCTGAGAACGGTAAGCTTTCTTTAATTCTTTATTCATTTTTACAAATTGCGTTATTACTCGTAAACCTTTCCGTTTCAAATCGTTAACGTTAAATCACTGTTACACAACTAAATACACGAGTTAATTCCCTGTTTTCGCACCAAAATGTAAATTAATCTACCAATTACAAGGTAATAAAAGTCCCAAGCACGTAAAAATCACTCTATGTATTTAAATTGAATTACAAGAAACTAAATATTATTATTCAAGGAAAAGTTAAATCAATATGTAAAATGATTATGCATCCGTTCGCGTTAACCCTCAGGTGTTCACTCTAAGACTGCTTGTCTACAGTTATGTGAAGTTAGCCCCCGAATTGTAAAAAACCACAATTTTTTTCGGAGTTCTGAGTAGAACTAGAATAGTTCCAGAGTTCTACATATAAATTTTCAATAGTTCCGCGGAGCAAAGCCCTTTAAAACGCAAAAATTCGTTTAGGGGGCTAACTTCACGCAGCCCCCACTTTCCTCCTAAAAAGAGTTCTGAGGTGATAAATATCAACAAAACTTAGAGTTCTAGAGTTCCTGTATATTTTCGCAAATAGTTCCGCGAATTTTTTTTGCAAAATTTTTCAAAAAATTGCCGAAATTGAAATCTGATCAGAGTTCTGAGTAGCCCCCAAAGAGTTCTATAAAAAAGTTCTCTTTCATTTTGCCGAAAACTCAACGGTTTGCTTGTTAATCGCGAAAATGATTGCCAATAATATTATACCTATAAAAGGGAATTTTGACAAAAGTCACCGAAAAAGAGTTCTGATCAGAGTTCTGGGTAGCCCCCCAGGAGTTCTATAAAAAAGTTCTCTTTCATTTTTCCGAAAACTCGATAGTTTTCTTGTTAATCGCGAAAATGATTGCCAATAATGATTACCTAAACAAAAGAAATTTTGACAAAAATCACCGAAAAAGAGTTCTGATTGGAGTTCTGGGTAGCCCCCCAAAAGTTCTATTAAAAAGTTCTCTTTCATTTTTCCGAAAACTCAATAGTTTTCTTGTTAATCGCGAAAATGATTGCCAGTAATAATTATATACCTACCTACATACCTATAAGCAAAAGAAGATGTGACAAAAATCAACGAAAAAGAGTTCTGATTGGAGTTCTGGGTAGCCCCCCAAAAGTTCTATTAAAAAGTTCTTTTTCATTTTTCCGAAAACTCAACAGTTTTCTTGTTAATCGCGAAAATGATTGCCAATAATAACTATACCTAAACAAAATAAATTTTGACAAAAATCACCGAAAAGGAGTTCTGATTGGAGTTCTGGGTAGCCCCCCAAAAGTTCTATTAAAAAGTTCTCTTTCATTTTTCCGAAAACTCAATAGTTTTCTTGTTAATCGCAAAAATGATTGCCAGTAATAATTATACCTAAAAGGGAATTTTGACAAAAGTCACCGAAAAAGAGTTCTGATCAGAGTTCTGGGTAGCCCCCCAGGAGTTCTATAAAAAAGTTCTCTTTCATTTTTCCGAAAACTCAATAGTTTTCTTGTTAATCGCGAAAATGATTGCCAATAATGATTACCTAAACAAAAGAAATTTTGACAAAAATCACCGAAAAGGAGTTCTGATTGGAGTTCTGGGTAGCCCCCCAAAAGTTCTATTAAAAAGTTCTCTTTCATTTTTCCGAAAACTCAATAGTTTTCTTGTTAATCGCAAAAATGCTTGCCAGTAATAATTATACCTAAAAGGGAATTTTGACAAAAGTCACCGAAAAAGAGTTCTGATCAGAGTTCTGGGTAGCCCCTCAGGAGTTCTATAAAAAAGTTCTCTTTCATTTTTCCGAAAACTCAATAGTTTTCTTGTTAATCGCGAAAATGATTGCCAATAATGATTACCTAAACAAAATAAATTTTGACAAAAATCACCGAAAAAGAGTTCTGATTGGAGTTCTGGGTAGCCCCCCAAAAGTTCTATTAAAAAGTTCTCTTTCATTTCTCCGAAAACTCAATAGTTTTCTTGTTAATCGCGAAAATGATTGCCAATAATAATTATAATACCTACATAGCTAAACAAAAGAAGTTCGAAAAGAAGTGACAAAAATCGTCGAGAATTAAATCTAATAATTTCTGGGTTTTGTGAATGGACATGCTTAAACATTCAGCCTCTCAGAATTATTATTGTTATGTATTCCTCAAATAAATATGGCTATGGAACAGGCCAAGGACAACAAATTACATTTTATCTTTATACCAATTCTAAAATTCCGACAGTGGATTCCGGTTTTATTGAAGTGGACAAACGAATAGGGGTGTATAATAGCCTTATGGCAATAAATTTTTAACGATATAACATCTGGCTCTTACATATAGACAGTAATGGCAAATTCTCAAACACATTTTATTCTCGATTATATTTATTTAAAACTAACTAAACTAAAATTGTGTAATTTGTATGCCACATAACTACCGATTATCCCGAGTAATACTAATACATCGGTCTCTAAAATTGATGAATAGAAAACCTTTCAAAAGTCATTGATAAAAATATTCAAAATATTATGTTGTTAATAATGTCGTTAATATTATATTATAGTCAAAAATATTATGTTGTAGTTTTATGCAATAATTGAATCGATGACACCTACAATAACGACATACTGTGTACGAAAATTGTAGACTTATATAAGATTAATAATCCAATCGCGATTGGTATTTTAACAGACTTTTTCACGAACAAAGTGGAACGTCAAAAAAAAAATTAATTCGTCAAAAATTACTCATTTTCACGTAGGTATAGCAACAATAATTATTTATTGTCGAGCTGCCAACTTTCCATTGCTAAGAGATCCGTAGCCATGGTTACGACGTTAAAATCACCACGCTGATTGACCAACCGGAATTGTTTGGTTTGTGATTGGTTAGATTACTTGAAAATTATAAGATAAGTGGTTTTAAAGGTCTCAAAAAAACTAATAAATAAAAAAAAATTATAAAACAAAATTGTCTAACAATGCCTGTAGCCGCACAAGTTGGTGAAAGGCGTCGTGCGGTGTAGTTATAATTTAGTTAATTTATAAGTTAATTTATAACTGATTTTCATTAAGAAGCTTCAATTTGGACAAGACAATAATTTTAGGTATTCTGGTACCTATCAAGTAGGTAACCTACTTACAAAAATATTTGAAGAACCCGACTAAGACTACTAATAATGGTGTGTACGAATTTTATTACTAATAATCTTTAGGCCACTTAATTTTATTACCGATTTCCGATGGACATTACAAAGGGATCGACACGTGTACGACATCTTAGAGATAGGCAGTGGCCACAAAGAGGGCCAAGATGACTAGCACAACTAAATTTGCAATAACGAAACACCTATACAATAGAAAAACAACAAACAAAAAATGTTCGTACAACAAACAAATATGTGGGTATACACTGTGTCTCTTGAATTTCTGGACATAGGGAATTCCCATGTTAAAATAAACTATTGGAAATATTGGCTCCCCTAATTATTTTACAGTAAAATGTCAAATGTAAAACTTCTTAAGGAAAAAAAGCTGCTTATGCTATAATTGGATTTTCATTTGGTTCAACCGTTTTCAAGAAAACCAGGAAAAACTGAACGGTTTTTCGTAGTTTTTCAAGGTTGCTTTGCTTTTGACAGATAATGCTTATAAGATAATAATAAATCTCTAATATTTCTAAGTGCAATTGCCAGAGTAATGTCAATAAATTTTACTTTTTCTTCAATGGTGTTTTGGTGCAATGGTTTTTCTTCAATAATTCATTTTTATAAACAAGTTTTCCTTTAAAAAGTAATACTTTGCCACTTAAAGTTTTAATAATGAATGAATTACTTTTAAACAATTAGTTATTGACAATAATTAATAAATTTTAGCATTATCTGTCAAAAGCAAAGCAACCTTGAAAAACTACGAAAAACCGTTAAGTTTTTCCTGATTTTCTCGAAAACGGATGAACCAAATGAAAATGCAATTGTAGCATAAGAAGCAGCTTTTTTTCCTTAAGAAGTTTTACATTTGACATTTTACTGTAAAATAATTAGGGGAGCCAATATTTCCAATAGTTTATTTTAACATGGGAATTCCCTATGTCCAGAAATCCAAGAGACACAACAGTGTATAATTATTACTGGCAATCATTTTCGCGATTAACAAGCAAACTATTGAGTTTTCGGCAAAATGAAAGGGAACTTTTTAATAGAACTTTTGGGGGGCTACCCAGAACTCCAATCAGAACTCTTTTTCGTTGATTTTTGTCACATCTTCTTTTGCTTAGGTATGTAGGTATTTAATTATTTCTGGCAATCATTTTTGCGATTAACAAGAAAACTATTGAGTTTTCGGAAAAATGAAAGAGAACTTTTTAATAGAACTTTTGGGGGGCTACCCAGAACTCCAATCAGAACTCTTTTTCGGTGATTTTTGTCAAAATTTCTTTTGTTTAGGTAATTATTATTGGCAATCATTTTCGCGATTAACAAGAAAACTATTGAGTTTTCGGAAAAATGAAAAAAAACTTTTTAATAGAACTTTTGGGGGGCTACCCAGAACTCCAATCAGAACTCTTTTTCGTTGATTTTTGTCACATCTTCTTTTGCTTAGGTATGTATAGGTATAATATAATTATTACTGGCAATCATTTTTGCGATTAACAAGAAAACTATTGAGTTTTCGGAAAAATGAAAGAGAACTTTTTTATAGAACTCCTGGGGGGCTACCCAGAACTCTGATCAGAACTCTTTTTCGGTGACTTTTATCAAAATTCCCTTTTAGGTATAATATTATTGGCAATCATTTTCGCGATTAACAAGAAAACTATTGAGTTTTCGGAAAAATGAAAAAGAACTTTTTAATAGAACTTTTGGGGGGCTACCCAGAACTCCAATCAGAACTCTTTTTCGGTGATTTTTGTCAAAATTTATTTTGTTTAGGTAGTTATTATTGGCAATCATTTTCGCGATTAACAAGAAAACTATTGAGTTTTCGGAAAAATGAAAAATAACTTTTTAATAGAACTTTTGGGGGGCTACCCAGAACTCCAATCAGAACTCTTTTTCGTTGATTTTTGTCACATCTTCTTTTGCTTAGGTATGTAGGTATATAATTATTACTGGCAATCATTTTCGCGATTAACAAGAAAACTATTGAGTTTTCGGAAAAATGAAAGAGAACTTTTTTATAGAACTCCTGGGGGGCTACCCAGAACTCTGATCAGAACTCTTTTTCGGTGACTTTTGTCAAAATTCCCTTTTATAGGTATAATATTATTGGCAATCATTTTCGCGATTAACAAGAAAACTATTGAGTTTTCGGAAAAATGAAAAAGAACTTTTTAATAGAACTTTTGGGGGGCTACCCAGAACTCCAATCAGAACTCCTTTTCGGTGATTTTTGTCAAAATTTATTTTGTTTAGGTAGTTATTATTGGCAATCATTTTCGCGATTAACAAGAAAACTGTTGAGTTTTCGGAAAAATGAAAAAGAACTTTTTAATAGAACTTTTGGGGGGCTACCCAGAACTCCAATCAGAACTCTTTTTCGGTGATTTTTGTCAAAATTTATTTTGTTTAGGTAGTTATTATTGGCAATCATTTTCGCGATTAACAAGAAAACTATTGAGTTTTCGGAAAAATGAAAAAGAACTTTTTAATAGAACTTTTGGGGGGCTACCCAGAACTCCAATCAGAACTCTTTTTCGGTGATTTTTGTCAAAATTTATTTTGTTTAGGTAGTTATTATTGGCAATCATTTTCGCGATTAACAAGAAAACTATTGAGTTTTCGGAAAAATGAAAAAGAACTTTTTAATAGAACTTTTGGGGGGCTACCCAGAACTCCAATCAGAACTCTTTTTCGTTGATTTTTGTCACATCTTCTTTTGCTTAGGTATGTAGGTAGGTATATAATTATTACTGGCAATCATTTTCGCGATTAACAAGAAAACTATTGAGTTTTCGGCAAAATGAAAGAAAACTTTTTTATAGAACTCCTGGGGGGCTACCCAGAACTCTGATCAGAACTCATTTTCGGTGACTTTTGTCAAAATTTCCTTTGTTTAGGTATAATTATTATTGGCAATCATTTTCGCGATTAACAAGCAAACCGTTGAGTTTTCGGCAAAATGAAAGAGAACTTTTTTATAGAACTCTTTGGGGGCTACTCAGAACTCTGATCAGATTTCAATTTCGGCAATTTTTTGAAAAATTTTGCAAAAAAAATTCGCGGAACTATTTGCGAAAATATACAGGAACTCTAGAACTCTAAGTTTTGTTGATATTTATCACCTCAGAACTCTTTTTAGGAGGAAAGTGGGGGCTGCGTGAAGTTAGCCCCCTAAACGAATTTTTGCGTTTTAAAGGGCTTTGCTCCGCGGAACTATTGAAAATTTATATGTAGAACTCTGGAACTATTCTAGTTCTACTCAGAACTCCGAAAAAAATTGTGGTTTTTTACAATTCGGGGGCTAACTTCACATGAGTCTTGTCTACTCTCTTGACTTCGATCGGGGTCGAGGGCCGGTTCCTACCACTGCTGGTGGCTGTGTATATCGCCCTTCTCCTGTCTGCATTATTACGTTCCCGGTGGTCGCTCGACTTGAATTTTCTACATTCTACATTAGATAACAATCTTGCTTACCTGTATCCTGTATCTGAAATTACTCTATTGTTATTGAATTTTTGTGGTGTAATAATTATTAGCAGTTGTATAATAAATCAAGCTTTTCTCTGTGTAATAATAGAAGACATTTTTAAGGGTAAACCAGCAGTGTGACTTTTTGCATTTTTCCATGATATTTGAAAATGTTTGTGGTCACTGGTCACTGCCAAAACGGCTCTATATGAAGAATTTAAATGCGTTGCTTTCACTCATGCTGAATTACTTTGGAAGGAAGGAAATTGCGGGTTACTCGTATAAAAACTTTCTACTTCTATTATTGTTTTAGGATGTGTTTAGTTTCCCTAATTGTATTAAACGTATAGTAAAGTTGGTTTATAAAAAAAACTTTATGCAACAAGTTGGTTTAGCAGGGTGTGTTATTATACCCACGCCCTATTGTTCTCGAATTCATTAATTAATATTTATCTTCCAGAATGGAACATTATGGATTCCCCGACGACCTGTGCAATTAATTAATAACGATGCTCATTTATATCGATTTATGCTACAGCGTAATTCTTGTATAAACCATTACTCGGAAGCATAAACCAGCTCTCATGCCTGAAAGGATGTTTCTTTTTCGCAATTTCATGTATTATTACTGAGACTCAAATGTCAGGGCATAATTATTATTCTTGCTTGCTATCGAAATTTTATATTTCAACATAAGAGGAGCACCGAGTTTAATATTCGGTCCCGCTTGTGAGTCCTATAAATCAACTAAACTCTTAAAATAAATGTTTTGAAATAAATTAAAATTCGACAATAATAGTAGGTAGGTGAAAAGGTAAAAGAAGAAAAGATAAAAGAGAGTTTATCAAAGTGGTATACCTAATGGAAATTGAAAAAAAAAAAATTGAACAGCCCCTATCAAGGTAGTCTGAACCCTCAAACCAGTGTCAGATAGTTCTGGAGAATTGATTTATATTAAGGGATGCACTATACTTGGTCATGGGTATTGGTATTGGTATTGGTATTTTAACTAAATGTGAGAGATGGTTTATGTGGTCCCAAACACTGAAGCCAGCGGGCTTATTGTATTTCTCACATTTAGATTTTCCGTGATTAGAAGAGCTCCGTTCCTTTGACAAGGTTCAGCAATCCGCTAACCAAAGTTTTTTTCCGCCAGATGGCTCCCGGGACTGATTGGTACCAGGACCACATAGCGCGTTCTTGCGAGTGCTGGACACTCGAATATCACATGAGAAGCTGTCTCATCTTCTTCATTGCAGAGTCTACAAACTGGTTCTTCTCTGTATATCCCCAGTTTATGTAGGTGTACTCTTAGGTGGCAGTGTCCTGTGAGAAGACCCACCACCGTTCTGATCTGCAATCTGTTTAGTTGCAGTATCTGTCTGGCAAGGTTTTGAGAGGGCTCCTTGATCATCACCTTACCATGTTTGTTTCCTGTTATGTGGTTCCAGTGTGCTCTATGTTGGGTTCTTACCCACTGAGCCACCGCCCCGCGTACAGTGTTCCTTGGGATGCCAAACACTGGTTCGGGCCCAGTGTAGTTCATCGCAGCGCCTTTCTTGGCTAGTTGATCTGCAGCCTCATTACCAAGCGTCCCACGGTGACCCGGAACCCAAACTAGTGTCACCACGTTGCACCTGGCTAAGTCAATGAGGTCAATGAGGATTTAGTGATAATACACTAAAACCATCTCAGAGCCCCTTGCATGAGCTCTGAGATGGTTTTAGTGTATTTCCCCATGACCAGTATGACTATGTCATCCGCGTAGCCTTGGGTATAATAACCTTTGTTGTTTAGCTTGTTGAGTAGGGCATCCTTTGGTGACGGTGACCCTCATTGTCTCGCCAAACAGAGTTGCTTGGACTCTTCTGCCTTCCAACATAGCGCTCAGCCACCTAGTTGTGGTGTCATCGACGCCATGTCTTCTAGCTGCCGATACCATGCAGCTGAAGGAGGTGTTGTCAAACGCCCCCTCTATGTCTAGAAAAGCCCCGAGGGCAATTTCTTTGTTGTCTAGTGATTTTTCAATTCTCATCACTAGCTGGTGCAAAGCTGATTCGCATGATTTACCTGGTTGAAAAGCATGTTGCCTCTGGCTTAAAGGCCTCTCTGTAAGAAAGATTTGCCTGAGATGCTTCTCAACCAGTTTTTCCATCGCTTTTAGTAAAAAGGATGTCAAACTAATCGGTCTATATGCCTTGGCCTCGTCGTAGTCATTACGTCCAGGTTTCGGTATAAAGACCTCTTTTATTTCTCTCCAGACCAGTGGGATGTAACCAAGTGCCAAACTGGCTCTGAATATCCTACAAAGTACCGGCGTGAGATCTTCACTCGCCTGCTCTAAGAGGGCAGGATAGATCCCGTCCGGGCCAGGTGACTTGTAAGGCTCAAATGAGCTTATGGCCCATTTAACTTTTTCATATGTAATTATGTGTCTTGATGTCCTCCAGTCCTCCCTGGTGACCCTGTGATTCAGGTTTTCCAGGGTGTTGTGTAGGCCATCTTCCACTTCAATTTCACTGCAATCCGGAAAGTGTGCTCTGAGGAGTACCTTAAGAGTTTCCCTCCCGGTTTCTGTGTAATTACCATTGCTATTTTTTAAGGTACCAATGGGGTTCAGGGGATCTTTTGCCATGAGTTTGTAGAGTCTTGCTCCTTCGGATGTCGTTTCCACATCTTGACAGAGCTTCCTCCATACGCAGCTCTTCTTGCAAATCTGATCTCCTTGTTGTATTCAGTAATGGTGGTCTTATATTCGTCCCGCTTTCCTGTTTTCTTGGCTTTGTTAAAAAGCTTACGTGTTTTCTGTCTCATTTCCGCCAGTTTGGGGTTCCACCAACTGACATCCCCACCTTTCCGACGGGGTGTCTGAGTACAGTTGTTGTGATATGAGGTTGTAATGGCTACTTGGTGTTGTTCTGTAGCTACCTCGATATCGTATATGCATGCAATGTTGCTTTTGACATTGGTTAGATTTGCCCTCAACTCCGCCCTGTACCTCGCCCAGTCAGTCTTTCGTGGATTGCGATACAGCTCTGCTGTCTTATCAACGGAGTTGATTTCCAGCTGAATGTATCTGTGATCTGAGTGAGACGGTTCATCAGATACACGCCACTTGACTACCCGGGCGCCGATACGAGGGGAAGCTAAGGTGATGTCAATTATTTCTTTCCGTCTCGATGTTACAAAGGTGGGTTCCCTGCCCCTATTCAGAAGTTCCAGTTTCCTGGATACCATAAACTGTAACAGTGACTCACCTCTGTTGTTTGTGTCGCTGCTGCCCCACACTGCGTGATGGGAGTTTGCATCGACACCGATAATGACCTGGAGGTTATGGTCTTCGCAGTACTTAACCAGTAGTTCCATTTCCTGTGACGGAGGAGGACTTGGTCATGGGTAGTTTTTCTTTCCCCACTTTCTAGCTCTTCCTCGTATCTGCGCTATTGCATCTCTCGTTCGCAGCTAGGACACTTCCTAGTGGATCTGGTACGTCCAGAACTCATAAGATTAGTTCCTTGAGTTTCTCGTGATGACGCGATACTGATTTAGCACTGGGTTTCTAGACGGTCTTCATGAAATGAAGGACCTTCCATTGATGAAGAAGCTTCAGAAAGTCTGGGCTCGAGAACTCAGACCTATTGGCGCTCAACATCACTTTTTTTCTAATATTCATTATTATGAAACCATATCAGGTGGTACACAAAACCGTAAATATCTCATATAGTAGTTTAAATTGTTATTATAAGCCATGTCCTCGTTATACTACACATGTTATAATACATTTAATAAGTAGATCGAGCAAAGTACTCTGATAATGACGACGAGTCATACTCCATAATCAGTTGATTGCAAAATTATACTGTAAACTACCTACTTTTTAAACGTTCAGTAGTATGATTAATTAACTTTGCAGTAAAATCTAAATCTAACCTTGTTTTCTTTTGTTTCAGACTGACCTCAAAGGTCCGACCATCGCGATGAACATCGTGGTGTTGATCGTTCTCTTCGCAGCAGCGCTCAGCGCGCAAGAAGACGACTGGACGAACCAGTGCAACAAGTGTAACTGCACTTGGGCTGGGGGCAAGAAGACCGCGAACTGCACCAGTCGAGACTTCTCAGATATTCCGCAGGATCTAAGCCGTGAAATACGTGACATTGATTTTTCCTACAACAGTTTCATCCATTTGAAACAGAAAGTATTTTTTGACGCTTACTTTAGAGACATCCATAAGATTAAGATGCAAAGCTGCGGTATAGAGTCACTTGATGTTAAAGCGTTCGCTGGTCTAAGGCTCTTGATCGAACTTGACCTCTCCAGAAATTCCATAAAAACACTGTGGGCTGAAATTTTTAAAGATAACAAGAAGCTCAGAATAGTGAATTTGAGTCATAATAAAATCACTAGATTAGAAGATTATCTATTTTATAACATGACGCAGTTGCAGCAGGTGTTTCTTAGCCATAACAAAATCGAGAGTTTTGGAGAGAAAACTTTTGTCATGTTAGAAGCTTTGCAACGTATAGATTTAAATAATAATAGTTTGAAACATATAGCGAATGATTTCACTGTCGGTTTGCCTAGGTTAGGTAGTTTACATCTTGAAGAAAATCCATGGGTATGTGATTGCCATCTTCAAGCTTTCAGAAACAAGACTGTAACGGAGACACTAATCACAACTCCCACGGAATGTGCGGAACCCTTCTACATGCGAGGAAAAACGTGGAATGACCGTAGTACGATTTTCGGTTGTGCTCCTGAAATAATAGAACCACCTCTTCATGCACAAATTGAAGCAGTGGCAGAAAACGTCACTCTGTACTGCAAGGTTTTAGGTGAACCCCAACCAGACGTGGATTGGGTATCCTTGACAAGGGGCAGAATCATCGACAGAGATCCTCAACAATCCCATCAACGTTTCATCGCGGTCAAAGGAAAATTAGGTCAATACACTTGGAACAATTTGACTATTGTTGGGGTCACTTATCGAGACAAAGGGGAGTATAAATGTCTTGCTAAGAATCCTGTAGGAGAAGACGAGAGAAATATAAGTTTGAAAGTGCCGAATGTCGGAACAGGTTTCGGAGGATTCTACAATACCCCCATTACAAATACCAAAGCTTTACTTATAGGCCTGAGCTGTGGAACGGTAGTGTTATTGTTGCTTATTTTGATCCTGGTTTGTTGCTGCTTCAGGAGGAAATCTCAAGGTGTGATTAATAGTAAGAGAAGAGATATGAGCCAAACTTCCACAGAGTATATCGGCTTGCAAGGACAACCCGAGATCAAACAGGCTTTGATTACCGATGTCAATCCTGTACTTAAACCGCCAAGAGCCACTTTACCAAATTCCGTGACAAGCGAAGGGACTGAAGTCAGCGAGACTAAGAAGAACCTGTTAGACAGTGATTCAATTTACAGTAAGTAGCCCCATATCCATTATTTTTTGTTAGCAGTTTTGTAAAGTAAATTTTGAACAGTTAGTTAACCAAAGAGTATTACACTCCATTACCTTTATTGCTGTAACAATTATTGAGTTAATTCGTACTAGAGAGAGGCTTATAAAACCGAGAACTGGATGACCGGGTTTTGCAAGGCAGCAGTGTACAGTACTAGAAACGAGTATGTAACTTGAGAAAGTCGAGAAGTTCTAAGAAACTTGAGCAGGAACATTTATGCTTCATTTTATTTTTTATTTCAAATATATAACGTAACTTTTTTGTTTTCTTAACATCTTTAAGTCTTCTTAACAGTAGGTATACTAATCTTTTTATTTTCCCACAACGTAGATAAGAGTCGGAGGTGTTTGACCTACTTACAGACTAGTATTATCCTCTTCGTGTTGAAAAATATGTCACGTTTTGCATGCGAAACATCCTGCAGTCGTTAAAAATAGATCGCGTATCGTTTTTTGTTGACACAATACATGAGACCGGTATTGTAAATACGTCATACATACATCATCTTGCACTTCCTGCAGTTTAAGATGAATAACTAATTTTATTTTCTTTGCTTTTACAGCTGGCGACGACGAATCGCGATCGTTAGACTTGGATCATCCTCTACGTCGCTCTCAAAATCTTCTAGATACCGATTATCGACTCCATCATCCTTACCCTCCCGATCTGCTTTCATTCCCACCCCGATCCCAGATTTCTCCAGCCGGCAGCTCCGCATCGACCGTCGCCGACACGTCTCGACTTCCCGCCCATCATGGGCCTCAGTCTCCCATGAGTCCCGTTTACGACCAACTTCTCTATCGAACTCTGCCCTATTCCCGGTCGCAGACGCAGTTCCCTTCTCCGCAGCCACGGGTGCCCCGTCAGGGCTACGTGACGATTCCCCGACGACCCAGGCAGAGCTGGAGCAGCGAGCCGCCACCTTCCGGTGAAGAAGTCGCCGAGCCGGTCTACGATAACCTCGGCGTGAGAACGACGGCAGATGGCAGCTCGGCCCTTTCGCTCAACAAGATCGGGGTGGACGTGACGCCGCGTTCGAGTCGTCCGGTCGCGTTCTGCGTCCCGATATCGGAGCTGGAGCCCCTTTCGAGCACCTTGCCCAGGAAGTTATCCCCGTCGCGTACCGAGTGGGCTAGGGCAAACGCGGAGGCACTGCGGAGTCCCGATAAGAGGAACTCGATGTCGTCGGTGGGAGAGAAGAAGGTGCCGCCGAAACCACCGCCGAAGCCGCCCAAGAAGAGGATGTCCACCGGTCCGTTGTTCGAAGACGAGGGCGAAGACGGGACAGAGGTGTGAGAATGGCTTAAACTGGTGCTTGTGAGAGCACTGGTTATTGTTTGAGTGTGAAGGGTGCTAAAGTGACGTGGACCAAAAGCATAGCGAACTCATGTGCTAAACAGGGTTCTAATTAATTTAGGTAAATTTATTCCAATGTTGTAGACGTATTTCGAAACAGTGCCTTATCGACTGAATAGACTTAGGTTTTCGATTGATTCAACTAAAAATCTTCTAATGACCTATCGTATTGTGTGCACGTGTCTATTTCCCGGGCTTCCATTTATGTGGTGGGTTACTGACGAACTGATTTTATCGATTATTATTCATTCCAATTCGACGAACAATAATAATTATTATTATTATTTTCGAATCTGCTGTCAAAGTAGGTACCTATTTGATTTTTTTTGTATACAATATGTAGGTACCTACCTTTTTATTACACTAATCAAGTATTTATATTTTTATTGAATCGATTTTGAATATAAAAAAATGTTGTCAGAATACAAGCAATGGATTTTTTTGACTTGATTTTTAAATTATGTTCACTCCAATTTTATTATATAACTAATTCTTATTACGTTTGTATATATAAAAAAAAAACTTTTGACTTGATTTTCTTAATAATTGGAATATACCTAGACAAAAAATTCAAGCTTGTGATATGAAAAGTTTAAGCTGCCCTAAAATAACAGACATTCTTACCATTTTTAATTACCTGCATTATCCTATGACCTAGAAATTGAATTTTCGTCGTTCAGTGTGTAAGAATAATTGTGTGAGCTGCAGAAATTTTCACTTTTTTACTCTTGCATTTAAAATCAGTGCTATACTACTACAACAATCTTGTTTGGCCATATTTATTTTTATGATCTCGTTTCTAGTTTTAAGAAAATATTATGTAAATTTATATCAACAAAGAACAACGTTTTTAACAGTATTATTAATTTAGATAATTTAAAAAAATTATCCTCAGCACTTTTGTCTTACGATATAGAGTTTCATACATAGACTGTGATTTTAGCAGTACCTACTGATTGTGGTAATGTTGTTAATCTAAGTGGAAAAGGCCTTCGAATACTACAAGAAGATTTATTAATTTTGAGTTTCTTATTATGTTTTTTCTTTGTAATAGAATTTGTTGTTAATTAATTATAATAAATAATACTAATAATAATAATAAGATTGCCGTTTTTGTTTTGTTATAGCCGATTAATTTATTAAACCAATCTAAGGGAAGAAATTTAAGGCCTTTTTCTTTAAAGATAGAAATATTGCAATTGCCATTTCAGAATAGATACCTAATACCGCTTCTGATTGTCTCTCTAATGATGATAATAATATACGATAATTGTCACGCCCAATATTTGTAAATTGTGCTTGTAAAATATTAACAATATGTGTAATATATTGAAATGTACATACTGAATATTTTCTATGACTGTACTAATATTATTATATTAATAATTATCTAATAATTAACTCTATATGTATAAATAAATTAAATAAACCATTATCGATTGAACAAATCCCTTAATTCAGTCATTATTATAGGTACAAAAAAACTTGCCTGTTCAGAATAATTTTTGGCAAAACATAGTAAGCGAGATGTCAATCACGATAAATAGATGATGCTGGGATAATAATAATTATTATTCTCCACCCATTTCTACAATAAGTGATGCTAGTGGTTTTCTGAGATTGATAAAGTTAAAAAACCGTCATCTCCACATCATAATAATTAAACCCATATGATAGAAACGGTAGATTGCCCGCCCTATAAACAAAAAATCACAACAATGACATCTGACTGCTTAAAATGGTATTTAGGTTGTTATTGGTTCTTATCTTCCCTAAAAACCTTCACCAAAAAACAACTTTTGAATTGAATGACTTCACATTTACAGAGTCTTAGAATTGTAGATACTCACTTCTTTTATTCAGTAGAAAACCCACTTGAAAACGTGCGGATTTCAAAAAAATATCAAATCTTTAAATAAATAATATCAAAAATAAGCAGCTATTGCTTATTGGATTATTCTCACTTGACTGGTTTATATAATTGGAATCTATTACTCCAACCCAGATGGAATTAAGGAGAAATAGGAGAAATGTTTGATGTTTATTTCACTTCTTGTTCAAGTGCAAAAATAAGGAAACAAAGATTAAAGAACAAAGAGTAATTCTCTTTCAAGTAATGGCACAGTTTCGTTGTCAATTCATGTTCTTTGAGAATCTATAGAACTCAAAACTCATCGATTTCTCTTCCTTGGAAGTATGTTTCCAAGTCCTCATACCTTCATCAAATCATCCACTCACTCAAAGCTTCGCATTAATTTCACCTAAGTATACATAGTTCTATTTAACTACATAATATCACGGCAGGCCAGCTAGTTCGAGGGAGAAGTACTTCGACCCTCTTAATTGAAGCTTCCACTCTAGGTACATTGACAATATTATCAAAGGCATTACTCACATACCTATATAGGTACTCAGAGGAACTCGCTAAAGCTTATGAGCGTGGCCAATAAACTCCCTTTGGTTTAGATAAAGACAGAGAGAGAGAGAGAGAAAGAGCCGAGAAGTTTGATACTATCTTCTGTCCACTGAGAGTTGTCCGTTGTCATGCCACACTGATTCTGACTAAACAATTTCATTTAATTCGATTTGAATCGTACACTTATTTCTAAGTCGAACCAGATGTGGTATCGCAGTTCGTGTCAGTGGCGTGTGTTGAGGAATAATTAATATCCTACAAATATATTATTTCGACAAGTTATTGACGAAGTAGAGCCTTGCAACTTTTTGATAACAAATATATATATAATGCAAGTAAATAAGAATGATAATAATTATTGTTATCATCATGATAGAAATATCATGTCACCTACCTGCTGGTTGCCGTTTAAAAGAAAGAATAACACCTCCGTTTTCTTATTTGCAAGTAAAATATTCCAGCAATTTAACCACAAGACCACGTACTAGGGAGTTCAATCGTTTCCCAGGCAAAACAAGGAAATAGATTTTTAGGCATTCGCGCAATTAATAAGTTACTCATAGTTTATCACACCGTACAATAACACAGGTAATTCTGCTAAGTTCGTATTAAAAACGTTTCAAATCACAACACAAACCTTATTAGTATATTTAGCGCTGACACTGACACTGCTGACAGTAGCGACGACAATCTTATCGTAATATCGTATCAATCTAAGCGTATCAAGACGCGAGTCGATACTTCCTTCTCACTCTCGGTCATCTTTTTAGAATTGCTGACGATTCAAACGTATTTCTGACAATACGTCCCATTTTAACTCGATTGACTATGCAATGCAATAGAAGGAGTAAGAAACATAACGAGATGATGTATCCTTAGTTATCACAACAGACAACTCTCATGCCCGGTTGTTCAAAAAATAATTGCCAGTTAATCTGAGATTAATCTATGATTAAGCAACAGGTATTGGGTCAAAGAGCAAATAATCTATGATTAATATTAAAGATTATTCTAATAATCAACTCCTAAGATAATCATCGATTAATTAATGATTAAGGCTCATTTCGGTTGTTCAAACACAAATCTTTGATTAATCATTCATAAATCAATAATTATTGTAATTATAGATATTTGAGTGATTAACTGTCAATTATGGTAGGGGTTTTAAAGTAATTTATTAGGTATTTCTTGCTTAAATAATAAAAATTTATTAACACTCTCGCCGCCAAGTGTATCATTTCTGATACACGCTATAAATATTTCCAAAAAATACAGAAAAAATTGCAGAAATTAAATTTATATTAAAAACCGCTATTTAAACATAACAGCTGAGACAAAAACACCCTTGGCCTGTGGGACCAAAAATTGTTTTTTCACTTTGGCAGTGAGAGTGTTAATTTCTTCTTGTTTATAAAGCGTGTTTGTGTTTTTTTATTAATAAAGTCAAAAATAGTTGTAAATTACATTGGGAAAATACCAAATTATTAAACTTGAAATGGAATCGGATCTATCTTCACTGAGTGACTTCGAAGAAGAACAGGAAATACCTTTACGGAAAGTTCGTGTTATAAGAGAGAGAAAATTTTTTTTCGAAATGTTTGACGAATTTGAATTTAAGCAACGATATCGCTTAAATAAAGCGAAAGTAACTGCTCTGGTTCACGAATTCGGGGACCAAAATTATGTCCAGGTACTAGGGCAAATCTTGATAACGCTGAGATTTTATGCAACGGGTGCATTTCAACAGTTGGTAGGTGATGAGGTGAATATACATTAATCTACAGCATGTCGAATAATTCACTTTGTCACAAGAAAAGTCGCATCACTATCGCACACGCGCAGACATATTAAGATGCCAGAAACAGCGGAAGAATTGGCCGAAGTACGAGCAGGTTTTTATCAAATTGCTGGATTTCCCAGGGTGATTTTGGAGCTGTCGACTGCACCCACATAAAAATTCAGTCACCTGGGGGACCCGATGCTGAATTGTATCGCAACAGGAAAGGCTACTTTTCATTAAATGTTCAGTGCATATGTGATTCAAATTTAAAGCTACGCAACATTATTGCTAGATGTAATTGTTGTAGTACAGAACTCGGAGTTGCTGCTTGGTTCGTCCAGAGTCTGCACAACAATTATTATATTCGTCCACTATTTTGGACCACGCTTGCTTTTTTTTTGTCTACAAAGAAAGTCTTTGTCGACTTATTTTCTACTATTTCAACGTATCTGGGAGGAAAGGAAAGACATAGGTAATGGAAAAAACGAAATTGGAAAGTGGAACCAGAATGCAAAGGCAAATCTTGTGAGATGTCAGAAGCTTATTAGATAGCAATTTCACTTACTTTCCAACAATTCCAAATAATCTTTGCTTCTATTGCTCTGAGAAATTGCTCCGTTTCTTCTCCATAATTATTAGGTACTACCAAAAATTGTGTAACTCGAGTTTGACTTAAAATTTTTTCCAATTTATGGTTAAATAAAATAAGTTATTTTATAGGGAATATAAAGATGACCTATAGAACAAACAGGATACCTGATCAAACCTATTTATATCATAATTTACCTATTATATTGTAAATATAATAATTGCACAATATACCTATACATATACGTAAAACAATCAAATTCAATTTCAATTTTCAATACAATGCAATACAAATAATAATAATTTTTTTTATTATTAATGACAATAATGTATAATGTAATGTTAGTATTGTTAGTTTTAGCACTATCCATTTTTATTGTTAACGAAACAGAAGAACTAGTAATTTATTGCCATGTTGCCAGATTCGCGTTCATTGATCGCTGATTAATCTCTGATTATGAAATTAGAGATTAATCAGTTATCATTTGTCTCGGTGCAACCCAATCTATCAATAATCTATGATTAGCAATAATTGATAATTTTGTAATTACTCATTAATTGGAGATTTGAACAAGCGGGCATCAGTGTACAGACTTTAGATAGTTTTGTAATTAATTTTTTTACGGCTTATGAGGCAACAATGGACTTGAGACAACAATGAAGTAGGATAAGATAAATGTGTAATATGTAAGATATTTAAAATTCGGAACAATGCTTATAGTCAATAATTAGTTAATAGGAAGCTATAATATTAGTTGGAAGAATAAAAGTTCTGTTCCATGCAGTAGTGTAGGAAAAAAATAAACAGGTGCCCGAAAAATATAAACTTCACGCATTGTACTCATTATTGTTGTAGTAGGTTGCTACAAAAGAAACGAAAGCACTAGCAATATGACATTTATAAATATAAATGCAATAACTTTATGCAAATATTGCTTTATTCCTTTTCACAAGCTGTTGTTAAATCTTTCGTTAATATGTAGTTTTTCATGTGTGAAGAGTGTAAAAATATATTCCACCTCATAGGGGCTTAATGGTCGGAAGGTGAGCAACATTATAGATCCTTCCTAGTTCCCCTATTATTACTCCTCAGGTAAAGGAGACTCAGTTCGTCATCGGGACAGGTGCTGCTTCCCACGACTAATTTCGAAACTGTCTATCCTTTTTAAGGGCCGAATCTCTGGAACTAGGACTCAGAGAGATTCTACACTCAAATTGAAATTAACTCTTGATTTAAAAGATGAATAATATCAGTTTTACGCGATATTCCACTAAAATCGTCATGTTATGCCAGTGTTTTTTGTTTTTACGAATAATTGTTTTTCCTAAACAACACCGAAATTACCCATTTTTGAAGCGCTGGTACTTATAGAAACTTTTTATTAGCATCTATCCCGCAAAAAAACAGAAATTGATTAAAAATTTTATCATTTTTTAAGTCTGTTTTCCATGTAGGTAGGTATCTATTTTCTCGACCAATTTTTTTTAATAAATTACAGCTTTTCGTCCCAGATTCAAAGAGTTGGTATTTTTTCCAGTCGTCGGGAGTAGATATTCAGTCTCATATGTATGAGGATCAAGTCTCATCAGGATTAAGAATATGAAACAAGCTGAGGGCTCTGAAAGCTCGAAAAAGCTCTAAAAACTACAAATTTTAATATGTTTTTTCTGGAATGATCAAATATTATTCTTATTTTAAAAGTCAAAATAACTCAACAAAATATTTTCTTGTACCTACCTACCTAAATGAGGAAATTGATTTAGAAAAATCAGATGTGATCGGTAAAAATTGTCATAATTTGTTGACTAATAAGATTTAAAATTAGATGGTGTTAGGTCACCCATACCCAACTATACTAGAAAATTTGCAGAAACCCCAATTTGTGGGATGGCGGCTACTTAAGAAAACCACAGAATCAGGTTAAATAAATTTTCATGAGTCCCTTTCTCCCGTAAGTCCGATATTTGCATGATTACGAGGCCTTTTTGCAAACCACTAACCCTAAAACTAACCGAAGGACTATTTGCGCTATTATTTTCTTATACTTCTTATATAAAATTATTTTTTACTCTTCGTCAGTGTTTTATACAGTGCTTCCCAAAAGTAACGGATAAATTCGATAAAACGGAGAGGGCTGTTTTTTTGAAAAAATAAAAAAACAGGTCGATTTTGTTTTTGAGTTGTTCAACTTTTGACATAATATTTGGGTATACAGGGTGATGCGCGAAAAAGTGGTGACGTCATCGGCATTTTTTTTAAATGGCAACCCTTACTTTTTATTTCATTTTTTGATACTTCATTCAATTGCCAGTATGGTAATGTAATCAATTTGTAACCTTAAATAAGGAAAATTCTGAGAAAACAGCTTGTGAGTCGAAATTGTGCACTTTTTACTGATGTGAAAATCGGAACATTAACGATAAAAATAAAAAAATATCAAATAAAAATGACTGTTTCCATGGTAAGGTTATAAGATCTGTCCATTAAATTAAGTCTATTAAATTAAATCTGTTGAATTAAATTAAATTAAACCTATTAAATCTGTCTATTGAATTGAATGTCTCCAAATTAAGTTATTTTCACAGAAATTTCGTCGTTTAGGGTTACAAAATGATTAAATTACCGTATTGGCAATTGAATGAAGTATTAAACAGTGGAATAAAAAATAAGGGTTGCCATTTAAAAAAAATACCGATGACGTCACCACTTTTTCGCGCATCACCCTGTATACCCCAATATTATGTCAAAAGTTGAACAACTCAAAAACAAAATCGACCTGTTTTTTTATTTTTTCAAAAAAACAGCCCTCTCCGTTTTATCGAATTTATCCGTTACTTTTGGGAAGCACTGTATAAACACTAATATTGTTTCAAAATTCTACTCTGTAAATTGATGGAGGTACTGCTGTTACATATGTCTGTATGCACTCAACATATTTACAGAGTAGAATTTTAAAACATTACCAACAGTACTAAAGTGAAAGTTGAGAACATAAATTTCATTCATTCATCGACGTAGAGAGTCGTATCTTTCGAATATAAATTTTACTTTGAGTTATGTTTCAACAAAAATAACTTCAGAGGGAGTAAAACATGTACCTACTCAATTCCTTTGGTAATTTATTCTCTTATCAAAATGTCATTCAAAGACCGAGCAGATTTGGTTCTCTTTTTCCGGTCCCCTGCATTTCTGAAAGACAAAAGTGGGAAATTGAATTCATTAACTCAGTAATGGACATCTCCTTTTTATCGTCTGCTATCCTGGGGACTGGGGAGCGTAATACAAGAATCCTGTAATTGCTGAAAGGAATAACGCAGCGATTGCATAAATAATCACATGCTTGCTAATGAGTTAGTTAACTTTTAATTAAGAGAAATTTACTAATGGGGGGTGGGTCGTGAAAGCCCCGTCCTAATAGAAGGAGAAACTTGGATGTTGTTGATCTTTGTCCCTTTTCCCTTTGCGCCTTTCGATTTGTCGTCCTCCGTTGGTTTCCGGCGGCTACTTAGCTGGCTTATTTAATACTAACTTTGGACCTTTTCTCGTGCTAAAGCCATGATTGCGTACTCATTTGCAGAGATGATTGTTTTATCCGATTAAAAAGTTTAACGGCTTGGAAGTTTTTTAAACCCTAAAATGTTGGCGAACTTACTACTTCGAGTCTTATAATTACAAAATATTTCAACTTGATCCCCTGGAACTTGTTTCCTTTTAATTTCGGTACTTTGATTTGAATTAAATGAAGTTATAATTTTTTGATAAGCAAGTAATTTTTGAGACTGTAAAGTTTATTAAAAAATTTACATACCTAATTATACCTTTATAAAAGAAAAGTGAAGAGGAAATATGTCTTAAGTAAAAAGAATTAAGTCCTCTTAGAAATATTGTTCATGAGTTTCTGAGTAACTATTCATGAAAATAATTTTAATGATATCTACTAATGTGTGCAATATCTCTTATGATCTTAATTAAAGAACGCCCACATCCTTCACTTTCGTCTAATTTAAATAAGAATATCCTAGCTAAATTGCTTGTTAAAAGCTTAAAGAAGCTTGAACTCTAAAGAAAGAATAGATCAGAAAGTTCTTAATTTTATTCTGATGTTAGTATTCTAATTTATAATCAATTAAGTTTCTAGTACTTTCTTAATACTTTATACTTTTAATACTTACTAGAGCATCTTTGAACCTTCCAGACCTACCTCACGAAGGCTGGCCTCTAGGTAATAAGTCATCAAGTCGGCGGTAGATTGTTTACGTCGAAGACCGTAGGTACTGTTGATCACTCAGAGGTCCGTCTTGCTAAAGGTGAAAGATAATTTTCAAGTGGTGACCTTCTCCATCACCTTTAGAAATCTGCAGAAGCAGAGCAAAAGGCCGATGGATAGTTGCCCGGCTGAGTTTTCTTCCCCTTTTTTGAAACTGGTTGTACATGGGCAGACTTCCAGGATTGAGGTAAAAATACCAGTCTGGTATAAAATAGGAGGCATTTTTCAACCACCTGTGTGGTTGAGGTACCCATCAGGCGCGTCCCAGGTGGCGGATAGGGCACGAGCCTTACAGTGATCAATAGTGAGTAAGGTTAGCAGCGATGATAGAGCTCGTCGGATTTAAAACTCCAGACTGGCAGCTCAAAAAGCCCTGCCGCGGGCCACCTCCTCCAACCTAGTTGTCGTGTCATGACTGAAGGTCTGCACAGGGGTTATAACGATGCCGGAGAACGTCCGAAAGTGGACCTCCGAAAGACCGTAAAACTCTGTTGTCGAGGTCTTATCTCGCGAACAGAGGAATACGGGGGTCTAGGCTTTACCGCCTGGACCAAAAGGAGACCTTTAAAAACCTAAATCCTACTGCGGGAACCCAGGCTAAAAGGATGCGTGGCTGAATAGTAGATCAGTCCCTTCTGGATTCAACCTCGAAGAAGTGGCGCACCTTCGAAAATAAATGCCTACCATATGTATGGAGCTCTGCGTATGGTATTTCTTTAATAGCTCCATTACTCGTGGGCCATATGGACCAAGACACACCTAATTTAAAAAGGGAAGGGGATTCTGAAAAGAAAGACCCACCCAAAAAACTCTCAGAAGCCGCTCGCAGGAAACTGAGAAAAGAGTAGAAACTACAAAACCAGGGGAAAACTGGAGACCTAGAAAGCTAGGGTTGAAGGTGAACCCCAGTGGACCCCAGGGACCGGCAAGGAACCGGAACAACGTAAAAGAAGGAGAGCATGCACCAAGGTTCTCAGGAGTGCAGCTTAGAGGGGACTTTCTCATGGCTTCTTGTGCTGACCAGGCCACAGAGGCTGGTGCGGGTGGTCAGGGAAATGGAACCCTGGTCAGGAGCGAAACTCGGCACCAAGGACGTTCCGAAACCTATAAGAGCACTAGTGTGAATACCAGAGACCCAAGAGGAACCAGAAAAAAAAATCTAAAAAAGACTGAGGATGCAAAACCAGGGATTACGAACCAGAAACGTGGATCCTAGTGGACAGAAAACCTGACACTAGGACACTTACTAGGCCAACAACTAATTTTCCTCATGGGAGAAAATAGAGCAACTTCAATGCAAACCTTACCTAAACCTAGCTGGGGTGCTGTTCAAGCGACTAGGTGGGTAAAGGGAAGAGGGAGCAGAGAACAGATGTAACTGAAAAAGCTGAGTAAGCACCAGCTGAGATGGGCAACTGGACTTCTAACAGGCCACTGCCCACTAATGAAACACCTCTCAATAATAGGAGTGAAAAATATCCCAGATTGCAGGCGATGGGGGAGGGGGAAGAAACCCCATATCACCGAATGTATGAATGTCCAGCACTAGAGGGAACTAGACTCTTAGTATTTGGGACCGAAATGGCAGAACCAAAAGAAATAAAACGAGCATCCATTGGACTCATACTAAAATACTTTTGGGAGATGGGACCGATGAGATAATTATCCAAAGGGGTACAATTCTTACAGGAAAATTTCAAGTATGCTGACATGTACTGCTGACTTATTGGTGTTTGGAGATCAGAGTATTCTACTAACGGCCTTCTCCCTACATTTTATGTCCCCCATACATGTTTCAACACGGGGTAGAATAGGGGAGATTTTTCCTGAAAGCCCAAGGTTGTACTTCAAGTGTTTACATATTGTAGATGCGAGCCGTCAGTGAGTTAGCCCAAACCGATAAACGTCTTCATGAGATATTTTTTGGCAAACAACAAAGAACAAAACCACGTCAAAAACAGGATGTCTGAAAAAGTACGACTTTATTCGCCTTTTTAGAATAATGAGTTCAACGGGTAATTAATGACCAAGATCATCATCTATCAACTTATGGATTTTGAAGTTAAATAGGATGAAGATCAACAACGATCCTCCACACAATTTCGTTAGCCCGTAGAAAAATGCAGCGTTCTGGGCTAGGAGACTTTCTGGAATTAGCTCTCGCTGAATGTTTCTCATTAATAACTACCCACTCCGATTTTTGTTGGAGCAAAGTGATTGTGAAAGTCGCTTTTATTATATCAGCTTCACTTGCTCAGGGAAACGTTTCCGCCCACTTTTTCTTATCAATTAAAGGAATGTCGTGATTTAATTTTGTTGTGAACGTTTTTGTAAACTCAATTAATAATATACACTGTGTTTCATAGGAAAGGTAACACAGTAAAAACACTAGAGTCAATATAATCAGAGATCCAAGTCACTCTGGTTTAAAAGCTGATGGTTTCCTAGGAAACTTGGTAATTTCTAAGGGAACTGTATATTTGAAAGGATGTCATTTATTTTCAAAGTATTGTTGAAATATTCGTTACACGTAATCTTTATATTACATTTTCTATGCAACACGGTGTAGGTATGTATAGCCCTTGCAAATATTTCTGTTTTCCGCTACACAAGTCACTCAGTTGTAAAGAAAAGAAAAAGAAAACACGAAGGCATCAGTTATGTTTAACAACACACTCCAAGCATATCTGTACAACATAGTAAATCCTTTATAAAATCCAATTTTTGATCCCTTTCTTTAAACACGTATGTACTTGAAGCTAGAAAAGCTTCTTTGTGAATGAAAACTATAGTCAAGTACCTACTTATAGGTACTATACGCTAAATTAAAACCGTTGTCAACTTTTCAATTTCAAGCTCTTTTCTAGCTAAAAATTTACCGGGAGAATAATATTGTTCTCTGTCTAGTCTCTGCACACTTGATTCAGCTTTTATTTTCATAGCCATTCTAAAACAGAACAGGTCGCCAGAAAAAACTAGTCTCTAAAAAAAATAATAAACTCATTCGGTGCAGGTACTTAGAATGACAATGAGGGTTTTGAAACTCTAGAAAAAAGAATAGATAAACAGAGGGCAATAGGAAAGGGTTTTTCAGTTGGCTGATTTCCAGCCGAATGTCATCGGTATATATGTAAAAACGAGCTGCAGAACCCCATTAGCATCTTCCCTTTCAGGCGAGCCTAGATCGGTTCCGGTCCTTCTGAAACCAGTAGCCTGTGGAGGGTCAAGATAACATTCAGTGTCTGCAGTGGAAATTCCATTTCCCAAAGTGAATTGCCCGTCCTCCATTGAAAATATATATCGTCAATCCTGAATCGATTTAAACCCAATCTTCGCTACCCTATTATTATCGATGGTACTTTTGGCACAACTGCTAATGATAAAATTATAGCATTAACACCATCCCATTATAAGTACTTGGATAAAAATTGAATTTAGGTATCTAAGGTAGTGTTATAAACTGTAATAATTTTGATTGTTCAAATTTTACATATTATGTGGAAAACAAACACAAATTAATTCTTCTACTTCCGTTATTATGCCTTTATGAAAAATACTTTTGTGAGAAAAGTGAGAAGAGAAAAAAAAAAGAAAAAAGAGAAAAGAAAAATAAATCCGACTATCTACAGGGTGTCTGCTTAAGGCTGGCCACCGGCTATATCTCGGAAACTAATGGGCCTATAACCTCAAAATAAAAAATTTCCAGACATAAGTGATCAAGAGAAATTCAATGAAAATATTTTCAAGATGGCCGCGCTTCCGGAAATACCGGAAGTTGGCACCTACTTCGTTATTTTAATAGGAACAGCCTGTATATTATTATATTTTTTAAATGTCTCAAAAAATCGAATACAGGTGGTTTTCACCATTGGAATTTAGATTGAGCGGTTTTGTGAGTTATAAACAAGTGAAAATCGAAAATTTTCAACTTCAAAGCAGTCTAGAACTAGAACGGCTCAAGATATCTAAAAACGGTTTACATGTCCCTATCTTAACTTTTCACATAGTATCCTACTATGTGGTTTAAATTTTAATACAGGGTGATGAAAAATCGGATAATTTTCATCACCCTGTATCAAAATTTACTTCACATACTGGGATAAAACGTGAAAAGTTAGGATAGGGACATGTAAACCGTTTTTGGATATCTTGAGCCGTTCTAGTTCTAGACTGCTTTGAAGTTGAAAATTTTCGATGTTCACTTGTTTATAACTCATAAACCGCTCAATCTAAATTCCAATGGTGAAAACCACCGGTATTAGATTTCTTCAGACATTTGAAAAATATAAAGTTTTACAGGGTGTTTCCGTTAAAATAACGAAGTAGGTATCAACTTCCGGTATTTCCGGAAGTGCGGCCATCTTGAAAATATTTTCATTGAATTTCTCTTGATCACTTATGTCTGGAAATTTTTTATTTTGAGGTTATAGGCCCATTAGTTTCCGAGATATAACCGGTGGCCAGCCTTAAGCAGACACCCTGTATACTTTCATCGCTCGATCTTACTTTACTTTACTACTACTTATTTTGTTAAAGAGAATTTAATAAGTACGATAATAGCGCATCCCTCAAGGATGGGGGAAAGGTGGAACGGTTGGCTGCTTGGGTTTAAATTTATGCTTTAATAATAACGGAACTCTAAATTACAAAAGTAATTGCTTTCTTTATTGGTTCATCTTAGTAAGTCTAAATCTAAAAGCTGATATAATAAAAGTGAACTTTTTCTACAACTAGGTAGGTACTATTGAATTAGAAACCATTAATTACTATCTCAGCTAAAATTAAGGGACAGTTTTAGGCTTTGATCCAAAACATGTTTAATTATAATCAGACGTCAAAAGACACAACATGTAACTTCTCTATGTAAGTGAAACTATTTCTCTATGTGAATTGTGAAGCTTGCTACGAGCTTAATGCTTGGATTCCTCTGACCAATAATGAAGTGCGTGTCACAAAAGCGCTTTACCTCACTGTAGATTGTTTCATTTCAATCCTGCAAAGAAGTGATCATTGAATTGAATGCAAATTCCTCATGTCGAATATAATTAAAGTAAGCGTGTCTCCGCATAAATAAATCCTTCAACTTCTTTGATATAAAAGCACCCTTCAACATCCTAAAGAACTCCCTAATTTAATTTCTGCAACCCTTCAACAATCCCTGGCAGTATAGCAAGGTCGGCATAGGTACAGGGTTCTCTTATTTCAGAGCTCACTCTGGGTATCTCGTAAACGATAAGCGATAGAAGGTCGCTTAAATTAAATTAGAGAGGATGCTCTATTTTGTGGTCATCTCGAATACGACAAGACATACAAGATATCTGTGACCGTTCCTGAAATATCCTGAAAGAACTGAAAAATCGAGATTTATTATTTATCATCAATCTTTTCTGTTTTCTCGTTTCGATTGTATACGTAACAGGTACCTAATTCCCCTTTCAAACGACAAGATCTTTTCGACAAATTTTCGACAAAATAATTAGGAAGTAATTAGCTCACTTCCTAGCTCTGAGGTATCAACTCATGAGTTTATCTTTGACCAGTATATGAATATTTTGTTGATCTTTGAATCTGGTCTCTGTAACCAGTTTTCTTATACCTATCGATATTTTCTTGATACTATTTTACACTTACCTACTACAGGAAAAAATTGATGGGAGTTATCACCCATATCTCCCACCCCCCTCCGTATCTACGCCAGCCGAAATTAAAGGTCGCACTCCGCCTTCGAGAAAATATGATTGATCCAAGTTAGGTTTGTCTTCGCGAAAGCAGGGCAAACGATCAATATATCTACCGTATCGATTCCCGGGGCTATTTTTGATAAAATAATTTCAACCTCCGAGAAGAAGTGGCACCCACCCCAGGGTAAAAACGCAAGTCGGCTGTATGTCACTTTTGTTACTTGAGGCAACCTCTAACTACTTACCAATTTTCACGCAAATTGATGAAGGTTCAAACTTTTCTGAGGGGAAAGCCTTCAGTGACTGTACCTATACTATACATACCGCAAACAGCAATCTTATTTTTGATAAAAATTTTAAACAAAACTTCATATTTATACAGGCTGATCAGTAACTCGCGAATTCTATACATGCTATACGTTGGAAGCGTTGGAATTAATTCTAGATCTCACACCACTGCACTTAGTGATTGAGAGAAGTGCCGCAGAGGCTCAACTCAGAATGTCAAGAATGGGGATCAGGGGGGGACTACGGACCGAGGGGAATCAATCCCTGAACATCTGTAAAAACCTCCTGATAATGCCAAAAGACAAAACTGTCAAGAAATTCAGCTTCAAGAGAAACTTCATCATGGAACTGTCTACGAAAGAAGAATGGAGCAACACATCCATTCACACTTTCAAAGAAGGTAGAATAAGATGGTACACAGACGGCTCAAAGGCCACCGAGGGAACTGGGGCAGGAGTATAGGGGCCAGGCACCAACTACTCCGAGCCGATGGAAACATCCCCAAGCATACTTCAAGCCGAACTGTACGCAATAGAAGTATGCGTCCAAATAAACCTCGACAGAAACTATAAAAATAGGGAAATAGCAATACTGACAGACAGTCAAGCAGCCATAAAGACGCTGAGCTCTCCTATCATCAGCTCAAAAATGGCATGGAACTGCCTACAAAAACTCAATAAACTAGGCAGAGAGACAAAATTCACCTCAAATGGATACCAGGACACACTGTGATTGAGGGAAACGAACGTGCCCACTCATTGGCAAGAAAAGGAGCATCGACACCCTTTATAGGACCAGAACCATTCTGTAGCCTCGAAAACGCGTTCTTCAAGGCAGAACTTCGGAAGGAAGAAGAAAAACTGAGAGAAATCCATTGGAATAACCTCCTCAGGATTGAGACAATCCAAGGAGCTCCTCGGGAACTTTAACCGAGAAAGGTCAAGGAAACTCCTGACCCTCAACAAAGGAAGTCTCAGAATGCTAACAGGATTCCCAACAGGTCATTGCAAGCTCAATGAACACCTGAGGAAACTTGGTATAGAAAAAGATGGCGTTTGCAGACTCTGCAGGGAAGAAAACGAAAACCTCGTCACCTATTGATGAACTGCGAAGCACTAGAACGTGAAAGAAACGATGTTTGGGCCAACGCCAGCTCAACGGGGGGGCTTTGCCCGGCCTTGATCCCCTTCAAATCCTGAAATTCCTAAGAGAAGCGGAGTTGGAGAGGCTGCTTCAATGAAGGGAATATACTCCAAAGAAGCAGAGAAGAGGGTGCACAATAGATCTGTAATAGGTCGCAGCGCATCTGATACCCTCAATATCAATATCAATATATCAATACAGGCTGATCAGTAACTCGCGAATTCTATACATGCTGTATAGATATACCTATGTGATAAACTTCTCTTTTTAAGAGTAGTAATTTTTTACCGCAGTGCTGTTAGTTCTTTCTTCAGAAGATATGGACATATTGCAAAAACAAAAGTGGCAAAATGGCAAAACTTCATCGAATTTAATGTTAAGTTCGTTTTAGATATTATGTTCATTATTTTTATTTCCCTGGCAATGAAGGCATTTTAATGTTTTATATTCTAAGGTGAGTCTAGCGGTTGCCAAACTTAAAATTTATTTCAGATTTAGCTATTTCTGTAATTTTTTACATTTTCAATTTCTCTGTAATAGAGGTTTTTTGGGGAAAAAGTTATAGTGTTTGATCCAGATACTATAGTACACTGAATGAGATATTCACTTCATTTTCTTCGTGCTTAATAAAATAATTAGCTTCAAATCTGGACATCTGGACGAGGGAAAATGTGTCACTCGAAAATTAACCATTGCATTAATTTTTTTTCTTAGATTTTCCCTAATATGAATTGGCTCTATAAAGTTCTGTATTCACAGAGCTCGAGTTACTGATCACCCTTCATACCGCAGGAGATAATATAAGTTTGCCGGTTCCGGCTCATTTCTGATGGGAAAACACAAAGATCCAAAAAACGCCTGAAAATGGCCCGCTTTTGACACCTCATTCCGTCATTCCTTATGAGAAAATTCACAAGAATTTTTGCCAATGCCCTTAGATGACTTTATTTTATTTTATACCGAATGACATAAAAACGAACCAATATGGCAGCCATAAGAAAAAGTAAATTTGACTTAGAAAACTGATGAGATCTACTTGGAAACTTTTTGAAATGTCAGATGGATATCTATTGACGACTTATGTTAGATGCCTTATGACTTAAATCTACACGGAAAATATGCATTCATCATTTTCAAAATAAGATATAGCCAAAATAAGAAAAAGGAAATTCATGGGTTCTAGGCTCATGTTCATAACTGATCTCATGCCAAAGACAGAAAAAAAAAGACTCGATTTTCAGTTTTTTGTTAACAATGTTAACTGTTAATAGAGGCATCATAAATCACAAAACCACTACTTATACCTTTGAAGATATCAAAACTTGCAAAAAAAACCTGACTAATTTCAAAAACAAAAACAGCTGTCAGTCTCCGCTAAACTATACAGTGTGTCCTCGGATAGGTGTAAAAGACTCTTGTAAAAAAAAAAAAAATTTTTGGAGTTCCGCCCTGCTGGGTGAAAGATTGTAATCTTTTTTTTTTTCTCCAGCTTTTTCGCTTTTCACCATCTCTAACATAATTTCAGTTTTGAATGAAAAGTCAAGTAAGTAGCTATGCTTTGGAAATTAAAAAAACCTTCGTGCGCATCAATCGCATAAATAGTGTATTTTTATGAGATTCAATTATGAATACCTATGTCCTATGTATTTTCACCACTTTTTAAATTGGCTTTCTGAACTTTTCCATAGTCAGGTCATAAATTAGCGTAGGTAGTGGTTTACTGTGAAAATTTTATTTAATTTCTTTTGAAAACGTGTGTCTTAGGATGGATTTTTAAATTTAAGTTACCGGTAAGTGTCTCTTTTTCTGGATTTTCTGACTTTTTCGGGAAGATCCTATGAAACACTCAAGCACAGAATAGAATAAATCAGAAGCTTAACTCGCCGGCGGCGCCTTTGATCTTTTAGAGACAAACCACACCTCTAGCGGCCATTGATTCAGAGTAGAAACGCAGGCCCGCCACCAGCCCGCCACAGAATAGGTACAATTTTATTCTGTAGGCCCGCATCAAAACTAATGAAAGCTCATCTCCAATCATGGCGGATCTCTATGCGCCGAGTAGAGGCGCGAACTCGGTATTTTTATTGAAGTTTATATTCTGATTGTACCTATTCTGTGGTAATGATCTCAATTTTTTAAAGAAAAAAAATGGGACGCCACTGAGATTTTTTATGGCAAACTGTCAATATTTTTTCATGCAGAATACCTCCTTCACGCGTTTTATTTTTATTTTTATGTTTCATGTTTTATTTTTTTGCATAGAAGTGGCGCCCCATACGAAAAAAAGACATCAGATTTTTTATCACAAATTGAATGAGAAATTGAAAAACGATTTTTAATTTAATAAATCTCAGTGGAGTACCATTTTTTTCTTTAAAAAAAATGAGATAATTACTCGTATTCCGTATTCCGTATGCGTGTCACTGTTGAACATAAAATTCTCAATTGCATGCCAAAAAATGCGCAATAGCTTCCTCTTAAAACCGACTGGTTTCAGAGCAAATAAACAAATCGTCAGTTTTTAAGTACCTAAACCTGTAACACCCTGTATCTGGAAAACAAAGCATTTGCGCACATACGTCTATATAGCAAACTGTCATTATTTTTTAATGTAGAATCACCTCCCTAGAAACAACCTGTACCTGTACCTGTACGATTTTTCTCCAAAATCGCGAAATTTCGATTTTCACAACGCTCCTGTAGCTTTATCTTTCAAGATTAGTGAACGAAATTTTGGATGCTTGTAAAACTTTGGAATGACATCAAATTTTCGTTGAAAAAATTTTCAAAAGTCGCGTTACTTCTACAGGATGTCCTTTCAAAATTTCGAAACATCCGGTACATGAGGCACGGTTTCTAGTCGCAGTTTTCAATCCAAGGTGCTGAAATTTATCCAGGAGTGGTCTGGTATTGCATTTGAGCAAAATCGGTCAAGCCGTTACACAACGGCGGCTTTTTTAATTTTAGGGAAAAGGGCTATTTTTTAAACCCCTCTGTATACAAGCAAGTTGGAAAAGAAAAAATTTTTGTCCAAATTAACAAAATTAGTAGGCCAGTTTTCTATTAGTAAGCCAGTGGCGTGGGTAGGAAAAGGGTAAAAATGGCCTCTTTCTATAGATGAGTTTGGGTGATTTTCGAAAAGTGATGTCGTCCTCAAGAGTGTATTTTCTTTTATAAAAAAATACACTAGGCATAGGATTTTTCTGGAAACGCGATCACTCTAATAACTGACTGCTTCAACTTTTTGAAATATTTCTAGATTTCTGACACTTTCCGGTTATACAGGAAATGGTATAAATGGAACTGTATACATAATTGAAAGTGCCAGAAATCTAAAATGTATATGTATTTTAGAAAGAGGAGAAGAGTCAATTAATCAAGTAACCATAAGTTCTACTGTCTCGTTTTACGTAAACGTCTAAGGTAACCATCATGATTCTCTACACTTGCAGTTATAATACACACCATCAAGTCTAATAATAAGGGTGGGAATCTGATTGCCTGTACAACTTACCTGGCTTGGTAAAATGAGCTTAGTGTAGGTATATCTATTTTATATATTTCTAGATTTTATGAGAAATTTATGAAAATAAAGGTCATCTTTTTCTACCTCTTTTTCCATTGTGGAGTAGAAATTTTTGACTAAGTAGTTCAATAAATAAAGCACCCTCTGGAAATAATAAAATTACTGTTCATACCAACTTGGCAGCTATTTGGCTGTACCGTGTAAATAAAAAAATAGATTTAGAGCCGAAAATATTTTTCTTCGAGCACTGAAACCTAAAATTGCTTTAAGGAACTGCATACAAAAAAAGTTAAAACAATCTTGTATCCTGATGTTAATACACAAAAATTACAATAAAAAACCTGGCAGAAACAGTTCCACATACCCGGAAAATTAAACCTGTTAACTCCTCCCTACTCCAGTAAAGCACATGTGCAGATATTAGAATCAATATACAGGGTGTTCTACAAGCTCTATGACAAACTTTGACAGATGGTAGGTTGCTTGATTTTAAACATATTTTTTTTAATAAACATGGGTCCGATTCGTTTTTGTTTAGAAGTTACAAGCATTTAACCTTTATTAACAATCAACAATAAAAATTTAAATTAAATGATAATCACAAAACTTAAGACTATAAAAATTGTTCGAAATGTCCACCCTCAGCTTGAATACCTGCGTCGGTATTCTTGAGCAGCTTGTCTGGCGTTACCATTGGAATACCCATATACAAACACAATATCTGCATATTCCTCAGTCGAGAATAAATGCATTTTTTATTTATAACTTTCACACGAAATATCTAATAAATAATTAAAATGACACTAACAATTATTATTGTCATAACAACCGATATTTCTATTTATCAGCCTACGTTTTTCATTGAAGTAAGTGTATATTTTATAAGTGTACTTTGGTTGACATAGTGTCTTAGTGACATAGCGACTTAGTGTCACTTCCTGGTTGACTGAAAAAATTACGATTCTTTAAATGCTTGTAACTTCTAAACAAAAACGAATCGGACCCATGTTTATTAAAAAAAATATGTTTAAAATCAAGCAACCTACCATCTGTCAAAGTTTGTCATAGAGCTTGTAGAACACCCTGTATAGGGTGTTTCATTAATCAGTGCAGAAAATTCAACTGGAGATTCCTTGCTGAATTTTAAGGTGGGTTTGTCATAAAAAAAATTTCTTAAAGCCTTCCCTAAGGAGTTACAGCACCTTAAAGTAGAGTAAAAAATTCACATTTATCGATTTTTTTCTGAAATGACTTGAAATAAAAAAAAGATGGCTGGGTATTCGAATACTACTACCATGAAGCCTCCAGAATTACATAATTTTATCCACCCTTGTTCTCTGCAAGGGTGTGAATCATACTACCCCTAAAAGTTTTTTTCCCAGAGCTTTTTTCCTAATACTTTTTTTTATCTTTAAATTCACCCTTTGGAGGGCCAGTTCAATTGAAAAGAAATTTGTCGCTTAACAATTTCACAGAAAGTCAATACTTTTACACTAAAGAAATAAAATAAGGACATGTATTCAAGAAAATTGTGGCCATTTTGAGCACTGTCTTAACAAAATATTGTTAATTTAAATTAAATTGATTGTGTTTATTGTTAATTATGTTTTTTGTGTTATTTAATGTTTATTTATTTCTATAAATATTTTACATATGTTTATAAATTTGTATGTAAAAGCACACTGTTATAATTTATGTAAGTCCGCTTGTTTTATTTCTTTAGTGGAAAAGGAAAAGTATTGAGTTTCCGTGAAATTTTTAAGAGACAATTTTTTTCCAATTGAACTAGCCCTCCAAAGTGTGAATTTAAAAATAAAATAAGAATATTAGGAAAAAAGTTCTGGAAAAAAAACTTTTTGGGGTTGTATGATTCACACCCTTGCAGAGAACAAGGGTGGATAAAATTATGTAATTATGGAGGCTTCATGGTAGTAGTATTCGAATACCTAGCCGTCTTTTTTTTTTCAAGTAATTTCAGAAAAAAATCGATAAATGTGAATTTTTTACCTTACTTTAAGGGGATGTAACTTCTTAGGGGAGGCTTTAAGAATTTTTTTATGACCAACCCCCCTTAAAATTCAGCAAGGCATCTCCAGTTGAATTTTCTGCACTGATTAATGAAACAGCATGTAGAGAACAAAAAAAAAAAACATTAACTTAAACTACTTAGCCCACAATTTCATACCATAAATGTGACCTTTACGGCCACTTCAAGATCAACTGTCTTCAATAAACTGATAAAAGTTTATTTTATTCTCACATATTTTATAATATAAAGACGGCTTTACATTTACGAGTGACTCGTATACGAGTTAGACAATCGTATACGATTTCGTATGTGTAAACAGGAGCTCGTAGGTCGTATACGTGTTAGTTTCAAAGTTGAGAGGGATCCGAGTAGTGGTACGAGTGAAATGGTTTTTTATAATTTAAAATGGCGGCAAATAAACTGTCTACGGATGATCTTGATCAATTCATTGATCTTTATTACGGTATGACCTGTTTATGGGATGTCAGATTAAAAGAATATAAAGACCTAAGTGCTAGGAACAAAGCCTACGCAACAATAGCGGATATTTTTAATTTACCAGTAGAAGCTGTGAAGAAAAAAAAATTTTTCTTCAATTCCAACAACACCTCTTAACTGCAGGGAATTTTTAACCCAAACTCGCCTTTTTCTATTAACATCTTCACGTTTTTCTTTTCCCTTCATCAATAACACCAAAATCCCTAGCATAGAAACTCGCTTTCTTTTATTCGGCGCCATGTTCGAACGGCTTTATCGCATACGATCCCGAATAGCAATATAAATAGAACTCGTACGCCTATACGAGTGTTCGTATACGAGTCACTCGTAAATGTAAAGCCGTCTTAAGCCTGATAACTTTTTGTGTGATAAAGATAAGAAAAACACACCAATCAACAAAATCAAGTTTTAATGTGACCACCAAAAATAAACAATAAAATTTTTGTAGGTATAAAAATATAAAACATAAATTACAGCAGTTAGCAGTTGATCTTTAAAATAAAAGTCATCATTTAAAAACTGCATTATGTAATATAATATACCTAAGATATGTAAACAGGTATGGTATACAATAATTATTACATAGGAGATTGAACATTTGGAAAATAAGTTCTTAGGGTACCATTTAATTTATTTTTAAACAAGTACTTCAACTACATACTTTCTAAATAAAGTATTACATTACGAAAAACTAAGTTGATTAAATATCCAAGATGAAGTCAAAACTTTCTAATCTTTTTATAAGTTCTCCTATAAAATATAATATTATATGCATACCCACTATACATACTTTATAATTTAAATGTAAAACCATACCATGACAACTTAAAAATACCAATAAATAAAATCAAATTAATCAGGCAACAAGATAAGTTAAAGTTCTTCCCACTTCATACAATTTATCTTTAACAACCACACTAATATTCTTTTTCTTGGTGTCAACTTTAAAAACGGCATCCTTTTCAATAAGTACCTTATCCTTTGTTGGCTCATTAAAGGCGGGCATTTTACAATCACCCAGAATTGGGTCCTTGTGCCTCCATATTTGGATGGATTGGTTACCTGAAATGAAATCAATTCAACACATAACACATCGAAACCAAAAAAATCACCAAATTACTTTTTATCTGCTTGATATCTCGTCGAAGTCTCTGAAGCAATGTAAATAAACTGTCTCCATCGCTGATAACCATACTGTGAGAAAATAATCCAGAAAGTGGAACCGGATTCACAAATTCTACCTTAACACCATCTTTTGCTGTGAAAAAGACAAACGGCTCGCCTGGGCAACACTCTTTCATTTTCTCTGTTGCACCTTGATCATCAGTGAATTTAACAACCACTTCTTCCACCTACAAATACAAATAATCAGAGATTGCGATAACTTTACAATTAATTAATTTGATTTACATCCAAAGTATTGGCCAGATATGCGCTATTGTTTCTTAAAACTTCTACCTCATCAAATTCCAGTGTCAGAGCTAAAGCCTTGCTTCCAAATTGTGCTATTTTTTCTCGAATCATCTGCACAAACGGCATAACACGTTTCATATACTTCTTCAATTCCCCTTTTGTAGCCAGCTCCGACGATAGAGATTTATTATCAGGCAATTCGTTCTTCTTCTATAAAAGATTAGAAAAATATACAATAAATCAATAATTATTATGATAAAACCTTACGTCAAAGTGGGCTCTTAGAGTGTTCAAAACACAGCTTTGCCACGGAGGGAAACTTTTAGCAACCCAGATATGAACCACATTGGGCTTAGGAACTGGTGGCGGATTGGGATTGTTTTTAGTTTTGACTCCCTGTAAATGGTTTTTCAGATGGATCCTGAAGGAATGTGCTGCTTCCATTAAATATTCACTGGACTTGATCAAGATCTCGTCGATTTTTCCCACTACAGGCCATGTTGCTGATACAACAAAACCTTTCTGTGAATGAAAAAAATATATAAAAATCGAAATTTTAGGAAAAAAATTATTAGTTACCTTTCCAAGTAGAGTCCATATGTGTTCCGATATATGCGGACAAATAGGAGCTAGGAGGACAGCTTGAACTTCGATAAAACGTAAAACTAAATCGATATGCATTCCATCTAGTGATAATTCACGGTATTTATCCCTGGCTGCTTGGAGTTCAAAGAAACTAGTCCTTAACGCTTCTTTAAATAGCATTCTGTTGTAATGTTTATCACTCTCCACGATTTTTTGATTGATTTCACTATCGAAAACCAGGTCAGTGAAGGAATTAAATGGTCCTGTCCTGTAAACAATAATTTTATCAGCTCCTTTTAAATTTTTCAAGTCAAGTCGTAACTCCTTTATGAATATTTTTTTAAATATAAACTCTTACCTCAACTGAGACTTATTCCCCAAAATCTCCTTCACCCATTCGACGAAATTGTAAAGTCTCAACACAGCAGCATCCGCCATGCTTTCAACAAAGTTTGCATCTTCGATGGAATCACCAGAATCGGCTAAAGAAAATCGAGTTCCATCCGCACCGAATTTGGTAATCGCTTCCTTCAAAGTCAAGAAATTTCCCTCCGACTTGGACATTTTAGCCGAATTCAAGAGCAGATGCCCGTTGCCTCTGATCCCTTTCGGCCATTTATCCTCTTCATTGGGCCACATGGCGCAGTGATTATAAATGAAGTAAGTCAAATGATTCTGAATCAAGTCTTTCCCAGAAACTCGAACGTCCACCGGATACCAATACTGAAACTCGCGTTTCATTAAATCCAAAGCCGATTTCTTGATTGAAGTTTTCGGAAAAGGGCTCTCTTTGAAGAAAACGTAATCCCAGACTTCCGGAGTCATTTCTTCCGCTTTAATTCCCAAAGCATTCGGTTTGTTCCCTCGGAAACTGTTCCCCTGAATCAGATGGGCGATGGTGTAATACGCGTTATAGATGGTCGAGTCGGAGAGAGATTCGATCAACCAGCTCTCGTCCCAGGGTAATTTCGTACCCAGACCGTAAATTCTGGAACAAGCGTATTCGTGTAGCCAGTCAAGGACACCGCAAAAGTTCCTTCTGACTTCCTCGTGAAACGTCTCGATGTTATCAAGCGCCTTCTTTGCTTCAGTCTTCCAGGATTTCTCCCCGTAATCCAGGTACCACTGATCGCAGAGTGCGACAACACATTCTTCTCCGGAACGAGAAACCACCTTCTTCTCGGGTTCGTAGTAAATCACGGCTTCATTTTTATCAATCAGCTTTTTCTGGAGACTCTTCTTTATGTCCTGTATCTTCTTGCCTTTATATTCGCCTACCAGCATTACACCGTCGTAAAAACCTTTCAAGTAAACCATTTCTTTGGCTTCGAGAAGTTTTTCCTTGTCATTTTGACTTTGTATTTTTAATTTTTCGTAAACCGTAACAGCTGATAGATGACCAAAGTCGGGAATATCGAGAATAGGGACGGGTTCAAAAGGTAACACCATATCATCCGTAATTCCGTATTTCTCCCTGAACGCCTGCTTCTTTTTCAAATCAACTAGAGCCGCGTAATCGTCTGGTGAATCTGAAGGAACACTCGTGACAACTCCTGTTCCTTTATCTTCTTTAATTGTCAGCATGGGGAGAGCATAAATTTTTTTATATGACGTCATCGGTGCTTCAAGGGAACAGCCTAGTAAGTCCTGAGAACAAATTGTAATGGTTAGATTAACCAGTTAAGCTGTGATAAACTTTTTTATTATCTACAGTTTTCTATAAATTACATCGGATTTTTGTACTAGTATTTTACCAATAGATGGTAGCACAAATGCTATAATCTTGTTTTTTATTCTAATATTCCTAATATGACCAAAGAAAAACCAACATAGATGATGGGATTTGTAAAACTCTATGGAGTCCTTCACAAGTCCTCAACTTGAGGATTTAACAATTACTATTCTAGAATTTTGACTTGGGGAAGTCTCTAATAGTTAAAAAACACTGTATGTAGTGAAATCTAGTTCTTGTTTTATGTTACCTGCTAATTGGCCTCAATTCAAAATTGGTTTATACTTGGAAAACTAAAATATGCAAAAATTTATTAATACCAGTTTCTAGATAAAAGGTATTAATTAGTAAACTGGTAGAGTAGGAGGATAACGAACCGTTAAAGATACCGACCTGTCCTGTTACTTCCATCGCTACTTTATATTTTCCATCTTCGGCAGTAAAGCCCTGATAGGACATGTTTCTTATAGCTCGTTCACTGCAGATGAAAATTTCTCCAGTTTTTATTTCCACAGCAATATAACGCATATCAGGTCGAACCCAGCAGTTTGTCTGCCCATACATTGTTTCCGGTCTCAGAGTTGCAGCCACCAGAAAAACAGACTTCTTATCAAATTTTCTAAAATAAATATAAAGTTATTCTTTATCATTATGTACAGTCTCAGTCAAATGTATTGCTTACTTCAACTTTGCAGGATAGGGTTCAAGTACTTTCATTTTTATTAGGGTATATTCTTGAGGTCCGACCCCTTCTCCGCTCGATCTGTCGTGATCCATACAGGGTTGGCCATCTTTGGGTGAGTAGATCGTGTATCTTTTACCAAACTTGATTTTATTTCGTTCTTTCAGTCTTAAAAACTGCCACCTCACGAACGAATCAAAGAACGGGTTCGCCTCTGTTGTAATGAACGTACGTCTCCAGTCAACCTGTCAACCAATTTATAGCCAACACGATAATTTTATTAAAGTTGAGAAGATCACTTACATGTACTCCAAATCTGTTGAGATCATCAACAGCTCTTGGTGGGAAATAATCCAGCCAGTAATCGGCGTCTGCAAATTTTTTAATTTCTTCATCTTCCATTCCTAATGACTGCATTATCTGCCATTGATACTTGGCAGCTCCAGTTTTCGCAACGGCTTTACTCTAGAAATTAATATAATGTTTATAAACCCCTTATTTAATAAGTTTTTAATTTAAACTATCTAGCTAAATAGCTTGGTAAAAGGTAAAGGCCTGAAACCAAATACATTAGATGATAATACGTGCAGCTCTCCGCTATTTACATGTAATAAAAGTGAAGTATGAAAAGGAGCGCCATCTACACGCCTCGATCGCTAACTACACAAGACACCGGATATATGAAAAGCACGGATGTAATATAAATTATATTCACAGACATAATAAAATTATCTAGAGTTTTTGGTGTATCAGGTAATGTTGGGGTTGACGCAGAGCTAGGCAGGAGTACTTGAAAGAGTACTCGTAAATAAATTGAAATTCGAGTACGAAACTCAGAAAATGTTATCGTAAGTATTTACTCATAAGTACTTTGGCACAGGCAGGTGTATGGGTACGAGTAATACTCGTGAAAACACGTATATATAATTATTATACAAACATGTCAGTGCGCAGCCTATGACGTCAGGCTCGTGACACCTACATACAATACAGCAGCAGTAATAATAAGGTGAATTAGTGGTTTATTTCGATGTTTATTGCATTTTTGTTGAAATATTTTTAATTGGTATACCCGTATGCGTGCCACTGTTTAACCCACCAAGTTTCGTTTGCATAACTCGACTGGTTTCAAAGCAAATAAATAAGTCGTCAGTTTTTAAGTAAACCTATTGTTGGAGTTGTTGAACTCTTTGGAAGCACGATAATCTAGACTCTGGAATCTTCAAAATACACGGATCTGGCAGTGACAATAGTCTTCTTCTTCTTCCCACCAAAAAGTGAGCGGGAGTAAGAGGATTTAAATTGTTGGGATCGTGAGAGAGGGGTGACAAAGGTCTGGAATTCATGATGGCCTCAATTTGTACGAGTAACGTATACATATCTCTTCAAATGTCAGAGACGAAAAAAAGTCCTCCGAAGTGAGGTGATCCGGGGGGTATGAAGTGCCAATCGACTCCTTCGCCTGTCAGCCTCAACTCAACAATGCTGTCTTTATTTTTTAATACAAAAACCCTCAACTTGTCTAACTCGGTTTTTGCTCCCTAAAATTTGTACCGTTGTCCGAATACATATTGGAAGGCTTTCACCTACGGGCAATAAATCTCTAAGCCAAAATAAACGAATCAGTTGACAAATCTGTAACAAGTTCAATATGAACAGCTTTGGTCACCATACATATAAACAAGCAACAAGCAAATATAAGACTTTGAAACCCTACAACCACGCCCCTTCGTATCATTTAAATTCATTGGACCAGCATAGTCCACCCAAGTATTTTGAAAAGGGTAAGAAGGATTAATTCTGCAAGCTGGCAAATTGGGGTTATTATTTTTGGCGCAACACGAAAACACCTCACACATTCGTGAACCACTCTTTTTGTCGTATATATCTTCCCGAAATTGCCCAAAATCGCTCTCGCACAGATGCTAATAGGTGTTGCGGACCAGCATATGCAACAAACGCAAATGTTCCCTTGTAAATATTAATTTCGTTAACCAATTTTTTGCCGGTAACAGAATTGGATGATGTTTATCCATATCAAATTCAGAATTCACCAACCTTCCTTCAACGCGAATCAAAACTTTTTCATCCAAGAAAGGGTTCAAATTTCGAATTGACGGAGCCACATTACATTGCTGCAATGTTCTGTTGAAACAGTTCTTTCAGCAAAGCATCTCGTTTGTACATGTTTAACCAAAACCATTAAGGAATTATTTAGGTCTTCCGATGACAATAGGCCAATACATCTATCTTGTCTTGGCTTTACGCAATTATTCGCAACACTTAACGTTTTGTAATTAGAATTAGAATAAACTACTAGTCAAAAAGTTTATAAATCATATTAAGCAAAGTAAATGTTAGATTGACGTTTCGTTCAATTATATTGACATTTCAAATCAACGCTAGTTAGATATCGAGCCGCTTGGGCGACAGTAACTTCCGGTGACAATTTTCAGTTGAAGCTGCACGTATTATTATCTATATGCCGTTCACTTATTATAAAAGAATTGGGTTATGGTGTAGGGTGATAGAAATCACTGGGTATAACCGCTGTCAATCACTTGCTGGAGTTGGGTTATGTCTCTTTTTTATGAGGTTGAAGTTTTATGACAACGAACAGGACATAGTTGCAAAATGGATTCTTGATATTTTTGCTATTCTTCTTATTATCTTTACGTCTTTATGGACTTTTTATTTTGGAACCTTTAGTCACGTTATTTTATGATATTGCAATCTTTATCTAGAAAGCAAACTCGTCAAGTCTAATAAGCTTGCCATAAATTATAACATGAGAAAAAAGTTTTATTGTATTTTGATATCTTAAAGGAACTAATTGTAGCGTTGGCCGGAGTAACGTTGTAACTTACATAATTTTTTGGAGTAATTTTTTCGATTCAGCACGTTTAAATGGGCAGAATGCTTCCACAAAGCTTTAATTGTTGCCTAATTTACCTTAAATAATATTTAAACAATATTTCAAGAATCGCTAAATGAAAAAATATTCCATTTAATAATGTTGCAAGGTACTTTTTTTGAGTCTCATGTAAAAATGTAAGTTACAACGTTACTCCGACCAATGCTCCAATTAAAGGAACTCTTAATTATAAAATAGATCAAAAATTAGTAATTACTTATTTATTATTAAAAAACAGAACATTAGGTAGGTACTGAATCGGCCAATCGGCTACGGTCATGGTGATTGGCGATCTTATTATTGGTGATGGCTGTTTGGATCCATTCTGGTAGATCCATGTTTCGTCCAGGTACACGAACGTTACATTTTCACTCGAATTTTGATATTGTAAGTATTTTCTTAGAAAGGTAATTTTGGATGCAACGACATGCTTTTGTTCACAAAGAATTTTGCGTCCGTTCACATATTCATATTTATAGCTGAGATATTTTAGAATTTTAAATAAACTAGTTCTCCCCTTTTCAAAATCCAAATGTTTACGTTCGTCTTCCAAAAGTTTTCCTAGAGTAAAATGTTCGTTTTTCAAGTTATATTGCCAAATCAGTCGTTGCGAATCTTTCCGAAACGTAAAATTTTCATGATTATTGTCTGGTTTAGGTCGTCTGCCCAAAGGCTTTACTTCAAATTTATCATCCTGTTTAATTATTGTTTCAATCGCACTTACTGAAAACTATAAAAGAGGAAAATTACGTAACATCATTTTATTAGGTGTACACTTAATAATACTTACACCCCAAATGTGTTTTACTTTCAATATGACTTGTCGTTCACTTAGGTTGTCATTTTCAGATTTAAATAACTTGAATGCCTTTTTTATACGAATTTTTTCTTCAATCGATATTAATTTCGGCATTATGAAATTTATAATGTCAAAAAATTAATATTTATTTGACAGTTCGAGAAAAGTTTGTCCGAATAAAAATTATCCTAGATAATCTACTAAAACTTCAATTAGACAACAAGGCTGTTAATCAGCTGAGGCAATTTGAGCGATTTGACAAGTGTCGGTGTTTACTTAACCTTCAATACCTCGATCAGCTGATATTGTCAATCAAGATCTAGGGAGTTTTCATTTTTGTAAACCTAAAAACAAAAGTTCATGGCCTACCAATGCTTTTTTAATATGTGAACGGCATATAGTGTATTTGCTGAAACTCTAAAAAAAGAACTTAAATTTTGAATCAAGTAGTGCCATCCTATTCCAAAATAAAAACAAATGTGTATTGTTTCATTGTAAAACCCTTTCAGTATGACAGTTTTTTGTCAAACCCTTGCCAACAGTTTGTTGTTCCTATCTCTCACTAAAAGCAGTTGTTGAACAAGTAAAAGAGGTATGTGCGATATAATTTCTTACTTTTTTTCCTTTGCTTTTATCTTTAGGTATGACATCAGCTTCTGACCTACTTTCTTTCTCTTCTTCATCAGCATCTGGGAAACTGGGGGGATAGCCGTACATTTCCATTTCTCGTTTCAATTTATCAGCGCAAGCTTTAATAGGCATTCCGGTGCAGTGAAACCCAAACGGGAAGAGAACATTCTTGCCTTTCAGTCTATGATATCGGGCTGAAAACTCGCACTTTGACAGAGAAAACGAATGCCCCAGATGCAATAAGCCATTCATGTAAGGGAATGGAAAAGTGCACAAGAATTTTTCATCGCTGGACTTCCTGGGATTCTCGGGAGCATCACATTCATAAATCTTGGCGTCCTTCCACTTCTCCTGTACATCGACTTCGATTTTTTGTAAAGTTTCCACTTTAAAAGTGGCCTTTCTTTCAGAAACAGCCTGAGAACATATTGAAATGAAAAACTGGTGATAATTCAATCATCAACTAAACAGGGATATTTACATAAGTCTGGGTGCAGGTATGAATTAAATTAATAAAAATAACTTACCATAGTTCGAATTCTAATGTTATTATGAACCAAGTGACTTAAATCCCTTTTCTATCCATGAAATTTCATTTCGTAAATGGGGCAAAAATGAGGAGCGGAAAAGAGGTACGAAAAAGAACAATTTAAAACCTAACCTATAAGATTGAAAGTGTCAAGCCTTGTTTCTAAACGTAGCTAGAATCGTATTAATACGCATGCGTATAGTCCGCAACTTGTTCCATTAATGACGGCCATTCATTATAATGGCAAATTACTCCGGAAATTTCGTTGTTCATTATAATAATTTATAATATGAAAACTCGGAGCTTTTTTGCTTCATTTGTAAATTTTCATCTGTGAATCGACTTGAGGAAATTATTGAGGAAAGGTGTTAAACAAAAAATTTATCTATTTGACTTTTAAATAATATTGTTATTGTAACCAAAATTGTTACTTTCCTTTCCTTGTCTCAAACCTTTTTTTAATAATTATACGTATACGTATCTAATCAATTTATCTCCATCTCAATGTAATGCCTGCGTCTGTCTTAGCCCATTTATTTATTATTTTCGAACTCTTATTGGGCTGTGAAGCTTTGTGAATATGGCGAAATACTCAAGTCTCTTATTTGGAGAGGTAAAAAAAGTCCCTTTTTATCTCTAAAGACTTAAACTAGTCTTAGTAAAAGTAAAAAGTAGTTTTTCTATTTTATAATACTTTTTTTAATTAATTATATCCGTATTATATCCAATGATATGCCGTATAATTTACCTTTATTTTTTATGCAGTTCTTTACCGGTAAAATATTCATTCTTTACATGGACCTTTTTCAAATTAAAGATGGTAAAGAATGTAAAGAATGAAAAGTTTTGACTTCTGCCAATCATATCTGTGGTGTGGGGTGGTTGGATTCTAATTAATTTCCATAAACATTAAATAGGTAGCACACTAACAGAGGGTATTATAAAGGCTCATTAAGTTAACGGGCAGATTTCTGTGGCCATTTCTGAAGAAGGTATCGAGTGTCTAAGTGGAATTTTGATTTTATCTATTCTTGACATGAAAATAATTACAACAATGTTAATAAAAGTCATTTGACGTCGATATTAGCTTCAAAAACGAGCACAAAAATCTGCCCGTTAGACTAATGAGCCTTTATAATATTGGCTGTAATTATTATTGAAATAACAAAACATTCAAACAAAACCAAAAGAACATATAACATAACCCTATTTTCTATTATTTACATTATGTACGTCTTATTTACGTCAAATAGGGAATGAATTTTTTACACGTAAAGGCACATCACTGTCACACCCATACCTACCATACTATAACTAGGATACTAATATACTATATAGCCCAGGTAGCAAGCTGACCTATATAGACGTCGCTGGGACGTCCTATTAAGGTCATCATTGGTCCTCAACGTCTTTTGGCCGTACGAAGACGTCTTCAAGACGTACCATTCTGCACGTCCATCGGGCGTCCATGAAAGACGTCTTCAAGACGTTACTTGTGGACAATAGACGTCGTCAGTGTGACGTCACAGGGCGGGGCTAAATGGTTCTGGTTCCATACAAACAAATCCTTCGCGTGGTCATTGTTAATTGTCAGTTGTCGTGTTTTTTCCTGAAGTTTGACGTGATGTTTTCACCCCCGCCTCAACCAGTCGCCAATCGCCATTGACATCGATGTGATTAGTCAAGCCATTACTGAAGTCATTAGTGAAAGTGATGCCAATGATGCCATTAGTGAATGAATACTGAATATTAATAGTTTAATTAAAATTAGGCAGTTCAGTTACTTTAGTTATATCCATAATTTCTACTTTAGTTATAGTTTATAGTACGTCTTTCGGTATTTATTTATTGATTGGGTGTTGCCGTAAAATTCCAAGTTTATCCTCAGTTTGTTTTACGAAGAAACCAAAGCATTTTCCAAAGGTGATTTTGCTGTGGAATCTGGCCATGTTGAGAGAATGGAGTTCAAGGCGGAACTTAAAATAATTCGTGGAACGTTAATTGTTTTTTTAATTTACAGATTGAATTGAAGGATGATTATCTCATTGGGAAAAGTATAGTTGTTGTCCTAAGGGTATAAAATGCCATCACATTTGCAGCACTTTTGAAGTTCTACTAATGAGAGACCTCATTAGGGCCTTTGATGTTTGACGAGACAACTTCCATCAGAACTGGCAAACCTGTAAACGTCAAACCTGTAAACAACGTTAGTTTTAATGGAACCCTGGCCGTTGGCCCCGCCCACTGACGTCATCACTGTCGACGTCTATAATATCTGACCTGCGACTGCTGCGCATGTTCGGCGCCGATTCCGCACGCCACTCCCGGACGTCTATTACGTCTCGTGCATGTCTATATTACGTCTTCTGGACGTCTTTTTATTACGTCATGTAGATATCCAAATGTCTGAAACAGTCACTCATAGACGTTTTTAAGACGTCTACTAATGTACGTCTTCGGGCTGTGACATATGAACGATTAACGTCCCTGGTTGATCCACAGGACGTCATTAGATTCGTCAGTTTCGTCCAGGGAAGACCAAACAGAGTGGTGTTTTCCCTATTTACCTTTCCTTACTGTTTTTCACAACACTAAAATTTTACCGGACGACCGTAGCGACTTCAGTAAATAAAGGAAAGCCACAAAAAGAAAATTTTTACTTCAAATAAAAAAAAAATATTTTATTTTTCTTCAAAGTTATACTTAATGTAGATCAATGTAAGACTTTAATTATTATAATCCAAAATATGCTTCCAATTATAATAATTATTGAAAATGTCTAGGACAACACGTATTCTATAGGCAGCGTTACAACTTAGTGAAGTTGACACCCCTAAGTGCGAATTTTACAAAACTTAAACGGAATTCATTTGTCCACGATTTTTCCACGTTTGTCCAACTAAATTTTCGTTTTTCCACTCTGCAAGGAAAAAATTACGGCAAAATAAAAAAATTGACATCCCATGAACAAATTTCATTAATTTTCAAACTGCATTCGCTTGTCCACGATTTTTACACATTTTTACACGTTTTTACACAAGTTACACCAAAATTAAACAAATTGACATCAGCACCACCGCATGAAAAAATTTCATTGATTTTCAAACGGTATTTGTTTGTTCACGATTTTTTCACGGTTGTCCAAGCAAAATTTTCGTTTGTCCACCCTCCAAAATAAAAGATACGGTCAAATTGAAAAAAAAAATTGACATGCAGCAGCACCAAATGCGAGGTTTTATAAAATTCAAACGGCATTCGTTTGTCTATAATTTTCACGTTTGTTCAGCCAAAATTTTTGCTTGTCCATCCTTCAAATTACGTCAAAATTAAAAAATTTAAATTAGCACCAAATGCGAATTTTTATCAAATTCAAACGGTATTCGTTTGTCCATAATTTTGCCACGTTTGTCCAACCAAAATTTTAGTTTGTCCACCCTCCAAAAGAAAAGTTACGGACGGTGTTAAATGTATTTTTTATCCTACCCCATAAGAACATTGAACTTTCTCGACTGCATACCCCCGGAGAAAGTGCCACTTTTCCTGCCTAGGCGGTAAAATTATTTTTATATTTTCACGCTAGAGGGCCACACAATTGCAATTGAAACTTGCTATTTCCAGAGGGAACCAATAGCAATCAAGTTAGCTGTGTGTCAATCTGTCAATGTCAATAGACCAGCAAGACCCAGCAAATTAAAAAATTTTCAACACCAATTTGGTAGAGTCTTCTGTTAGCGCTATTACACCGATTGAATCTACAAATACACAAATAACAGAAAATAAAGTCTAGGAAACAACTTCGACTACTAATACTAATAGTGAGGTATATACTGATGTCAAATTTATCCAAACAAGGAATTTCGTTCAATAATTATTATTGTAATATTCAAAATCCAACGTTCACTATTAATGTTATCCATAAAATAAATAAATAAATAAATTACTGATTGTAATTTAATTAACGCTTACTGATAGTATAATGTATTGAGCAAACATATGTAGGTATTCAATAAATTTTCTTTCAAAGCAAATTTTTTTCAAAAAAAAAAATATTATTATTATTATTATTATTGTGTATAGGATAAAAAATTAAGTGTAAACCACGGCGGTAAAGTGTCTTTTCAGGCCTCAAGAAGTGGCCAGCCTCGGCTGCGCCTCGCCTGGCCATATCTTCTCGAGGCCTGAAAAGTGCCACTTTACCGCCTAGGTATACACGTGGACAAAAGAATAGCGCCGTTTAAATTTGATAAAAAATCGCACTTTATTGGGGTACCAACTTCACAAAGCTCGGCTTAAACATATAAGTTTAAAAGCTCAAATTAAACGTAAGTTTTTAAACTAATAAATAGATAATAATAATAATTATTATTATTATTAATAGAGTAAGCATATTTTTGTCTGTGTTTTCTACTCTTATTAGTCATTATTTAAATTATAAATGAAGCGTTAAAAGTTAAAATACTGACTACTTATTTTTAGGATCGAATTCATATTGTATAAAATACTATACCGAGTGACAAGTTTCAAAGCAGAACATAGGCGAATAGCATGGGAAATCACATATTTGCAGTTTATTTCTCACCACTTTTACCTACAAGAATGGTAATTGTATCTATCGAAAGAGAATTATTTTCTGAACATGCTGATACCAAAATATCTACTAAATAACAGTTTTCTATCATGACAGAATATTTTAAACATTTTCAAAATTAAAAGATGATCAGCCGCATGATATGCTAAATTCGGATAACTTTTTCACTGTCAAAGCAAATATTTTCAATTATTTAATTTATTTTAATTCTGATTGAACATCATTAAAAAATGACGAAAATCCTCATTCACCATCATTTTGTTTTACCAAAAATTGACTATGAAAAATAAACACGTAAAATAATTGAACTAAAACAATAACTACAACAAATATTCAAAAAGTTCTTCATTTTGAAATTAATATTCCCACCCTTTTATAAATTGCGCTTCGAACTTGTACGAGTTGTTGGTTATTAACGAGTGCACATTCGGCAATGTCTAGCTCTGTAAATTTTGTTTTTAGGGTAACCTCAAGATCCCAAGAAAAGTCACAGCAAGGAAAAGGTGCTAAATCGGTAGATCTGCACCGGCCAGTTAATAGTACCACGGCGATAAATACGCGTCCCGCATTAGAATAGCCATATTATTACTCATTGATAATCTGACAGTAACAAAATTATTCGGATTAGGCATGTCATGGCCGCTCACGCTATTAATTTTGAAAAGTTTAAGTTAATCTGATATCATAAAGAAACTGTTATAATTATTAAGTATCTGGTATCAACATGTTCAGAAAAGAATTCTCTTTCGATAGACACCATTACCGTTCTTGTAGATAAAAGTGGTGAGAAATAAACTGCAAATATGTGATTTCCCATGCTATTCGCCTATGTTCTGCTTTGAAACTTGTCACACGGTATACATATACAGGGTGTTGATTTTCAAAGCGGGCCATAGGGGATTAGCATTGCGCAAGTGGTTTTTGAGGATTCCTGCTCGCCGTTTAAACTGACAGAAATGGTTTTGGTATCAAAATGAAGCTAAAATTATTGCGCATAACGCTTGACATCAGAAATTAATTTAATTTCACGTTGTTTCCTAAAATTCTTCAGTAAAAATTCAAGTAATTGTTAATGTTTAATCACTAAATAGCATGCCTTGCCTAAACAATAATGACGTTTCTACGTTTTGACAATCCAATAATAAAACATTGGTCTATTAAAAAAATTCACGGCAAATAAATCGCGAACCCTCCTGTAACTGGCTACACTGTAGTAGGTTTTCACCATAAAGACCCTTTCTTGGTTTGTATAACCCATTTTTAAATAGAACTAGTCTTTATTAATACTTACTGACTTATAAAGTTTTATTATTGGATTGTTAAAACGTAGAAACGTCATTATTGTTTAGGCAAGGCATGCTATTTTGTGATTAAACATTAACAATTACTTGAATTTTTACTGAAGAATTTTAAGAAACAACGTGAAATTAAATTAATTTCTGATGTCAAGCGTTATGCGCAATAATTTTAGCTTCATTTTGATACCAAAACCATTTCTGTCAGTTTAAACGGCGAGCAGGAATCCTCAAAAACCACTTTCGCAATGCTAATCCCCTATGGCCCGCTTTGAAAATCAACACCCTGTATACGGAAAAAATAAATATATTTTTATGCCAAGGCAGGTAAAGTAGTGTTGTTGCTGTAGTAACTAAACAATTTTTCTGTCTAAGGCAGCTATAGAGCTACTTTCAAGTCATCTATGACTATAATAAAGTAGAAAAAGAATAATTTTTATGATTTACTTTATTTGTACCTATGCATATTACCTACATAAATTATGTTAAACTAAAATAAAAATGACTAAATTCATGACTAGACTAGATTTATTTACTTTGATTAAATCAAAGTTGAAGAAGGTAAAAATGATGGTTGAATAATGTTGAATTAAATCTTAGGTTTCCCAATTCCATACATCTAAGCAAAAACTTTCTTCTGTAGTTGACTTTTCTTCATTCTAAAAATTATAAAATGTGAATTAAGCAGACTCTTTGGCTTAGTTTTTATTTAAATCATACCAAGTCATATGAGCAATAGTATTCTTCTTCCTGGAGCATTTTTTGCAAACCATAAATGTATTTTATTGCAAAATGTAAAGTTTTGACTTTACTTATTCTTCTGCCCCTATAAATAAGATTTTAAGAAACTTAGATATTATGCAGCAGGTATGGAGTTATATCAACAAAAAAAAAAACAACTTTTCGAACATCAGTCCCTATAAATCAGGAATGAATATATATATATGCCCCCCATTTTGAGTGCTTTTTGAAATTTCGCAAGGTCATATACCTAGCTTAAGTTTTGTTGTATTTTTTTTTTTCATTTCACTTAATTGACTTAATTGACTGATTTAATTTTTTTAATCATTAATCGCACTACCAGACTGAAAATTTAACAAGGTGGATTTTATATGTATAGGTACCTACTGGACCAAGGATTAGGAGAACTCACGTTCAAGATCCGAAAGCTAAAAGTTTTTCTTTTAATTTTTTTTTATCCAAGGAAAAATTGAAAAATTGAAAACAACTCAATTTCGATATACCTTATACCTACATACTTTCGTCTTTTCTTCCTCTATTGTTTAATAAGTCAGTGATTAAAAACACATTCGTTTATAGAGATTGATGTGCGAGAACTGCGAGAAGGTTTTATTACCGATTCAATTGAAGACATATTGCAATGAAAGACATCGGAATGCTTCATCACCTGCCTATTTTATTTTATAATGAATGAATATAAAAACTGATTAAAAAATGTCTTGAATCTTTGTCAGTCTGATTTGAAAAGGTAACCGAATATATTATTTACCTGGTGTTCCCAATGGGTATAGCGTTGCGCAATTTGACAAAAGCACCATTGACCGCCTGCACTCTTCTTCTCTCCCTGGCGTTCCTCTTCGCAACCGCTTGCGGGACCCTGCTCCAGGGCACGTGTTTATACTTGGAACTGGAGTTATTCGTCTCTTCTCCCAGTTCATTGCTGATGTCAGTCTCGGTCTCGTCACTCTCGTCCAGGACTTCACCTGCTTCTGCAGACGTCGTAATCCGATCCCCGCCGTAAAGCTCATCTTCTGGAGCTTTTTGTGCTTGCTTCTGTCGAGAATAATATGGATAGAATTGGATCGAATTTCTCCAAGACATGGTAGAAGCGTGCCGTTTAGACCGACGACGGTTGATAATACTGTGGTATCATCATTTCATTATTTTCCACATCAATTTCATTAGGTATTCGCCCGCATACACCTGGATGGATATAGGCGGGGTTAATGGATCATCAACACTTAACTTGTGTGTAAAATTCAGCTGCTTTGTTTCGTGCTGTTTCGGTTTTAAAGGGCATCTGTTTTTTTAGTAGGTACCTAGAGGTGAAGGTTGTCTGGTTGTGATTGAGTTTCTACTTCCAGCAACAATCTTTCCTATTTTGTTTATTTTTTTTTAGTTAACTGCGCTTTTACTTGTAAATTGGATTATTTGGAACCAGGATTAGTACTCGTATTTATAAAAATAATGCAATAATTTTCAAAAAAAAAAACATTTATTATTGTGCCTCAAGTAATTAATAATTTCCTTTTTATTCCTGAAACGATTCACAAAAGTGCACTCCAAAAATAATATTTTATGTAATCTTCTCTGACTAGCGACGTTAATAATTATCCAGTTTTAAAACTTAATCTTGCAAGCTGGACACTTCTTCTTAACGTCTAAACCAGTATGATTTCAGGCAGCAATTTATTTAAAGGCAATGTCAAATAAGCCTTAAATTATATAAATGCCTTGTATGCTTTATTATATGTCAACACCTACAAAAAAGGCTGTGAAATAAATTACCGTCATCAACAGAGAATTCTAGTCCAAAAAAGGATTAAGAAGAATTTCTTCATATTATCCCATAATGATTGCGATGCAAGAAATATACCTATCCATAAAACATTAGTAACTAATAAGTAATCCACAGTTAGAAGAACATTCTACACACATTCACCGTTAATTACAAATAATAATTATAAAATTAAACATGTAAAGTAACAAGAAACAGGATGTAAATATTCACTTGCAGCCTGATGTTCAACGACTGCCGATGGCTATATTATGATATGAGCACGTGAAGAATACAAAATTAATAAACAGCAATAATTCAACAACTAATAACCGAACACACGTCCTTGCGACTCTCGATGATGTCCTTTGCTACGTGAAGTCATCTAGTGCTCAAATATTTGCAACACTCCCTGTGTATATGGTTATAAAATATTACATACATCATTTGGCTTACGTGTTCTACCTACCTGTACTTTTTAACGAATATTAATAAGCTTTGCATTCGTCCCGCAGGCACGGACCACTTATGTAGTCACGATGAGTCTCTTCCGTGTGATTTACCCAAAGAAGTAACGGAATAGATTACTGTTCCGAGAAGAAACTCGAAGGAAAATAATGGCGTGAATGCAGTTTCAATCGACACGAGCACATGTCTCGCAAACCAGACAATAAGGGTCTTGTTTCGCTCCTATACTTTCTGAATACAAAATTTTCTGAAAATTCTACGAATTAGAAACATACCTGCTACAACTGCTATGTTTGGATAAAATATCGCATTGTTTTGAGCAAAAATTAATTTCTTTTTTATGCGGCCTTGACTTTGGGAGTCACATAATCATAATATATTCTAATATATGTGAAGAAGATGCTCCAGAAAGTGATCGAACGGTCAGTGGCCTTACTATATAGTAAGATGACCTGACCTGACCTGACCTGACCTGACCCACCCCTTATGTGTCTTTTGTAGGTCTTACATTAAATTGGATATGGATTTGGACGCGTCTTTAGTACCTAATTATTCTCTCAAGGGAAATTTTAGGTTCTCATGGATCAAAAGAAGAGAGGGACAATGTACACAGGTTTGTTGAAGAAACCATGATGACGAAGTAACGGGGAGAGAGATCTCAGAATGAATAGGCGAATGGGTAAGTCCTGAAGCAGACCCATTTAAGCTGATACCAATACTCCCCCGACACTTAGGAGGGATTTTGCTCGGTAGATATGTGGCATAGACCTGGGGAGAACCAATCAGCATGTCCATTCAGATAGATCCCTTCATCCCCACGACAATAAAGGTCACATCAGATGAGCATTTGTCAACTATAGCAGCCAAGAATTGCCCGACTCAGCAATATCTGGCATTTTTACTTGATACGATGATCTTGAATACTTCAACGTCTTTTCAATACAGAGAAGGCTATGGGGTTCGGTAGGGTCAAATCGCTACTGCTATTTGCTGTTTGACAACTGTCAATGACGAATCGCTCAACTGCCAAAGAGCTGCTTTTATAAACCAGTCCAATAAAATACTTCCCCGACACTTGGGAGGGGTTCTGCTCGGTAGGAGTGCGACATAACCCTGGTAGGGGAGAAATATACATACTGCGACAAAAAGGAGATGAGCGTTTGTCAACTACAGCAGCGAAGAATCACCCAGACTTAGGAAGATCTGTCATTTTTGCTCGATGGGATGGTCTTGAATACTTCTTTCCCATGGAGATAGGGATCAGGGGGATATGGAGATAGTCTATAGGGTTAGATTAGGTCAGATCGCTGCTGTTATTTGCTGTTTTTCAACTGTCAATCACGAATCGCTTTGACTGTCAAACAGCTGCTTTTACAAATCAGTCCAATAAAATTTCCCTAAATACACCGTCTGTCTTTTACTCTCAAAGAAGTTGTTTTAGATCTGGCGATCTTGTCTGTTCCAGCGCTGTCCAGCTAAGTCATTTTCGGATATGTCGTTCTTTCATGCTCGGTGCAATATGTGCTGGCGGTGGAAAAATTGAGTTAGAGATTTTTTCTTAAAGTGAAGCAAGAACTACTTCATGACATAAACCTTCTAAAAGAGCATAGAGACATTGAAAGGAAATTTCTTGAAAAGGATCATGTTTAGGGTAATTCTTCTCATTCACAGATTGAACGAAAACCTCAAGATCGACAAAGAAATCTAACATTTGATTACCTATGTTATTGGTACTGCTACTAAAATGCACCTCTTATAGATAAAGTATGCTTCAGGTATGCTTCAGTATGCATGTTATACCCCAAAAATGTCCATCAGTTATTCAATTTGTTTGACAATCAGTTCCCATGTGGGAATTAATCGTTTAAATTAATAAATCACAAGGATAGGTAGGTACCGTACTACCAGTTCGATTTTTTCAACACAATTTTAGTTCTTTTGACAATACTGCTGTAATCAAGTATAGCCTCAAAGCATAAATTCGATCTGAAGGATATCCTGGCAGAAATCTCCGTTATTTTATTAATTGCATAGCATGTTATAGGAAATGGTTCATCATCTTAAACCGCACGGCATAGAATATGTGGTCGGCTTTACGATATAGCATTGATGCTATAGCATGGCAAACAGGTCTTCGGTCGCGGCGTAATTATAGAAACACGGGAGATGAAGAAGTGCTTCATTAAGATCGGCTCAGGTGGACTCGCATGATCGGTAGCCGTAACGAGTTTCAGAGGAAGTTCTAGAATTCCTCGAGTGGCTAGCATCCTGCTTCAAGCGTTGTCATTGCCGTGTCGTTCGTGGCTTAAAGGTCATTGCAATACCGGGTGTTTGATGTAAAATAATTCTAAAATTATATCAACCTAGGTACCTATAGGTATGATAATTTCTGTTACAGTAACCTGTAACCAACCTTTTTTTACGTTTCTATATAGCAGTGTAACTGTATAACTATTGCTCTATTATAACTCTAATTATTGAACTAGAAGTATTGAATATGTAAGCATAAAAGTAAGTAAAATTAAGAGTACTGAGTACCTACTTTAATTAATTTGGTATAAATTATGCCAGACTGAAGAAAAAAATAGCTAGTCTGAACTTAATAAACATTCTCCCAAGTTATTGGTATAGTTAGATATTATAATTATTATTAGTTGAACGCTGGCTGAAATGCAAAAGGAAACAAAAAATAATCTAATAAAATCAAATGGTGTTAATAAATCTTATTGGAGACGAAGAATAATTATCCTCTAATAAGAGAATAACGGGGGCAGAAGACGTTTAATAAAACCTTTAGGACGTAAAGATATTTTTGGGCATTAAAAAGTTCAAGTACAACTAAGAAGACCGTAAATTGTCAATTACCATACTAACGGTGATCTCTTAACAATGTTTTTACCGAGGAAGAGTAAAACTAATCTAAATTTACTCGATACAGATACAACATACCTGGAGCTATTATTACGTATCCGGATTTGTTTTTCGATTAGCTTTTATACAATCTAATTACATAAAAAAATATATGATGTCGTTATTTCTTCAATAGCGTGGACAATGAACTCTTAAAGTATGTACTTATTGAAAATAAATAGGTACCTCGTATTATCATTTAACTAGAGCGTGTGAACCAAGTTATTGACTGCAAAAACTGACATTAAGTTTTTCGAAGTCTTCGAGATAAAAAGCCAAAGCCGCTTAAACTATACCTAGCTATATGTTTAAAGGCTAATATTTGAAAATGTCATTATTTGCGATTCTCGTTAACGAACCGTACCTATACGTTCGTAGTTCCGTTTGCACATCATTTACGATTCCGAGCGTCAAAAGCAAACAACTGGCTGACAAGTACAAGTAGTAGTAATTCCATGACGAGCATACATCAAGCAGCACGGCTCTATGACAGAAATAAAACTTATTTTGAATGTTAAAATCTCCCAAGCACGTACAGATAAGGCCTCCAGTGTTGGTATTCCCACACAAACCAATGCGCGATTCTAAGAAACAAATAAAGATTCGAGAACTTGAACTTGAGAAACTTCCGCTTCATGGGTCAACTACTACTACAACTGTGATCAAACGGTGATCGAATAGGTATTGGAACTAATGGAAGTTACTAAGAGCCGGATAATTAGATAAAATGGCAAATAAAGGTCACAGGTTTTCGAAAATTATTAATTTACATATACAGGTGTCCCAAATTTTTCCTAACCAAGGGATATTCGCGTTATTTCAGAATAGACGAAACAAATGAAATTTGGGAAACTTCAAATATACCCCTAAGGCTTTACGGCTGCACCCTCAATACAATACACATTTATACCTTTCAACGTCCAAGTAACCATCCCCTTTTGTTTTTGTTTTTTTTTTCAAATTACACCTCTAATTTTTTTTGCTCATTAAGATTACTGCTTTGTTCTGAATACAGTGAAACATTTTTGAAAATCGAAGCATATTTAGCTTGTCAAAAACAATAAACTACACTTTTTAAACTTGACGACAAAAAGCGTAACTATGGCAACGAATAACAACTTATAAAAAATAATAATTTGAAAAAAACCAGTAGGGGATAGTTACTTGGGGGTTGAAAAGGGTAAATGTGTATTGAGAGGGTAGGTACAGTCCTTAGGGTATATTTGAAGTTTCCCAAATTTCATTTCTTTCTATTTTGAAATAACGCGGATCTCTTGATTAAGAAAATTTGGGACACCCCCTCTGTATACAGAATTATTCTTTTGGTGATTTTGGAGAAGTTTATATGAGACCGAAGATGAGTCGCTGTGGTTTTGAAAATAATGGGCGCCTTTTTCCTGTTCTTTCGGTACTTTTTCAAAATGTTTAAAATCGCCCAGAATTATTATTTCAATAGGGATTTTAACGGGGGGAGGGGGGAGGCTTAGAAAGACTTTTTTAAATCTGATCAGATCTTTCTGCTTAATCTATTGAATTATTTCGATTATTATGGAGAGGGACTTTTTTCAGTTTTCAGATTATTTAGAATTTTATATCTGTTCAGAGTTTTTCGTTCGAGGACTTGTTATTTTGCAAAAAAAGTGACTTTTTTATTTGTTCGATGCTTAGGAATGTTCTTAATGTGTTCAGATATCAAGATTCATCCTTGGAGGATTTTGGAGAGTGTTGGGTAGACATGCATTGAATCTTTTTATTTATTTATTTATTTATTTATTTTTTAATTTTCTCTTGCTAGAATCTTGCTAGAATGTTTTTTTACTTACGTATTTTATTTTCTATTGGAAATTTTAAATTTAATATATTTTAGGTGTTTATAATTATTATAGATAAGTACTGTTTGGCAAACAATAAACTAGGGCGAAATGAAGAGGTGATATAGGTAGTTGCCTATACGATTAATGTACGGCTAGTTTGGGAATTGTTTTATTTTTTTCTGTAATACATACCGTAATAAAGAAAAAACTTCAATGGCAGTTTGTTAAATTTTCTTAATAATGTTTCCATGACAGGCTATAATAAAATCATAAAATTCAATACAATTAGATTTCTTCATCCTCTGCAGACCTACTTTACTTCCTTTTACCACTCTAGAGACTTCATGAATCATGATTTCACTAAAATTGATAGTGTAATTTTCCCAGTAAATTTATTAATGGTCTTATTTTGAGTGGGAATTTTTGTTGAGTAGATTTACATACACTTTAAGTTATTTCTATTTTTATTTATCTATTATTATGAAAATTTATATTATTTATTATTACTTACACTTGGACACAACGGATAAGAGTATAACTTTTATCTACGATCGTGTAAAAAGTTTAATTTTTTTCATTGATTTTCGTTCAAAACGTGACTACTTATAGCACTAGAGCAATAAAATTTTAATGGCATGATAACAAAATTATCTTAAATTAATTGCATAAGTAAAAATAAAAACTGTTTTTTTAACAAAAACCTTATCACTGATTCAGGATGGGAGCGATTTTCAAGAATATTTCTATTCTCAATTTTTATTCCGTTTTGAGTTTTTAATATTGTTTAATCTTAAAGTCTTTTCAAATTTAAAATATTTCTCCACTATCTAGATAAGCCTTTATACATAAATTTTTTGTTCCAAGCTTACAAAAAAGGTTCCATAGAAAGCTTCTGAATACCATAAATATAGATAAAACGGACAACCGACCTTCCAGATAAAAAGCTCAGTACCGCGGAGGCCTGATTTATTGTTTTATTGCATCATCATCATTAAGAGTTCAGTCATAAGCCGAACAGATGACAAATAAAAACAGTACTTTAAGAATATTTTATTTGACAATTATGTACTACCTACTATCCCCTAAAATAAAAATCAATTGGTATAGGTTCCATAAAAGTGTAGCGCACTTACAGTATAGCAAGTGGTAATGTTTTAAAATTTTATGACCCGATTTAACATAATTTATTGCACATCAACAAACTGTTGTCAATCAATTTGAACAGTGATGACTTTATTGCTGGGGTGAGAATTCGGGTCACTTGTTTATCCTTAGAGTTGTTTATTATACTCGTACCTAGCTAACTACTTTTAATTGTGTTATATCTCTGATTTTGTAAGAAGTTTAGTTATGCGCTGACTGAAAATTAATACAAAACTAACTGATTTTAGAAGAAAACGCGAGAAAAAATACATATAAAAACTTGAACATGTACCTCTGCAAAATACGAAAATAAGAAAGCTTCGTGAAGCAAGCCGAGAAAAGTTGGAAAAACGAATTACTATAGCGCATTCGATTGACCATATCGTTTGACCATCAGGTTTCATCACTCAATAATTTTGTTTGAAACTTTTGTTTTTTTGTAATTATTGCAAAAACAGAAATTTCCAGCTAACTTCACAAAAAATTCAAATTGTTTAAATAGTGACGTTTACTTGCTCATTTCTTTTGACCAGGTCTAGAAAAAAATGTAATTTTTTTAATTTCCCATCCGGCTAACTTCACGTTTCTCTAAAAACTACTCAAAAAATTATATATGTCAAGGTTATACTACCTGAAAATATTTGCTGTCAATAATAATCAAAGAGTTATTATAGTAAATAGTAAATCAAAAGTTTACCAAAAATAGTTACGATCAAAAACCCCTTTTAACCCCTGGAAACTATCCCATTTAGCTTCTAGAGAAATGTGAAGTTATCCGAAACGGAAATTAAAAAAAACATATCTTTTTTCTGGACGTGGCCAAACGAAATTATTGGGTGGGCAAAACGTGCTCAAACGATGGTCAAACGGGGCGAGTAAGTTTCGACTCCCGGAAATAAACTGTTTAGCTTCCAGAGAGAATTGTGAAGTTGGCCGAAACGAAAATTAAAAAAAGTCATACCTTTTTTCTGGACGTGGTCAAAGGAAATTATTGGGTAGTCAAAACGTGGTCAAAACGATGCTCGGACGCGCGGGATGAGCAAGTTTCGACTCCCAGAAATAAACCGTTTAGCTCCCAGAGAGAATTGCGAAGTTAGTCGAAACGAAAATAAAAAAAAAATCATATCTTTTTGTGTTTTTTTCTGGACGTGGTCAAACACAATTATTGGGTGGTGAAAACGTGGTTAAACGATGGTTAAACAGGATGAGCAAGTTTCGACTCCCGGAAACAAACCGTTTAACTTCCAGAAAGAATTGCAGAATTGTGAAGTTAGCCGGATCTGAAATTAAAGAAATCATATCTTTTTTTCTGGACGTGGTCAAACAAAATTACTTGGTGTATTCAAACTATGGTCAAACGAATGAGCAATAAAACGTCACTAGTCACTACTTACTCATTTTTGAAATTTTGTGAAGTTAGACGGGATTTTAACGAAATCATCGTGTAGTCAAACGTGGTCCGATGGTCAATCGAATGCGCTATAGCAATTTGTTTTTCCCGGCTCACTTCAAGAAGTTATTAGGGGTGAGCGCTATTATAGTGCATATCATACAGGGTGATTGATTGAAACGCCACATTAGAAAAAATTCGACTTCCAAATGATCTAGGAATCTGAAATTTGGAACTTAGGCAACATACCTAATAGCGAGTCAAAATGAAATATTACCAAGATGGCAGCACATTTAAAAATGGCGAAAGCACTGGCCATCTTTGTTTTTTTAAATGGGACACCCTATATTTTATTGCATTTTCAGATTGTCTGAGAAAATGTAATAACAATAATGTTTATAGTTGCATTTTAAATTGAGTAGGCTATGAGTTATAAACAAGTGAAAATCGCAATTTTCCAACTTTAAACCCATTTACCACAAAAACGGCCCATAATATCAAAAAACGGCTTACATGTTCCTATCTTAACTTTTTATAAGGCATCCAATTATGCAGTTGAATTAATGTTTATACAAGGTGGTGAAAATTATTAGATTTTTCATCACCCTGCATAAACATTTAAACTATACAGTAGGATACCAGATAAAAAATTAAGATAGGGACATGTAAGCCGTTTTCTGATATTATGGGCCGTTTTCGTGGTAAATGGGTTTAAAGTTGGAAAATTGCGATTTTCACTTGTTTATAACTCATAGCCTACTCAATTTAAAATGCAACTATAAACATTATTGTTATTACATTTTCTCAGACAATCTGAAAATGCAATAAAATATAGGGTGTCCCATTTAAAAAAACAAAGATGGCCATTGCTTTCGCCATTTTTAAATGTGCTGCCATCTTGATAATATTTCATTTTGACTCGTTATTAGGTATGTTGCCTAAGTTCCAAATTTCAGATTCCTAGATCATTTGGAAGTCGAATTTTTTCTAATGTGGCGTTTCAATCAATCACCCTGTATAGTGCACCTAAAATTTAGGACAATTTCAACTACTGGTAAATTGTGTGTACTTACACGCTGCAAAGCAAATCATCCAGGGACACGTTAGAGGCACTTTATATTTTACGACCTGTTTGCTCAATACCACTTGAAAATAAGTTACATATATTTTATAAAATCATGTCCAAAGATCATATTTTCGCAAAGTGGTTATTATATATTATAGAGTGAAATGAAGATTATATTTTCTCGCACTATGTCTTTTGGTTTCTGGCGCCCTTAAACACAACACAATAATCTCAAAGACAAATAATCCGAAGTGTTCCGTTAAAATTTTTGCCTTTCTACTCGAAAATAAATAATCTCGGGTCTTTATTCTTCACCGCCTACAAGAATGTCAAGTCACTTTAGTTAGAGGAAAAAGATGAGATCCTAAAGTAGGCGTGGAAGATGCTAACATATCCGATTCCTGAAAGCTGAAAGGTCGGGCAGGTGCGACCCCATATCCGTCAGGCCTAGACGCTAGACCAACAGACAAGCGGGTATCATGTGAATTCAGAAGGCATCTTCCTTGGATTTCATTGTACAACTATGTCCCAGGTCACGTCACATTACCGGCCAAGACGCCGAATAAAATAGAGGACGGTTGCCTGCCACCTTTATTCAATCTTGCGATATCGAAATAGGTTCACAAAGACTCAAAGGAGGGCCCAAGACGAAGACTTTCTTATTATCGAATTGCCCATGCGAGCGAGGGTGCTTTTGATACGACGTGGGGTATTTTATTGTTGGATCGTGGGAAACTTCTTGGGATGTAATATTTATAGATATCGTTAGATTTTTATTGTGTTGATAATAATATTGGAATATACCTACACTATGTTTCTACATAAATAAAGCTATATCAATAACTTATCATGAACACGACGTCTCTTTATTGGGGTATACTTTGGTACTTACCTACCTTAGAAGAGCCAACTTTCATTAAGTAAGTAATACATGTCAATAGGTTATAACGATAACGATTAATTAAAAATTAATAACGATAAGTTTAATATGAAATCGTTAACGAAAAGGTTTCGTTAAACAATAATTAAATATTTCAATAATTATTTATGTATCAAAACAAATCAACTTAATGAGTTTATCTTTACTGATCGATTCGCTTGTTGATAAGCCAAAGGTTTGTTTCATTTCTAAATTACAACACTAGTGCGGTAATGCTCTTTGTAATATCACCTAAACCCCAAGAAACCGACGAAGGAGAGTAATAAAAGACCCAGATCCTGCAATATTTATGGTTTAAGTTTCACCAAAGAAGACTTTCGTGAATCTGGTGAAAAGTTATTTAATTGTCTACTCAAATTATATTTTAAAAAAAACACTACGCCATCTGAGGTACAATTATTTTTGCTTGCGTCTCGGGTTGCTGTGCAATTTTATTTTTATGTTGATCAAACAAAACCAAAAATCTTTAAGTATATCAATTCCCAGAAGTACAGAGCCAGGATGTGCTGGTTGGAAAATTTCCGAAGCATCCGATTTAGTGAAAGAGATCTGTGATAATCAACTTATCAGTCGTAATACTCGGGATACACCCATACCGTAGCCAGCCAGATTCTGCAAGCTGGAATGTAATTTCTTTCTATGCATTTATCAAGGACTAGATAAACGATACACCCGGCGAACTGTTACAGAGTGCCCTTAGTGGAGTGAGAAATCGTGTATTAAAATATGTCCAGGAAGGTGGAGGGTATTTCACCCAACTCTTATAAATGAATTAATTATTGATTTTATTTATGTGCTTTATAAAAAGGTCGATAAAGTGAGTGCCTATTTTATTAACGTTCTTGAATGTTTTTTACAACTGTATAATAAAATTAGGTAATCTAATAAAATCAATAACTGTCAGTTGTAAAGAGTGGATTAAATTTATGACTTAAGACAATCCTGGTAGCTGTTAGGGCCCCTTCAAGCGTACTCCAAACACCCTTTATCATAATCTCAGGCTTTTCAAGACATATACATTTTATAATTTGTGGTCTCAGTCATCAGGCTATAATCGTAAAGATAACTTCTCGCAACAATATATTATGCCATTGATCTTCATGGTCTAATCTTAATGAAAAGGTTTCCTGATCGACCCACCATCGCTATAACTGTTTCTTTTTCAAATATAAAAATTATCTGTTTCAGCTCTACACTCACACAGTATTATAAAAAAAAAACATAAAGAGAATAGTTTCACCGGCGGCCGCCGCCGAGGCGCTACTGTTGCATCTAGTCGTCTTTACTGTTTTATAGGAATTTCCTGACCATGTTTATGGTTAAGCAAAACTAAATGTAAAAAATCCACTAGCAGTTTTTTTTACAGATAACGACATTTTTGTCTACTGGATGTAGGTATAATTATCATAAAAAGTAGAAGCATCTTAAAAAATTGAGGAATAATCATTTTTAATTTATTATCCATTCGCAGGAACAGGAAGAATAATAATTAAAGGTAAACTGGTACTGGTACTGGTTACTGGTGCTCAAGAACCATAAAGACAGCTCGGATGCATATAAGTATTACAAGCCTCGGAGGTTATACAGCTTCTGGAGCTTTAGCCAATGAAGTGTGCATCCGGCATTTTATTTTTTGCATCATTTATCACCGAAGCTTTATAATAAGGTAAAAAGGAGCATGAATGATGCCATATAGTTGTACAGGTCGGTGACTAGCCACTGAAAGACTGAGGTTGCCTTTGTTACACGGTCGTAAAAGAATTTTTGCTTCAAGAGTCCACTCGAGTGTGAAGTAGCATACAAGTAACATAGAACCAACTTCCTCGGTTTCGTAGGTAGGTAGGTAACTGCCGGTAACTTGATAGTCTAAAATGCTTAACGATTTATCTTCACAGGTAATAAATTATTAAAATTGTTGTGCACAAGCGAACCTGAAAACAGTTGCAATTTATGAAACATTATGTTCCTACAATTTAAAATTAGGAGGATTTTCAGACCCAAGTCAAGTTAGCCACGCTTCGGCCAGCCATGCTTTCGGCCAAGGGAGGGACTTGGATTAATTTCCAACTTTTTTTCGTTATTTACGACTTAAATGGATAATAGTTAGTTTGTTTTTGTTGATAATAATAATATTTTAAAATGTTCCTAAAATCCCTTTCATCAAATGTTCAGTTTTTTTTCGGTCCATTAGGTATGTCTGTGGCCGAAAACGGGGCTGACCATTTTTCAGACTTTTTTCAGCAAAATTTTAGCAAAAATGATTTTTTTCAGTTTCTTAAACCATAGCTGAAATCGTGGCTGGGCATAATAATTGTAAAAAATCGAACTTTTTTGAGCAAAATTTCAACAAAAACGTTTTTTTCAGTTTCTTAAGATCATAGCTTGACTGGCCAATTATAAAATTTGAGACTTTTTCAGTTGCTTAAGTCCGTAGCCGAAAGCTTATGGTCGCCATAATTATAAAAATTTCAGACTTTCTTCAGTTGATTTTCAGCAAAAAATCAATTTTTTCAGTTTATTAAGTTTGTGGCCGAAATCGTGGCTAGCCATTATTATATTTCAGACTTTTTTCAGCTAATTTTCAACAAAAAATTTTGTTCAGTTTCTTAAGTCCCTATAGGTAGCTGAAAGTTATATTTCTAGTTTCAAAATTCCATAACCGAAACACTTCTTTCGGACTTTTTTCAGTAAAATTTCAGCAAAAATTTGTTTTATCAGTTTATTCAGTCCATGGCTAAAAACATGACTGGCCATTATTATGAAATTTCGAACTTTGTTCAGCAAAATTTCAGCAAAAATGATTTTGTCAGTTTCTTAAGAACGTAGCTAAATCGTGGCTGGCCGTTATTATGAAATTGCAGACCTTTTTCAGGAAAATTTCGCAAAAATGATTTTTCAGTTTCTTAACACCGCGTAATTTCAACAAAAATATTTTTTTCAGTTACTGAAGTCCGTAGTCAAAAGCGTGGTGGTCATTTTATAAAATTTTAGACTTGTTTCAGCTATTTTCAGCAAAAATGATTTTCTCAGTTGCTCAAGTGCGTAGCCGAAAGCGTGATGGCCATTATTAGAAAATTTCAGACTTTCTTCAGTTGATTTTCAGCAAAAATTATTTTATCAGTTTCTCAAGTGCCTATCTGAAAGTGTGGCTGGTCGTTATTATAAAATTTGGGACTTTTTGAGCAAAATTTCAACAAAAATTATATTTTTAGTTTCAAAATTCCATAACCGAAAGGCCTCTTTCAGTAAAATTCCAGCAAAAATTTGTTTTTTTAGTTTATTCAGTCTATGACCAAAAGCGTGGCTGGCCATTATTATAAAATTTCTGACTTTTTTGAGCAAAATTTCAGCAAAAATGATTTTTTCAGTTTATCAAGTCGTGGCCGAAAGCGAGGCTGGCCATGGTGTTTCAATAATTAGGATTTTTTCAGTTTACGATGATTTTCATTGGGTGAATTTCATAATGTTATTATGAAAACCAAAAACAAACCGAATATTTTGCATTTTTTGCAAGTCCCTCTCCGTGCATGGCCGAAAGTGTGGCTGGCTGAAGCGTGGCTAACTTAACTTGGATGATTTTCAGATACCTACCTACGTTAACAGGAAGTAAGGTAACAAAAAAGCTTTGATTAAGTTGCTATTTGATAAAGATTTTACCAGTTAATGATAACTTATTATTTACTGTTAAATCATTAAAAATTAATTATAAAAATTATAAAACATTAATAAACCAACAAAAAAAATCAGACGGGGATAATTTCCGGAGGTCGTCCTGTAAGCAAGAATTTTTCTTTATTTTGTATTGGGTGTCGCTCTAAAAAGAGTAAAATAAATTTAAAACGGAAGGCAGAATAAATACTAACCTGGAGTGGAGCAGAAAAAAACTTTTTGGGGCAAAATTGTTCCATTTTTGAAAAAGTTTTCAGTTTTTTCTCGGTAAACTAATTACACATTCCAACACTTTTATTTCCTGATGACTTCTGAAGTTATACCATTTATTTTTTCTTCCCTTACTTTGTAGAATCTCTGCATAATGATGGATGGTAAATAAAACACTAATGAACTATTTCCCTGACAAACTGACACCGAATGGGTTCGAATCTCAGTCTTGCTATCGATAATTGTGTTTGTCTATTTTCTATTTTCTCTAATATTTATATAAAAAATTTGTATTTGGCTAATGATCTAATTCTCGAAGCGAAAACTACCAAGTGGAATGGCTGTACTTATCTACAGAAATAAGAACGAATCCTTAGAAAAAAAAAGTTCAGAAACTGGAAATAGACCCAAGGGTATGTAACCGTACAAGAAAAGAAATGTTTTTTTGTTGAAAAGTCCCTTAATCGTTTTTCCTTTTCCAATGTAATGTGGTAGGTATTCCAGAAAGGCTGTAAGCATATTATTGTTAACCTCTTGAATGGGCGCCATTGTTTCTACGAAAATACCATCATCTTGATTAAATATCGGTTCTGTGAACAAAATTTGGGGCACTTAGGATCATCCATGCGAGTTTTCCAGGAAGCGATATTTTCAATTGCTCGATCCTGGATTTTCCATTTTTATAAAAAATATTATTTGTTTAATTTCAGTGCCGTGACGCCGTGACCAGGCACTTTTTTTTTGTGCTATGAATTCTTCACAGATAGAATTTCTGTTATCGATATAAGAAATTTCAAATTATTTTTTGAAGTCCTGTGTTAATTAAGTGTTTTTATAAAAAAAATATATATTTCTAGAAATGGTTCACTCTATACCAAATGAAATTCATTACCAATGGGTAAACGAAAAGAATACTTTTTTGACACCTCTTTTGAAAATTTTTGGCTGACGAAACAAAGATTCTGTTAACTAATACCTATTGCATTTATTTCTAAACGTACTTATTACCTATCTATAGAATCGTAATAGGTTGAGCATCTGATTAGAATTTTAAGTATACAATTTACTGTTTTCCTAACTATATACATTATAAAAAATTGAGCTGGCGCAGCTTCTTTGAATAAATAAAATCTAATTAAACTCATTTGAACAGCTTTACATAGAAAAATGGTTTACGGATGAAGAGATAATAATGCAATAAGTCGACGTTGTGGCAATTCTAGGTAGGTAAGCTCTTCCCTCTTTTATCGTTTATCGCAATCGTGTTCTACTATTTTAATTGATTATGTTCGGTTTGTAACACCTATCTCGTGAGTATTATTTCTTTTAACCCATTATACAACTCGATCCTAATTCTGCTGTTCTTATTCAGCCGGCAGTTACTGTTGTGTTGTACTCCATTTCGAATTTCCTGCATTATTTCCTCAGACTATAACGTAGTATAACCTAGCATAACGCAATATGCAATCCATAATTAAGTGCGGTCTAGTTAATACAAGCCGCTGCGTTCCTCTGAGGTTCTTTTCAATCAGAACCGTATCCAGGTATTTTTTATTCCTAAAAGTAATTATTTTCTAATCTCTATCATAAAAAATAACTCCCATATTTATGTAGCCTTTATAAGGAGACCCAGGACAAGATAAATACGAAAAGATGCAACAGCACTAATGGACGACCAAAAGTCTAATGGATTTCCAAAATATGACGTCCAGTGGACGTCTAACAAAAGTCCAGGGAACGTCCAGACGGCTATGGACTTCAGATGATCGACATAGGCCGTCCATTGTTGTTTGTCCAGTGTACATGCAGTATGCGACATCCACTGGATCTCCAGCACTGAACGAGTTCAAACTAACTGCTGAAGACATGGATGGTCATTCCGTGGTCCTGGAATTAGTCTATTCTGTGGTATTGCCTCTCCTGTGGAGTTTACTTACCTAATTTATACGCCGCAGGTGGGTAAACATGAAGGGGATAATTAAATAAACTGAACGCTCAACGCCCGGTCCAGAGGTGAAGTTTCAGACGGCCCAGCTCGGGTGTAACCCATAAAGAGTGGCCTCTCCAGAAAATGACCATAGACCCAGGCCAAAGACACGAGACTCACTATCTGACTTAGTCTGTCGACAACATATCTCTCGCCTGTATCTATCCCGAATTGGGATGAGGCTGATTATAAGGAGATCAAAGATCAGGCGAACAAAAATCACAGAGACCGTCTAATAATAGCGTCGCAGGACCAAAGCTCGACTCGCCATTTCCTGCCCCCACGTTCGTCCGTCAAAAGCCGGACAGAGATCTATAGATTTTACGTCCGAGCGTCCGCTTACACCGACCAAACCGATTCGGTTTTCTTCTTTGACAAGACTGGTTGCTTGTGAAAAAAGCCCAGCCCACAGAGACAGAGAAATATGGTCGCAGCATAGTCATGGAGCATGGAGAAGAGTTAGAGCGTGTGACTGGTACGGGGTTCGTGGAGGTGTCCTAATTTCTCTCCCAATCGTTAGAGACGACACTCTCATGGTTGGATGTAAGTTATGATGTAAGGTGTAAGTGATTGTCAGGTCAGGTCGTCCTGAACGGATGTCAGATGGTCGTCCAAATCACAATCCGTTGAATGTCAGTTATTAAATGTCCAGGCTACGTTCGTATAGGATATTAGGCCCATAGATTTACATCTGGACCTTCGTGAACGTCCATCTATTGTGTTGTCTAGGTTGTGTATTTTTAGAGATTTTTGGTCCAGAATCGTTTTCAACATTTTCTAGTTTTAACGTTTATGTATTCGTAATCCCTTTTAAATATCAAAACCTCCATCATGAAAATACTTTTTGATCAGGCAGTTTCTTAACAATCTTGGTTTTAGACTCCATGATTTTTTCATAACCTCATTATTGTGCCTACCTACATTTCTGCACCTTTATTTTGATGAATGGGTACACTTTTACGCTTTTGTTCACATTTTAAGCAACTCGATTATTTATTATTTCCTGAAACCACCCTCAGAAGTAATTTTAGTTGAATTAATTACTTAGTTTCTAATTTTTTTTTTTTTTTTTTTGAAATCCGTCCCATACAGTTGATAAATCACGCTTATACCGAACTGAACTGGCCCGGAAGAAACTAGTCTGGTCTCCGTGTTCAACGTGTTCCATCAGCCGAGCGCTAAGTGGCCTCAGCGGTCGTTTTGTAGGCGCTTGGAACTGAATCTAATGCGGGACACGGCCTACTTTCCTTTCCCTTATGTAATATGACGTAATACATAGAATTCCTGCGATGTCTTGATTGTATAGCTTTGCATAATACAGGTAGGTACTCGTTGATGCTTCATCTCCCAATAAGCTTTAACATGCACCGAAATTACAAATTGCATTTACATCATTTAGTTAGAAGACGTGAAGAATTTTACTTATATACCTGGCTAAAGAGTTAATGAAAGCGTGTAGGTGTTAATAAATGATTGATGTACACAACCAGGGGCGGATTGTGACTTTTTTCGTCCATAGGCATTATTATTGTCTGCCCCCCTCTCAGTCGGTGGCTCGGTGGCTCGTAAGGTTTTGCATATACGTAAATAAATGTAAACGCATTAGGAGGGGAGCAGGTTTGGGGGGGGGGTGACTAATTTTTATTTAATATTTGGAGTCACGCTATGTCCCAGTAGTTAAAAATGTCCTTGGGCAATTATATTATAGCGCTCCCTCATTTAAAAAAAATTTAAAAATACTATTATAATTTTTATTTTTACTTACTTCAAGGCGCGCACTCTTTGATATAGGTACATTTGAAAAATTTACAAATTCTATTTTTAGTAATTCTACCTATAGTAATCGTTTTTTCATACTTACAACCGCTTACAATCATTTGGGCAACTGATCTGAACGAGATTTAAAAATATGCAGCACTAGACAATAATTTTTTTATAATCGGTGAATGAGATCTCAGCATATCTAAGTTACTCAATGTAAGTAAATAAGCGAGGTTTTGAAACTGCAGAGATATTTTCGCAATTTCAAAAATTCTGTTTTACGTAAGGAATATTGAGAATGAAATCGGAAGCGATCACTGAAAAAGTGGTTACGGTTTCTCCAACCTAGTAACATAATCAATTGTTTTGCCAAAGAACAGACAACTAACTATTGAACCATTCTCGTTCTCAACAAGGCAGGGATTTACGAAATTTCCCAACCTGCCGCGAATACGTAACTTGGCTAACTTGGCCAACTAACTCATATCAGAACTAAGTAATTAATAGCAACTCTTATGCATACTGGGAAAAATAATTAGAAGTATAGCTTACGTCATAGTTAATCAGGTATTTACATATAAGGGGATAGATTGGTATAGGTATCCGTAATTTTCTTATTGTGAAGACAGAATCCAATTATAACAAATCACTCATTCATTCATTTACTGTGAAGACTCCTGCATGTTGATCAATTTTCATTTTCACCGATTTATTGTGCGTAAAGATAACAAAGGTTCTAAAGTTGTTTCACGGGCCATTAGCGCACACTTCAACAAATGCCATTCTCGCTGTTACGCAAAATGTCGGCCTCGTTTTCTTATACTATTTGTAATAAGACAGACGTGAAGAGAAGGAAGTAAGCTTGGTATTTCGATATACCTATAATACTTGATTGCGTATTTCATATCTTGTCGTTCCTGATTCGAAAAGTCGGTTATCTGTTCTTGCAGTTGCCCAACTTATGGCACTTTAATAAGGTATGATGGAGCTCCCATCATGCACTCTTTTATAGCATGTAGCATGTAGGCAGTTGTCTAGTAGAGACATACATAAATACGTCGAATGCGTTATATAATTTTCCCAAGACGAAAGGTCATAGGTATTTTCTGGGGCATCAATTCAATACTTGTGCTTAATTTGCTCTTGCATAATAATTGAAGACATCAGCATGCAGGTTGTGTTCAAGTCAAGATTATAATTCGCTCCTAAAATGCAGCGATCTTTAAATTATGTACCTACCTAAGTACTTGACTTCTTTATTCTCATCCTCATCCTCAGTGAAATATTGGGTGCAAGATTGGTGCAAAGTTAGGGAAATAGGTAAGGTTTTACTACCATCTGTTATGATGATGTGTGATTATTATTATTATTATTGAATGCACGATGCAGTATAATATGCAGTCGTAGCTATATAGTAGCCAGTAAATAAGATAATAAAGATTCATTAAGCCTAGTTGTCTCGAGAGTTTAGTTCATTTTATACAGGCTGTTTAAATAATACGGAAATGTTTTTTTTCTACATACATGTTCTTGGGTGGTATGAAATAAAAAATGATATCGCTGTAGTATGTTTGATAGTTTCCAAATGACATTTATTTCAGCTCTATAATAAACACGTCATGGGACTCATTTTTTTAACCAGGCAAAAAAATCAAAAATCGGACGGAGAGGGAATAAAGCTGTCACTTCGAAAGCAAACAGTTGATTTTTTGAGATCATCATACAGGTGTTGAACCGAAAATTTCAAAACAGTCGCGATGTATCACGTTTCAAAATATTCTCATAAAAACTTATCAAATAAATTAATTGGGTATATAATAAGAGCGTAGTTATTTTGCACGCCCTATACGTAGTTTTCTGTTTTTTTAGTTTAGATCTAATAAAGCTGAAAAGTAATGGATAGGGGCTTAGCTGACAATATGCGAAAACAAAAAATCGAAATCCCTTGGGACTAGGGAACGTTATCCCCAATCAAAATCAGGCAAAATTTTTTGGGTGCGACACTTTCATTTTTGAGTAATTTACTTCCTAACATGAAACAAAACACAAAAGAGGTCTAAGAAAACGTAAAATGGCTGTGATTTCTTTCCAAAAGCCATTATTCGACATTGTTCCAGAGCCAAGGTTTAAAGCCATTGGCAACTTATTTTACGTTTTTTATTATTATTATATCAAACTTTAATATACAACATTATTGTATGCAGAAAGGTTTTTATTCGAGTTCGATGAGATGATAAATAAGGGTAAGGTTGAGTTAGGTAAAGAGTTAAGGTAAGAGTTGAGTAAAGAGGTAAAGAGTTAACGGATGTTGAACGTTTAGACTGCGCATGGTGCAAAATTATACAAGGAATAGCGCACGCGTAGACAGTCGCAGAGCTTTGTCCGAGATAGAAAGCAGATATCGAAGTGCCGTTTTTACCATTGTCATCAAGAAATTCAGAAGAATTGTTAGAAAAAAAGTTATTTTTTAAGTTGCCTACGCTTTAAGGAAACATTTTCAAAAACATCGCAGAAAAATTCGTTTTTGCAAAATAGTCGGTCTTTCAAATTATTATGAAAAAATATTGTTAAAATATTGTTAAAAATATTTCTTCACAATAGGAATTTATCGCCCTTTATATAGGGTGGGCCATCTAGCGGTTGCATTTTGAACCACTAGTTATTTGAAGTACGAGTATATGAATGTTAAATGCCATTACGAGTTGACAGATTGTTAGTTGAAAGTCTGAAGTTTACGAAATGGTGCTCTATACGCTTGAAGAAAACTGGGATATATTGAAAACTTACTTCCAAAGTGGTGAGTCTTCTACCCAAACTGTGACAAATTTACAAAAAAAAATGAGCAAAAATCGAGTGCCTCCACGTCAAGTTGTGGACAATTTCATGAAGCGAGCTCGTGCAACTGGTTCGTTGGTTGCCAAAACAACTCGTTCCCGCTCTTGTTCAGTGCGTACACCCGAAAATATTGCTGCTGTTGCACAGAATGTCGCCGAACATCCATCAACATCAACTCATCAAATTGTTTTGTTATTTAAATCCTTAAATTAAGTTTGGAATTGATATAGATTTTGGTTGTTTCTGCGTGTTTGTACTTTAATTGTAACATTGTCCTGTTATTGGATGTTACCATCTGTTGGGCAATAAAGGTTATTATTATTATTATTATTATTAACTCGTCATCGTTCACAAGAAATTAACATTTCTCGAACTTCTCTGGTTCGAAAAGGTTCAATTAGTCCAATAACTGAAGCCTCATGACCATCTGATGCGTTTTCGGTTCGCGCAATAGGCTGAAGATCAATTGGCCGAAGATGGGCATTTTTACCGTAAAACCATCGTTTCAGATGAGGCTCATTTCCACCTCGGAGGCTATGTCAATAAACAAAATTGTCGCATCTGGGGCTCGGAAAATTTATACGTCACCATTGAAAAGCAAATGCACCCACAACGAGTCACGGTTTGGTGCGGATTTTGGACTGGCGGCATCATTGGCCCGTTTTTCTTCGAAAACGATGAAAGAGCATCCTTTACGGTCAATGAATTTTTGTTTCCAAGAGTTGAAGAGAATGACATGGACGATATTTGGTTTCAACAGGATGGCGCAACTTGTCACACAGCCAACGCAACAATCGAACTTTTGGGGACCGTTTTCGAAAACCGAATAATCAGCCGAAATTCCGATGTCAATTGGCCACGTCGGAGCTGCGATTTGAGTCCGTTGGACTATTTTTTGAGGAGAGCCGTTAAGGACAAATGTTACGCAAATCATCCAGAGACGATTGAGACTTGAAATGGAACATGAAATCGAAGTTGCCATTCACGAGATTGAACAATCGAAAATGTATTGAAAAATTAATTGGGTTGATCAGATGGGGTACTGTCGGGCCAACTGCCGTCATTCATAAATTTCAATGTCCAATCTTTCTAATAAAACCGGAAATTTGAAAAAATATTCACTATATAGTTTCGTTTTTATTGAATTTTTAAATGCAACTTTTATATGGCCCACCCAGTATATAGTTCCCTAAAAAAATCATATTTTTTACAACTTTGAAGTTATATCATATGAGATTGGAAAGTTGCAAGAAGTAAAATCGATTTCAGTTCCGAAATCATTCTATGGTCCACCCTCAAGCAAATTTTAAGACCTCTAGTAAAAAATAAATTTCAGCAAAGACTAAATTTCTCAACACAGGTAGATCGATTTTTGTTATAAAAAATAATAATTTAACGCTCCGGGCATGGCCTGTTCGATGTGACGGCCTCGAAAATCAACAAAAGGCTTAAAGCTTACGAACCTGCTTAAAAATTGTTTAGAAGAAATCGACACTATCGGAACAACAAACCAGTGATCGTAAAGATTTTCCGATGATTTTTGAATGCTCAAAAATCGTGATTGTTCCAACTTTGAACTATTAAATCTTGAGATTGGAAAGTCGCAGGTTAAAAGCGATTTTGTTCCAAGATTGCCTGCAAGGCAATCTGAGACCTCCAAGAAAAACTCGATTTTTTTACATTTAAATTTATCAATTTTTTTGCTGTTTATCTATTGTAAGTGTATTAATATTTACGTTCTCTAGTCTTTTGTTTGAAGCAAAGTAGGAAGCAATCAATGGATTCATTGACACCTGCATGGATACAATTTATCGAAATATTAGGTAGTTAGATAAATATACCAATTACACTCACGATTGCTTCACGGTGCATACCTTTTTCATGAATATCCGTTTACCTAATCTTTAAAAAAATTCTTTATCGCATGACTGGCGGAACGATTTTCCCAAACATATGTCATATATCTTCAGTCCGGGAGTAATGTGTCACATCACATGTGGTTTAAATTCAGATTAGCTTAAAGAACTAAGGTTAACAGACATCTATCTGCATGGGGGCATTTTTTCACTGAATCCAGACCGATATTATGTAAATATTCATTAGTCGCGGTCTGAAATCTGGAGGCTTTTAAAGTCGTGACGATTAATAACAGGAAACGCACTCTTCAATTAAAAAAAACAAGGGTGCGTTTCTAATCGAAGTAGGTAGCTTTGTCCAAGAAGTTATGCCGATTATTTTTGGTATGCTATCGGCAGCGTTACAATTATTATTATTTTGGAGATGATTCGGTGCCATAGGTAGGTATAATTTTGATTGATAACGATTTAGATCAATTTATACTGAGAACTTTGATGGTACGAGTAATAGTTTGTGTCCATTTTAAAGATTATTTCTTTAAAAAAGAATCGTATAATTACAGACCAAAACTCCGACAGATTCCCACCGTATGAGAGGGCACCGATGGTGCAGGAGTGCTATAAATCAACCACGTGATAGAAGGTAATAACAAGTCGATATACGAAGGTTAGGCGTTATTATCCATATACCTAGAAATACGTACTTACCTTACCTACCTTTCAAAGTGATTAAACAATCTGCCTCTCTCTCAGATGAGATGAGAGCTTTTACAAGCTAAGCTCACCGGAAATCGTTCCACGCAGCAATCAGCGTGACTGTTGAAGCCCGAACGACGAGAAATAACATTAATAATAAGTCTCCTGCTTCGCTACAGAGGAAATGATGGCGCAAGAGGACTTCAAGATGAGGACAAAAAATCTCGTTCCGTTCAATCCGACGATCCTTCATATAGATTACCGAGATCGATGGAATTTCCTCTACCTACCTACTCTCGAGGCTTGGCATTCTCTCTAGGCTTCATTCGAATCGAAGTCAATCTTCTGGTTGCTGGATCTTTTTTTTCGTTTCTGTATCGAGAAGCTAAATTGCTGATTTGCCCACTTTGTTTTTTTTTATTATAATTATGACAAATTCATGAAGACGTTTATGTCTTTAATTGGTTTTCTAAAGTGTGTTCCAAAACTTTCCACGTAAATATACGACGATGGCGATTTGAAAATATAATTTCAAGAAATTTTCTTTGTCATATTCAATAAGTTTCCTACAGCACCAACATCAACACTGAAGCTTTATTTATTAATTTCCTCTAATCTTCTCAAATCCCCGCATTCAATTAACAATGGATACAGAAAAGGACGGAAAACTACCATTTCTGGATGTCCACGTTAACAGCAATGCAAATGGCACCTTAAAGCACATGGTCTATACCGAAAACCGACACACACAGATCGATGTTTCAGATCATCCAGGATAAAAACGAGCATAGTAATAAAAATCCTGCGGTGAATCGTGCGTTTCGAATTTGTCAGACCCAACATCTCCAAGAAGAGCTCTCCCACCTAAGATCATGCTCTGCAGGCGAATGGCTACACCGCTCAAGAAATCATGGGAGATTTGCGATCCAGAACCCAAGATCCCACGATATCCAGCGAACAACCACCAAGAGTTTTGGGGGCTGCATTTCTCCCTTACCTCAAGAATGTCACCGATCGAATCGGTAAACTCTTGCAGCACCACGACATCATAACCATCTTCAAACCTACGCAACAAAGGCACGCAAAAGCGGCAAGTTTCTCCGCTTGGCTAAAGACCCCATTGATCCACTTTCTTCTGCTGGAGCTTATAAAATAAAATCATATTTCTTCTTGGCGTTAAATTTGGTATACCAGACGTCAAAGACTACCTCTCTAAACTAGACGTTCAACAGATTCGTATTTCGCAAATCCTGTTTTTTAGTTCACGGTAAAAGGGAACAAGGAGCTTCGCCATATGTCTCTGGATGTTACTGTCGTGTCTTTGAGCAGGAATTATCAAACATGTTACGAAAATCAGAAAGTTTGACTGCGTGAAAAAACGCTTAGAAGACTCCTGTGCAGTTTTGTCCTCAAAATAAGATGAGCTTAAGGTTCAATTTTGGATTATTGTCGAATTGTTACTCGATAACGTGATTGACCATCTTTATAGAATCTGGCCTACTCTAGGCTTTTATCTAGCCTGAGCTTTTTTCTGACGGTAGGGGATAAATCAAGGGAGATTGATAGAGCTTTTTTCTTATGGTAAAGCATAAATTGAAGAGTTTTTGACTCGGGTTTTCTGATTCCTTAGTTTACTGGTTTCCTAATTATATTGACCTTGTCCAGATTATTGAGCTTGATGACGATATACCAAGTATTAATACCTCCCATTCCAAGAAAATTGGAAATGAACTGGATGAGAATTATGCGCCAGAGTAAGTAATTACGGGCTCGTAAATTTACAATTTTATTGATTTTTAAATATTTGACATCTTCAACGAATCAAAATCAGTTTTTACATGTTACTTTAGTTTATAATCATTATTGTTACACATCATTATGAAACAGCTTATTGGCACGTCGTGATTGGGTGGTAAACAGTTTTAAAGTTGCGGTACCTCCATAAGCAAGCGATTGTTTATTAGCATTGTTTAAACTTGTTGTTCCAGCCTTTTGTAGTCATATGCTAATCACGTAACATGCATTTCAATACTTTAACGACGGAAGTTGAAGTTGCATACTTGATTCATACTTTTTACCGATTTATGAGTAAACCACAGTATGCAATTTGAATATAAATTAATGTAAAGAAACACATAAAAACTGCAAAGATATTTTCCCATGGTATGCTAAAATAGGTACCTAAGACATAACACTTGGTTTGATTTATTGGTAAATGCTTGTATTGAAATTTTTTGAACCTAAAAAATTTCATTATGAATTTTTTTTTTCAAAAATATAGAAATAAAACTTATAAACCTCATTAATCGCATGACTTATATAGAAATCCCAAATTCGAAGGTAGAAGGTATCGAGAGTTTGCTAAAACGTTAAGAATCCTCCGTAAATATTTGCGACGGTGTTATTAGTGTTGTTCCGGGAAACAAAGCGCTGCTTTAGGTGGACAAGACATACGACGAGAATAGAAGTCCAATGGCAGCCTCACAAGGCAAAGGATAAGACAAAACAACAGCGAACGACCGGAGTGTGTAGGCAGGTATTATTGTCCACGTCCGGATTCCAATGTAAATCCGTCACAGCTGCTATAGTGTTGCCTCACACTATACCACAACCACTCAGAACCTGGTCTTCATCGTCATCCAGGGTTGCCATACGATTAAAAGCCTCAATAGTAATATGTTATATTATTGTGGGTTCTAAAATTAATTAATCATCGAAACGAGAAGATGGGTTTATAATTTATTTCTTCCTGGAGAAAGAAATGATTCCTTGTAAGTTGTAGGTAGGTGTTTTGACGCATGGTAAGAAGAATGAGTATTTGCGAACTTCCAATATTTGTAGACGGTTACTGGTGGTAAGATCCTGAGATGAACAACGAATTCAAGCTTTGCCAGAAAGCAGGAGAACCCTAATTAAGTAACTTACGACTCCTTACTTGCTATAGGTATAATGCGTTTATAAAAACCCTATTATAATTCAGAAACCTAATGTGAACTATAGCATTCTCGTTCTAAAGTGAGCTCACCAAGAATTTACCTGGGAAGCTTAATCTTTTAGTTAATTGAACAGTAATTTACCCCAAATTACTGTCCAAACTCGAAATAAGACGAAACAATTTCTACATTCCTTCAACATAATTAACTTTAAACTGATTTCATCCCTCAAACTGAAAGGGGGGATTGGTTCCGCTAGTTTAAACTCAGACCAGATTGGTTCTGATGCCAAAAATTAACGATTTGGAGCTAAATTAATTCTAAAATGTAGGGTTTTAGTGAAAGGGAATTTTGGGCATGAAAGTGAAAATATCATCATAATTTACGATAGGATTCTTAGTTAGACAAAATTTGTCTAACGGAAATGAAAGTATCCACCCCAAATTTTGCCTGATTTTGATTGGGGATAACTTTAAATAATCCCAAGGGGGTTCGATTTTGTTTTCGCTTGTCAGCAGCTCTATCTAAAAAAATAAGAGATATGAACCCTGACCGAGGAGAGACATTTAAAAAAGTTCAATATTCAAATCAAAAATAATTTGCATCCAAGTATCGAATGACGTTGGTAGATGTTATTATAGACGTTTAAGAAGAAAAAAACATAAAACATAATTTGGTTATTATTGCCATTACCCCGTGTTTTATATGCCAGACCTGTTGTGGATATTGCCCCGTGAATGTAGCTTTTTTCATCCGTTATGAACCGGACAATGATAATTTTATAAATCCGCATCATCAGGTCCATAAAAACCTCTTTTCCAAGTCACACGTAACCGCGAAGAGAGACGAAGCGACTGCCTCCCGGAGCCATAAAAAGAAAACCTGTTCAAGTTCCATCGGAAACAAATTAGTGATGGTTTTTTTTATGTTATTGTACACGGGCTTCATCTCCGTTCAGCCGAAACCACATCCTGGCATGTTTGGATGTTTGGTCGCTGTCGTTTCTTCTCTTCTTCAAAGACAAAAAATCGTTAAATGTCTTTACTCTTTACCATGAGTACCAGACAACTCGCAACGATTGTCTAAAGCCACGCATATCAAAAATAATGACATGAAATTAAGATTAAATTTACGTACATTTTTCTTTATCTTATTTTATCTATGGTACATGAAACAGAATTTAATAAATTATCTCATTAGTTATACTTATACAGTGTGGAAAACCCAAATGGAATAAATTCGATAATAAATCAATGGAGATGGTTGCGAAAAAACGCTCGGACACGTCGATTAGTATTTTTGGTTGCGCATTTTTTTCAATGAAAACTTTTTATACAGGGTGTGTCGTGTACGTGTAACAGTGCTCAATACCAACTTTCTTCTTTTAAATCAAATACCCTATATATTATTACATTTTCAGATTGCCTGAAAAATGTAATAATAATGGTGTTTATAATTCAAATTTGTAACGAGTGATTTTTGAGTTATAAGCAAATGAAAATAGCAATTTTTAATTTTCAAAGCAGTGTACACCGATAACGGCTCAAGATGTCGGAAAACGGCTTACATGTCTCTATCCTAATTTTTCATGTAGTATCCTATTGTGTGGATGAAATTTTTATACAGGGTGATTAAAAATCTGATAATTTTCATCACCCTGTATAAAAATTTAAACTACCTAATAGAGCTCTAAATGAAAAGTTAAGATAGGGACATGTGAGCCGTTTTCCGACATCTTGAGCCGTTATCGATGTACACACTGTTTTGAAAATTAAAAATTGCTATTTTCATTTGTTTATAACTCAAAAATCACTCGTTACAAATTTGAATTATAAACACCATTATTATTACATTTTTTCAGGCAATCTGAAAATGTAATAATATATAGGGTGTTTGATTTGAAAGAAGAAAGTTGGTATTGAGCACTGTTACACGACACACTCTGTATAAAAAGTTTTCGTTGAAAAAAAACGCAACCAAAAATACTAATCGACGTGTCCGAGCGTTTTTTAGCACCCATCTGCATTGATTTATTATCGAATTTATTCCATTTGGCTCTTCCACACTGTATAAAACAACACCATCATTATTCGATTTCATGTTATAAACTGCTGAGACCACAATATTGTCAGACCACAATATTGTCAGCATAGGTAGACGGAACAAAAATATTCTCTAGTATCTAGGTAATGTCCTAATTCCCTATCCTAATTATTCCCAACTCTCTAAAAGATCCCATTTTTTATACAAACTCTTAGCCCGTAATTTTAGGGTTCCATAGAGCCTTAAACATCAGTTCGTTCTTACGTCTCACAGGCTTGTATAAGTTGCATTTTCGCGAGTCCGCCATCTTTCCATCGATTCTGAAAAAAATTCTTATTGCTGCCTAATTTCTAAAAAAAACGTAGGTATCTTACGTGAACTACCGTAAAATTATCACGTAATGAAATTACAAGAAATATAATTTATGGGTGGTGTCCATGCGTAGAACTGAGGGATGAATGCAAAACATTTCGGGCACCTTATGCCCTAACATGAATCTTTTCGGACACCCAAGGCAATTTAAAATTATTGTCAAAATACGACAAGAATTTTCATGCAGGTAAGGTAAAGCAAAGTTATTAGAACCAACTTCAACTTCAAAATTTTAAATACCGCGGTTGGGATCATTTGAGCCCCCTTTGCAAAAAATTATGTTTGTTTTCAATTTTTGGTAAGTCTGTGTATGAGAACCCCCCTCACTCCCTTTTATCGCTCCAGACGTTACTTGACACTATAAATACAGATTATCACAATGGAAAACAAATTTTTTTGTAGATAACTCAAATATCTTTAGAATAAGGTTTAGGTGAACCCTCCCTATGCCCCTAAAATTTTGGAAGTTGACAGAGACAAAGTATCACGTTTTTCTACCAAATCTCTATCTCATTTGGCTCAGAATTTATAGAGAGGGGGGGAGGGGATTATAAACTTTTCTTATACCTACCCTTTTCAAGATATCAAGATTTTTATCAGAAAAATTAAAGACTTTGTTATGAACTGGCGCCAGAAGTACTTTTTTATTACTGATTAGTACTTATTGGTCTTTTTTAATATTTATTTCTTATTTAATCTTGTTCATTCGCTATAATAATAATTGCTTCCCCACTCTGTTTTTCATTTCTAAGTCATTTTTACGCTGCCATTAAAAAGATAAATAAGATAATAGCGACATTTTTCCACGACTCCGTTGCTCATATATGGCACCTTCCTTGCGTGCAATGCTTTAATATCACCGAATTACATGATTAACAACAACAAGTTTAATAAAGGCAATTGTCGGGATCAAGGAGGCTGGGGCTAGAGGTTAGTGAAGAATGTGGAGCTGCCGCAATAGCCGCGGCGTCGGGATCGTTTACTGAGACTGTTTCATTTCATCATAGACAATTTCATTATAACTCCAATGAGCCAGAAAATTTCAATATGACTGATAGGAAGGAAGACTTGGAACAATGAGGTCCCACTCGAAATATTCAGGACTATTTTACAGCAGGAAATTAAATCCTGAGCTATTAAAAGTCGCGACAATTTGCTTTATAGATGTGGCAACAACGCTGACTCTTATGGAATGTGGCAGACCAAGGAAGGAAGGAAGAAGAGGCAGAGATGAGGGAGGGAAGCGATAGAAGCAGGTAACTAGCAGGATGGATGGTGGAATGAAGAACAAGTTCCACGTTTCGAAGACTTAAACGTAAAGACGTGTTTTGCAGTGAAGATGAAGATGCGGATGGTAGTTGTACACTTATACCTGTACCACCACCAACTCAGCATAATAGCAAAATAGCACTAGACTATAACACAAGCAAAGCACAACTGCCAGAGCCAGAGCCAGAGAAGACGGAGTGTCTAGGTCTACCACTTCTTGTCTTGGGCTTAGTGGTTTTGATTTTATACACTATTACGTTCCATTTGCTTATAATAAATTAAAATAAATTATCATTTGAAAAATGATTTTCTTCTGTAACGAACCATTTTTCAATTTTATTATGGCTGTAAGAAATAAATAAACTTCCCCTGCCTTTGATTTCGTCGCAGGATCCATTTTTTTAAATACATCTATTAGATGACTTCCCAACTAACAATTTTATATTTTATAAATGCTGTAAGAATGTTAATAAAACAAAATTTATAAAACAGCTTTATTCCTGAGAACATTTCTAAAACGTCTATACAGCAGTTATAAACGCAAATTGGGCGCAGGTTTATAAAACATATTGGCTTTTTAACTTGTTCTATAAGGTCAGCGTAGCACTAATATCGGATAGTTATGTAAACGTCTACTCAAGCCTTAAGAAACAAAGTCAAACATCTTTATAAAACTGTTTTATAAAGGTTATACCTATTACCACTATGCAATGGTTATAAAATAAATAGAACATTTTCAAGCAACAGTTTTATAACTTACTTCCAAGTTACATATTTGTTTTATTAGTGTGATGGATCACTGCAAGCATAAAATATATTTGTTTCATAGGTGCTAAACAATTCCTTTACTATGAGGTAGAGTGTATAATATATCCTTAAAGAAACTAAAATGCTACGACTGGGTATTTTAATGAAAACGGGATGTTGTATAGCTACTCACTTCCGTACTTACAAGTTAAATTATCGTGGCTCCTAAGATCTCCTAAAAGTCAATTTTACTTGCGAAGTAAATTTTATTGTGAAATATATAGTATATATGTGGTAATATTTCAACGCGCCACAGTTAAAATTGATATTAGAAATATTAAAAATTTATAAAAAAATTCAAAAAAAAAAAAATTCATGATAATATAATAATAGGTACGTGTAAACTTTTTTTTTAAGAATATACTTCAATTGATATGTTTTTTATTGTTAAAAGGTGGTAACTACTGACTCAAAATTACACATAATTCAACAATGGCGCCTGTTCATAGGTGCTTAATTCTGTATCCAATATGGCTGGTACCTAATAAAACAATTTTGTATCTAAAGTCGACCTTATATGGCAAGAAAGCAGAATTAGTGACTTTTATAAAACAATATAGTTACGACATTCAACATATCCAAAATACAGAACCGTATTCGATGTTTATCAAACAATAATAATGATACCTATTATTATGTATGTTATTATTATTATTTTTAAATTACCCAACAGAAACATAGAATTTCCAGTTACAGCGACCAGTTAAAGTACAATTGAAATCCAAATAAATAGCACAATACACAAAAACAGTATTATATTATACATCAGGTGGTTGATGAATAGGTGGTACTTGGGAAGTACCGGCGTTCATACTACTTGAAGTGCCATTGCAGTAAAATGTTTATCATTAAAATTATAATATTACTTTAAATATAATATTATAATAATTAAATGCCGTTAAAGAATTTATAAAAAATTATTCGATTATTAGTAACTGTGTAAATTTCATTTCTATTTGCTCACGCGATATTAAGCGACACTAGGGAAGAACGGCAACTTTGAATTGCAAAATATGAGTAAAATCGCGTATTTAAATATCCCACCATAGAAAAATAATAATACGGTTCTGCAATTGCCCTCTCCATAAGATGCTGTGTTCAAAATACGTTGTTGTGCATAATACAGTTGGTATGCAAGTCTTACCGAACAAATTTGTTGTATAACATTGGCTTGTATGACAGTTACAGAACAAATCTGTTTTATAACACTGAACTGGAGACAAGTACAGAATACATTTGTTTTATAATCCTGTTCTCGGTGACCATTAGAAAATATAAGGCAAACAGGTTGCCAGTTAAGTAATATACAGAAGAAATCTGTTTTATAACACTGAACTGCGTGACAATTACAGAACAAATTTGTTTTATAAGCCTGTTCTTGGTGACCATTAAAGAATTATGATATTTGCAAAATTGATTTTAGTTTTATAACAGTCATGTTTCAGCAGTTATAAAACAGATTTGTTTTATTATAATGTCAAAGTATATCTTTAGAGAACAATTTTATTCGCTTCTGAATCTGATAGGTAGTTGAATATCTAATTCTTCGGTGCATTCTAACTTTACAATAGTCATTATTTGCTAAACTACTCGCTTCTGTTTCGTTTTCTGTCCTGAGACTAGACCAGTTGTTATTGAGTACAAAATGTCCTTCGCTTACAACCATTTCGACAGCAGGAACCCTTTCGCCAATGCGTTTTATTTTTTCCAGCGACTAAAATATCCGACATTTTATTTGATTTTTGTAAGAATAAGCACCCTTGATCTTTTGAACAGGCACACATATATTAGACTTTTATTTATTTCTTATTTTTTTATAAGTAGTTATCCTTTACAGGGTTATTTTATTTCATAACAGTTTTATTATTATTTCCTTTTTGCAGGTTCTTTAGTTGGTATATAACAGTTATATTTCGGCTTCTATTATGACAAATTTGCTGCGATAACAAAATTGCATTGTAAGATCACTTATATAACAGTTTCATAAGAGCACAACGTCAATTGTTATAAAGCAATTATGTAACCGAGCTTTCATTATGTTTTAAACACTGCTAAATAACTCCTATAAATCAGTTTCGTTTTATAATAATTTATATCCTATAACGATAGTCGCATAAACGTTTATAAAACAGTTTTATATTTATTTTATAAGGTGTTTTATAATTTAGCACTAAGAACGTTCTAAACATTGTCTAAGAAAACAATTTTGTTCCCAAGAGCAAAATGATTTCCCTCACAGCTTAAATACAACAAAATTATATTCTTGAAGCCGCAATATAATAATTATAAAACAAATCAGTTCTTTTATGAATATTTTATACAGCAAAATTGTTAGTTGGGTTATGTCTTTAAATAATGTAAACATTCGCTTCGTTATCTAGCAAGAAATTTGGTTTAGATTACTCCTGAAGTTCCAGTGATTTTTTCTGCCTATTTAATATCTAAAACTGGTTTTCCTAAATATCTGAAACGTAGTTTTTCCGGTATCTCTAACTAATTTTTCCGGCAGGTATATCTGCTCGGAAATACCTGACAGTATCCAGAAACGACTTAACCATTACCTGATAAATGATGGTTTGACGATGCCGATTCCAAGAATCAATCTTGAATTTCGATATTAGATTTTCATGATTTCCTTCTAATTAATTTGCCACCAAGTTGAAGTATCGACAATCAAAATTTTCTATGTCTATAGAGATTTTTAATCATAATTGCTGAATGATCCTAGGTATATGTTTCATTGGGTAGACAGGGATAAAAGATGTTAGAACAATGTAAACGCAAAAGAAAAGGCGATCCCAGTAGAATTACTTTCCAGCGTGCTGTCTATTATGTGTGACCTGTCAATTTTTAATTAATTGTCGTGACGCACGTTTGAAATTGTCGCTTCGCTAATTTCCGTATCAACATGACAACATACAGATTCTCTACCATCTCTTAATGCACATCACCCCTATACGACATGTAGCTATTATATTCTCCTGTGTATTACTTCTTGCCTAGCATAATGCAGACAACATGGTAGATATATTTTGATCACATCCAGTGACAGACGACAGATACTTCCTGAAGAGTATTGTCCTTTTAGTGTATTTTTTTTTTCAATCTCTTATTACCTATACCGGGAAACCAAGAAAGATAGGTACTACATTCCAAAGAGGTCTGTTTATTATAAGAATTATTATAAGTTTATACTTTTTATAGTTTTAAAACGGTTGATTTAAATGAATAATTGACGCGAAACATTGGGTTATAAATAAAATATAAACAGCCAAATATGGCATCATGGCGCGATGCTGGAAGCCCCGCGGCTGTATCAGTCGCTGACCTTGCAAGGAAAAGAGTAAAAGACTGAGAACGTCGACTGAAGCGGCTAAACAGTAGAGACCCGCTTGAACCGGATATGCCGGGTACAAAACAACCGTCAAGAATTTCCAAAACGTCGTCCATCTGTCTCTCTCTTAGAGCTCCAAGATCTCCCGGAGGCTTTGTGATTCTCCACAAACCTGATCTGAAGCCGTTTCGTTACACCTTCAAACGCCCAACGACCCATCGCAGTTCTGGTTCTCGCTTGTTGTTGTTGATCGTTCTGTGTTTTCCATGAGTTTTGTGTCTGGCACAACTTGGCACTTGCCAACTTCGTGGTTGGTTATTGTTATTTCCAAGCAATATGCTAATTCTTCTTCTTAGGATCATCTAATATTTTTATAGTTTAAGGTGGCCTTTCCAACATTTTGCTTCATCACCGTTATTCATGATGATTATTATATTGTGTCCATCCTTGATTGCGTACCTTTTTAGTACCTATCTTTAAATATTTGTATGTGCATATAAATTTATCATCTTCGCGTTCTCATGCTGAATTGATAAAAAAAAAACTATAATTATCTATGAAACGAAAAAGGAAGAATGGATTTTAATCCCAAAACTTGAAAGTCTCTCCTATTGAATGGTCCAAGAACAGGCAATAGATGGTAGCCGCTATTAATTGTTTTGCATCAGTAAGTGGGCTGATTTTTTGTTGTCCAAACAAAAAAATCAAAATGTGCTGTCAAACTGTCAACTTTGATCTTGACAAGCGTGATATGTACCAAGAATTTTATATTTTTTTATACATATTGTAGAGTTCTTTAGTTTTATCGTTTCACAAATTAGAAGTCTTATAAAAGTGTTTATTCTTTATTTTAAATTAGTCACAAGTTTCCAACACAAATATAACAGAGTAACTATAAGTCCAAGTCCAAATAATCAGTTCTTCCTGTCTACACACACTACTAAACTTAGCTATGCTCTTCTCTAGAAAATATTTCCACCAATATCCTCTTATACTGTCATGATCACTTCACTTGTCACAACCTTCCTTCACCTCAGTAGTACTTCAATTCAAACTGACTTCAGTTACCTCTTACTTCCAATCTTAAACTGTCTTGCAATCAAAATTGACTGTGGCTGCCGCAGACACTTATATACACGCCAGCTGTAGTTGAAATTAAATTCAAACTGTGAGTTTTTATCTTTATTTTGAAGGTAAAACTGCGATTGAAGGGTAAAGCCTTCACCATAATTTTCCGCTTGGAACGGCCCAAACCATACCATATGACACTAGAAAAGCTTTCCAACTTCGGGAGATTGTGTTATAGTTGATTTCCCCCCGAACTAGCTTTTAAAAGTTATTTTTTTAGTTTGCCAAGTTTGCCAAAAATTACTTTTTTTCAACGCGAAAGTAAAATTTCTTGGCAAGGTGTGATTGTAAAAGCTGAAAAGGAAGCAATACCTAATTAATAATAATAAATAATAAAGGTAGGTCGTTTTGAATATAAAGCACATACAGTGGATTTACTAGCCTGCTAGGTGGGGTCGGAGAATTACTCCATCGCCCATAACAGTTGTCATGCTGGCAGTGCCTGAAACTCCAATCTAGAGAGCTTCCAACATCCAACAGCAGAGCCTTCCAGAGTACCAGAACAAGCACAGACACGTGTTTCGCCCTACTGGGGCTCTTCAGTGTGCTGCATCTGGAGTATCCGGAGGATGCTGTCGGATGAATGGAACTTTGGCCGTCTTAAATAAAATGTTGGAAGCTCTCTAGATTGGAGTTTCAGGCACTGCCAGCATGACAACTGTTATGGACGATGGAGTAATTCTCCGCGACCCCACCTAGCAGGCTAGTAAATGCACTGTATGTGCTTTATATTCAAAACGACCTACCTTTATTATTTATTATTATTAATTAGGTATTGCTTCCTTTTCTTCGGAAATATACGGAGATAATAATTATTAAAAATATCGCACTTCACTGGGTACCATCACTAGCTAATGAAATGCGACGTTGTGTTAAAAAATTCAGTTTGCTTATAAAAAAAAAATGAAATTGTTATGAAGACCTAGACCTTTTTTTCGATTCGCTCTGTAATATTTAGTCGAAACCGAAAAAGTGAGAAATCTTTTTAATTAATCATTCAAGTAGCTATGTCATATGATGTACCAAGGGGTAGCTACCCTGCCAATGGGATGAAGTTGTGTAATTAAATTTATCCCCCTCGATAACAAAATTGACCAGTTTCGGGGTTTTTCGCGTACGTCTTCAGTTTTCAAGTTATTAGGTCTGTTTCGTTTTCGTTGGGCCAGCCCGTATTAGTCTAGAAATTTGTCTTCATATTATGACAATGCAGTGTTTCAAGAATTGAGTTTAATACCTAGAATTCCTGCTAGGAATTCCTGAGACGTGATGCTTCATCATAACCGCTGAGCTTTTAAAATTATTATTTACATACACCCATTCATTCTTATCAAGATACCATTTAAATTCCTTCCAGAACATAAAAAATTCTTCTATGAGTCGTGAGGTGGATCTCAGTGTAAGCCTAATGGATCATTCGTCTGCTTCAGATGAAAAATTGAAGATGGGCAGGAATATTTTATGTTACAGCATTACTCGCGATAACATATATTTGTTACTTTTTGTCTGTTTACTTTAATTTAATTATTGCATTAATTTCATCAGACTAGAACTAGAACAATTTTGAATTATTGTTCCTGTATACAATTAAATTTATTGCATTTTAGTCAAAACCGTAACCGTTATATTCTTCTTTTCCTTTCTTCAAATGTGAATAATATAGTTCCGGATAACGATAAACTACTCGGTTCAAAGAAACGTATAGGTAGTGTCGGATATCAGTTAACGGGTCACCATGCCCGAGGCAGCTTGAAGATGCCGGGCATCACTTCCTGGTACTTTTGGCCATATCGCCATGTCGAGATTCAACGGTCCACTACAACCTGCTAGTTACAACAACACGTCATGTACCCATCTTTACCCAGTATTTAACAAGCTTTTTTCATGAAAAGCTGCACTAACGGATCGCAGACTTCTTTTACGAGGCCAAGTCAAGGCAATATAATATTAAGTTGTTTTGCAAAGCCATAGATGTGCTAATTCTCCGCATGTCTTCATTTTCTTATGCCTCCAAGTTCCGTTGGGATTAGGATTAATTTGAGGAAGAATTTTGCGTTGTAATAATGAGTATGTTGCTGTAAAATTAATGCTTGTGAAATTACGCTTCTTAGATGATGATGATGAGAAGAAATGAAAATCTCATTATCGCTTAATTAAATTTGATAAAACAATTATTAATGAAAGGAATATTTCGTTTCAATTGTTACTAAAATATGTGACCACTGGGCTAGAAGACTTCCATGATTGAAATAATTGATTGTCTATGTTGTCTAATTATTTTAGAATAATTTGCAGATGTGGTCCAGTCAAATAGGTAGTCTAAAAAAAACATAACTGAAATTGCGGTAGCTGAAAGTTTACCGAAATTTTAATGATAGGTAGGGGGCGCCACTAGAACACTCCAGCCAAGTTTCCCCCCTCGGATTCGATATCTCGGTAAATCGGTTGTACGTAAAAAAGTCACCAAATTGTTACAAAAATAGTCAAGGAGGATGTATCAATCAACATCTATTTCGAACTTTTTTTTTAATTTTTTTGAGACTTTAGGGGATGGAAACAGTTTTTTCGATTTTACAAAATGGACTGGACAAAAATTGGGGTGCTCACTGTCACTTGTCACCTTCCTTGATCCTTGCGCTGCCACTTATTTTCTCTTCTCAGCTTTGCCACCCTCTCCCTAATAGCAGTCGGACAACCTCCATGCGGTGGAGTTAGGGGACCTCAAAAATTTTCCTTCTCTCGTGAGCTTGCCTTTCTGGTATTAGGGAAAGGGCACCCTTTGTTATTTTCATATCGAACGACGGCCCTCTGTTGGTGGAGAGAGGATAGAATAGCAGAAACGAGCAGCCATTCGTCGTCGGTAAACTTATTAGGGAGAGGACTTTCTTTTTTCAGAGGGAAACAGACCCCCGGTAGATGGAGCGGAATGCCACCCTCTCCCTAATAACCCCAGATCGATCCATATGTCAGGTCAGGTCAGGTGCGCTGACCTGACTTGGGTGTCAGCACCCTGTCCCTAATAAGTTATTAGGGAGAGGGTCAGGGCATGGCAGATGGGGTCTGCTTCGCATTGGGGAGGATAAGAAAGAACCAGGAGATACCGTTTCATTAATAATAGGGAGAAAATAAAAAGAAAACGTTATTAGGGAGAAGGTGGCAAAGGTCGAGGAAGCTGGACTGGAACTTCTCCACAGGAAATGACCAATCTTCTTCTCCATATTTGCATAGGGTGATCCCGAAATGGGGACACGCCAAACAACAACAGAGCCACCAGAGTACCAGAAACCTGAATTCATCATCTTGTGGAGTTCCTCGGGCCAATCACTGAATACCTCTCCCCCTAATTACTGAAAGTAAGGGCCGGTTGCACAACCTGACCTGAGTCTAATCATTCTGCAACCGGTCGACAAGACCACTCTCCCAAGAAAGAAAGAAAAAATAAAAAGGATCGTGCACAAGGTGAGAGAGTATAGACTTTTCTTTTTTTTTCTTGCCCACTTAAGTCTATTGCCCAAGTTTATGGGACGGCTCTTTTCTGAGTGAAGTCAAGGTCTGACTTATTAGGGAGAGGGTGGCAAAGTGGCTGCTCGTTTGTGCTTTTTTTTATTGTGACAAGGCCCGGTTATCCAAGATCGTAGTAGTTTTTCTTTGAAAAAAGATGCGCCCTATCGAAACTTAGTAAAAAACGAGGACATGAATTTTCATGGTGTTGGTTATTTGGAAAAGGGTAGACCCCCCCCCAACTTAGACGGAGCGGGCATGTCCTCGGTCGTAATTGGCAAAGGAAGCCCTGGAGAAGACTAAGGGGGAGGTGCCCCCCCCCCCCGTCCTACCTACTAGGGGGTTAAGCGGGAAACAAAAACAAAAAACAAACGGCGAGGACTTGGAGAAGTTCTTCGTAAATTTCCTATTTCCATCAGTAATTAGGGAGAGGGTGGCATCACCATTTTTTCACTGGGTGCCGGTTGATGTGTTTGTTTAACCTGAAAGAGAGAACCGGGAGTAACTCATACCGTTTTCACCCAATATATGATTCGGGGTCGCTGATTAAGAAGAATCCGAAAATCCCCTAATGATGATCTGGGTAAAAATGCGATGTATTTATGAAAGACGTCCGCCATATTGAACCTGTCATTTTGTTTTTTGAAAATCGGATACCGGATTCTCAACTAGCGACCCGCCTAAAACTCCAAAATAATCTATTTAGTGAAAATGACTTGAATTGAATCGTTATGTGCATGGATTCAAAAATTTCCCAAAATATTCGCCGGGTCGAGTTTTGGCGCCCTCTATATCCGTTCCAAGCATGCGAAAAAATAGAAGATACGTTTGTTGAAGGAAAACTCGAAAGCTACAACATTTTTCATAACCTACTTTCACCTCCCGATTGACCGTTTTGTTTAAAATCTAAAAAACAAAAACCGTTTCCATCCCCAAAAGTTCCATTTTTGAAAATTTGTAACTTTTTGTTTGAAAATTTGTAACAAGAAAAGTTTCAAACAAAATTTGCTGGATATATCCTCCTTAACAATTTTTATAATAATATTTTTTACGTATACATATGTAGAACCAATATTAACCGAGATACATTAATTAATCCCTTAAATTCGAAATGGCGGCCACCCCTCAAAGAATCCGGGATGAAAATCAGTATTCCTGTCTTGTAAGTACTTGTATGAGAGAATGTGTAAAATGTGTCCAGGCCATATATCCTGTCGATTACATGCAGCTATGAAGACGAGCTTAAAACGTATAATAACTAATTTTTGCAACGAAGACAATGTAGATTTTAAAGTAGTTGATGGAAAGTCGTCAAAAGTAATGGTCGTCAATCATCGAAAACGTGCAGAGACGTGCATAGAAAATTCTGTGGAACATTTTTGAACAGGTTACGCCAGAAAATCTCTAAATTGATGCCGATTTTCATGACTCTATTGGCAGATGTCATAAGACAGTTGCATTTTCATAAGACAGTTGCAGATTTCATCCTTGTGAGAAAGAAAATGAAGCTCTTAAAAACATGTCAGTTAAACGTTTATCCTGTCTGCAAGTCTGGATCATAATTTGGTGTCTTCAATTTTGAATTTTTAATGCATCATCCACTTCCCTCCGTGTCAACTGGATATAACGTGATGTGATAATGAAAAATTAACACGAGGCAGAACTGTAGAAGTGGTTTTACCTGAAGACTGAGTCATCTTACCTCATCCTGACTGCATAATTAAAATCAAGCAATAGTTACAACTTACTGCAATAAAAAGAGCAAGGTGAGCTAAAACGAGATCATAATAATAGGATACTTTGTTATATGTGCGTCTCGTGGTGGGTACGTTTAAATCGAGTAATGAGCGAAGTCAACAACCATAAGCATTGTGGTCTGAAAAGAACTGTGATGATGGTTTTGCATTCGGTTACAAACGCTGGTTATAAAAGGACATTTCGCTGTTGTGCGCTACAATAATAAGTGCAGTTATAAACGTAGAACTGCTTATAGCACATTGTTATGTAAATGGATCTGTAACACAAAGCCAAAGACAATATCCCGGCCATAACAGACAACGATCATGACGTACAAGTTGAAAATTGGATAGAAGACCTTTGACCTAACTAATCTCTGACAAATCTCACTACCTACCTACCTACCTATGCATTACATCTCGTTCAGAATTATCATCTTAACTGTTGCTTGAAGTTTTTTCAGCATATTTCTTATTTTTTTTTAGATGTACAACCTGCCTCGGATGCGTGGCTCTCCTGGAGAGATGCAATGATTAAAAAACAAACATGTGGTTTGAATGCAACAAGAATTTCAGATCCACATCCAAATAACGCGAGGGTCGCCTAGAAAGGTTTTGTCAACAGGAGCTCAGACAGATGTCAGATGTGCAACCTGTAGTACGTTTAAAGCATAAGGGCACATAGCCGATCAGATCACGTAAGAGCACTTGCTACGAACCCCTGCTTAGATTTCATTAACCCTCCTTTTAAAATCTGTGACACATGATACAAAAAACGAACTTTACAAGGTTGAATGATCTCCCTCCTATGTCTACATGTGTGACCTGCAGCTCTACGCTCCCCTAGTCGTTTATGATAGAGAGAACACATTATTGTTGTACACTCGTTTTCAATTACAGTGAACCCGGGCCTTATGACGTAATGGTAACTACAATTATTTCTTCTGGGAATACTGTACACTCTAAGCTAATAATATTGGGAATAATTTTTCTCGTTTTCGTGGATTATTTGCGGCGTTTTCTATTGTCGAACCCAAGAAATCATCTTTGAAAATCATTTTTGAAGGTATAAAAATAATGTTAAGTAAAAATTTCTCAGTCTTTGGAAGACAAATTTTGGGAAAATCAATCGAAAGCTATAAAAAAAGAGGTAGCTGTAATAATAAGAGTTGACGGTTACAAATGAACCGTATAATTAACTTTTTGTGGACCGCTTAAAGATGGGAAAGCAATCAATCAATATCGCTCGAAGCAACGGAAATGGACTGTTAATTTTTTTTATTCACGTATGTATCAATAACAGTATAGATTTAGCATCAATTTATTATAATTAATTAACTAATAATAATTAGTTTATGAAAATTGTGGTTGCAAATTACATAATTGAACATTGCTCTACAGCAAATTCCAATCTATTCGTATAAAAATTGTTTAAGCTATTTTAAAACGATTTGATATGAATTTGTTGGTTTGTAGTCTTAAAATAAAAATCAATAATTTATTGTTCATGACGACAAAGGTCAAAGTCCATGACAACAAAGCGTCTAAGGGTTAAAATGTTATAATAAATGACATAATTTAGAAAATATTAGAAAAGTTAAATGACCTATCGATGTGGCAACGTAGGAGTCCAGCTCCAGTAAAACACCCCTGGACCACATCCCTATTTTATCCTAATGGCAGGGGATGTTTTCCGCATCCGAATACACCCCTAACCTGCTTATTTCACGCATTGATTTATTCACTACCCTTTGTCACGGTACAAAATGCTCTGACCCAACTTTTATATTTTCATCGTTCAGATGGCTCATAATAGGAAATCGAAACCATCCTAATCAAGTTCATGCTGTTCCACAATACAGTATATGCTTCATTAAAAAAATATATCACTTGCCAATTTTATTGATTGATATACATATAAATTCTTTAAAAATTCTGAATTACCTGAAGTATGTTTTATTTGCTTAATTCTATAATGATGAATCAGTTAGCATTTTATTTTATCATTAGTTTTTGAATAGGTAATTTAAACAATAGCTATGAAGTATAATTATGACTAATTAAATTTACCAGGAAGAGATAGAGATTTAAAATGCAAGGAATGAGTGTTGCAGTTATATTTTGATGACCCGTATTTCGCGGAATTCCTGGCATAGTGATGTCTACTTCGTTTCATATAAAATCTTGATAAGAAAATTACCAGGGCACATGAAACTTTCTCTACATTTATTTTTATCCAGGAATGTGGTGAGTATTTATCATTTGAAAGCGTACTGTCCTGCAAGCGCAGTTTAAATATTTTCCGATGACGATGGTGTCAATTTTCCAGCCATTTCATTTTCAAAGTTGACTAAATTAATATTGAAACCAAATTATCGCAATCATTAATATTGTAATTCCTCAGCAGCTCTGGTATTTTATGGAAATTTCTTCTATCATGATACTTTTGCCGATATTATGGGTTTTAGCAGCTTATAGCTTAGTTGGTTCAGCAAAAAACTTTGAAATTGGCTAGGTTCAAACGATCATGTTGCAAGTCATACTTTATTAACGTATAAATTTTCCTTGGAAAGCTCAGAAAGCTCAGATTTCCTATACGTATTATCAAGTTTTCTAAGGACCTAAAAAAAAAAGAAATTAATAATGCTTTCTTTCCAAATTCAAAAGTTTATAAAACTTTCGTTACATGAGATCTCGCTATAAATCAGCAGACAAACTGAACAGTTCATGTCATAGGTCATGAAACATATTAAAAAGCACACAAACAAAATTCCTTTTAACCGGATTTTCCTGAGGAAGTCTGCTATAGATAACAAACAACACGGCAGATTTAGCACCGTTCCCACGCTAGACAATAGACCGAACGTCTTGAGGAACTGCACGTTGCGTATATAATAATACAAATAGGTTTCCTCCGAGACAGTCACCAGGTGCGGTAAAATCGTAGGTGAACCCTCAACGCCCATTCCTTTTATATGTGACTTACAAGCCGCTATTCCTTCCTCGTCATGCTGTTGGGGGCTTTTCGACCATGATCGCGGGCTACAATTCCATGCGATGAAAAGAAGTGCTTATTATTATTTCATCCTCCTTGAAGTGTTTGATAACATCAGCCTAATGGAAGATATTCCACGAAGACAGGAGACCGATACCGGCATTGCAGAATAAAATCATCGTTTTCTGCATGTAATGCATAATGTGAATTTGCTTAGGCCAGAGGTCGATAACCTTAATATGTTATATGTAAGGTCTCCTGTCTCGTAATCTGATGTGGTTTGTTTGTATTTTCAGCATATTGCACATTACTGTCTTATACATACTTAGATGGAACATACAGGACTCCGACAACATGCTGTACATAATATGACAAAACGATTTTGCAAGTACATACCTACCTTCCTTTCTTCCTAATCTTCCAAGTTGATATCGGAATGTCTCTTATCATAAGTCCTATTATTGTCGTCCAAAAATAAAGTTAGGTGACAAGATAACCTAGATTCAAAGCAAATAGAAAATAAACAGTTAGATGAAGGCTTATGGGAAGATATCAAGTCTAATTTAATAATATTCTAAAATCAATGATGAAATATTGACAGGCTGCTGAAGCTGTAACAAAGAAGATGTTGTTTCATTTCTGAGCATCTGAGCTAGTGAACTACTTCTATTCAGTCATCTGATTTCCAATAAAAATTCATCTCTATTAATATAAATGACGAAATATGGTAAGAAAACCGTATTTGCAACTTGCAATGCAAAAGACTTGATTCATCCTTAATTTGAACCAACAAATTCAAATCTTCTCAATTTATTTGTACGATATTTGGTAGTATATTTTTTCAGATTCTTATACAAGGCTCAAATCCGACCATCCTTGGATTGGAGTACTGCTCACATATTTGGAGCTCAGCTCCCAAACATACGCTGAAACTACTCGACTCTATTCAGAAAAGAGCCATCCGCTTGATTGGGGACCCAGGTTTGACAAAAACTTTAGACACTCTCGAACATCGAAGAAGAGTAGCTGACCTGAGTCTGTTTTACAGATATTTTAATGGAAAGTGTTCAAAAGACGTGGCCCGCTTGATCCCACCAAGAACAAGACCGGGCAGAAATACACGTCGAGCCGCAGACGCTCATCCGTATCAAGTTCAGCTCGTTACACCTCGTACCACCCTATTTCAGACTTCTTTTATGTATAGATCCGCATCACTTTGGAATAGCATTCCAAAGGGCGTGTTTCCCGAAGTATACAACCTACAGAGATTCAAGGCCAACGTGAATCGATATCTCCGCTCATGCGAGCGTCATAGGGATTTCCCTGCAGTGCATGTGCATTTTCCATAAAAAAAATATTTTAAAATCAGGTCGTTCCTTTTCCGTCCTCGCTCATTCCAGCGAAATCATTTAAACAAAATAAAAACTGTGATTACTCCTTCTAGAGAACTGGCCATACACCTGCCTAGCTTTCGCTGCCAAGCTTGCGGAATCCCCAAACAGGATCATCCTCTTATACAAGGTGTCCAGGTATCAGTATAAGAGCTACACGTGGCGACCTTCCTTGGACTATTTTGACTAAAAAATCTTAATACAAATTTGCTCTAAATGTCTTCACGGTGCCACAGGAGGTCATCAAAGTTAGAAATTCTGGGTCACAAATATGCATATTATTGAACTTCTATTTCCTTTTGCAGTTACGGTTAACATTTTCAAAGACTTTTGCAAAGTCTTTTTGCATTTAATTTTCGTAACAGTGCAATTATTAACTTTTTTAACATTTCTAAAAAAAAAATTTAGGAAATGTTAAAAAAGTTAATAATTGCACTGTTACGAAAATTAAATGAAGTAAGACTTTGCAAAAATCTTTGAAAATACATTAACCGTAACTGCAAAAGGAAACAGAAGTTCAATAATATGCATACTTATTTGTGACCCAGAATTTCTAACTTTGATGACCTCCTGTGGCACCGTGAAGAGGTTTAGAGCATTATTGTATTAAGATTTTTTACTCAAAATAGTCCAAGGAAGATCGCCACGTGTAGCTCTTACACTCATACCTGGACACCTTGTATACCCCTCCTCGATCATGTCGGCATTCAAGGGAGTGAGAAAGCCGACTCAGTAGCCAGAAGAACTGCTTCGGCTAGTAACCTCAAAGTTACTCAGATTCGTCTTTCTGAAGACCTCAAAAGGCACTCAGCCGATCAAAAACCCTTACCATTTGACAAGAAAACTAGAACCTAAATGCACTGCACAGGACCCTGTCGTCAAACTTGGAACCATCGGTGTAAATTAGATTTAAGCTGGGAAACTGAGAGATTATCTCTCTGATTTGGATATTGAAAGAGTTGCTGTGGTTGACTTTTCGAATGAGTGAAGCGAAATGTTGATATGGAGTTGTGTCAACGAGTACAGGGAAATACAGTTTCAATACGATGAATTCATTCCTAGAGGAGGGGGGTTTATGATTACGAGGCGATGATTAGAATCAAAAAGTGGTTTGAAGCTATTTTGACTCTTTGGATTCAAGAATACATTGGCGGCGTAGTTTAGCGACATAAGGTCGGATCGTAGCCCGAAATATTCAGCTGTGAGTGAAAAGAGATTTTCAATAGACATTGAAACAACCTCTTGTGATCTCATCGATATGCCGCCGCCAATAATTCAACCTACTGTTGAAGGTATTTTATTTGATCGGTAAATATGAGCCGGAGGAGCGGAGAATCCGTTATTCATCTATATTTGCTGAAACATACATGTGTTTTTAAGGCAGAGTATTGGTCATTAAGGTCCACTCACAACTGGTCAAAGCATAGGCGATTCCAGTCATGTGGTGAACAAGTCAACCTTACGTCCAAGACCGTGGGGACCGGGCAACGTGGTACCACTTTTGAGTACCACGGCTAACAAGGCTCTGACAAAACATGGCACAAACCGTAAACCGCTAGGCGGCACAACGACCCCTGAGGTACATCACTGTCGTGACTTGCCTCAGGGTAGTGACGCCAGGGGCACGGGGGCTTGGCTTAACTGCCTGTCCGCGTGGATGAGGACCACTATAAAAACCTCCCCAACTCCACGGTATTGTGCGCACCAATGGATGCATGGTCGAGGGGGAGCTCGACAACTAGCGACAAACCTCGGGGAACCTGGCACACCCCGTTGTATGTAGCCTGCTGCGTCATTGGGGTTATGGCGCAGTATTTTTATTTCCTCAATTCTCGTGGGACCAGAATGGAAACCAGAGAAGGAACCAAACAAACCACTGAGGGACTTCTACAAGGAGAAACCTCAGAACTTAGCATAGATTCACATGATGTGGCAGGCCCCCAAAGCCATACCACCCTGGAAGCTATGCAAGTAGAAACACACAGCTGTGCGGACTCGCAGGGAAGTAGCAGCGCTACAAGACCAGCGAGTCGACAGCTGCACAATCACAGGACACTGCCACCTAAGAGTGCATCTACATAAGCTGGGGATATACAGAGAAAAAACAGTTTGTAGACTCTGCAATGAAGAAGATGAGACAGCTTCTCATGTGATATTCGAGTGTCCAGCACTCGCACGAACACGCTATGCGTTCCTGGGACCACTCAGTCCCGGGAGCCTGCTGGCGGAAAACACCTTGGTTAGCGGACTGCTGAACCTTGTCAAAGGAACGGAGCTCTTCTAACCAAGAAATATCTAAATGTGAGAAATACAATAAGCCCGCTGGCTTCAGTGTTTGGGACCACATAGACCATCTCTCACATTTAGTTAAAATACCAAATACCAAATACCAAGGCAGAGTATTTGAAACCCGACTTTTTACACCACCCTTGCATTTCGAAGAGAGACGATTGAATGGTTTTATGCATTAGTTTTGTGTTTTTCCCTTGAAAGTAAATGAGATCATCTGCATAGAAACTGCATCGGACAGGGCTGCTTTATTTTGTCGACTGAGTTATTGACAGTTATGAGAAACAGGGTGACACTAATAGCAGAGCCTTGAGGGATGTTGTTGTAAGAAAAACGTTTGACTCCTGGCTCCTTAATCAACTTTCTTTTTTTTTTAAGAGAGAGCATCGGTCTTCACCGTGTAGATAAACCGTAGTCGATCCATTCTGATATTTTGACTTCGAGATCGAGCTCTTATTATTAGAGCCACAGATGAGCAGCTCTTCATCGATCATATTTATTCAAAAATCGACGAGGAAAATAATATAATGAGAAACCCCCCCTCACATAAAAAAATAAACAGGTAAAGAGGTGTAATTCCTAATGCTACTCGTGTGATAATGGAACAAAAATGATGACGTACATTTTACCCCTAAATTGACTTAATTTTAACGCATTTTGATTAATATTTTTGTAAGAACAAATTTTCATTTTCTATGGAAACCAATTATAGTTCTTTTAACACTTAGGCTTAGGTACATATGAATAAAAAAATATTTAATGCTACTTCGTGGTCTAAAAGCTGTTCATTTTTTAAATTTTCCTGAAAAACTTGAATAATGCATAAGAATCGCGGAACTATTGCAATTTTTTCGCAATGAATGCGATACACTATATCACCGGACGATATACCGCTAGAATAATGTGACCGTAGAACTAAAATGAGGAGTCCTTTCATGTTTGCAAGGTTACTCCGCTATACCTCACAACAAAGTCACACACCTTTAACCTGAATTCCTGTACTTACTTCGTTTCGTTACCTATGCTGTACATTTCCGGGAAACAGAAGCGGAAATTATTTTTCTAGATTGCAATCGATATTATGCATAAGATTAAAGTACACAGGTACATGTAACAAAGTTGTATATTATTTCTATATATACAGGGTGTCCCAGCTTATTCGAAGCGGTCTCTGTAGGCCAAACGATGAATTTTTTCCAAAAAAATTTGGCAAATTTAAGTACAGAATCACAATGGCCATAATTTAAAATTATTTTGGACTTTACGGAGTGTCCTATATGACAGTGGCATATCAAAGTTATGTTTTTTTAAATGGAATGCTCCTATGTTATTGCATTTTTAGATTGTCTGAGAAGAGAAAATAAGATTGGCTTTTAGAGTTGGTGTTTAAATTCAGAAGTTTTTGAGTTATAAACAAGTGAAAATCGTCATTTTTCAAGTTCAAGGCCCTGTACAACGAAAACGGCTGAAGATAGAGAAAAACGGCTTACATGTCCCTATTCTAACTTTTCATGTAATATCCTATGATGTAGATGAAATGTTTACACAGGGTGATAAATTTTTTTTTTTAATTCTTAGATTTCTCCACGCGCCGCCAAATAAAAAAATCCAAGAAAGTAGAAATGTTTCTATACCATAGGATAGTAAATAAAAAGTTAAAATAGGGACATGTAAGCCGTTTTTCTCTATCTTGAACCGTTTTCGTTGTACAGGGCCTTGAACTTGAAAAATGACGATTTTCACTTGTTTATAACTCACAAACTTCTGAATTTAAACACCAACTGTAAAAGCCAATCTTATTTTCTCTTCTCAGACAATTTAAAAATGCAATAACATAGGAGCATTCCATTTAAAAAAACATAACTTTGATATGCCACTGTCATATAGGACACTCTGTATACTCCAAAATAATTTTAAATTGTGGCCATTGTGATTCTGTACGTGAATTTTCGAAAAGTTTTTTGAAAAATTCCATCGTTTGGCCTACAGAGACCGCTTCGAATAAGCTGGGACACCCTGTATAATAATTGCTGGTAAGGTACTTCTTTTAAGTAACTGGCCAAATCATGAACCCATTTAAAGAATTGTAATTTGTAATCAAAAATAGGGGGTGTCTAAAACAAAAAATGCGTTGTCAAACAAAAAAAAGGAATAAGACATGCATTAAGTTTTAATTTTCTTGAAACGTTGAACGATCGTGTTCGATAGAAGAATACTAAAAATAAAGGGAACTCTCCTTTATTGACGTTTGGCTGAAAGGTTGAGAAATGATTTCTTGATTTCTCTTGATAACTCGCTATAGGGACGAATTTGGGTACGTATCTAGAATTTATTTTATGCAGCTTTTGAGCAAACATATCAGTGAAGCTTTTCGCATTTGGGTGTGAAAAGTGGTTATTTATCGCACTAGTGTGAAAAACACTTTTATGAGATGCAGGACTCGGTTTTGCTCGTTTTGCAAACTTTCACACTCGTGCCTTAAACACCCACTTTTTCACACATGTAGGTACTAAAATATTATCTATCTATGAACTCTTAAAAAAAAAAATTATTTCCAAAATATAACTAAAAAAAATTGGTTCATAGTTTTTTTCGAAACAGGTGATAGGTACCTACACAATGAGCAGAGTTTTTTGTCGAGGTTTATTCCAAACGAGTTGGTATATACAGTGTATAGTGTATCCCAGGATAAGAGAATTTATAGGTATAAATGACCAAAAAGGAATTCTAGTTGAAATTTGACCTATGTATTTTCAATTTTCATAAGTCAAGCATGCTTAACAGGATCTTTTTTTTTATTTCTGTGGCGGTAAAGTACCGCTTCTGCATGAAATATCAAAATATATTATTGAAAAATGTTTCTCATTTGTCTCTCAATTCAAAATTATGGATTCAAGCCGAATTTTATAACCATCAGTCTTTCTTTACATTTTTTATATTTTTTCAAAATCTTACATATTTTTATTTTTTATTTTGATTGATTTAGTTTCTTCATCTCTCTTTCCTAAAGTATGGAAGTACATTAGATTCCACCCTTAATTAGCCCAGTCCTTACAGTGAAATTTAACGAGAGAAGCTCATTTCGCACACTGAGTGAGACAATTTTATGACAATTTTTTTATGTCTCCATTTTTGACATAAAGTGGCATCAGAGAGTAGTAACTTTCAGGAGTCCTAAGTTTTTTCACCAAACTTTTTGTTACACGTTACGTCACCAAACAAAATTATACGTAAATTCGATTGGGTTTTTTAACAATTTATGGTTTTTCTGAGTAACGGGGAGTTAGCTCGATGCTCAACCCCCTTACCAGAGGACCAGGTGATTTTTGATCACTGTTTTCTTCCTTTAGCCTTTGGTGAATCAACAACCATCTATTACAAGGCAGCAGTTTGGGTGAATTTATACTAATCCTAAATTCAAGGATTGCCCTAACTGGCGGTTCTCCCACTCCAAGGCTTCCTCTTTTGTGACTTTCCCGTCGTTGTGGTCTTCATGCGTAACCCTGGACAAGGGACCCTTACAGGGTACTATCGACGGAGTCAGCTAAACCCAGGTTTTTTTAGCGAGGTGTTACTCCTCGATCCCTCTACGCCTCTTTCGAGGTAAGGGCCCAGGCTTGGGACTGGTATAGCGGTGTTAGCGTAAATCAGAGATGAGAACATGAAAGTGGACTGGTTTCTGGGAGTCACAGAATTGCTACTTGTGGGTACATTTTGGAGAAGGTTATTAAAGACCTCGATCCAAGGATGAGACAAGGTGTAAGACGAAATTGACTTTTGGCAGATTATATTTTAGTGCATAGGTAAGTACAGTAGGTTTCAATTTATTTCGAATATTATCAGGCTCATTATTACTTCAGTAGGTACATAAGTGTAATAATGGGAAATAGTCTGACTTACTGATTTAGAACTTAATAAAAGAAGTGCATGGCATGGAGATCGTTATATAGTTTTACTGGCTAAAAGAAAGAGTAAATTTTACATCATTTGGATCATCCATCCTATTCTTAGCCAGATCTTAGTCAGATATTTATAGTACGTACAACACTTTTTGGTCGCATATCACATCTCTGTCACATGTTGTGATTGTTGGAATTCGTGCGCGCATAACACTTCCGACGTGTATTATAAGCCGTTTGATTTTTTAACACTCAGATTTTTAACACTCTGGCGTGACTAAATAAATCACCGTTTCAGATGGAACAGGTGAAAAATTTATATTTTTCTAGCCGAACACTTTCTTATTATCGTCTATTTTCTTTACATCCAATAGATACTAAAATGATTGATATAAAGTAACAGTATTATAAATATTTTCATGGACTGGATCAAAATGTTTGTTTTTGCATATTTTAACATAAACCTAAGTGGCTCTCATCATACGAAAGATATATTTGAAAAATTAATAAAACTATGATCTTTTAGGATTGGTATCATTGAATAAATAGATCATCGAATTTACTAATCGTTTCTTTACTTGATGAACTATCTAAGGTTCTAAGTCTAAGGAACACGTTACAATATTTTATTATGACACTAATAATATGATAAAACTTTTCGTTTAAAACATAAAACTAACTAATGAGTCATATATGCTCGACATAACGTCGTCGCTACTCGTGCCTGTTGCTAAAACAATGGCTTCACCTCAGCAACTTGAGTCAGGATTGACCAACTTCCGGGTTTAGCATAGCATCATAAAAAGAATGTGATCTCATTTCCTTGTAACAACAACATTGCGAATCCGTCTTTGTTCTCTGAAATATGGTTTATCATACACATTTCAAACATGTGTTGGTGTTGGCAAGAATCTCTCTTCCACTTGATGAATGGGAACCTGCCACTGTCTTCCTTATGCACATGCACGCAGGTAAGGTAAGTAGGATTACACACTTTAAGGTTTTTAAATATTTTTACAATTATTATTAAATTTAATGCATAATATGAAAAACTGGTCACAAATATCATGTAAAGTAGGACGTGGGGAATCAACATCACCTAGTTTGGATGATAGGTATTTTTCCAGATTACCCCTGAAGATGATGCTTTCCGTCGAAACCGGTCAGACGGGATTCCATTGACTGCGTAGCAGGAGTTTTAACCTATTATGGTTGTGCCTTGACTCAATGCCTACATGATATTTTTATAATACTCGCTCTAATCAATCATACCTAATCTTATCCAAAAAAGTAACCAATTGTAATAAGGGATAATATTTTGAAGCGCTGAAAAAATATCGTATACCTATTTAGACAGAGTGCCCCCAGGGCGGGTGAAAAGATAAAAAACTCCCGATTTGAATTTTTTGATGGTAAGTCCTGCTTGGTTGAAGACTTCATTGACAAGATAATTTCAGTTTTGAAAAATCTTGTGGAAATTTTCAAAAAACCTATTCTTCAGTGGAGTAAAGTTCCTTTAATGTGGTAAATATCATGAAAAATCATTTTAAAAAGTTGTTGAGGATCAACATGTCTCTAACCAAAATTCAAAATCATCGATCTGCTTTAGTTCATTCATTTTTATTTAGAAATTAATAAAAAATATAGTTGGCTGATAAAAAGCATCTCACTTCACAGAAAAATTGTTTTTTTTCAAAACTTTCGGTTATCTTGAGAACAAAGCTTCATAAAAATCGGTGAAAAAGTTTCTTGCAAAAAAAGCAACAATTTTTACTAAAAAAAGTCTTTTAAAATCGACTCGAAATGCCTCACTCAAATCAACAAATCTTAAGCTGCTAAGCACACGCAGACCTAACCATCATCATGAGCGGAAGAGGAACTTGACCTTCGGATGATCACGGCACGGGTTGACCTTCTGTTGTAACAAGCCCATCGACGGAAAACTGAACCCGCCAGTGAGACGAGTCGCCGAAGGGAAGACTGCCCGAATCGTGGAGAAGTGGAGAACCGCTCCCAGGTCAGCTCAACGACGGCAAATCGATCCGGTCAAGGAGAAGGGAACTGAAGATGGGTAATCGGGATAACTGATCCCACCAAAACCGTGAAGACATCAGCGAAGCGACCTGACGTGGCCTAGTGGACCCGACAAGGGAAAACCGTCCCAACGGAGAAACGAAGCTGTGTTAGTGAACTGAGTTGGTGCAAATGAGAGTGCAAAATCAGAGCAACTGGCTCAACCGAGAAGTTCAACCCCAACGCTACATTGACATCAATCTCAACATCCACCGATTAGTACTAGAAAACCAGCTCAACATGGGAAACCGCCCAAGAGGAAGTGATCCAGTTCGGAATAATCCAACTAAGCCATCATCCTTTTGAACTGAACAACCATCAATCCAACGCCGTGAACAAACAAACATCCAACCGACCTGCACTAGTGACCCACTCAACCAGGGGAGTGATCCAGTGCAGATAAATCCAACCAAGTCATCATCTATTTGAACTGAACAACCATACACCATTCCAACAACGTGAACAGATAACTGAAGAGGCCAAGAATCTTTATTCATACCTCAATGAAAACCGAGATCCCATACCATACAGGTCTCAGACCATTTCTAATCCCAATAAGAACCATCATCAGAGTTGAAAAATCAAATAAAAATTATACGACCTGTACGGTTTCATTTCTTCTACAATTTGTCTCCAATTTCATTGCCTTTTTTATTACTTTGCTCAAGTTTAGTCAAAACTAAACAGGATAAACGTTATGTACTACCTCTATCTCAAAAAAGGTATGCAACCTTTTGATTGGTGTCCGTTTTCGTTCTACAATCTACGTCAACATTCAAAGCTCAAAATTTTGTAATGTAAACGCTGCTGAACACGATTATTATGAGGGTGAAGGCGCTTACTAATCATCGCACAAGAGTTTAATGATTATTAAGGCTAACTTTAGATAAAAATAGAACATTCACTTCCTTACCGTTATCTTATTCCTTATTTGTTTGTCTAAAAATAAATTGCGATACGTTATTGTACCCAGATAATATGATCACTGTTACTTGATATTAATATGGATAGAAAGCAGTGAAAATGAAGCATAAATTCGGTAAGTTCATGCTTCATAATTTTTTTTCACAAATTTAAGGTATATACCGACAGTAAAAAGTAAGTCTGGATATAAATACATCTAATTTACCTAATGAGCATATGAATAAAATTATGAACAGAGCAACAAATTGCACATTACATTAGTAATTATTACATAAATGTTAGTGGCCTCTTACATCATCATCTAACCACTTGTTTTAATTGAAACACTGCAATCGTTGATCTACTCAACGCACATCTGTCCAATATTCATAAAATTAGAATTTCTTAACTAACGCTTAATTAGAAGCGACTAAATTTAGATCAGATGGTGAGATCTGCAAATAAAATAATAATATATTTGCTATTACTCAAACTTTCTTACATTTTGTTGATATCGTGAAGGAACTATGAAATCAAGTATAAAATATTTATTCGAAACGGGTTTTAAATAATTCAATCAAATAATGTCAATTTGCAATTGTAATTAAACGTTTATATTAATATAATTTTAAATACCTACCTATAACGACTATAAATTAACTACTATTATGTAAATTATGTTCATTGTCCGGCTATAATTAGCGCGTTGAGACCGTAATTCATCGCTTCTCGCATTTTTTCCGCTTGGACCTGACTCTTCGCGTTTCAAACTTCTTCAAGCTTTGATGCGACAAAAAGTGTATAACAAGATACGGTTACTTTGGTTTTAATGACTCTCTGAATGTGCACCAATGTGCCTATCAGGCTTGTAAATCATCTGATTTGGCACTTAATAACCTCGTGGTGAAGATCGCCAAATCCCTTGATGACAAGGAGATCATGGTGGGAGTCTCGACATAGAAGAAGCATTCAGCAATGCATTCCTAGTCTCTCTCTGTACGACGCAACAGTTTGCAGCAGTTTCGAGAGAAATATATGCCAGAGCCAGATCCAGCAGATCCGGTCAGAAACGGCTGGATTCGTAATGCTAGGGAACAGGACTCGATGGGGGGGGGGGGGGGGGTTAGATGAAGTGGTAGGATATGGAGTACTCACCCTCTTATTATGAGCTCTTCTTGTAGACGATCTGCTGGCAATTTTCTCTTCATCAAGAGTTGATGTCCAAGCATATACGGATGACCTTATTATTCTGATTAAATGAAACTCTGAAACGATTATATCTAATATTCTTCAAGAAGCTTTACAAATTACCTATCAGTGATGCGAGAGGGAACAGATGTCTGTTAATCCTCGCTGTTAAAACTGTTATAGTACCATTCACCAGAAGAAGAAGAAGGTTGGAGGCCTAATACTACCTACACTTCTAGGTGAAATTATACCATTTGCGGAAGAAACTAAATATCTGGGTATAATCTTTTTAGAAAGCCACTGTGGAATTCCTATCTGGAGAAGATCTTCTATAGAACAAAGCTCTCCTTATGGACTTGGGGGCATTGGTCCCAAACAAAGACTTTAGATGAATGATCGCAAAATATGGCTGTGTAGCTAGGTGGTCCAAAACCTTACAAGGCTTGGCCAAAATGAAGCTCTCAAGTCTACAAAGACAATAAGCATGCCTAGCGATTAGTGGAGCAATGAAGATCACACCTTCGGCATCTATTGAAATTCTTCTGGATCTACCTCCTCTTGGGAAGAGAGGCCAAATGGACAACATACAGACTGTTACAGGTGGTACGAAACTCATCAATGGTTTGTGCTATGGAGTCGACCAGACTACTATACGACATTCTAAGTTACAGTCTTCTGAGTATGCCCTCAGACATGATGCCATAATACAACCAGTTACTATACTACTCATAACATAACGTCTTGAATAAATATGACTCCGGATCGAGAAGGAAATGCACTGTACGCAGAAAACAATAATTAAGCTCTTCTCAGACACCCAAGCGGCTGTCAATGCCCTTTGCTCCATCAGTTGCAACTCTAAACTGGTATGGAATTGTCAAACAGCACTTGCTAAAAACAATAACTTGTCTCTGGTCTGAATACCAGGTCACTCTGGCTTTGGAGAGAACGAAATGGCCGACTCTCTAGGGAATTGAATCCTTATTTACCAGAACCAAAAAGACCAGAACCGGTTGTCGGTATATCTTCAAATTTCGCCAAGACAACAATAAACGCTTGGGCAGAGAATAATGTACCTCAGTACTGGCAAAGTCTATGCCAGGATTGGCTCATTCTAAGGCTTTAAAAGATTAAAAGACCATCGAAGACCAGAGCTAAGAAACTACTGGAGCTCAAAAGGACAGGCCTTAGAGGGCCCTAACAGGCAGCGGAACATATTCTATTTAACAACTGCCCCGCTATGGGAAGAATGAGACACTGATACATTTTCTATCGCACAACTGTCATTTGATGCAAATCTAATATCCTGGATACATTCTCACCCTCTAAGGCCATCGACTTCTTAAAAAGCAGTTGCCTGCCGAAACGGATAGGTACGCTTTGGTGTGAGCCACAGTAGACCAATCTGGTCGTAATGGAGTAGTAAGTAAACCGACTCACTCACTAAATAACTAAAGTAAACCAACTAAACTTATTCAATTTTAAATTGAGATTATTGAAATATTTAATTTCATACTTTCATAATATTATTACGGTGTCCAAAAAAATTTTCATCTCACCCTTGTCGTCAATAATCCCCTCGGGACTCGGGCCGCGAAGTTGTACTTCGCACCCTTTGTACTTCCTTGTTGACTTGACACACGATATCTCGGAAAATATGATACGGACACGAGATAAATCAATTTTTTATTTTTACATTTTTAGCGATAATAATAATAATTATTGTTTAAGAAAATTGAAAAAATACATTGACGAGAGTGACATTTTTAAAACTGTTTAATCGTTTTTTTATAAATAACAATAATTGTTAAATGTACGTATGTAAGTGAATCAAGTGCGACATTATTAAGTATGTACTTAAATTACAGTAAATTATGTTTTTCACTCCTTATGTTTTTCTCCTATGAATTAATATTCCACTTCCTTCATTTCACTTGAGGATATAGGGAGAAAAACAAACAAATTAAAAGTAATTAATGTATAGCGTCGTTGTTCAAGGATTATGTTTTGAAAAATAATACTTTGAACGTTTCATATTTTCATACATTAAGAATTGGTACAAGCCGTACACGACACCTATAACCAACTCACAGAATTGGGAGGTGTTCGTAACCATGGTCTGAATTCCGTCGCCCATGGGAATCCCCAGGCAAAATTAATAAGTATGAAGAAAATTCAAAATACCCAAACACCACCTGTACTACTACAGTTATGCTAATGTCATATAACATACGGTGTGGCTAGAGTTCCGCCGGCGGAATTGTGCATTTAAAATTAGAGTTCCGCCGTGCGGCGGAAGTTCATAATAATAATCCAGAAATCCGCCGAAAATGTTATAATTTACGCAAGCGCGGCGGAATGATACACTAATTAATATTTGCTTTTACCGCCGCCTGGCGGCGGACAACTAACATTTGGTACTGAAATTCCGTCCAACGGCGGATTAAAGGTTATTTTTTTTAGTAATTCCGTCCACAATTTGTCTATGTCTATAATGTCTACACTGTGTCTCTTGGATTTCTGGACATAGGGAATTCCCATGTTAAAATAAACTATTGGAAATATTGGCTCGCCTAATTATTTTACAGTAAAATGTCAAATGTAAAACTGCTTAAGGAAAAAAAGCTGCTTCTTATGCTACAATTGCATTTTCATTTGGTTCATCCGTTTTCGAGAAAATCAGGAAAAACTTAACGGTTTTTCGTAGTTTTTCAAGGTTGCTTCGCTTTTGACAGATAATGCTAAAAATTATTATTTATTGTCAATAACTGATTGTTAAAAAGTAATTCCTTCATCATTAAAACTTTAAGTGGCAAAGTATTACTTTTTAAAGAAAAACTTGTTTATAAAAATGAATTATTGAAGAAAAACCATTGCACCAAAACACCATTGAAGAAAAAGTAAAATTTATTGACATTACTCTGGCAATTGCACTTACAAATATTAGAGATTTATTATTATTTTATTAGCATTATCTGTCAAAAGCAAAGCAACCTTGAAAAACTACGAAAAACCGTTCAGTTTTTCCTGATTTTCTTGAAAACGGATGAACCAAATGAAAATCCAATTATAGCATAAGAAGCAGCTTTTTTTCCTTAAGAAGTTTTACATTTGACATTTTACTGTAAAATAATTAGGAGAGCCAATATTTACAATAGTTTATTTTAACATGGGAATTCCCTATGTCCAGAAATTCAAGAGACACAGTGTATAAGAACTTTGGTGTTATAAAAAAGAACACCATTCGAAATTTTTTATTGTTATGATGTTATGTAGTATAAATTTAAATTATTAGATTTGTATTTTGTCATATGAGTCTTTGTGACATTATTGCGATTTTTTTTAATTATTAAAAATAAAAAAAAATAGTTATTATGGAGGGACAACCGGATTGGTCTTGAAAGTAGTTAAAAAATAGTACATTGGAGTTTGAAATAAAAGTGTCAAAAAAATTTAAAGACTTCAAGAAACACGATTTGTCGTTTGTCAATAACTTTTCTAGTAGAGACACGTTATTCTTAATATAAAAACACAGTGTAACTGATTAACAATTCAACGCAATCAGTTTAGGTATTATGTGAAACCTTACGCAACGTGATTTGGAGGGTTCTTCTAATTATAACGTCCCTTGAAAGGGAAGTCTAACCACCCCTGTTGTAGGTGACAGGTTTCAGATTACATACGTGTTGCTTCTAGTCTGCGTTCAAGACACTTGTCATATGACTTCCTTTCGTGGAAACAGATGTTGATTAATGTAACAAGTTGTTCTTTTGGAGGAATTTATTATTTAATTACTTAATAAGAGTTTTAAATAATCGTATGGTTATTTGAAAAGCTCTTAATTTTAGGTTAGTAATTTTATATAGGGCGTTTGATTATTATATAATATAGCGATATTGAGAAAATTGCTATAAAAATGAATTGCCATACTATTAAGGAAGTGTAGCTAAAAGTAATAACTAATAACTATAATAGTGACCCAGAAAACTACGTTGGTCGAATTTGTTGCAACTATAACGAAATTGGCGGGAATTGGAGTAAAACTGTACATAATTAGTTACGAGACACGAACTCCATAAAACAATTTATTTATAGATTTTGGTACACTCTGTAGATTTATAATTTTTAAATGTCCCTTTGACGGGTCTATATCCTTTCCAAAAACAAAAAGGACACAGCCATAATCGTCCGTCCTACCTAATAACCCTGTCAGCTATTATAGAGGTAGGTACGTAAAAAATGTTAGTTGTTTTTGACAGGAATTCCCCAATTCGACGTAAAAACGAGATCAACCTTGCTAAAACCTAATTTGCTTCGCGAAGTAATAAAATATTCTGAATATTTCAACGTTCCTATGTCATTACTTACAGGTTAATATGTTAATAATACCGAATTTCGTGGTTTTCGTGCGAAACTTCTGCTTTGAGCATCACGTCTACGCAAGAGTGCCCATTCACACGTCATTTCGGTATGTTACATCATTTTTAAAGGCTCGGTTTGTTTTGATTAGATTCATGACGTATCCAAAAAAAGCGCTGGCCGCTGATAGAATGGGTTGGATCGTAAAAATCTAATATTAGTTTTTTACTATCGACAACTACAACGCGGTGGTCACAAGAGAAAATGAGAAAACCTGAAAAATTTATTTATATTAGATACATTTTATAAAAGATGTGTCATAATACTGATGTTTGGCCAATATTAGTGATTTTGTTGGGCTCTAGAGCAGTTGTGACCTCAATTTTTGACGGAAAATAATTTTCACACTGTTCGTTAGTAGAGTGACGCCAGTTCCGAGAAACTAGCACCCTAGTCCAGTATAATAGTTTAGGTACTTTCAAATTTCATGAATTAGAAATTTCATGAAATTTTAATGATAGTTAAGGGTACTAGAACACTGCTCACCTGTGTAACACCAACACCCCAACCCCCCTGGCCTGTAGATTTCTTGAAAAAGTCAATTATGATCGCCTAGAACCTTAATGGAGAATCTGTCATTGCATTGCAGTGTAGTTTCTTTCATTCATTTATTAGGGTATGCCGGGTATAAAGTGACAGTGATCGCGTCGAGAATATGGGTCTGTATTCTGTACTTGCTAAAATTTTATTCGTCGTGGATTCAGAAAATAAGTTATGTTTCATTCATATTTCATACTGGCTAACCAGCTAACGCATACACCTTCCATTTATGTGGACGTGCAGTCTAGCTTTCATTATAATATCAAGCGATTTTGCCAATTTGTTGACTCTTATTCATTTTACCCTCCTCTGTTTATATTTGTTGAAATTTTCTTAGGGAAAGGCTCTGTTGATTTCCTTTTATTTGTATGTTTGATCTCGTTAATTTACATTTTTAGTTGACTCATTTGTTTGTTTTTGGTATACCTTTGTGCTATCACCTGGTCACAACTGTTTGGGACCTTTTCAAATACCTTTATATATTGCCCTGTGGGGTACCTTAATTCATTTTGTTGTGATGCAAGTGAATCAATTTTTTTTCTAAATGTCTATACACCGTGTTTTATATTAAGTCGGCACTATTGCTAACTTCGTTATTATTTAACCTAGAAAGTCGGTTAAATTAGCAAACTAGTAGTATTTTTGCCGCTGAATAAAATAGCGAAAGCAGAAAAACAATTGAACATCGCGTTTTCGAGATATTTTAATAAATGTAATTTTTTTAATGGAACACCCTGTATATTTTTAGATGGATCGATTGAAAATTTTTTTTTAAAGGAAAAAGTCTTTATACACTATGATCCTAAAATAATAAATTCATTAATTATTCATTATTTTATTACTCCCAAAGTAGGCTGCGACAATTATTGTAATTTAGTGTACCTACGTAATGTAAGGTAAAAAAATTATGTCGTCCTCAATTGTGTATTTTTCAATAAAAAATACACTAAAAATAAAAATTGTTACCTTGAAAAGGATTTAATTTTACATAAACAAATAACAGAACTTGTTTGTGTGTAAAATTTTATTATTTTAGGATCATAGTGCATAGAGACTTTTTCCTTTAAAAAAAATTTTGCAACCGATCCATCTAAAAATATACAGGGTGTTCCATAAAAAATATCATTTTTTTTAAATATATCGAAAACGCGATGTTCAATTGTTTTTCTGCTTTCGCTATTTTATTCAGCGGCAAAAATACTACTAGTTTGCTAATTTAACCGACTTTCTAGGTTAAATAATAACGAAGTTAGCAATAGTGCCGACTTAATATAAAACACGGTGTATAGCGGGTATTGGTATTATAAAGGCTCATTAATTTAATGGGGCAGATTTCTGTGCTCGTTTTTGAAGCTAATATTGACGTCAAATTACTTTTGTTGACATTTTTATAATCCCTTTCATGCCAATAATAGATGAATTTAAAAAATTTCCACTTTGACTCCAATATCTTCTTCAGAAATGACACAGAAATCTTCCCGTTAACTTAATGAGCTTTTATAATACCCGCTGTAAATATTTTAAGCTAAATGCTCAAAATGACACGACACAATAAAATAAAATGAAGATGAAGTTTTTTATCATGTTTAATTATTAGAATGCTCTGTTAGACTAATTAAAAAATGACTAGCCTGAGCTTGATTAACACTAGCTTGAGGTTAATGAGAAACTTTTCTTGATCCTTGAGCCCAAAAATAGCAGGTAGCATACAACGAGACTGAGTATAGGCCGCCGAGCTCAAGTTTATATTATGTAAGTGAGAGGAAAGACATCATTCCCGAAAAGTCAAGAGAGATCTTCCTAATAGGATTGTTGAGAGCAAGTTCGGATACCTTCCAATCTGTTAGGCATACTGATTCGCATTCAGTGGGTCTAGCACCCTTTCCAGATTTTTTAATAAAAAACAGGTTATAAAAAATTATAATATTTTTTTAATTATAGAAAATTATTTAATATGCCAGCCACGGAACAGCAAACTTCTCAGTACAGTGTTGTCAAGAGCTATTATTTTTTTCTTATCGTTTTATTCTTTTTTCCTTGACGTTTTAATAATACAGCCTGTGACTGGGAGAAATTAATATAAGTAAAAATATAAAGGATAATTTTTTTATGCTTGTACATTTCCGACAATTTCTTTACCAATACTCATTATATAATAATTATTGTAATCATGGGAATATTTATAACTCGTTCCACTAGTTTAAATACAATCTTTAATTATTGCAGTATCATTTTTATTGCTTTTCGTGAAATCATCCCAAGTGGCAATTTTCTTGAAATTTTGTTTTTAATATTATATCTACATGAATTTTAATAATGAAAATCATTTATTATTATTCAAACATGTAAAAAAAACACCATCTTGCTTTTCTCATAAATAAAAATCCAGTCCAATGCCCAGGAGCTAATTTATTAGTAAGTAGCTACGTTATATTTATGACCTTGGACATAATTTCCGGAATTCGATCCAGAATCATTTCTACACGTTTCGTGACGTAAATTTTAATATTTCAATATTATTAATTTGTAGTTCTTTCCATTAATTAGGTATAAAATATGAATTAATAAATATTATTTATGCAACAATGGTAATAATTAAACTTATAGTTTGTTTATCGGTTTATTTTTCCTTTCTCTGGAAAATGTGATCAGGTATAGATCACTGCTGAAATTACAATTTCGTTTAGTTGCATAGTAGCAATAAAATTATGTATTGCAAAATCAAAGAAAAATATCGCTTCGTTTCAGAATTATTGGTCAATAATATTGGGCCCAAAATTTCCAAATACATAAAGTGCAGCGAAATTCTAAAAAAAATTAAAAAGTAGCGGTTGGTTTGTAATTTAATGTGCAATAAAATATTTGTTTATGGATGAATAATTTTAAGCTACCTACCTACATGTTGTTGGTAAGTAGTGGATATTGCGAAACTCCAATTTTACGTCTACATTTCCGAGAGTTTTATCGATTGATACGATCAAAAGCCAACTTATTAGCTTATTACATACGGAAGTGTAACTATACATTATAAATACAAGAATGGTTTACAAACCTTGGCATTTCAAAGCTCTTAGATTGATTTCCTCTTCCTTAGTTCTATTCTTGTCTCATGTACATTCAGTAAAATATCAGGATGCAATCAATTTTAATTTAACTCCAATTTTATAATATTAACATTCTCAAAATTAACGGTAGGATTTTATTAAGCTTTATATTATATTTCTGACAAGAAGATAGATAGTGATAGTGATAGTATGTCCCTGAGACTTGCAATTCCATCAGGCCGTTTCCTCTTTTATTATTGAAAGTAGAGGCTGAAAAAAAGTAACAAAACAACACCGGGCTGAAGTTGGAATAACTGAAACAATGATAATATCCTAAAGAGATGGGAAGATTTTTTTCTGCTCTACTCACAATGCGATACCTTCGTGCCCTTGCCTGGTTTTTAATTACTATTCCACTTCATCAGTCTTTCAATATATGGTCTCATTGTTTGGAGGTATAAAGATTTCTGTATCAGTAGAGTACGTCATTTGTCATTTTTCATCCTGAAAAAAGCATCATTTCTATTACGGCCTGTAGTGTCGTGCGAGGGTGATGTGATATGAAGGTAACATTAACGACTGTATTGGATACATAACCAAAAGTTCTATTATTCTGAACTAGATTTTGAAGTAAATTTTGATGAAATTGATCTCCTGATTACAGTCCCTGCGACTTTACTGTTATTATTGTTTTCAGAACTTATCTGTTCTCTAGTCTCTAGGGGTTCAAATGATAATCAGGACTCTCTGTATCGTAGAAATGGTAAACACAAATAGTTCAGAATCTCTTCAGAAAATTAAATTAAGTTCATTGATGATGTACCTTCCAGGTGCAAACTTACTAGCACCGCAAATATTTTTATCCTTGACTGTAACTCTTTTTTTAATAATTGCATATTAGTAGCAATGATTTATATTTTCTATCATCAGTAACATTAGTGTTTCTGTGAAATAATAACTGGAATTTTATTCAAATGAGTTACTTAAACACAAGGACAAAAAATATTGCACATGATATTTATAAACAGACCAATAAATCATAGTGGGAAAGAGAAAAATCCAGCTAAAATAAAAAAAAAACACAACAGACAATATAATTATTTTAATTTTATGGCACTCTTTTTGGTTGTAATATACTAAGAAATAACAGTCATCCTGAAAGATAAATCTATAATGGGCATTTTGAAGGAGAAATATATGATAAAAACTTAAAATGGTGAAAAAAAAATTGATCAGTTTTCTCATAACCAGGCAGTAATACTTCCGACTTGCAGAACTTGCACATAAAGTGCCACACATAAAGTATGGGAATTTTTTTTCCTTCCCGGCCAAGTAAAAATTGTGATTCCGCTAGTAGTTTGCGCTGTAAGAAGACATCATCAGTGTAATTTAACCTTAATACGGATCTGTGCTCTTATTAAAATTTTTGGACTTTTATCACTCATCGTCATCACAATCCGACAAGTCCAAAAAACTTATAGGAGCACAGATCCGCGTTAAGGTGAAATTACGCTGATGATGTCAATAGCTCTAATAGTACGAAACACATTTGAACCACCATGAGTGACAGATCATTAAATTCAGAATTAAAATATTTTTCGATTTTTGTAATAAAAAATCCTGGTCCGTTTTTAAAAAATCGTAGTCAGTCCGGCCCTGCAAATATGAATTGTCATATAAAAAAACAAAATTGCGAAAATAAAGCTGTTTAAATCTGCAATGAACAAGTGGTTTCAGTTTTTCTCCATCTTCAATAATAACGTCAATAAATCAGACAAACTAAAATTGAAAATTTGCCAGTTTCTGCACTAAAGTCCCGAACGATGGAAAACTCCCGTGAATTTTTTTTTATCCCACATCATTTTTGAGCTATGACGATTTTGTTATAGTAACCCCTTCAATTTGTTTAGCACTCTTCTTCGCAAAGGGCAAATTCCACACTAGGGGTAGTAAAAATGAGTCACTCCTGGTACACTTACAGTGGAATACTTGAATAAAAAGAGGATAAATTTATTTATTTATTTAAGTAAACAGAAAATAAAAACTTTCGAGCGTCATGGGTCATTAGTAAATTATTTACTGGTTTATCTTATTACAATAGGTAATCAATTTCTCAATGGTGAATCAGTATTCTGTCATGAAATACAATTTTACGTCACAACAAACAATTCATCTAAACTCGTGTTGATATACCACTGGACACTGACATTCTCTACAGTAGAATTTTAAAATATTAATATCCGGAGAATCTACAAAGTGAGAGGATTGAGACAATAAATTTTAATACAGGAATTATAATAAGTATAACGTTCCTCTAGGTACTTATTTAATTTTACTACATATTTACTAGAATAATTTATTTATAACAAAAACTAAAGATATAACAGGAAACTAGTAAAACAAACAAAAATGGGCATAAGACTTGAAAACCTTATTACAATAATTATTAGCAATGTTGACTTCCTCGAAAAAAAATATAATAATAATGTGTATGTGTAATTAGGTGTCAAAAGGCTAATCTTCCTTGAAATATTCCTCGCATTACTCTATAATTCTCGGCAAACATACAATTATTATTTATGCATCTAAAATTACCGTTGAATGTAATCACAGATCTTATTTATTTTCTTTTTTTTAGGAAAATAATCGGAGATTTTATAAACTGGTGCAACCCGGATATATTTGCACAAACTAATGCCATATTCATTGTTCCTTTTTTAAGTTTTCTGATCAGCTGATGACGTTCGACTGAATTTACCAGGAATACATATTTATTTGGAAAATTTATTTGGAGTTTTATATTTACAAAAAGGAATGATTTCTTGTTTTTTTTATAACTGATGCAATGGGTAATTTTTTATAAAATTTTAATAGATCTTTACATAGTAATTGTTTGTCTAGAAAAGCTTCTTTAATAAATATGCTTATACCATTATACAATGTACCAACTTATGTATTTAATTTATAAATACATTACGGATATTATACCTAACGTTAGTTTAGTTGTTGCTAACTATCCAATCAATCCCATTAACATCGAAGCCTTTAAGGCTTTTTGTATCCTTACGCATTTAGACAGTCCTTGGTCAACCAAAAACCAAAAAGCTCTGTTCCCTTTACCAGGTTCAATAGACCACCAACCAAGGTCCTCCCCACCACAATCTCATCTTTTTTCTTAAAACACCGATGATAACCTGAAGGTTGTAGATCTCTCAGTACTTTCCAGTAGTTCCTATAGCCTTAAGGTATAAGGCCTCACTCCGTGTAAGTTGATCCTAAGCATCTATGTAACATTGTTGGGCTGTTTTGTTTTTTGTTGGTCCCATTTTGGTCCATTTACCTGGGGTTGGGAAGGTTTTTATAGTGGTGGGTAATACAGGAATATCAGGATTCGTGTTTTGTCTTATAGCGGTTTCCGGTTCGAGCCACGTTGCTAGCCTCGGTGGGCATAAGGATACCCCGTTGCCGATCAGACTCTACTATCTTGGACATAAGGTTAACTTGCCCACCGCATGACTATGGAATCGCCTTGGCTTTGAACCAGTTGCTCTGGTTCAAAGCAACTGGGGGACTTTTGGGACCTATGTATAAAAAAAAATGCTGAAAACAAACAAAAAATGACAAGAAGTTTTTACAAGTCATCTACAACTAGACAATAAATTTAATTTGGGTCTTTTCCCTACTGAAACGAGGACATAAAAATTGATATCTTAGATATAATAAATTTCTAGAAAAAACGCATCAAACTTCAAAAATATTTGAAATTCATAAATTTTATCACAAAAACTCAATTCATTTTTCGAACTGGTTGCTACTAGCTCACGAGTCCCCAAAGTTTATAATTTTGGGGACTCGAAAACACTAGAAAATCCCTATCAGATATACTGAGTGATTTTTTATTTCAAGCATTTTTAAATTTAAACAATGGACACTGTGCTCTTTTTCCAGAATTTCTGTACTCGTATTTACTTGCAATTCGATGTTAGGTATAACGGAAATAAATACAACCCCATTTCATTCAAATAATTATGTAAATTAATTTCGGTATCCCTTGACGTAATATTTGAAAAATACCATTTCTAAATGCTTGTGGTACCTATACAGGGTGTTTCAGATAGGATAGTACCTGTATTTGTATTGTATTTGTATTTTTGAGGGTGATTAAGTTACTGCGACCTGCGACACAAATGCACTGTACGCAGAAAACAATAATTAAGCTCTTCTCAGACATCCAAGTGGCTGTCAAAGCCCTTTGCTCCATCAGTTGCAACTCTAAACTGGTATGGAATTGTCAAACAGCACTCAATGCACTTGCTAAAAACAATAACTTGTCTCTGGTCTGAATACCAGGTCACTCTGGCTTTGGAGAGAACGAAATGGCCGACTCTCTAGGGAATTGAATCCTTATTTACCAGAACCAAAAAGACCAGAACCGGTTGTCGGTATATCTTCAAATTTCGCCAAGACAACAATAAACGCTTGGGCAGAGAATAATGTACCTCAGTACTGGCAAAGTCTACGCCAGGATTGGCTCATTCTAAGGCTTTAAAAGATTAAAAGACCATCGAAGACCAGAGCTAAGAAACTATTGGAGCTCAAAAGGACAGGCCTTAGAGGACCCTATTGTATTGTATTGTATTTTTGAGGGTGATTAAGTTACTGCGAGCTAAAAGATCTATTGTATCCCCTCTACTGTGCTTCGCCTGGTGTGGAATCCCTTTAGTGGAGCACCCTCTCCAAGTCCGTTTCCTTGAGAAACTTCAGGATTTTGAGAGGATCAAGGTCGGGTAAGTTCCCTGCCTCTAGCTGGTGGTGGCCCAGAGCATTACTTCTTTTGAGTTCTATCGCATCGCAGTTGAGCAACAGGTGACGTGGTGTCTCGTCTGCTTTCCCGCAGAATCTGCAGACGCCATTTTCTTCTATGCCTAACTTCCTCAGGTGTTCCTTGAGCTTGCAATGTGTCCCGTTAGGAATCCCGTCAGTGTTCTGAGATGTTCCTTGCTGAGGTTGAAGAGTATCTTCGACCTCTCTCGTCTCTCGGTTGAAATTCCCGAGAAGTTCTTTGGCTTGTCTCAACCCTGAGAGGTTCCTCCAATGGGTTTCTCTGTTTTCTTCTTCCTTTTTAAGTTCTGCTTGAAGAAAGTATCTTCGAAACCACAGAATGGTTCTGGTCCTATGAAAGGTGTCGATGCTCCTGTTCTTGCCAATGAGTGGGCATTCTTCTTGCGTCTTGCGTTCGAGGTGGTCTTGACCACAAGGATTGTTAGATTGCCGACTGTCTTGACGGGTGACAAGCCCCGCTCGATCATCAGTCTGTTTTGCGGTGATGTCCCGCGATTTCTTGGTTTTTTGTTTCCTACCATGGTTGATCCCACGAGTAGCTATAGGGAAGGGTGTTCCACCTATGCAGAGCCCCGCATGCAAAGGTGAGGGGATTGATACAGTGGGGTGCCCCCTGGTGCCCCAAGGTTAAATCCAGTAGGGCTGGTCTTCTATCCAGTCACGCATCCCATCAGCCTGGACCCCCGCCTTAGAATTTAGGTTTTTTAGTGAGGTTGTCTCCTCTTGGTTCCGGCGATTAAGCCCAGACCCCCACATCTCTCTGTGCGCGGAACGAGACCACGCAACAGATGATACGGTATATCAGAGATTCCACAGTCGGACGTCTCTGCCGCCGTTGCACTAGTGCAGACCTTTAGTCACGACACGACAACTAGGTTAGAGGAGTCCGCGGCAGGGCTTTCTGAGCTACCAGTCTAGAATTTTACATCCGACGAGCTCTATCACCACTGCTAACCCTACTCACTTACGCTCATTGTAAGGCCTTCCCCCTATCCGCCACCTGGGGACGCGCCCGATGGGTACTCAACCGCACGGGGAATAGTACCCGTGAATAGTACCTATTCAGGGCCAAATTTCAAGGGGTAGTTTATCTCATAAAATATAAGTTGAAAAAATACATTTCAGCGCTGAAAATGGCGTTTCGTTTAAAAGATATACTTAAGGGTGTCAAAGTTTAAAAAATTAAAACAGTTTTTGGTTATAACTTTATAACTCGTGTAAATTTTAAGCGATTTTAATGAAACTTGCCATGAACAAAAAGCAAACAAAGATTTTTAATTTGGGTTTTTCAGTTTTTGTAGATGTTTTTCAGTGGCGTAGATATTTGGGGTTGTCGCCCTTTTTCCCTCCTTATATTTTACGACAGTAACTTTATTGCAAAAATACAAAAACTTTATTATACAGCCCATGCATTTTGGAACAAAAATGTATTCTTATGATTTTTCATACGGCAAGTTTTCATAATGTTGAGCCATTTATATTATTTGGTCCTACATCTCTGAAACACCCTGTATAGTGATTTTTTCTAATAAATTATGTAGATAGACAAATTCCTTATGAACAAAAATAGAGTAGACGCAGATAAACATACCAGCAGTAGCAACAGGATTTCGAACATCACGGACAATTTGAACGATGCCAAGAAAAACCAGGTGAATTTACACGATGCAGTTTTTCTACAAGAAACGGTAAACAAGTTAATAAATTAATCATCATCTAGTTAAAATCCGAAAAACCGCAACGAAAATGCATTCAATTTTACTTCCCAGTTGCGGAAAAAATCAAATAAATTGTTTGAAAATACAGTCTGCATGCAAAGCAAGGTTAATTATGTAAACGCTGCTGGGTTTCCCTCTCGTATTATGTGTAACATGAGATTTTCTGACACCAGCTGCAGTTATGCGTTGTTTTGGTTTATGATAGGCTTCCGACTCGTAATTTCTTACCAACTACCAAACCAACTACCATCACCATCCAACACGGAAAAAGGAAAAAATCGTTTTGCCACGTCAAAAGTTCTCTTTTTATTCGCACTTTAGCGCATCGTTTTACACTGATACTGGTAGATATTTGATGTGTTTTAATCGAAGTGCATTGTCAATCGAAGCCTTAAAACTAGGAACGGCTCGAATTCATGAAGGTTTACACGGTTTTGAGGTTGATATCAATTTGTTGTATGTATTTCCTTTCACCTGTCAAAGTTAACAAACTAACAGGTGTCCTGAAAATTGTTGTGCTTTAAATCTATTCATTGTGTAAAAAATAGTTATTTATTATACAAGAGAAAAAAGTGATAGATTTTAGCTCGAGATGTGATTTCGTCCCCGACGCGTTTAGCGGAGGGGACAAACACATCGAGAGCTAAAATCGCACTTTTTTCTCGTGTGTAATATACAATTTTTTTCTGCGAGAAGAAATATCAGTGTTAGAATGTCGAAAAACGTAGTTAGATAACTGAAAATTATGTCGGAAAAATGATTTATGTTAAACTTGGATTTTCAAACTGTCTTTTATCGTAATCGACGTTGCCTGGTAACGAAACGATTTAATTATTACATAAACGTCATATTAATGTAATTAAAATTGAAGACAGTTTTGCAAAGATTGCAAGTTAGTTTTCGATAAGTGAATTTAATAATATGGATAGTGATTATTATGAAAATTCCCTTAATAATTGCCATTTGGATAATAAGGTAACTTTCGTTTACGTATATTTGATATAAATTTAATGATATCTGAGTGTTAATAGTAGCTATACCTAAGTCGCCATTTCGGGGAAATAAGTACTCATTTATTTCCCTGCTAATTCATTTTTTTCCCCGATAAGATGCAGCTCATATAATAAGGCATTTTTCTACCTGTGAACAAGGAAAAAAGGTCAAACTTATAGCCCGTCGCAGAAAAAATAAAATTTTTACAACACCAACACCACATTATTAAAGGTGTTGAAAAAAAATAAATAATCAGATTATTATTGAAATATTTCTTTAATAAATAATTAATCGAGACTGAATTTATTTTATAGACGAACCTACGGAAAGGCACCCATCATAAAAGTGCCCAACAATAAATTTTGAATTCACTACTTACAATGTGAATCAAAAAACTACCATTGAGGTGTTTACGTGTTAAATTTGATCAAAAGTGAGCTAAGCATTTTTTGAGTTATTCAATAAAAATCCTAATTATTTCCTTACTTTGTGATACAGACAAGTTCGATTAAATCCACGTACTTACTAGTTTTGATCCCACAAAAATACTCTACAGGTACCCACATATCTCTATTTCCTTCTATTTAATAATGATAATTGTTGCCATAGATAGACTAAGTATCAATATACACCTATAGGTACCTACTTAAGATTAATCTTGTTTTTATTAGATGAAATTATCACGTTTTGACTCTGATTGTAATAACCAATGAGGTCTATAATTAGGGGAGATGATTTTCCGGGAAACGTTAGTAGTTTTGTTTTTGTCGCCACTCTATAGGTATACAGTGCGACGTGAGACAAAGATAGAATTAATTATTGTGTCAGAATGACAGGTATATTAGCGCTTCCCTCTGGTTATAAAAGCTTGTCTCTCTCTATAGTTGTCGAACTCTTTCATGATTGAGTAGAGGAAATTTTGATAAGATAAGAAATGAAGGATAATGATCAGGAAGCAAAACATACTTGAACGTAAGTGCATGGTAATAAAAAGTTGATATAGTTATCTCCATCACATAGCAACCTTTTGAGGTTGCAACACTTGCAAGGAATTCCTAAACAAATATTCGGACGCTTGAATTTATTTTTTAATTGAAAAACATCCTCTTGAGTGACCTTTATTAAAATTTAATCTGCCCTGGGTGATATGAAAATTATGATATCGTTACTATTTTCAACATAAATGGTAGCTACATGTGGCGAAAACAAGTACTCGTAATAAGGGTTATCTGAATTAAGACAAATAATAAGAAATATTTCCGATTAGATAACAGGATTTATATGAAAATTTCCGACTCATAATTTCCGATAGGAGGTTACACATCATAAGTTTAATTATATTATTGAGATGAAGGTGCAATCAATCTTATCGAGTTTAAAATTAATTTCTAATAATATTATAAGCCTACCTAAATGTATATTTTTCTACTCCCAACCTTTAATCTGCATATTAAGTATGAATCACCAGTGCTTTAATGGATCTCATTAAGATACAAATTTTCATTAAAGCACTGGTCAAGCTATCCAATGGCAGAGGAGCATTTGCAATCGAATCGGTTCGTTTTCGCTCACAATCGGGTCGGCAAGCCAACCGAAGTCACAGAGTTGTCATACTCACGACAAAAATTGCCTTGTGATATAAGTTCTGTATTTCTGAAAAAAAAATCTGAACGCTTATTTAATTTAGAACATAAGTAACATTCAAAGAAAATTTATCAAGATTTTATGTTACCTTAATTAATTTGATAGGTAGGTATATCGTGTAAAAGATAGGAAGATAAAGTATTATATCATTCGTAGCGGTCCGTGATATAGTATTCAAAGCGGCAACGCTGCGACCGTGACCGTCGCGTGCGCAGGTAAGCAATATCGTAATTAATGGCTGACAATGTTATTAAAATTATTACTGAAAATCAAAGCGTAAAATTCGGAATTCGAACTTCGCATAATAAAAATTACGCAGTAGTGAGTAGTGCCCTTAAACTTGATACTAAAACATGTCTCAGCAGAATAATCTTAGCCACGAAAAGAAAATTTGGTACCTAATATGCGTAAGCAACCTATCTTAACCTCAATTATCCGCAATTGTATCCGCAATTGTATGAAATAAAAAAGGGTCGTAGAAAAAATAGTGTATGGAACTCGCAGATAATGGCTATGATGGTTAAGACACTCGCCTACGGCTCGTATCTTAACCATCATACTCGCGTATTAATAGCCTTCATTATAAGCTCGTTGCATAATATACTATTATAACGCTAGGAACAAAATTAATAATTCGAATTGGTCGTTTCTATATTGTATTTTTTATTATATTCAAGTTGCCAAAACATAGACTTCACATACGGGTGTAACCGGCTGACAAAGAAGACCATATACCTACCTAATAGGTACAGAGTAGGTACGGAATCAGATTTACTACGTTCTAATAAGAAGGTTTCGGATTACGACAATTTCAGCGAAAACGTATCCTGGGACCGATGTGGGGTCTGACAAGAATACACTAGTAGTAGAAATGGATGTAAAATGAAGAAAATAAATATGGCAGCAGAAAATACCATAGACCTAAGGAAGATAAGAAAAACACATAAGACAGTGATTAGCAGAAAGCGTAAATGAGAGAATGTAAAACATTGAATGACAGGTGAATAATATAATTATGGAAGGGTAGAAGATAAATGATCTATGATAGAGAAGGAAATGAAAGAAGCACAACAGCAAATATTGAGGACGGATAGCGCTAGAAAGAGGCAGTGGATAACGGAGGAAATATTAGATCTATAATGGAAAAGGGGAGACTATATAAAAATAGAGATCAGCAAAAATATGTACTATAGAGAAAAACATAAACAGACAATAGCCCAGTCATTTTAGACTGTTTCCAAAAGTTAATTGCTGGCAGAATTTTTTTGATGCAGTTTTGTTCCCCCTCCTTAGAGATGCCTCCAGTGCCAAATTATTTCAAATCACCTCCAGGCGTTCGCCGCCATCTTGAATTTAGAGGGTGAGTTTGTTTTTCCACATTATCTCAGTAGAACGTAAAATGTAGAGAATTAAACTCCCCACAAGTTTAGTAAAGATGTTTTTCCCAAAACTCAAAAACTACTGAAATAAATTGAAGATGGCGACCTGGTAAATGGGGAATAAAACTCCATAAAAAAATTTCTGCTGGAAACTAACTTTTGTGCATTAACCTTTTTTCGTCTGAAATGACTGGGCTATAACTAAGGAAGTAAATTACATCCAAAATTATCTCGTAATTATGATACTCCATCTAAAAATGATTTTTCCGATCTCGGTAAGCATTTATCGTCACTCAAAATGACTGTTCCCACATTACGGCGGTGTCCTAAGGGTTCCCGGATGATGTTATCAAATTTACTCACTGCAAAACTCAAAGCAATAACTACTACAGGCAGGTTCATAATGTGCTTGGAGAAACCTTTTTTTGGCTTCCATTTCAAGCTTCAACTATTCCTAAGCAATCAGATAACATAAAGAATCTTTCCACTTGGACTAAACAGAAAATCACAGTTTGCAGTCAAGCTCAATTAGAGAGTGCAGAGAATATAGAGAATTTAGCTCCCACTTATGCTTCAATGAAGTTTTCGGTCAATCAACAGACTGAAAGGACACATTTGCATGTTGGCAAGAAAATAGAATCAAAATTGTCCGATGGAGACACTCGTGGAGCATTGAAACTTCTAACTTCTGAGGACTCTCTACACATTGGCCGATCTTCTTAAGAAACATCCCCCTCATCCACAACCGACTTTTTTCCCCGAAATACCTGAATTTATTTCCTTCCCATCGATAACAGATCAAGAGATTACGAGAGCTATTAATTCATTTCCACCAGGATCTGCTGACAGTTTAGATGCTTTGAGACCGCAAATTCTCGAATTGGTGACTTCTCTTTTTGCTTTTGGAATGATACAATCTGATTCATTGATCGCAGAAGGTTTGAGTATTTGGCATGATCGCAATCTAATTACTCCGGAAAATATGTTGTCTCAATCTTCATGGGAGACGATTGCTTAAAAAAAAGTTTAGATTCCTTGATCCATGAAACAACCTCTCAACAAGACAAAGCTAGACTTCTTTCTAATTCTCAACCACATAACCGGTGACTGGTTATATGCTCTTCCATCTCCTCAACTTGGAACCCACCTTTCAGATGAGTGCTTTCGAATTTCCATCGCATTTCGCTTATACTAGGCTGTGATTTCTGTTATCCCCATCATTGCCGCTGCGGAAACGAAGTAACTTCGAAAGGATTGCATGGTCTGTCGTGTCGATTCAGTGCTGGTACTGCTGGTCGTCTTTCGCGACATGCCGAGGCGCACGAGATTATCTCCCGAGCTTTAAGATCTGCCCAAATTCCGGTAATTAGAGAACCTGTGGGATGCTCTAGAGATGATGGTAAGAAACCTGATGGAATGACATTGACTCCATGGCAAAGAGGCAAATGCTTGCTATGGGATTACACCTGTGCATCTTATCTTCATTCCACTTTCTCCAATCCTGGGTCTGCGGCCAATACTGCAGAATAAAAAAAAAAGAAACAAATACCGGAATCTTGAAGATCGTTTCATTTTGGTGCCGACCGGACAAGAAACTTCAGGAGTTTGGGGTAATGAAGCCTTGAGATTTCTGACATCGGTTGGTCAGAAAATTACGAATGCCACGGAGGAATCCCGTGCGACGTATTTTCTGTTCCAACGTATGAGCATTGCTCTACAAAGAAGCAATGCAGCTTCAATGTTGGGAACACTTCCACCTGGGAGGGAGTTTTCCGAAATTTTTATTTGTGATTCTAATTTTTTATTTTTTTATTTTTTTTAATATTTATATTGTTTGATGTTTCATGTTTGTAAAAATTTAAAAAATTAAATAATAATAATAAGAAAACAAAAAGGAAGTAAAGAAGGCTAAGGAGTTGTGGTTGAGAGACGAACAAAAGTAAGTAGAAGAATGCCATGCACAGAAAACATGGTAGCTTTAACATAGGCAAGAAGATAAAAGCAATAACTTACAATAAAACTAAAAGAAAACAAGGATTTTTAAAAGATGCAAGGGGGACAACTAAAAAAACTATTTGAGGACAACAGAACGACATAAATAGACACCACAAACCAAGAGGACAGTTTCTGAAAATATTACCACCGCTCATGTGCGGTGGCATCGTCTGTTAAATAACATTCAATATTGTGTAGCAAAAAATCGTTTGAGATCAATCTACAAAATGGTGAATCGAAAAATTATATTTCTTCTGATCTCGAAGACGAGGACAGAGGAACCGATTACAATTAATTCTAAACTTCCCATCATTTTTCTCGTCTGGCCAGAGAATTTTTATAAAATCGCAGAGAAAAAATTTCACTCATATAGTACTTTATCTGTTAACCTAAGGGAAATAGGGAGATAATTTTGATAATTAGTTAGTCCACCCCGTCAACTAATCATTCGTTAACTCCCTTAGGCGTGGATCGGGTGACGTGATTAATATCTTCTTTTAGCATCTTGTTACAGAAGCCATCTACATTTCACAGTGAATGAACTTCAATATTTCCAGTAGGCTGCATTTTGAGATTATTTTATCGTTTTTATTTAACGAGTTTCATTTAATGAGTTTTGGACCGATGATACGATTTATCTCGGGGTTTGTGCAAAACGGGGGTTGCCATCGTGACTCGCACCCCATTGCCACAACAGAACACTATAATAGGAACATTAAACAAAAATATGTATAAACTATAGTCCCAGATCAAAATTGTCCGTTCTGGAGCAACGGCAAGCAGATGCCAACAATTTTGAACTGGAAATATAAGAGGTATCGAGATAGGTGTCCCTGAAATGACTCACTGATAAAGAATGTTCCTCGGGTGGTGAAACTAAGTCGGTTTAAGTCAGTCCTAAGTTGCTTGGTTTGGCCGCTAGGAGATGTCAAAGTGTCAATTCTGAAATTTTTATTTGATTATAAAAGCTAAACCCCTAAAGTGATTTTGATGAAATTTGGCATGAAGTATTTTTTATGGGACAGACAGTGCAATACCAAAATTACTCATGACGTTAATTCATTGGCGTAGATCATGGGTTTTTTTATGGTTCATACCAAATGTCATCAAAATTGCTACAGTGGTTTAGCTTTTATAATCAAATAGGAAATAATTTCAGAATTTACATTTTTGCATCTCCTAGTGGCCAAAAAGCAACTTTGGACTGAGATAAGTTGATTAAATCGACTTAGTTGCACTTGATGAACATTTGGTAGTAAGCTGTGAAGTCATTTCAGGGAACCAAATTATAAAAAAAAATCAGCTTCTTTTGATGTCTTCAGATAATGTGTTAAACGAGTTCTAATTTTTGTTCAGGCATATCTTATTTCTGTCATCTTATAAAGTATCAATTAAGTTGCGCCAATTTGGATTAAATTCAAATCTAACTGAAATTCAACTGACGATAAAAACTCATGAATTTTTGTACAAATTGTGCAGAAGAATTTAAGATAGTATTGGAGTGAAAACTATCAATTTGATAAATTTTTTAAAACGATGATGTAGGTGATACAATAAATAAACTATGATACAATAAATTATACAACAATGTTACTGGGTATTGCGCATTTAATAATGTGACTTGCTAAATGGAGCATGTCTTTTAACAATCTTTGACACTACCTCTCAACTCAACACGTTAATAATCCAGTAAACAAGCAAAAACACTTCCTTGAACGTTTGAGTACTTCCTAGCTAAGTACATATGTAAGTTTACTGTATATAACCCATATTTTTAAGGCACCGAGGCCATGAGAAGAGATTACGCAAGTAATAGCGAATCTGATAAGGAAGCATCTAAACAAACAGTTCCAATATGCGCTAACCGTATTCATTGCAATTAATGTCCGTTTCCGTGTTCAACGTCACGGTCTTCTAATTCTCCAACAACACAATTGTTTGAGGAAGTGTTACAGAGTCGAAGCAGCTACGAGTCGAACATTTCAAGGCTATAAAGCCTTCTTTGGTAGGTTAGCTATCATACTCGCAAAAAATAACTCTCGATTTTGTCCCAAAAAATTCTATTCATCGGATATCCTTTTTAAATTTATACCTCCAACCCTTATTTTTGATGGAGTCAGTTCTTAATCATAGAAAATAATAATTGGTTATTGACGGTGTTGCACGAGTACTGTAATTTTAACAGCAATTTTTTAAGTGTTGTTTTAATTGGATTTCCTTGTTCCGAGATAATTATAGCCAGTACAGGAAAATTGTTACCTGTTATGGTTAATTTTTAGGAGGGAGTGAATTATTACCTAATGATCGATTCTGTATTAGAACTTCCCATTAAAAAGTATTGTAACTTCAAAATAATGTAAATACTGTTGATATTATCCTCATTCCTGGTAATTTGCTTGTGGACTTCGCGTTCAAACGTCACTTCTAAACAATACCTGAATTTAAATATTTCTAAAGTTTCCATTTCCTTTCATAATTTTACCATACCTACTTTTAGGAAAATTTTGTAACATTACGGGAAAAATTATTTCGCATCCACCTAACTCACGCGGTATTTAGCTCCTCATTCGAAATTTGGATCAAATTATGAGTTACAAAAGGCAAGGGTCACTTTTTCTAAAATTAAAAGAAAAATAGAAGCAACGAATGCGGAAAAACGTCCAGCGGAATGGCGAGAATGGGACCTGTTCTGTCCTAATAAGCTTGCTGAAGTAAGTTTAATAATAAAATGATTTCGCAACATTCGCTCATTTTAGATCTCCATAGGATTACAAAATCTATCGAAAATTAAAAGTTTAAATGAAAATTTTGGTCAAATCAAGAGCTATTATACAAGATGACAATCTAATTTCAAGTTGCCACAAAACGGACAAAAGAGACACTCAACAGAAACCGGTTGCCACAATTTAGGAATATTTTAAAACATTTACCAACGCGAGTCACATGCAACAGTTTCTCCTATTTTTGCGAACTCGTCAAGAAGCGATGAAATCACGAGTTTCAGGTGCAACTTTGGTCTGATTTTGCTAATTGCATCCATTTCAACCTTCAGGCTTAGGGGCTTACTGTCAAGAGGAAGCAATGTCAAGTATGACATCCAATGTTGCCGTTGTTGAAGTATTTATGACTCTGGATAGAATGTATTAAAAGCCAACAACAAAAATTTATATGGAAACAACTACCACACATACAACATACAGTGTGTGTCACAGGCATGGTACACCCCCTTTTTTTTCTTTATTTTTGGAGATAATTTTTTGAAATTTGTTACGTCGCATATTCTCGATAGAGCGCACTTTTTAGCAGAAAATTGAATTTTTTCCCGCATCCGGTTTTTTCGGAAATGTTACCAACTTTTTATTTTTAAATGGGACACCATATATTATTAAATTTTTGGATTCTATACATTTGTACAAATCCAACAATACCACATAAGTACAATTTTAAATGTCAAATTTGTTTTTATTAAATTTTTTATTTCTCAATTATAGTGTGCCATGACTATTTCGTTTTACTCCAATTGGATCATCTAATGCTAGAAAAATCGAATTTTTGTTCAAAGTACTAAATTAAGTGATTTATGGATAAATTATGCGCATCGGAATGATTTTTTGAACTTGATTCATTTTTTTTCAAATGGTACCATATTGGTACCGAGGTACCATCTCCTAGTACTCTTAATAAGGAACATTTTGGTGTACCCATTTTGCATCTGTGACGAACACAACTGAAGTCATGGCACACTATAATTGAGAAATAAAAAATTGAATAAAAACAAATTTGACATTTAAAATGGTACTTATGTGGTATTGTTGGATTTGTACAAATGTATAGAATCCAAAAATTTAATAATATAAGGGTGTCCCATTTAAAAATAAAAAGTTGGTAACATTTCCGGAAAAACCGGATGTGGGAAAAAATTTAATTTTCTGCTAAAAAGTGCGCTCTATCGAGAATATGCGACGTGCCAAAATTCAAATAATTCTCTCCAAAAATAAAGAAAAAAAAGGGGGTGTACCATGCCTGTGACACACACTGTATTATGTAGGTACCTATTATAATAGAAATTAGGAAATCTATTCGTCTTGGGGTCTATCCAGAGTTCCGGGCACCAATCCAGGGAAGCGTCTTGATATTTCACTATGATGAAGCGTTGCTAAGAAAATACTAGCTGAAGAAGTAGTAGTAATAGTATGGTGGGAATGGGTTGTGCTTCCCAAGCGACTAGGTCACCAAGGGTCGTTTTCACCAAACCATGGTGGAACTCCTACTCCTACTCGAACCTTTAAATAAAGGCCAGAAGGTCTTTGCGTCAGAGGAGTCTCATTTCTCTCTCTTGTACAGAAGGGTCCCCTCTCAGCTTAATAGAATAGCTGCTACGGATTTCGGCAAAAATTGATAGGCTATACTTTTCCTGGCTATATAGACATCATAATTCAGGGTTAAATTAGAACTTACGGGTGTAGGAAAAAAGTTCTGATAATAATCAGGAACCTCAAGAAACTTTGTGGAGAATGAGTGAAAGTGAAAGATTGCTCTAAGTTAGTATTTTATTTATTTAGTTACTTTATTATTTATATTAGTTTATTAATTTATTTATTTAGTATTTGTGATTGCTCTAAGCAAGTAAAAAATGTAGCTCCACTCATGTGGGTCAAGATTGTTAGTGTAATTTTATAAGATGACGTGTTTGTTTGAATTGATAATTTATCTAGCCTCATATCCTTGTATTTTCAAGAAAACTCCAGTCATGTTTTCTATTTCTCTTGCTTCTATTATCAGTTTTAATCCGCTTGGTCCAAAGTAGTGTTGTTTTGAAGATTTTCCCAGATAACTCTTGATCCGTAAAGTGATCCTAGGATATCCGGGCTTAAAATTATACAGCTGATAATGGGGATCATTTAATTAGATGATTTGCGCCAGGTCAGGAGTAAAGTTCACTTAAAGATAAGATATTAGCGGATTCGAAGTGCTATTATTAAAAGAAAAATGAATTTAAATGCTTGCGTCATTGCTAATTTGGCAACTTAGTTGACAAGTTGTTCTGGTTCCCAAAAATAACCCATCCTGTTGTGCATGACAGGTGTTTTGTAAATATGAGCGCATTGTAAATTTAAATCTTAAATCTCTTTTAATATTGATTTTGCCGGGTTTTTTTAACTGTATGTTAAAAAGTCGTAGATCAATCTGGAATAAAATATACCTCTCTGCTCTTAAATATTTATTTATCGATCATACTCATCAAATCCATTTTACAACAAACAACCATCTTTCAATTATTATTGACAACGACCTTTATGAGGATTAAGCAATGTTTCAAAATTCAAAGCAACTATTTTTCAACACTTATAAAGAAATTATTTAAATTAATATTAATTGTCGGCGTTTCTTTTAACGAATTTTAATTTAAAAAAATGGAAATGCATACAATAATATTATTTGTCTTCTTTTTCAAGAGCTTAGTCTTCTTTTTATATTGAGTTGATCTAATTTTCCAAGTAGCTCATGATTTTTGATAAAAACTTGTAAGGTTTAGGTACTAATGATAATAATTATTATCCGTGTTACTAGATGACGAATTATCATGCAGATATTGCCACAAAAATTTATCTACTAATTCTGTATCTCTGTTTAAACAGTTTTCCAGATCATAAGCCTAATAGGGGCAGCTACCAGGAATTGAGTAGTTGAACAACAATAGATTTGTGACTTCTCTATTCCCTAATGATTTATTATTATATAAGTACCTATACTTTTTTTAGAATTATTGTATCATGAAATGTGTTATACATTTAATTAATAAATTGGATAGAAGCGAACAACTTTTGCCAGAAACGCTGGTAAATGTAAATGTGTTTGATAAGTTCTGTTGACAACAAAATGGTAATATTTTGAGCAGTTGCTGTAAATAATGATGGTAGGTAATTTATAATAATTTATCTCATTTTATCGAGAATAACACTTCATGTTTATTTTATTATAATAAACATTGTAATTATGTTGATTTAGGTTTGTTGTTTGCATTGTCTTTCACTCGAGGTTTATCTTGTAGTTGAAAATTTATTTAAGCATGCATATTCAAGATTATTCGAGAGCATCAAGATTGATTATTCTTGTAAAATAATTTTACTAATATATGTATTAAGAATTATTTAATTCTTACTATGAAAACTGGGATGCCTATCTAATTAATATGGCTATACCTTTTTTAAGATATGAGACATTTTTGAATCCCAATAAATAAACCGAACCTTGTTAAGCAGATGTGTTAAGTTTCCAATGCCCTCATCTAAAAATATCATCAATAGTTTCTATTTTTCTTGTAAAAAGGTCCTAGAGTTTACGATCGTGTCAAAAATTCGCTTTAAAGAAATCGACATTAGAAACCTTAACGCGAAAAGTGACTTTTCTCCTATTCATGGTAAACGAAGAACAGCACGGAATAACCGATTATAGTTTTGAACTCTTCACGATTTAGTCTCATCCGAGATTATAAATTTAAAATAATTCCCTGAACAATTTTGTGCATTTGCTTCGAATTATGTTTATGACAAAATTTACGTCATAAGAATTAGACATAATTTTGTATGAGCAGATCTCACTGGCAACAATTTTGACCATATACAAGTCCGGGGTGATTACAACTTTTATACCGATATAAACAGTCAGATTTATCTAACTTTGAAAAATAAGGTTGTGTTTCGGAGATAATCCTCTCGTTTGACATGAACCCTTTTCACACAAACCATTTTCTCACTCATATGTGAGAACTAATGCGGGCTAATAGACGAAAAACGGAAATATAAGAATACTGACAAAGAAAAATACAGGCAAATGAAAAAACAAATAGACTACATGAACGCTGGATGGAACAAAATTGCCAAGAAATAGAAGAATTGAACATGAAACACGACACATTAAACTTATACAGGAGACTGAAGGAAATTACTGGCAACACACGTAAGAGAATACCTCTGGTAATAGATAAAAGAAACGCTTGGGAGAAATACATAAAAGATTTGTTTGCAGATAATAGGGAAGAAATAGATGAAACAACACCAATTGATGACAGAAACTTACAAATACTAAAAGCAGAAGTTGAACGGGCAATCAAAAACTCTAAAAGTGGCAAGCTCCAGGCCCTGATGAAATTCCAGTCGAACTAATAAAAATCTTCAACGATGAAAACAAAGAGTATATGACCAAATTATTTAATAAAATATATAACAAGGGCAAAATACCGGACGAATGGTTAAAATCTGACTTCCTACCTATACCCAAAAAAATAATACCAAGTCTTGCGAGGAGTGCCAACTAATTAGCCTTATGAGCCACACATTAAAAATCCTACTGAAAGTTATTCAACATCGTATATATGGAAAATGTGAAGAGCAATTGGACGACACACAGTTTGGATTCAGAAACGGAATGGGAACTAGAGAAGCGTTGTTTGCGATGACGGTAGTAGAAGTGGAGACACTACAGTCCCTTAATGGATTTTTTATGCAAATTAGCTCTATTGTTATCAAGGTCATTAATCACGCCCACCTGTCATCGAAACAATGGGGTGTAGTTGATTTATGGGCACACCTGCATCCAGTCCTTTGTTCGGAAATACAATAGACTAATGAGTTCTTTTGTTATCGGGGTCATTAATCACGCCCACCTGTCACTCCTTTGTTCGGCGGCCCTTTGTCGGCGTTCCTTTGTATAGACTAATGAGTTCTTAGAAATCGGAGTCATTAATCACGCCCACCTGTCAATCCTTTGTTCGGCATTCCTTTGATCGGCGGCCCTTTATCTGGAATACAATAGAGTTAATTATGCTGCATCCGAACAATCCTTTGTTCGGAAAAACACAATAGAGCTGCACACTTGCATCAATAATTATGCAGAGGCGCGTATCGACAAGCTTCGACACGTCTGAAAACGGTACACCTGCATAATTATTGATGCAGGTGTGCAGCTCTATTGTGTTTTTCCGAACAAAAGATTGTTCGGATGCAGCATAATTAACTCTATTGTATTCCAGACAAAGGGCCGCCGATCAAAGGAATGCCGAACAAAGGATTGACAGGTGGGCGTGATTAATGACTCCGATTTCTAAGAACTCATTAGTCTATACAAAGGAACGCCGACAAAGGGCCGCCGAACAAAGGAGTGACAGGTGGGCGTGATTAGTGACCCCGATAACAAAAGAACTCATTAGTCTATTGTGTTTCCGAACAAAGGACCGGATGCAGGTGTGCCCATAAATCAAGTACACCCCATTATTTCGATGACAGGTGGGCGTGATTAATGACCTTGATAACAATAGATCTAATTTGCATAAAAAACCCATTAAGGGGCTGTAGTGTCTTCACTTCTACTGACGGTGCTCTTACAAAAGTGCAGAGAATAATTATAATAAAAACGTTTTCATATGTTACATAGATTTTCAAAAAGCGTTTGACCGAGTCCAACACAGTAAGCTTATCCATGCACTAAGAAACATAAATCTAGATCCCAAAGACATTACACTAATCAAAACTCTATACTACAACCTACAACCAAATAGCTGTACCTAGTACGAATGGAGGACAGTGAGACAAACCAAATTAAAATTCAAAGAGGAGTCAGGCAAGGCTTGTGCTATCACCACAATTAAATGTATACTCACAATTAATATTTCAAGAAGCACTATGGGATAGAACGGAAGGTTTGAGAATTGGAGGTACCATCATTAATAATATATAAGGTTTGCAGATGACACCGCAATAATGGCAGAAAATATAGAAGATCTACAAATCATTTTAGAAAACATCAACAAAGAAAGCAAAAAAATGGGGCTAACAATCAACACAGATAAAACCAAATACATGGTTATCTCAAAAACTCCTGTTGGCAACACACTACTTACACTGGAAGGTAAACAGATAGAAAGGGTTGACAAATATAAATACCTTGGAGCAACCATGCATAAACTCTCAATTAGACCAAGATGAGGAGATAAGAGTCAGAATAGAAATAGCCCGAAAAGGATTTCTAAAATACAAATCAATGTTCTCAAATTAGAAATTGAGTCTGGCCATCAGATTGCGATTCTTAGACTGCTGCTATGTATGGTCTCACCCAGGTAGCACACTGTCGTCCTAATGACGTCAATTTTAAGTCATTATTGGTCTGCGACGTCATTTGTCCAAATTAGGACGTCCAAATGACGTCACATTTTATGACGTCAATTCGACGTCTATAAATTAACGTCAATGTGACGACAATATTAGGTCATATCTATGACACATATTTGATATTTCTTAGTTCTATAAAAAGTCCAATTTTATTTTATTTCGTAAAAATTATGGTCAATAATATGTACCTATGTTTTATTTACTTATAAAATCTTCAAAGCTCTTATTTACAAAAAAATTGTTTCAGCGTTCACGTATCATCAGAATTATTTTGCGTAGATGCAATGACCGTCATCGACATCTAATAAATGCTAATATTAAAAATCCACCCCGTCATTTTCCAATTTCCATCATTTCACAATCGCACCACTATTCGCTCTCTCGCTCGCTCAGGGTTGGTGCTAATTAGTTCATCACTCTCATCGATGCTCGGTTTTAATCGCATAATGGAGGTCGGTTGACGACAGCGCAACGCAAGCGACCAGCGTTGCCAGACGTAACATATAATATGGAATATTGTAACAATTTAAAGATTTCCATGAATTTCAAGATTTTTTTAATAAATAATATGTAACAAAATCATCAACGTTCCTGATTCATAAGTACATTATAAATAGTTTTTTTTAAGTAGGTAGGTAACAACCTCTCTTTCAATAACAAAGAAAGAGAAAACATTTTTCTAAATTTTTTGAAATACAAAAACAATTTCCAGTTTTCAAAGTCACATCAAATTTTAGTTTATGCTGAGTTTATTTTATTTTTATTGTAACATCATTTTCTGATCAATCTAATATCGACAATCCGGGAACCATAGTTTCTTTTCTTCTATAATATGGCAACCCTGAACAGGTACAAGACCGTTACCGTTAGGCAATACCATCACCACGGCACGTTAGGCACGGGGGGTAGTTAGTAGCGACTCCGACGTCCGACTCCAGCCAGCAGCCAGATCGCCTTTATACTTTATTGTTTGACTTTTGATTTGAATGTTTTGTTTTTGTGTTCTCGTTAACTGTCACCTCTCAGATCGTCAGCAGAAGAACTTATTTGTGGTGATTGGTGTTATTAATTTTACTGTTATTGCATGGTTAGACATTCGTCTTTCAAAAATCTGTTTTTTACACAGGACACAGCAAGCTAAGGTAAGCTTTAAATAATAGGCAATAATCGAGGTAGGTAATAATATTAGTTATAATAGCAGATTCAAATGGGAAAATTACTTTTGTAATGCAAAATTATTTGTTTTAGACGTAAGCATGGAGGGTAACCTTAATTAGGACTATCTAACAAAAAATAATTAACATTTGATGTGAACCGAACTTACTAATAAAGATCAAGTAGGTACCTACGTAGGTATTTGTTGATTCTTATTTCTTACGATACGAGAGATCACCTGCCATAAAAGATAGTAAATCATCTAATACTAATAATATTCTAGGCGAACATTTCTTGGCTAATACAAACTCAAATATACTTTTTTTTTGCAGTAAACAATAAGAACAACAAAAGGAGAACCTTTGTGTTAATCGAATGTTCCCCGTCAGAAAGTGGAGGCTTATCAATATTAAGGGATGACTGGGTAACACCAAGAAAAACCCAGATGTTTGAAAGTAGAAATATTATGTTACTATTGTTTTTTTTTGTACTGTATAGATACTGTAATCACCTATTAAATAAATTCTGTTGATACCTATGAGTCGAATTATTATTTCCTATATGTATAGTCATGTCAGTCACATTGACGTCATTTCTGACGTCTTTTTACGTCACATTTGACGTCTTTTAACGTCATGTCTTGACGTCATATTTGACGTCTTCTAACGTCATGTTTTGACGTCATTTTACGTCAGATACTGACGTCATTTGGCTGTGACATAATGACGTCAGTTTTTGATCATCTGGACGTCATAATAAATGGACTAATGACGTAAGTACTGTCGAAAAAATGACGTCAAATTAACGTCACTGTGCTGCCTGGGCAGCTACAATACGGGGTAGAAACATGGACACTAAAAGCGCAATCAATAAAAAGATTGGAGGCATTTGAAATGTGGCTTTACAGGTGTATGCTTAAAATTCCTTGGACTGCTAGGGTCACAAACGAAGAAGTGTTAGCACGTATTGGAAAAAATCCTGGCTGAGGAATATCAGAGACTGGACTAACCTCAGTGTAGAACAAATATTTCACGTTGCAAGGGATAGGGAAGCGTTTAAAGAAGTGATCGCCAACCTTCGATAAAGAAGACGGCTATGAAGAAGAAAGATGTGAGAACACAAACAAGTCACAGTGGGTCTTTGCTTTAGACTAACAGCGGCCTTAAACTTGATTATGGAATTGTTCATTTATCTTTTTTTTTTCTTCTTATTTTGGTTATTTGTGTTGTGTTTAAATATGACAAAACAATTCTATTTAACTAGTGCGATTTTTTTTTTTGTAATTAATCAGTTATCACATAATGCCGCATCTACGCAGATGGCTTTTTCATACCCAATTTCCGCACAATATCACCAATCTCTTCCATATTATTTCCTCGGTGGTCTGATATCATGGACTTTTGTTGGCCAAATCCGTCGTAGGTAGTCACCATAGGCACCATGATCGGACAGCCTGGACCCTTTTCATCAAAGCCTCCCTGGAGTTATTTAAACCAATGTCTGATTGTTTCCCAGAAACAGTTAGCCAGGATATTCACTCTTTACACTGTTGCAATAACGTCTCTTTAATCTTCTTGTTCACCCAGTCAACGAAAAAGTTGCGGATCACTTTCAATTCAACAGCTGCCAAAACAAGACTGCTAAAAAAAATTGATAGCATCCTCCAAATCATGAAAGTATTAATTCAAAATATATTATATTTTGACTTATCATAATACCCAGCGATAAAGTCTATTATATAAATTGTAAAGAGAATCGGAGTAGTAACTGATGACTGGGGTGGTCAATTATCTGTAGAAGAACTCCGAACCCTAACCACCCCCTTTCCCCAATAAAATTGCATACTTCCTCAGATGATAGAAAAACTGCAAAAAAAATTGCAAGATATTTCCTCTTGCACTGAAAAACTGAAACAAGCTTACCTACTTCAATGACTCTATAACTAAACCTTTCGAAAAATATAGTTCTTCCTCTGCATAAGAACTCAATAAAGATTCTAGTGCGTCTTCTGTTTGAGGAGAATTTGTTCTCTTATTTTTTTTACATTAGAGATAAGTGGTACTACTTAAATATGGTCTGGTGAATAAAGGGCTGTTCACTATATGGCTCTGAAATCTAAACCTTCGCAACATTTCTATGACGAGGCATTCTCTAGCAAAAATCAACATTCAAGTTCTTCTGAAAAAAAGCATCAATCAGAGAAAATTATACTTCTCGGCTGAACCTACCTAAAAACTTGAGGCTAGAACTTTTTCAGCAGATTTTGGAACATGAAACTCCTAAAGGCTCTTGTTCTTCAAAACGGGCTCCTTTCTAAACAGCATTCAGGATTTGGATACCAATTTGAACAATTTTTTCATATCTAAATTACGGACTCCTTTATTATAAAATGTTCAGTGTCTCGAGGTTCTAATAATGGCCATCGAGATTTTCTGTCGTAGGAACACAAATTGGTCCTTATCATCGTCATTTTACCTATAAGGATGCAGTTCATGCAGTTTTTCGAGATTGCATATGGGGACTCATGTCACGTTTCTAATCCAAGTTCATCTAAAAAAATTCTTAAGTATCAGTAATAAGTCTTATGATAGTCCTTTAAAAACAACTTGTAACGTTGAATATTTAGCACGTTATATCGATTTTTCTACTTAGTTTATTCAGGAGAGCGGAAGTGCTTAAAACGGAAGTTCATGGTTGCCATTTCATTTCCGATACGTCGGAATAGAGGAAACCCTAAAAGAAACACGCCGCTTCCTTAGAAATATACATATGTATATGTCGTGTCATTATAGGAAGGGGTTTTGCCTTGCAAGACAGGATCTCAAGTGTGACACAATCGCATTAATCAAGCTCTAAATCTATTAAGTGACGAGTTGAATAAAATTACACGAGGAATGAACGAAGATTCTTGAAATTTGCAACTCTTATTAATGGATTCTACTCAATTTTTTTCTTGTTCTTTTGAGAGTTGCCGCAGCAGTATTCACAGGGCGGGTAAGTTCTTTTGTCCATGTATGAACACCCACATACTTCATACTGTTGAGTGTTCAGTGTAAAATAAGCTGACATCCTACAGAATACATTGACCTCGAGCCGGACCTGAGGGCGGAACTTGTATCTAGTATGGTACATAATATATTAGAAGATGTGTTATTAACATACCTATTAGACTGGGCTATTAGCAGCAATAAACTCTAGTGCAATGTCAAGTAGCGCGTTTTATTAGTTTTGATTGACATTAAAGATGTTATCAATTTATACAATATTTTAATGGGAAGATTGCAAATTGTAAATTATTCAAAAGTGCTAAATCTATTCCGCTTTGTTTTACGTTTTTAATGATTTTTAATGTGGTTTTAGCATTGATTACCATTAATAAAGACTGTTGATGTATGAATGGAACTGTGTAAGGAATCTAAAAACTATTTTTTACGATTAGTTTGTGCTTATTAAGCTTTTTGAGAATTTGAGAACTGAGACTCTTTGTTTTTCTGAGACTAAAAATTTTGCATTCAAAATACCTACTTTTTGCTTGATTTTGCCACTAATTTTTGAAATAGAATTTTGCACAGTTTTTAGAGTAAAAAAATATTTTAAAGGCCGCTAATGTTAGTAGGATTGCAAGATTGACATCCTTGGAGCAATTGTATACGGAGTCTTCACCCCCCCCCACGCCCCCCCCCCAACATCCGATTCATATTCTGCTTCGACTTTCAAAGCTCCTTCTCTTAATAATTGAACAAATTTAACTCAAACACCTCTCACTCTGGTCAAATCGAGAGTCAAACGAAAACTTGCGGAATGATCAAAATTATCCTGTTCTGTCGGCATTCAAGGGATTGAGAAAACAGACTCAGTAGCAAAAAGAACCTTCACCTAGTGACCTCCAGTCTCAATATCACCCAGATTCATTCAATTAAGACCAAAATAAAATGAAATTAAAAAACTTAAATTAATGTAAAAAAAATATAAAAACTAAGAAGACTAAGAATTAAAAAAGAAGAGTAACAGCTGCAGCAGAATGTTGGAATGTTGTTGTAGAGGATTCAGCAAGATAACATACGGAAGAAGTCAGAAAGATACCAGCAGTGAATACCGAGAAAGGTATAGAGAGAAAAGCGAATACCTTGCAGATTGTATTATTGAAGAATAAAATGCACAATCATGCTTTTCAATGATGTAGGTACAGTAGTTGTTTTGCTAATAAAATAATTCCACCTAACTTGCAAAACTTTGAAACGTGAATCGTCATTATGGTGCAACTTACACAAGTGTACTAAATTTGACCGACAATAATAGTTTTATATGTGAAACAACTGTTACATCATCGAAATAATCACGGCCACAAAAAATGTAATTAATAAAATAAATGAATGACCAAATGAAGCACCTAAAATTGACAGCAAGAAATAACAAAGAGGTGACTTCCGGTATACATGTATGAGTATAGCCGAAAACTGAAAGCGACTAAAAATATCTTGGGCATGTAAAATACTACGACCAGGTATAATATTTAGTCATTTATAAATTTTCATAAATTTAAATTTTTCTCAAAAACGTCATTCACACTACAATACAATACAATACAAATTTCTTTATTTTACTATGAATTACAACAGTCATTGCTCAGTACAACAGAAGTGGTAGGTGAAACGGAAAGCTATGACTTTATCCTGATTTTTGTGGATCGGTTTGAGAAGTGAGAAGACGTATACAAAGTAGGCAGGGTAAGAAGTTCAAGGAAGAAGCCTTAAATGACCTCTGCAGGACTGCTGAACGGATAAATCTGCCAGGATTCTAATCGCTCTCTTAAAAAAAAAGAAACCTTTCGGAGAGGTCTCTAAGACCCCCCCCCCACCCCCCCAGACAGCCAGACCGTAGGACATGTGACCAACAGTCATCTGTGTGAGCTGACCAGCTCTGATCTTGGTCGATGTGAAAGCCTGCAAACTTCACGACACTCGTCGGCCTGATCAGGACAATATCGGTGGGTATAGAGGGTTAAGGAGGAAGACGTGATCGGCCAAAATTAAATCAACTCAGTTTTGTCTCAGTTTAATTTTAGTTTATTGTCCCTGAGTCATAGAGATGCTCTCTTCAAAGGAAGATGAACGGTATTTATCAGACCAGGAGGGTGGCTTGGTTGAATCTTAATAACAATTGTTGTTGAACACTATCCCGTGACACCCCAGAGGAGATCTGGGCAAAAAGTGTAAAAAAAAACTGATCGCACAGCTGGTAAACCAAGAAAGGGGAAATCCATGGACTCCGACATTCTCCAGTTTCTGAATGAGACACTCGTGGCACTCACTATCGAAGGCCTTGAAGAGATCCAAAAGCTATCTATCCCTCAATGCACACTCCCATCTCAATGCCCTTATCCCGACAACGATTTTGATAACATTTTGCAGAATCACCCTGAAGAAACTCGATTTTTTGGGTAAATATAAATAATTATTAAAAACCACTGTTTCCAAACTCAGATTTCTCCAAAATTGTACAAGTCATTGGACGGAATTTTTGCGAGGTTAATATAATCAGGAATCCCTCAATTCCCGATCGAAAGCCTCTCTCACTCTTGTGATCTCTTAAGATTTGTGAGATTTTCATTAAAATTTATTTTAAGGACTTTACGACCCAACTGGATTGTTTTTCAGGTTTCTTAGACTTCATTTATAATAATGCACCGTCAGACGACTCAAAGAGACATTAAATTATCAACAAAAGCGATAATTTTCATAAATCTATATTACATATATTTGCATTTTAAAATACCTACCTGTAAAAAAATTACTTTTTTTACAAGTCTGTTGTCGCCTATTAAAAGCAGTTCTCGGTACCTCATTAAAATGCAGATGGAAACAATTCGTAGATATTTCTGGGTCTACTTCTCGACTTTTCAAATGAATTAAGAAGCATTTCCAGCATGTATGTTTACTAAAAAACAAGTTGATGCGGGAAGCTGGGTAGCAGGTTGGTCTGGGTTTGGTTAGTTTTAGTTATGTAGGAAGGAGGGTAGCTTTTGTGTCGTTTCCCTTTCACGAAACTAATATATTACATACAAGGGGGAGGTTGGATAGACACATGTGTGCATTGACAAAAAATATAGATCACCGCTGGGAATTCTAGATGGGAAAAATCTGACGTGTTTGCCTCTAGTATTATTAGCTACCTACTACTCCCAAATAGTCGATAAGTCGCTAGTTTTTGTGCGTAACTTTCGCACAAAGTTGAAGTTTTTTTTATTGTTAAACTTGGGTAAAATATGTTGATATGTACCTATACCTATATGTACTATATGTAAAATAAAAAATGAATGGGAATAGCAGAGATAGAATTAAATGAACTAACTAACTATATATGCATGATCTACCTGTACCTGTTGGAGTGGGCGCTACTTTTAAAGTCCGACGACTGTTGCAGTCTCTTATAATAATAGGGACTTACACAAAGGGCTACCCAAGAGCTAGTGAATAACATTCATCTCACCACACATTGAAACACATTAAATGACATATATGTAGTTCTATAAAACATATTTGCTTGCGTCGCTTTTCTAAAAGGACAAAGAGGGATATTCTTCTCGGAAATACTTAAGAAACGGAAGGTGGTTCTTTTTTCAGGTATTGTGGCTGCAATAATGAAAGCTGAACTTATAGTCTCAAACAGAGGAATATAAATCAGCGGGGCAGTCTTTTAAAAGAAACTGGTCCTTGATGGTTGAAGAGCTCGAATTATTATTGTGGTCGTGGTCAGAACTGAGAAAATAATCTTTTAGAGCTTTATTTCTGATTTAAGAATGCATCCGATGGATAAGTATTTCTTTCTGTAATATATAACATATAACTCGAGAGCAAGATACTTGAAATACCTTGGCAGAAGTTCAAAATTCCGTTTCCTTCCTGCTTTTATACATAGACTCCGAGTAGACTTACTAGAGCTTGGATATTCGAATCAAAAACAAGTCGGTTCTATGTATATGAATCACAAATTTAATAATACCAGTGGTAGATGCGTGGTGCGTGAATGAACAACAAATTCAAAAATAGAAGAAACCGGTTTAATTTTGTCTAACATTTACAATAAATTAGTGGAGAATTTTTGCTATGATGCGTATAGTGCAATTTTTTTTGTAATTCACTTGCATTTTTAAAGCTGGACGAGTTATTTAGAAACAAATGGATTTAAGACTTCCTATAGTCGTAGAAAAAATCAATTTTTCCTACCTACCTATCAGAAGTGGGATCTGCTCTTCATGTGCTTTGCTCAGAGTGTTCTGAATGGTTCAAGTGTCCTTATGTAAATTACCAATTATTTTATTTGGTATTTTTCTACCCATACCTGACTTAAAAAGTAGGAGAGACTATACAGACCTTTTACAATGGCGGGAAAAGGGATTAAGTGAAAGCGAGTTGTCGCTGAATCAATACCCGACAAATTCCTGAGCCGACTGAGATATATTTCGCGTTATCAAAACTAAGAGGTCTTACAGAGACCTTCATACCGTTTCTTTCTTCTCCTTCTTTCTTTCATAACCCATTTTTGGATAAGTCTCCACTTGAATTTTTACCATCAGAATAACGCCCCCCACCCCCTTATTCAGGTTACTTCCGTTTGTTTTTTTTTTGCTGGAAATTGATAGTCTAATCGTTTCTAGGGTCCGTCAGAAAGTACTTTAGAGGTGACTTATCAGTGGTGCGAGAGGGGCACATGTCAGTCAACCCTGGCAAAATTCTCATAGTACGCCACCAACTTTTCGGCAAGAAACCATTAATTCCATTTGTAGAGAAAACTAAGTACCTAACTAGGAGTAATGCTGGATAAAAAGTTTACTTGCAACTCCCATCATCTGGAAAAAGTAATAGATACATAGAGCCAAATTGTCCTTGTAGACGTGTAAAAGAATCTGTGGGAAAAACATGGTGAATCGGACACAAACAAATATACTGGCTTTACGGTAACGGTCGTCAGACCTATGATTGTGTATGTGGCAGTACCTCTTCGTGGTCAAAAAGCCAGCAGTACCATGGCCAAAGTAATGCTCTCTAGCATACAGAGACAAGCTTGTCTGGCGATCTGTGGTGGGTGATAGTAACACCACACCGTCGGTGGCTATGGAAATCCTACTGGACTTATCACTTCTCCATATTTATTTCGAGAGAGAGAGGCCAGATGAACTACATTTAGAATTCTACGCCAATTAACTTGGAACGAACCAGGGTTACTGGATGCCATAAAAAGTCACAGTCTACTGTGTATGGCCTCGGACATAATGTCAAAGACCATCATAAACCGCTCTACTTATAAGGTCATTCTCGGGGAAGATACGTGTGGGAGGACAACAGAAATAAACTCCTAACAGCAGATTTCAGATTGTTCACCGATGGATTTAAGACATCCACAGGAACTGGAACTGGAGTGTGTAGCTCTGGCTCGAAGAAAAGTCTTCCCGAGACTGGGGCTTCACGCAAGAACTTTCCAGGCCGAAATCTATGCCATAGAGCTTTGTGCGCAGATTCAGGAAAATATGCTTCAGCCACTGCAAGTCCAAGTTGGTGTGTAACTGTCAGTTAATTTTGAATGTCCTAGCAAAGAGCAACGAAGTAACTCTGGTCTGGATTCCGGGCCATGCTGGATATGAGAGAACTCTCTACCGACTCCCTGGTCAGGAAAGGTACCGAATCAGAATTTATCGGACCAGAACCATAATTTGACATATCACCGGTTATTGCCAAAACAACCATACGAAACTAGGCTCAGAGGCCAGCACTGGCAACATTTATCAAGATTGGACCATTCAGGGCAGGTCAGGTCGTAAAAAATAACCAAAGAATTATTATTGGAGCTTAACAGAAAAAAACTGAAAGCCTTAGTAGGCCTATACCTATACTGGGCACTGCAAGCTGAATTATCATCTGCACAGGATGGGTTTAGCGAACAGCCCTGAATGCCGTCTATGTTTTTAGAAGATGACGAAACATCCGCAGTTCACTCTACTCTTAAGGAAGTTTTCTTGTAAAAATAGTTTGCTCTTGTTAATTTGAGATTAGTATATTATGCAACGAGCTTATAATGAAGGCTATTAATACGCGAGTATGATGGTTAAGATACGAGCCGTAGGCGAGTGTCTTAACCATCATAAGAGCGTATTAATAGCCATTATCTGCGAGTTCCATACACTATTTTTTCTACGACCCTTTTTTATTTCATAGAAAAGATTAAAAAATTATATATTTTAACAATGACCCGTGTACAATTGTGGATCATTGAGGTTAAGATAGGTTGCTATTTGTTTATGCATTTAACAAATTTTCTCTTCTCGTCGCTAAGGTTATTCTGCTGAGACATGTTTTAGTATCAAGTTTAAAGGGCACTACTCACTACTGCGTAATTTTTATTATGCGAAGTTCAAATTCCGAATTTTACGCTTCGATTTTGAGATTAATTAATAATTTTAATAACATCGACAGCCATTAATTACGATATTGTTTATCTGTGCAACGCGGGTCGCAGTGTTGCCGCTTTGAATACTATCACGGAGCTCTACGAATGATATAATACTTTATCTTCCCATCTTTACACGATATACCTACTTATCAAATTAATTAAGGTAACATAAAATCTTGATAAATTTTCTTTGAATGTTACTTATGTTCTAAATTAAATAAACGTTCAGAATTTTTTTTCAGAAATACAGAACTTATATCACAAGGCAATTTTTGTCGTGAGTATGGCAACTCTGTGACTTCGGTTGGCTTGCCGACCCGATTGTAAGCGAAAAGGAACCGATTCGATTGCAAATGCTCCTCTGCCATTGGATAGCTTGACCAGTGCTTTAATGAAAATTTGTATCTTAATGAGATCCATTAAAGCACTGGTGATTCATATTTAATATGCATATTAAAGGTTGGGAGTAGAAAAAATTAACTAAGATACTTGCCTCAGTTATAAATAATACATAACTAAAATAGAATAACCATAAGGCATCTCAGTTAACATTACCTGTTTTTTATACCTTTTTTTTTGTCACAACTAACTTCGGTAGAATTGTCTTTGAATTGAAAATAAATTTTTTCACATGTAGGTACCTACACGTTATTGTTTGTACATCTAGGCCCTTCTCAGTTAATTTTCTTCCACTAATTGTTCTTTCAATTGTTTATTCTGTCTCGGTAGTAAAGACAAACGAATAATATTTCCCATGGATACTTGTGACATGAGAATGAAAATCAATGTTTAATTTAATAGAAGGTCAAATTTTTTACCCACGAATTTCTGACGAAAGCAAGTGAGACAGGATGTTGCTGGCGTTTGTTTTTGAAACAATATGCGGAAAAGGAAAGATTTAAATTCGACCTTTACTATTATTTACAGGGCACCTACCTAACGATATTCTCACGAATGTGCATTTACAAACAATATTATCGCTGATAAAAGTTTAAAGCAACGCTTGGGCATATTTATTAACGGTCAGCGCTTAGCATCAAAAGTACTGGGAATGTAACCTTTTCGAAAAATCATTGTTTAATAAAAAATTGAAGATTGAAATTTTGAGTACAGTACCAAGATAAAAATTGTTATCATGGGGGAAAATATGTATTCTAACTCTGGGCACTTTTGCCATCGTTGTATAGGAGTTTCTTTCATAATGAAATTTCCAAAAATAATTTTATAAAATGGTTGAGAGCGACACCACTCATGCACAAACTAACCGTCAGGATTATCATCGTGTTGAAATCTTGAACCACCCAATGCCACCTTCAGCGGTTTAAAGGTATGCATGGAAATCACATGAGCGTAGATCCGGACTAAAAGTGGGATATGGGAGAACCTCCCAATATATTTTTTCGAGTCATTTGTAAATTAATAATATTATCGTGCAGCCGAAAGACACTCCTCATTGAACCCTTTTTAAACAAACTTCATGCCTAACCTTTCCGAGTAAGCAAGTCGAAATGATAATTTACATTCAAGTTACGTAGTTCTCTCAAAAAATCGGCGAAGAGAGTACCATGACTGTTACCTAAAGTTATTACTATACAGGCTGAAGTCACAACCTTCACTTTCAGTTTTGGGGAGTTTGAACGCAGCCAGGGTACCCATTTAGCGCACAGTTTTCGGTAATGCAGATATGCATTACCAAACATTACCGTTACCAAGAAAATGTCTTGTGGCATACTTTCGACCTTAGGATACGACCTTAGCACTCGCCGTACTTTTTTCCACATTTATTTTAAACACCTGGGTTTTTGGTAAGCTGGATTCTCCATTTCGTGCTTGAACTCTTCCCATAATATCACTTGGTTCGACACCCTCGCTCGTTTGCTGCCTAGAAAAAATCCGGGTCAAATTTGAGGTACCATATGGTACTTAGTCATGCGATTATGCAATAGAACCCGAAGTCGATGCGTGTACAATATGGTACATATTTATTTTGGTCATTTTTTAATTTTAATTCTATGAGAAGTCAGAAAATAAATCTGCTTATGGCAGCAGAAGTTTGTAATGCCTGCTAAATAGGATTTTTTATAACTTTCGTTAAAGAATATAATATTTGCTCTGTAACTGTGTATTGGGTATTCAAAAGTGGAATAGTGGATGGTGGATGAAGAAGAAATTAATTGTGAAATAGTCGTGTCGATGACGTTCAAAGCTCTAGTCTCTAGTTCCATATTATACTTACGAGGTTAATAATAAAATTGCAGCAGTTTTAAAAGTAATTATTTTTTATTAAGGAGATGATAATCAAACTCGAGCAAATATGTCTATGAGTCAGGATCTTGTAGGCAAAATTGGATACCGGATCTGTCTGACGTCAGGATTAGAGGAATGCGACGCGAAAAATGAGTTGGCCGGTCTGCGTCCGGACGGACATGCCAAGCCAACTACCGGAGAATGGAACGAGATCAGAGAGTAAAATAAACCAGACAAACGCGTCATAAGCTCGCCATGTTATTCTTTTTTTACCCGCTTAAAGTATAGTGTAATTTATTTTGCACTTAAAGCAAAGCTTCGGTTTATGTAAAGTAAAAAAAAAATGTTGACATATATCCTCGTCTTGAGTAGCTGGTTTCCAAGTCGATCGAAGAAAGGAGATAATATACAGAGTGGTCTAGAACTCTAGACTCTAGACTCTAGAGAACGTTTGGAAGAGGCCATTTCGCCGCCACCCCGATCCCCATTGCGTTAATTAAATTGATTACGCTGTATAAACTGAGCTGACCTTAATTTCTTTCAGGAAAAATATATTTCTTAGAACTTAGGGTTTATTTTAAGAAGTGGGTAAAATTAAATTAAACTGCAAGTAGCAAATGGCCTGCCGGCGTAGCATCCCAAAATTGCGGTTGTCTAAAAAAAAACACCTGTTCTGGAGAATGTTTACATGTTCCACCATCATAACCTCAGCCAAATTAAAGGTCAACATAAAAATAGAAAGGCCATGCGTAGAGAATCAAAATTCAGGCACTTGAACAACTAATAATTAATTGTTAATCGGGTGTTATGCTTGGGTGTGGACTCATTAACGGATGTTATAATAGGGTAAAGGACCAGCCCAAAATTAGGACAGGATCACACAGTAAGGTTCAAATAAGTAGGTACCTTGGTGATTAACTCACTGTCCGGACCAGTTGAGTGGTGATAACGGCACTTCGTTTTAATTAATAAGATTGTAAATCTCGTTAAGGTTTAATATTCAAAATCAAAATATTATAATAATATTCAAAAGTACCTATCTGAAAATTGTAGCGTAAGCGCTTGGTAACGTATACATATTTTAGAAAATGTTGAAAAAGGTCGTGACTGGTATTAAGGTAAAATTGTCGTCTTCTTCATGGCACTTCTAGCGAGCATGGAATTTAAGAAAAGGGGAAGTGTATGATAAACTTCGAGAGCTGACAGAGTAACCATGTGATTGACTGCTTAATTAGTATAATGGTTGGTCAGGATCGCGATGTGCTAATCGTGGATGGGTTTCAAACGAAGTACAACAATAACACCTAACCTATGCGCTTGGAGAATTTCTAACTAAGATTTGCTGAATCACAAGTTGCTGAAGACTGTGAAGTTTAACAACATTCTAAGCCTCTTAGCACCATATGTTTTGGAGCTTCGAATGTAGTTGATCCCATCAGGTTTACCGAAATATGAAGCCACCAGTTTTTAGTTTTTTTTTTTTTTTTTTGAAACCAGTAGCTAAAATATTCTGTTGCAAATAGGGCAGAAATTGTCTATGTAGTTTTTTTGAAGAGATGAAAGATTTGTATTTGAATTGTGTCTTTTGATGTTGGTAGCAAAGAGATTGATTGTCTTATTTTATCTTATTTTTGCATTCAACCACATAGGTAGGTACTTAACTATGTGCATCTGTCTGGTGTTCTTTCGAAAACCGTGTAGTTTACCAACAGTAATAGTTTCCATTTCACAGAGCCGTCTACTAGTCTACTTGTAGACTCATGAAATGCAATAACGTTGCAACGTTAAAGCGAATATAATATAATTAATAATTGCTTCCCCACGTCGGTGTTACGTAATTATTGCTCGATGCAACTGTGAGACTGTGTCACGTCTGGTTGTATAAGTGCTTGGGCAAGCCGAAACCGGGTTACTTATAGCATTATTCAGAGAAAGTTACGCCAAATTCGTACATAGCACTAGCACTATTTGCATTCACGCCTCCCACGGGGGATTATATAATAATTGTGTTATTATGTTACCAATATAGTTTCATTGGAGTAAGTAATTCTTGGATGATGGACGTAAAACATTTAAAATTACCCTTCCGGTCGTATGGGGCAAATTATAGGGGTTCAACTATGCGCTATTAACGGGCATTGAGAAATTACATACTGACATAACTTCATTATAAAGACAATTAAATGTAATAAATAAGTACAAAAACAAAAACGTACAATACAAAATAAGCAAATAAATAATAATTTAGAAAACAAGAAAATAAAAACTCATAAATGGAATACGGGAATTCGGTCTTATTTTTACATAATATTCTAGTAGTTTGGCCTTGATTATTAAGCTCTTTAGCCACACACTTTTGCGTAATTTTTTTTAATCAATACAGGGGGTTTCGAGATTTCAAGAGAGACATTTTTGGAACCACTCAAAAATTTTGAAGTCTTTAAAAAACTATTATGTCTATAGTCCTTACGTCGTACAAATGATTTATAAACCGAAACCAACATTTATAATTGGAGCTGGTCCAATAAATTCCTTCCAATGTTATCATCACAGTTATTTTGTTGAATAAATTTACTCTTCAAAAGCGCTTTACGTAAAAAGAGTAAATAGTTGAGGGCTGATGTGACTTATGTGACTAATCTAACATAAAAAAATGTTAAAGATGGTACAGGATGTCTCAGAAATAAATGCAAAAACCTTAAGATATTTTACATGTATTTAGAAATCCTAATGAATACATATATTTAACGAAAATCGCAGCGTTACCGAGGAGATAAAAATTATCAAAGTTTTTATGTCACTTAATTAATACTCCTACTAGACTACTCGCGAATTCAAAAGTTCTGGTAACAAATGCAGAGGCGATCAAGAAAGACCTTGTAACAATCAGGAGTCGTCATCATACCTTTAGTCAGTCAGATAAAAATCAACAGTGAAGCGAATAAGTAGACGATAGACTAAGCGATATACAGGGTGTCAATTTGAAAACTTGCCACCCCCAAATTCTTCCTTTAAATTTTTTTTTCAAAGAAGTCCCGAAACGAGAAATGAAAGATGAAGTGGCATCAGTGGAAATAATTGCACACTTTTTCATCGAACTCTACCTAGGGGGGGGGGGGAGTGGATTTTTAAATTTAATTTATGTTCTATTGACGTAAAAATATTTTATACAGGCTGTTCCTCGACTCAGTAATGACGACATTGTCTATTTTTTTAAATGGGACACTCTGTATATATTATTACATTTTCAGATTGTCTGAGAAAATCCAGTAGGAATGGTTTTTACAGTTGCAGCAGGTTATTAGTTATAAACAAATGAAAATTGCAATTTTCCATTTTGAAAGCCGTGTACATCAAAAAGGGCTCTAAATATCGAACAACGGCTTACATGTCCCTATCTTATCTTTTGAAGCGATATCCCATGATGTAGATGAAGTTTTTATACAGGGTGATCAATAGTCTGATAATTTTCGTCACCCTGTATGAAAATTTCATCCACACAATAGGATACCGCTTGAAACGTCAAGATAGGAACATGTAAGCCGTTTTCCGATATCTGTTTGTAGCTGTTTTCAAAACAAGCTGCTACTCAGTTTAAACTGCAATTGTAAAAACAATTTTTATTGGATTTTCTCAGACAATATGAAATTGTATTAATATACAGGTGTCCCATTCAAAAAAATAGACCATATCTCGTCGTTACTGAGTCAAGGAACACCCTGTATAAAAATTTTTAACGTCAATAGAACATAAATTACATTGAAAATTTTACCTATTTCGGGATTTCTTTGAAAAAAAATTTTCAAGGAAGAATGCGGGGGTGGCAAATTTTCAAATTGACACCCTGTACCTATATTGTGATTGTAAGCTATGCTTACAGACATGAATTTTGTAACTTCTGTAGATATTCCTGTTACCTATTTACTTAATTAGATAGGTACTCGTTTTAATAGATGTGTTAATCGATCTATAATTAGAAATAATTATTGTAATATAGAAACGTGTTCGTTCTAGATATCTATATCACCTAGGTAGGAAAGGTACCTACCTACCTACCTCCACCAAAAAGGCAAGAAGTGTAAGTGTAAGTAATAAACCATGCCTGCCTATGATGATATAAAGGAATTAACCAATATCTTACATAAGAACCCTATTTCTGCAATAATTGACCTATTACACTAGTGCCGGTGCGCATTATAAATAATTCAATTTCCTGTTACCTATTCGTTCAACGTTGACGTGATTCTGTAATAATTACGTTCTTAGTAAGTAACTAAAGTAGGTAGAGGCGGTATGTTATAACAGTCGCCGATCGTTTAAATTCAAATTCATCAAAAATATTATTCTGGCCACCTGTTCAAAGATTTAGATTTAGAAGGTTTAAAATTAAAATCATGGCCAGGATTGGCAGGCAGACATGGGCACATGGGAACTAGGAAAGGAACGTTCTCAGTCTCAGTAACACTACCCAGTACAGTAACACCCGTGTATAAAGCAAATCCGCCTCGTTTAAATTATCACACTTTACACGCGTCAAAGTGAGAAACGTGATAAAACGAGATAGAAGGATAGAAGGAAGTAGTGTTGGTGTTTTAGTTTCTCCTACTACACTTCTCCTTCCATGCTACAAGTGTAGATCCGGTGTGGGAAAGGGAAGCTGGCAGTGCTGGCAACCACGACCGGCTTGCACCGGGCGCTTCAATCTTTCCTGCGATGTTGCCGCGTTGTCGAATTTTTCCTGATATCTTATTATAAGTTGGGTAGTAGGGGCACAGGAAAATTCGTATTTCCGAAAATATTTTATTATGCATCGCAACGAGAAACAATCCGTAATATAACCATTCGAATCCGTATATTGAAGCTCAAAACGATTTCATTTACACTCTGCCTTCGCATTGCATCCCGATCGTCCTCATTTGACATCTCTCCTCCATTAATACTTTCAGATTGGTCGGTGGTTCCCCGTTGAATTCCCAGCAAGATGCATGATAGACGCGACAGTCCACCACACCGCCGCCGGCGGTACCCGCCAAAGGATGCCGATCTAGAGGTGGCCCAAAATCTTCTCGTTATCTTCAGTTCTTCTTCTTCTTAAAGTGCCATACCCACAATTAATTGGGCATACTCTCTCATATAGATCTATGGCGCGAACGAACAGTTTACTCAGACATCTGGAACCTCCCTTTTAATCGCTGGAGTCCGAACGACATTACTTGAGAAGTTTTACTAGGAAGGAGGTACTGTGCGGTGGTTTGCCATTGCCTTCCACAAGGTGGGTCCCGATCTTGGCTCGAATAGCTAAACAAATAGTTGTTGGCTGCTGGTGAATTTCAAACCAAGGCAGAGCCGTCTGTAGATATTCGGTGCCCTTGGGCTATTAAAAATAATGCGTCCCTCTTTATAAGAAAATACAGAAATAGCACATGATCTAGGTGGAGTTGAGTAGTGGCGACTTGTGGATTGCAAAATTAGGTGCACTTTGTAGATGCTAATTCTGTCTTAAAGGGAGGGGGAGTAAGGAATTGCCCCGCAGGCGAAATGTTTTTCAATGTTCAGGCCACGCAATTGCTTCTGGATTTATTCAGATGTAAAAACAAGTAATTAAATAACTAAATATGTAATAGAAAAAAATATAACACTAATAAAAATTGCCGTAATTGCCGGATAGAGTTTGCTGGAAAAAATTTGGCCCGGAACTTTGTTTTTTTTTTGCACTTTTTGCTCAAATTGTTGCACTTTTTCAGTTTTAGATCCAAATCTCAGAAAGAAAGCGTTTTTTTCGACAAGTTCTTTCTATAAAAAATTTAAGTAGACAACACTTCCTACATTTATTCTTCCTACTAGATTTCTACATTCCTACTACTTCTTTCTGCTGCATTCCTAGGTACTGACCGTTCCGCCGGTAGAACGCGCCAAAAAAACATAATCCCATTGCGTATGGTTTTGGAAAGTTTTGCTATAGTTTTAATTTTGTCACCCCCTTGTATTTTTGAAATTGGAAGTTTTCTGATAAAAATTTGTCCCGGAACTTTGTTTGTTTTTTGCATGTGAATAGGTTTTTTTGGCGCGTTCTTCTGGCTGAATTTGTAGGAAGTTTTGTCTACTCTAATAATAATAATAACTTTATTTGCCCGACAGATTACAATATCCATTTACAGGACAAAAAAAACAATACTCATTTGCTCAAAAACAAAAAACCAAAACGAAATAATATAAAACCTAAAACACAAACAATAGAACTAAAGCATACATTTTCATAAACTTGATAAGTTATACCGTTAAAAAAAAAATAAATAAATATCTTATGGCTGTGGTAAAGCCCAAGTGTCAGAAGTTTTCAAGTAGCCTCAAGGGTCTCTGACGTAGCCTAACGACTGCTGTGAAGCAGCCGGGACCCCCTTTTTAACGTACCTCCCGGAAAATACCGTTGAAACCTATTAATGAACCAGCACATAAACTATTTATCTAGATCAAGATGTCCTGTAAATGCAATTGGAGATTTGATTCGTATGACATTATTTTATTACACTTCTCGATGTTCAGAGATAAGTGATTCTTAATGCACCATTCAGATAAGACTGTAAGATCAGCCTGCAGAGTGCAGAGCCACTGCATCCAGTACAAACAGAGAATAAAGGACGGAAAATTTTTACATCATCTGCGAATATCAGGGTGCTGATTTGATTCGGTAAGTCATTTATAAACATTAGGAATAAAATTATTTTTTTTTTTTTATTTAATTTTGTATAGTGCGAAAAAACCGTTCCCTTTGTGAGTTTAGGCCAAAAACTGAAAAAAGTGCAAATATTTATTTGGACAAAAAGTGCAAAAAAACAAAGTTTCGGGTCAATTTTTTCCCAGAAAAATTCAAATTCGTGTTCAGCGACCCAAAAAAACATAGAGGGTGAGAAAATCAAAACTATAACCAAGCTTTCGTCTGAACCCCCATTTTAATCATAATATGCCGCCTAGCCTATTAGTTTTACTTGATTTGATATAGTTTTGTGACAGATAAATAAAATACCAGCCAATAAATAAATTGATCTCATTTTTCGAATCATTTGTCGCTTATTATGAATCATGTTCCGAATATTATGCTATACCCCACTATTTTCTTCTATTTCAAGTATTTTGACCAACCGTGCTTGTGCGTGCGCCAGAAAATGTGAGGAATGAAGAATTAAAAATCACTATAGAAGCAGTACACGAGACAATAATTATTATTATTTTATTTGATATGACTAAGAAAGACACAAGACGAAATTAAATTCTTATTTCAACTTGCTCCCTTTCATTGCCCTGGTGGAATGTACGAGAATAAAATAATACCTACCCTTTTTTTTCGAAGATTTTTTGAGCTCTATTGAGTTGTCCAAAGTGGGATACAATAATTGAATTTTGTTCGAGAATATTCTGGCCTTACCAGATTCGTCGCCTAGAACATTTGAGAGCTGTTTTATTATAGTTCTGGTGTTCTGTTCAGGTCCTGCTATAGTCAGAATCTTGAATGACTACCGATAGACTACCCTAGAATTTAAACTAAATGCTGAATGTGGTAGTTTGGGACACTTGATGATGTTCTGGAATGTTATCCTAGAACGTCACCTGCTAATATTTATAGGTGTAAGGAGGCTCATCCGCGCATAGTCAGTCAGTCTAGTTCGTGAAGTCACTTATAATATTATTATGTAGTATGGTCCCAGATCAAAATGGTTGGCATTGGCAGGTCAGTTTGAAAGCTAATTAGTTAGGTAGAGAAGGTTAGTAAAAAATTAACTTTAATGATAAATATTTTATAAGTACAGTCAGGAGAAATAAATTATAGGGACGATATTTTTGAAGTCTCATTAATAAGAAGTAGGAGTTATGTGACAGTAGATTTTGTCACCTTTTGTCTTTTTGACATAAACAGGATTGTTTGCACTTGAATTACATTTTTTTGGGTAATCTTGACGTATAGGGACCTAGCTCGTACGCCACTACTGACAATTGACTATTGATACTGGTATAGAAGACAAAAAAAAACCGTAAGGGCGCCTTAAATTTAAAGGAAATTTTAAGGGAAAAAAACCTAACCTGACCAAAGACCTGACTCGGTAAAGGGGAGCTAGTGGAGGGGAACTCGTCAGGGTGTCAATCAGCAACGGTCCCTCTATATTTCAACATAGCCTTTTTTGTAATAAAAAAAAATCTTGTCGTGGTAACATAATAGAAATAATTCTCATCAAAAATTTTGTGATTCTAAAAAATATGTATAAAGCTTGTATAAAGTGGTAAATGTTAATTCACGGAACACCCAACAAATCATGTTCGATTCTGAAACGAATTTCAACTAGGCAACGTTGCTTGAAACTCCCCCGTCACATGTGACGACAGTGCAAACTCGAATAACTCGATGTTCATCGCGGTGGGTTTCAATTTCCAACTCCGTCCAAATCCAACACTAAACAGTTCCAATCTGACTGAGTAGTGGTAAGGTGGCGTTTCGTTATGCCAGAACGAAGCCACAGTTACTACTAATTACTGCATTTTGCGTTATATCTAACGAGACTTTTTCGCTCCAAACTGGCCGCAATAATTAGTTTTTTAGTGTTTGAAGTTGTTATTTATTTTTGATTTCCGCTGCTCGAACTCTAAAGTGATTTTATAATATCCTTATTAGTCTCAGTGCCAACTCCGATAATAATAACACTTTGTGATACAGTGATTTTCGATGTTCGTGTGTTCTTTCCATTTGGATACGTTGCCTGCCTACTAGATCGACGCAACTTTTCAGTTTTTTTGTACTTCAGACTTCAGGATATCCGGAAAACGCGCTTCACGTGCCAGGTAATATTTATTTATTGTTGGAAATAATTTTATTAATGAGACAAATAGTGGAATGGTTCAGAATTCAATAATTCTAGTGTACGGTGTACGTTAAGGAGGATTAATACTTCCTTACTTGAAATAGGAAATTATATTAAGGAAAAATGATGCACTTCCGGTGGGATTTCCGGTTTGTTTATCACAGTTCTGCTACCTGCGCAGAGAGGTCTCTACCTGTTGCTCTACTCTAATCTACCTGCCGTCTAATTAATAGCCAGAATTTGTAATTTTAATTTACAGTTTTTTTTTCAAAATTACCTATTTTGTTGAAAACGCTGAAAACAATCACTCCCTTTTTCTGAATACAATGCATTTGCCCATGAAGGCCCATATAGCCCATGATAATCGGGAACGTAATATTTATTCACATCTTCATAAGCGTCTTTTTAGTCCAGGAAAATTAAGTCTGTAGGGGTTATTTTTTCTTAGGTATCTGACCCTAATAATTCGATCGAGGAAGTTAATATTTCCGGAAACTTGTATAACCCTATTTTGTCATTAAAGCCCTACTTTGTTTTTTAAGACTTATAAAGTTGTATTAAAATAATTTCTCAATTTTTCAATTCTAAATCAACCAAAAATGAATTTTTTGATGTCAATTGGATATAATTTCGGTCTTTTAACGAACCATAATGAGAGAGCGGGATTTCCCCTGATCCCGATTGGCTCGGCAACAGCGTATGACGCTGGCGGTAGGGCTGGCGTCTGGTGAGGATCTGGGAAGTCCCGGAGCTCGGCTGCTCTAATAAACGTTTATTGAGTTCGATAATGTACGATATGTGGGTCAAGGACAGTTTCGGCCCTTTGATTTCAACCGATTCATGTCAAGTTTGACACAATAATGCAAAATTTACTCGTTTAAAAAAAAATCGATTCACTAACGAAACAACGGACCAGAGTAATTCGCAGAATGATTGAAACTCGGATTGAAAGAAATCTCAACAGTCTCAATTTCTTCCGTTTCTACTTCTTCGAGTTTTTGTAATTTTTTGTTTTGCATTAATTGTTCGAAATCGTCCCCAGAGTTCTTTGATCATAATTTCTGGACACCTGTATGTTGTTTCTGTTTCGCTTCTGCAACATTTTACCAAAAATTTGTAAGTACTGTCCAAGTACATAGCGGCCTAAGTGTCTAATTACAATAAAAGTTTTTGTACCTCTTGTTTTTTGATAAGTGGGTTCATTTTTGATACCAAAAAAAGTGATTGTACAAAGGTAGGCGTACCAAAGAAAACGATCCAATGTTTGAGGCTTTTTCTTTGCATGCTAATGCTATTATCGAGGCTATTCACTCGCTACTCAACATTAACATACTATTTTTTTTTTAATGTAGGTAGGTACTGGGTTCCCTTTTTTGCGAGCTTTTTTGTTTAAAATTAAAATCTTTGAATTATTATTTTGCACGTGGAGGTTAAGATTTGCTTTTTTGTTAATATGAACCTTTGTTACCTTCATAGACCAATACCGTCAGTTTTAAATAATGGAATCATCTCGGGAATCATAGATAGAAACCGCTCCTCGTTTCACAACCGCTTTTGCGTTCACTATAAAATGTATGATGGTAATTTTCTCAGTAATCTCTTAATATCGAAGTTATCTACACTTTTCATGGCCTCTGTGTCAGAGATCCGAGATTACTTTTCTAGTAAAGTAAATAAAAAAATTGAAAAATTCGGTATAGCAACTCATTTTACATAGTTAAACTTGGAGGAATCACGCTCGGAATCCCGGGAATCCCCTGTATAGGTACTTGATTACGTCACTGATGGTTATTTTTGCTTTGCCGTTTCCACTTTAAAGAAAGCAATGGTGGAATCTGGAAGAAACTGCATGAGCATTGAAAATTGGAGTCGACTTGAAATTCAATTTGCGAATCTTTTCACCCCTTTAATCCGGTAATAAATTAAACATAAAACATTCACAACGGTTCCTATTGCCTGCTGCTCTTAGAACAACATTGCCTATTTGCTATTATTAGCAAAAGGGGATTGAATTGGGAATTGAGAAGATACTTTACAGTTTCAAAAAGTGTGAGATATATCTACTACAGCTTCGGGCACATTACCTCCACTCCCATTGGAAGGAATGTATTAAGAACGCATAAAGTTGGGAAATGGAATTTTTTCAAATTATAGAATTATAGAATACCTACCTAGATACTTCGTCATGAGATTTCCAGCTCCGGGATTCCCCTATCGTTTTATAATGTTACTGGTTACCTTTCTAATAGTTACCCACATATTCTTCGCCGGTTCCTTCAGTCACAAAAATCGATTATAGGTATGTTGGGATTCCCCGTTCATTTAGCTATAATTTTACCTTTCCAAAATAGTCGACTATTCTTCGCCATACGTTATATACAATTATACACTCACATTGGTATTATATTTGGTCATAATTCAACCATTGATGATAATTTTTAGAAAAACCCTTATACCTGTTTCTCGAATTGTTCGTTCACTTCGCTGCTCTGCAACCGATCACCAGATAAACCTTTTCCTTGATTGATTGATGATAACTTTCCGATTTAAGCTTTGAAATCTTAAGTCCATACCATCCTTCAAGTGTCCAAACTGGTAAAGTATAGTACAGTTGGTGAATAATTTCAACATCCTTCTTGATTGAATGTACACTGTTTTCAAAAAATCCTCTGCTTCCAAAAAAAATCATCCTGAAGAGACCAAAAATTGAAGAATAAGTTAAGTACGTGTAGGTAATTGTGAAAACTAGGCCATGCAAACATTAACCTATTGTTGTTATGTTAATGAGATTATGTAATGTCATTAATTGGTAAAGAGTGGTAAATGTGCCGAAGAGAGCGACCTCCTTGTCTGATCACAAATCAGGTAACTCGCATCTATACATTTTTAAAATAAACGAGTACCATATTAAGACCTGCCCACCTATTTTATTAGTCACAGACTCCGAGGCTGCGCAGCTATTTTTTTAACAAAAAAAAGTTCGTCTTTCATTTCTGCCTGAACATACCAATCTGGAGTAACAATAATAAGAGTTCTAAGAAGCATTCTACGCATGGCTAGTTACACTTATTTTACTTACGCGAGTGTGTAATTCTACGAGTGCGTAATTGCTTTACAATAAATTCGAGTTGCGCACTATATCTTTTCTAGAATTATATCAAAAATTAAGATTGATGCACATAAGTTGAAATAGTCTTCGTTCGCCCTTGGTACACACAGTAGTTTTAATTTTCTGTGTTCACCAGAGATAGATGCGGCCAATTTATAGTTGAAAAGTTGGGTCAAACATTCGTTCGTTAAATTGTACCAATAATCGTGCAATTTTAATTTAGGCTTGAGTAACTTTAATTTAATTACTCAAGTAAACGATCTTAATTGGACCAGGTTATGTCACAGATGAGTAATGATTTTCTTTTTATGAATACCAGTCGCTTCGCATGATTAACCGTGCTTATTGTGAATTTGAAAGTCTTCATGCTCACCTCCGGTTAACGTTTTACATCATTACATAAAAAGCAGAGAAGATATTACACATAAAATTTAATCAGTTTTGCGATCTTTATAAATATGTACCCTACTTATTATTACGATTGTTATTTTATAATAAAGGGCGCTTTATTTTATTTAGATATCTTCTAGGTTCTAGGCTAGGACACTCCTTTTGTTTTATATTAGCGCACCTCTGCTCACTGCTAAATTCTATTAATCCCATCGAGATTATGTATCGACTGGTGCGCTACCTTTGCACACTAGAACCTCAGGTATAATGTAATGTAAATAAATATTAGTGACAGAGTTTTTGGTTCTATACTTGTAATAATTTTAAACATTATTATTAAATTGTCAATCAAGGTTCTATAGATATTGTTAATTTTTTTAATTTTCCGTGTTTTCAATAATGATTTTCATGAGCAGGTAAATAAAAAAAAAAAATAAAAATTTATTTATTTTTTATGAGCAGGTAACGCGTCCCGTTATCATTTTTTCATATACATAACAACAAGGAAGGTAGTGTGTAAATGTATTATGTACTATTACTCGATGTATATTATTATGTGTAGATACCACCTACCTACCTACGTAACTTAGAAGCTTACAATGTGGACTTCCTGGTTATTAGTTCAGTTCTATTATTCTATTATTACAACCAGTGTTACAAGAATAAAGTTGTATTAAAGTAGGACGACTAAATAATAGTAGGATGTACATAATTTTTCCTGCTTTACTGTCGCAAACTTTTTTTACCACGCGTCGATTGGGACTTCGATTTAGACCAAAAGAAGCTCTGATTCTGATCAAATTTACGACGGTATAAATTTGTAATATATAACAGTGGCAGATTAAGCAATTTGGAGCTCTAGGTCCAGATGATTATGGGCCCATAACCTTATGTAGAGCCTCAAATCGACTCGCACCTCAATTTTTAAACAAATTGCTCGAATTTAATGTTTCTTCATTCATTACTTATCATCAAATTAATTTGAAATGTAAGAAATTTGGAAGATGTTGAGAAAATTAATTGCTTGATTAATTGAAAAAATTTAAACTGGAAAAAAAATAACAGAGGCAAACTTTTTGAATGAATACAGTTTTGGTATTTATTTTTATCAGCAAATAATATTATTATTAGCTCCTTATACATAATTGAATGTTTCTTCACTTTCTTCTTCTAATCTGATCTAATCTAATAATAATAACCGCGCTAACCGCGAGCCCTCAATATTCTGTAATGCCAATGAAAATAATTTATCTTCCTTCAGTCCTTTATGGGTATTGCATTATAATAATTAATTAGCCTATGAATAATGGTTCGATCTATTACCAACAATAATAGCCTACCGGAAAGTCCAGATAAATTAATATGATAAGTGACCACGTATTTTGAATCACGTTATGCCATGCCGTGCCGAGGATTGTGCATGGATTCCCATATTCAATTAATAACAGCCATAGATGATCGGATTTTTGCAGTGATGATTACATAGTTTAATTAAATGGAATCCAAAAGGTATTATAAGCAGATAAATTTTAATTGAAGGGACATTTTTTGGGATCATTGAAGTGTAGATATTGAAGCTAGTGCTTCGACAAGATACTTTATTATTTACTTAGTAGCAGAAGCAAAACAATCCATTTTTTACTACAGTTTCAGTTTTTTGTTATTAAGTAAGTGTTTTTAATGTTTTCATCTTAACTCGCTTTCTTGGCTGTCTGTCAACGCAAATTTTGCAATCGATTTTAAACTAACTTATCAATGAGCTAGAGACTTGAAACTTCAAACATTGCTCAGAACTGTGTGACAATGCAATATTAACTCTCTTGCTTGTCTATTTGTTTTGTTTTGGAAAATTCCGAGCGCCAATAAGAAAGCACGTGGGGGAAGTTATAGCTATAGGGGAAAGGGGGTGATGCCAACGAGCAAGTCGTATGAGGAACCACATAATATAAAACTAAAAACCGGGTCTCTTTTTACAGAGCTAAAAATAATTAGTAGATTTTTTACCGTCCATCATACATAAGTAATTAATTTACAATATGACCGCTGTTACATAAATATTGAAATGACCTGGTGATTGACAAGGTAGACAGTGACAGTCTCTAAAATAGGTATAAATTAATTTCCCAGTTCCAGTTTAATGATTTATTCTTCATGAATATTTAGCGAAACATGACACAGAACATGAACGTGGAGTAATTATAATTAGGTATTGTCTGTTCTTACACCGAACGAACGTTATCTTTGATATTTTCAGATTTTTTAATCAATTCTAGGAAATGGTGATGTTACCAAATTTGACCTTCGATTTATTGTTTCCGCGTTTGGTTTTTTCCTAAATATAAAATATCAAATAGCGAAGTTGAAATTAATTTAGCCTTACACAACTGTGTATTTTTTTTGTCTTTTATTAGCTAGACACGAAGTAAGTTCTTCCATTATGAATCTAAAATAAACTTTTTTGCTACCGTAAATTGTAAATGCAAAAGTGGAGCAGGAGATGTGGTTTAGGCGAGGGTTTAGGTTTTAGGTTTTTGCGAAAATTGATTTCTGTGTCGAAAAGTCGTTTTTTTTAGGCTATCCGTTTGCCATATGAAACAAACTCCATGAGCAGAACCGTAATAAAAAAAAAACAATTATTCAATGCGTATGGGGTATCATTTTAAGGAAACATATAGTGAGCTGCAAGTCTCAGTGCCATCTATTAGATGGCAGTAATACTTTCATCACATATTGAATGTTGGATGAAGTTGCCTTGGAGGCTTCTCTGTGTTCGTTTGGCAGTTTGATCTTGGATTTTAGGGAAAAAAACTTTCCTATTATTTGAATATTTTAAAGAAAAACTAATTTAATATACAAACGCGTGGCTTTAATAAGTATTTTAGTTTTAAATTACTGCCGAACCACACCAATTCTTATAATACCTATTAATTATTAGCAGGTATCAGGATAGGTGGTTACGCGCCAATGTATTGTAAATGCTTATTATATTGCGGAAACCGGCACTTACCCATTGATAAACCAGTTGTTAAGATAAACATAATATCTGAAATGGCGTAAGCAATATACCTAGTAACGTCACTTGTTTGCGGAATCAACATTTCAACTTTGTACCCAACAAGGTGAGAACGGGAAGCACCAAAATCTATGCAAATAACCAATTTAATTAGCGCCTGGCTACGTCACCCGGAATAACTCTTCAAATGTTTTCAAAAACGTAAATAAATAAAATATAACACGAGATTTTTTTTCGAAGCACAAAGTCGTGTGTAAATAAAATCCCTCGTAAAATCCCCTTCTTTTGTAGCAGGTGTACTATAGTCTGTACACTGATGCCCGTATTCACAAACGATAATTTCCTAAATATGTAATTACGTAATCAATTATACCTGTTACGTCCTTGGTGAATAATCGATTCGTATTCTCTAAGACACCACCGTTTCCTACCCCTTCCTATCCCTTTACACATCGGGACGAAGGAAAAGGACACCTGACCGGACAGGACCACACATAGAGAGAAGAGTCGAGGTTTAACATCGAGAGAGGAAAGAGCCCGACATAGTGCCGTTCGTACCAGACTCGTCGATGCTGGTGTTACGGGAACGGGATACCTAGTTCTTTAATTAAATAAGGAAGCGGTATAAAGTAGTGGAACAATCGTGGGTATAGTGGAGCAAAGTGAACAATAATAATAGTTACAACATCTCGCAAATTAAAACAAGTGCCCCTTTAGTCGGACAAGACACAAGGTCAGTAATTTCGATAATTATTAATTAATTGTGTTCCTGTCAATCATTGGCAATTATAGCCTGGTCCTTCCCTAAATTTTGATCCTGTCACCGTGGCGATTCGTCATTACCATCGCGGCATCGAGCCGCATTAATTTAGCCCCTTTCAGGATCGAATCGCGTCGTTAATATTTTTAGGCTCTTTGACGCGGAGTTAACATTTTTTTGGTCCCTCCGTAGTCGGATAGGAAAGCTCGTGGAAATATAGTTCATTAATTGGTTGCATCATTTGTTTGAAATTAGTTTCTCACTCACTGTGTTAAGGTAGCCTGTTTGTAGGTCAAAGGATTCGAAATAGTCGATCCAAAGGACGCCAGACGGCATTTTCACCCATTCCACTAATTTTACTCCATTCTCACCTCACTCCACTTCTTCGTTCGTTGCAGGTGTTCGTTTTTAAAAACCTCTGTAATAGTTGAAATATTTTCTCTCTGAATTCGCAGGGCAGAATATTGATTTTTGCATTCACGGTATACTGGGTACACTCGGTATCTTAAGTATTGTTTTTGGTGAATTCGAATTCAATAATTTATTTTCAACTCGATATTAAATAAGTGACTTTCACTTGGTTAGGTACTTATTTTTGGTATTGCTCATCGTTCGTTGTTGTTGTATTTTTACAGGTTTTTAACGAATAACCCTTTTTCGTTGTTACAGGGAAAATATTGATTTTTGTATTCACGGTATACCTACTGGGTACACTCGGTATCTCAAGTATTGTTTTTTGGTGAATTTCAAAGTCAATTTATTTTCAACTCGTTTTTAAATAAGTAACCTTCACTTGGTTAGGTACTTATTTTTAGTTATTGTTCGTATTTCGTTGTCGTTGTATTTTTTTACAGGTGTAAAAAATAACCCTTATTCGTTTATTGCTTTAGTATTTTGTTGATACTCTTTAGCAAAATGTCCAACACTTTGGTCGGAGCAAACGCTTCTGTTTCGAAGTTTTTGACTCGTTTGAACTCGATTCTGACAGTAGTTTCAGCACCCATTGATGAAAAGTCGCGTTTTATTGTCCTGGCTGCATGCGACAGCGCTTCAGATTTGTACAATCAGGTGCAGGAGGTTGATAGAAATATCCTGATTACGGTTGAGTCGGCAGATAAGAGTGCTTTGGTCGTAGATGTGTCATCGGAGATTTGGAAATCATACTCGGGACTACTTATCGAAGTTGATTCGGTTTATTTTCAGATTAGAGCGGTTCAATTGTCGTTGGAATCGACTCAGGATACGGTGGTGAAATCACGTCATGGTTCGAGTGAATCGTTAAATAGTCGACAGTCTGGTGCTCCCGCGCTACCCCCCTCTGCAAGTTCACATGTGAAATTGCCTCGTATCGGTATACCTACTTTTGATGGTTCGTTGAGGATGTGGTCGGTTTATTATGATTTGTTTAGGACTTTGATTCATTCGAATGATTCGTTAGCTCCAATTGAGAAGTTCCAGTATTTAGTTTCGACTTTGTCAAAGGAACCTCTTACCCTTGTCAAACATTTACCACTGACAGATGACAATTATGTGATAGCTTTCGATACTCTTGTCCAAAGGTATCAGAATGAGCGAGTACTTGCGACGTGTTATTGGCAGGCGATTTGTAATGCTCCCAAAATAACGGATTCTGATTCCTCACAATCGCTTCGTGAATTGTTGAATACCTTTTCAGAAAATATTACAGCTTTGGGTCAGGTCTCAGGCGTCTCTCTCTGGGATTTCACTTTGTTCAACTGGTTGCTACAGAAATTGGATAACGCTACTCGAAAGCGTTTCGAACTCCAATTTGCATCTGAAGAGTTTCCATCATATCAGGATTTGCACAAGTTTTTGTCGTCACAGTGTCGTGCATTAGAATCATCTTTGGGGAATGACCTATCTCCGTCTGCAGTCGTTGGTAAGCGGAGTAGCGTCAAGTCTGGTGGAAAAGTGGAATCGAGGAATTCACATGCATTTTTGTCAACGTCGAGTGCGTCTTCATCGAAGCAGTCGTGCTTCCATTGTAATGGAGAACACCCGATCTCGAATTGTCGTTCTTTTTTGAAGTTGGACCCGCGCAAGCGTTTTGAGGCTGTGAAGGCAGCGCGCTTGTGCCTAAATTGTTTTGGCCCTTCACACTTGGTGAAGCAGTGCCCCTCTTCTCATTCGTGTAAGGAGTGTGCAGGTCGGCACCACTCTTTATTACATTTCGTTAAACTTAGTAATTCGGATGGAGCAGCTTCTCATCGAGTTGAGCCGCCTCCAGTCGCATCCACGGTTGCCATGTCTTCTCTCCCATCCTTTCAGGATGTTCGTTCTCGTTCTCGTAGCAATACTACGGTTCTTTTAGCAACCGCATGTATTGAAGTTCAAGACAAGTGGGGCAACTATCAAGTGGTTCGTTCTTTAATTGACTCTGGCAGTCAGTCGTCTTTTATTACTGATCGGTGCCGCAAGCGTTTGGGCTTGCACTTGAATCGATCATCAACACCTATTTCTTGTTTGGGTCACGTGACCTTGGGATCGGCCCAGGGATCATCTGATTGCATTATTCGTCCCGTTGGGGTACCATCACCTACTTTTAAAGTAAGTACTTTGGTCTTGCCCAATATTTGTGGAAAACTTCCCAGTGTTGACATTTCGCCATCGAAGGCGCTTGATAATTTGAAGTTAGCGGATCCTAATTGGTACACGCCTGGTTCTGTCGATGTTTTGCTAGGAGCTGACATCTTTCCCAATATTGTTCATGGTGGTTATTTGTCGGGCAGTGATAACTGTCCAGCCGCAATGAACACGACGTTTGGTTGGGTTCTTTTGGGAACCATTTCGTCGAAGGTTGCGGGCGAGGTTCAAGCTTGTTTTGCGTCGGTAGATTCGACCCTTGAAGAGACTCTTAAGGCATTTTGGAGAGTTGAGGAGGTGCCTTCAGTTGAGGTTTGCTCTAATGAGGAACAAGAGGCTGAGTCGTTGTTCGTTGAGTCTCATTATCGAGAAGAATCAGGTCGTTTTGGGGTATTGTTGCCATTTAAGGATAGCAAAGAGTTGCCTATCTTTAATGATTCGTTGAATGTCGCAGATCGTCGTTTGCTCGCTTTGGAGAGACGATTGTCGAGGTTGCCTCACATTAGAGACATGTATGTAGAGTTTATGAAAGATTATTTGGAGGCTGGGCACATGTCGTTGGTGCCATTGGAGTCGGAATCTGCAAACTCTTATTACATTCCGCATCATTGCGTTTTTAAAGACCCTGGTGTTTCGATGTCTTCTGATGTGTCTTCGCTCGCCCCAGTATCGTCGAAAATTCGTGTCGTGTTCGACGCCTCGGCCAAAGCATCGAACAATCTTTCGTTAAATGATACCTTGTTGATTGGTCCGAAGTTGCAAAATGACATCACTAGTGTTTTGCTTCGTTTTCGAGAGAACAAATTCGTGTTCACTTGTGACATTAGGCAGATGTATCGGCAAATTTTAGTTGGAGATTCACATCGACAGTATCAATTAATTCGTTGGCGTTTTTCAGAAAAGGATCCTATTCGAAGTTACAAATTGAACACTGTAACTTATGGTGTTTCGTCCTCGCCATATTTGGCCATTAGGTGCTTGTTACAATTAGCTCAAGAAAATTCTGAGAAGTTTCCTCTCGCTTCGAAAGCCATTCGTCTCGGGCTTTATGTCGATGATTTTGCCATTGGGGCAAATCAAATCGAGGAAACCTTGGAGTTGAGAAATCAGCTCATTTCGCTATTGCAATTGGGACAATTTGAGTTGCGGAAATGGTCTGCTAACAATCCACAATTGCTTCAGGATCTGCCGGTTGAACATTGTCAACAGCAGTCATCCAACTTTGATTCGGAATCGGACTTTTCGGTGAAAATTCTTGGCCTTCAGTGGCAATCGGCTACTGATTCGTTTTCGTTCATGGTTAAGTCCATAGATTCACCTTGTACTAAGAGAAGCATTCTCTCAGAAGTCGCTAAGATCTATGACCCGTTGGGTTTCTTGTGCCCATTGACCTTTATGGCAAAACGAGTCATTCAACATTTGTGGTATCTCGGGCTGGATTGGGATGAAGATCCACCAGCTGATGTTGTCGAAAAGTGGAATCGATATAAGTCCACTCTTCATGTTTTATCCAAGTTGACAATCCCTAGGTGCTTGGTTCCCGAAGGATCTTTCGTGTCGTGTCAACTGCACGCATTTTGTGATGCGTCGACTGCAGGTTATGCGGGTGTGGTGTATTATCGTTTCGAGGACGCCGATGGCAATGTGCAGGTTCGTTTCGTTACTGCCAAGTCTCGTGTTGCTCCGCTCAAACCACTCTCCGTTCCACGGCTGGAATTGTGTGCCGCAGTCTTACTATCAGATCTCGTTTCGTTCGTCCTTGAACAAGGTCCTCAATCCATTGTTGTTGATAAGGTTTTCGCTTGGAGTGACTCTTCGGTCGCTCTATCCTGGATCAAGTCGTCTCCACATCGGTGGAAGACTTTTGTTTCGAATCGTGTCGTCCACATTCAGGATCGAATTCCTCCGGATTGTTGGAATCATGTACGTTCAGGTGACAACCCAGCGGACGTCGCGTCTCGGGGCTTGTTACCAGAGGAGTTAGTCGGGGCTTCCGCATGGTGGGCGGGGCCTGAATTCCTCAGATTGCCGCTGGAATCTTGGCCAGCACTCTTTCCCATTGCTCCCACTTCTGATGTTGAACTGGAGAAAAGGAATATTGTTTTGTTCGCTACGATAGAGATTTCTGATGTCGATGTTTTGTTGAAAAGATTTTCTTCTTTGAGGAAAATTCAGGGTATTATCGCTCGTTGTTTTCGTTTCACTAACAATTGTCGTGCTGTCAATAGGACCACTGGTGCATTGAGTGTCTCTGAGTTGCATGCTGCTCTCATGCACATTGTTAGAATTGTTCAATCTTCGGTCTTCTCTTCGGAATTGGAGAAAATTCGCTCTGGTAAACCATGTGCCAAGTACTTGCAGTCATTGTCGCCCTTTATTGATGATTTCGGTATTTTGCGAGTCGGGGGTCGACTGTTGCATTCGGGTTTAGCATTCGACGCTAAATATCCCGCATTGTTGCCAGGAAGGCATAGGTTGGTTGAACTTTTGATTGATCAGATACATCGAGGTAATTTGCACCCAGGAGTGAACACTACTCATTATCTCCTTCAACAAAATTTTTTGGATCCTGTCTGCTCGTAGGGTCATTCGTAGTTATTTGTCGAAATGCAATCGTTGCTTTCGCACTCGTCCCCTCTCGTTGGAGCCTCCCATGGGGAATTTACCTGTCGCTCGTGTCTCCCAATTGAAGCCTTTTAGTTGTGTCGGGGTCGATTATGGGGGACCCTTTCCTATTGTCTTGTCGAGGTATAGGGGTGTCAAAACTTCTAAAGCCTATTTATGTTTGTTCGTATGTTTCGCGACTCGCGCGATTCATCTCGAAATCGCTTCTGATTTATCGTCAGAGACTTTCCTGGCAGCTCTTAGGAGGTTTGTCGCTCGCCGCGGTCGCTGTAGTGACATCTACAGTGACTGTGGAACCAATTTCGTCGGAGCTAACAAGGAGCTCAACTCAAATTTGAAAATCGCCGCAGAAGGGGAAGGTATTCGATGGCACTTCAATCCACCCTCAGCTCCACACTTCGGTGGACTGTGGGAGAGCGGTGTTAAGTCCGTCAAAACACACATGGCCCGTGTTATTGGTGGTCAAATTTTGACTTATGAGGAGCTGAACACCTTCATCGTTCAGATCGAGGCCGTCTTGAATTCGCCCCCCTTTGCCCCATTAGTAGCGACCCCAACGATCTATCCGCGTTGACCCCTGGTCATTTTCTGACCTTGGAACCTCTGTCGTCGGTGCCGGATGTGAACTTGTCACATCTGAAGATTTCTCGTCTTTCTCGTTGGCAATTGGTGCAACGGATGCAACGTGATTTTTGGACACGTTGGAGGGCTGAATATCTTCATAATTTCCACCAGAGGAGTAAATGGTCGAAAACCCATTTGTTTGAGTCAACGGATATCGGTTCGTTGGTGTTGATAAAGGATGAATTGTTGTCTCCTTTGAAATGGGCTCTAGGAAGAATTGTTTCTCTGCACCCTGGTGCGGATGGTGTCGCCAGGGTTGCCTCGGTTCGTACGACCAGAGGTCTTTGTAAACGACCTCTGGTCAAACTTTGCCCGTTACCTAACCAGTAACGGACTCAGGGAATTTCGTCCCTGACTTGTCGTTTCGTTTCGTTTCGTTTTTGTTATTGTCGTTAGTTTCGTTTTCGTTAGTTTCGCTTTTGGTTCAATTTTCTGATAGCGGAAAATTCCTCCGGTAATTTTGGTGGGCGGTATGTTACGTCCTTGGTGAATAATCGATTCGTATTCTCTAAGACACCACCGTTTCCTACCCCTTCCTATCCCTTTACACATCGGGACGAAGGAAAAGGACACCTGACCGGACAGGACCACACATAGAGAGAAGAGTCGAGGTTTAACATCGAGAGAGGAAAGAGCCCGACATAGTGCCGTTCGTACCAGACTCGTCGATGCTGGTGTTACGGGAACGGGATACCTAGTTCTTTAATTAAATAAGGAAGCGGTATAAAGTAGTGGAACAATCGTGGGTATAGTGGAGCAAAGTGAACAATAATAATAGTTACAACATCTCGCAAATTAAAACAAGTGCCCCTTTAGTCGGACAAGACACAAGGTCAGTAATTTCGATAATTATTAATTAATTGTGTTCCTGTCAATCATTGGCAATTATAGCCTGGTCCTTCCCTAAATTTTGATCCTGTCACCGTGGCGATTCGTCATTACCATCGCGGCATCGAGCCGCATTAATTTAGCCCCTTTCAGGATCGAATCGCGTCGTTAATATTTTTAGGCTCTTTGACGCGGAGTTAACAATACCCGTCTCACTCTATTGCAAAAAACCTGCATATCTCCACCTCACTCATTTAATTAATTACGTAATTATTTAGGAAATTATCGTTTGTGAATATGGGCATGAGTGTTGTCTCCTGTGATAACTAAGGATACATCATCTCGTTATGTTTCTTACTCCTTCTATTGCATTGCATAGTCAATCGAGTTAAATTGGGACGTATTGTCAGAAATACGTTTGAATCGTCAGGAATTCTAAAAAGATGAGCGAGAGTGAGACGGAAGTACGACTCGCGTCTTGACGCTTAGATTGATACGATAAGATTGTCGTCCAGCTCATCGGTTACTGTCAGTTGACAGTGACAGCGCTAAATATACTAATGAGGTTTGTTATTTGAAACGTTTTTAAATGCGAAATTAGCAGAATTACCTGTGATATTGTACGATGTGATAAGCTACGAGTAACTTATTAATTCCGTGAATGCCTAAATTGTGTGGTTAAATTGCTAGGATATTTTACTGCAGAATAAGAAAACGGACAAAACTCAGTGGACAGAGCATACACGTTTCACCTCCAACCAGGTGAAGTACCTACCAAAATTTTGCAAATATAATAATTGCAAATTAACGCCTGGCATCCTGAATAAATCTGAAGAATTGAGTTTTGCATAAAAAATTACACCAGAAAATTGAAAAAAAAAATCTAAAAAGGGAGTCAGCAACTTGCGAACCAATTTTTGCTGATGGTGCTTGTCACGGTCACGACTTTTAACTTCTTGATATTATTTATTATCAAATATTAAATTCTCTATTATAAATTTTACAATAATTCCATAAATAGGCGTTCTCTTATTTGTGTGTCAATCATTTTTCAGCACCCATAATTATTATATTGTTACCTACCAAACCTTTATGATAATTTATAATTTGTCGTGCGTGAGTCGTTTAGCAAAACCGGATACAAGAACCGGACATTCAAGGCCGGAACCGGACCTGATTATATTACCTTATCTTATCATATGTACCTACCTACTCAAATAATAATTATTATTGTGGAAAAAAAAGTTTTGACTCGCTGTCGCTTTGGTAACGACCAAAAACGGAAATTCCGACCATTGTTAGTAGTCATTCATTATTCTCAAGTTTAATTTAATGCGTTAAGTGAGAGTTAACAAGTATTAGTTGAGGAGACCGAAGGTCGAGTGCTGTAACATCACGAGCGTGTAAAATGCTTTTCAAGTTGTTTCAACTCGACACTTTTTTCTTCACCCACCTCCAGATATCCCAGGTCTCTATGTTTTCTTGGAAAGAGGTTTCCTCATCATTTTACACCATAATTAAAAATTGAAATGGGAAATTTGACTTCAGAATGATTTTTTGAAATTTAAAAAACTTAAAAAAAAACCGAAGGCTCAGCTCGAATCACGACAGAACCGAACCCCCTTCTTCTAGAACCTGAAATAATGACTTTGGGTAATGCTAAGCTAAGTGCCTAAGCTTAACATGGCATTTGCTATTGTTGCATAATACTTATTTAATTCATGCGTATGTTGTGTTTTATTAATCACGTAACAATTCACTGCATATGCATATATTATGTAATGCTAAATATGCATATAAACTGTAGTAGGCTCGGTAGTAGGTAAATCTCCATCCCATTTTTTTGTACCATAAAAATTATTTTCGAGCACCGGGACGTGAAGCTTTAAGAATAGGGGCAATAGCTTCGCCAATTCAGTGCAGAGTTAGAACGCGTGAAACCAGAGTTGACAATAATATTAAAAGAATCAAGACCAGGAAGAAATGTGTCAATGTCATGCGGCAAGAAAAACATACGGTAGTCGGTCTTGGAGAGTGACTTCCGCAATCGCTTCAAACCTGCTTTGTTAATGTTGACCAAAGCTGGTCGCTGTTGTTTCGCTAGAGGCTTACTAACTTTATTAGTAATAAAATTATTGCTGAAATAGTTTACTTCATCCGAGAAGTGACGCAATAATGAATTAGCGTAATCGTCGTGTCTATTTATCGGTCTATCTGAAGTGATAATTAATTTTCAAGCAGGAACTAGGTACCTACCTACTACTGCTTTGTTAACAGGCAACTAATGCAAATTAATTATTATTTCAGATTATGATAAAAGAATATACTCTCATCAATGCAATTAAACGATCAAAAAGGACGGGATTTATTTTATATCTCTTTAATAAAACGACACTAAATCTTTAAACAAGATAGTCCCTTAAAACAAATAAACAAACAGAATAATATCATTGTTTTCAAATAAAAAACGACTGACAGAGACACAAACAGACAGAAAACCAAAACCAGAAGTTCTCTGCATGCGGAATCCTAATTTCAGATTGAATTCATCGGTCTTAGGATATAAATTTAAAACAATATAAATATAAAACAACGAATTATAATAAATTATAATGACGGGTATTAAAAAAATATAAACTAGTCCCATTTGGAATATATTCACTTTGTCGCTTGTTGAGTCAAAAAGAAAAAACAGTCAAACAACAAGTATAGGCGTTTCAAAATGGCGTCCTTCTGGAAGTTTTATATTCTATGAAATCACGCTTCTGCCTTCTGCTTCTTGCTTGACTCTTGATTTTTAATTTTTCGCCTTATTGGCCTTAATTCTTAAGCATTTGAGCTAGAATCCATGATGTCGATAAGTGATAAGTTCAATTCAGGATTCAGGCACCGAGCAACAGGTGCAGGTGACGATTATACATGAACGTGAACTACGTGCAGGTAAACCGGTCTGCTTTTTCCATGCCAAAACAGGTTAAAACTATGCAAATTACAAATTGCGGAAATAATTTTTTTGATATTGCGATCAACCATTGACGGGCTCTGAAAAGAAATAACAAGTTTTATTATTGTAAAAAAGTTTTTGAAGTTCATAAAAAAGGCGATGTTTCAATTCTTCCTCGCTAACAACGGCGGCTGACGTCATCGACGCCAATCGCTCCAATTGAAGGAATACCTGATATAAATTTATACATTATTTTATATTCTAATAAGACACTACTGAGCTTATTTTTTATAAGCAACACTTGTTTTTCTAATTATTGTAATATAAAAAGGCTGCAGAGTCGCCTTTTCTCCATATCTCGAAGTTTTACCGCCGTCCCTTTCCTGTAATAATACAAAGTACTCAAATCGCACCCTCTTCTCAAAGCACCCCTCCAATTATTCAAGTTTACTTTGATCCCCCTTCCCAGCCAATTTTTCAATTCTCAAATAGATATTTATGTATAGGCTATTTGCTTTTAGAGATATTTACAGTTTCTTTTGTGTTTGGAATAGGGAACAATGTTTCACATACACCTCACATACACTAACCTTGTCATCTTTTAAATTTTCCTCTGTAAACACCTTACTATTATAGATTGCAAGCACCCCACGTTTTTATCATTTTAAATCTTAAAAGTATTTCCATTTAAAAATTAATTTATACCTCTTAGTTTTGTTTGTAGGTGTAATTTTGCAATCAATTTTAAACATCTTGATGAAATTATCACAGACACAATAGCGCTCGGTATTTTCCTAATTTCTTACCAAACAGACCAAAGACTAGAAAGCGAGCTAGTATTGTATTGTCATCCAGTTCTGAGATAAGTTTCAAGTCTTTATCTCTTCAGGAAGTTGGTTTAAAATCGATTGTAAGATTTGCACAGACAGACATACAGACAAGGAAGCGAGTTAATAAAAACATGGTAAAATAAATTAGCATTGGCAACATTGTTTAGTTAAGAATTGTGATAAAAAAACTATATAAAGCTGGATATAAAAATATTAAATTTATTTTTTATTATTTCAGGTACAGAATGAAACTTGTACCAGGGCCATTACCCCCCGTTCCTACTGGTGCGATGGATCGAATTTCCCTCTCGATGCCCTTCAGCCCAGACTTATTCTGGCGTTACCCTTTGGGGTTCTCCAACTTGAACCAACTGCAGCAACCCCCGTCTTCACCTTTATTTGACTACAAAAGTCAGCTGCCGAACAGTCTTGCCTCAGATCCAAGAGTGTGGAGCAGAGAGGACGTCGCTGCTTTCCTTCGATGGGCAGAAAGAGAGTTTGATCTGCAGCCCATAGACATGGAGATGTTCCAAATGAATGGTAAGGTTCTTTCAAAATGATCCTCAAATAATTGTTTTGCATGAGTTAATTAAACAGGAACTAATAAAAGTAATTTTTTCAGGCAAAGCTCTATGTCTACTAACAAGAACAGATCTCTCAGAACGTGCTCCCGGCTCTGGAGACGTCTTATACAATGTGATCCAAATCTTGGCAAGAGAAGCCAACACCCTTCAACGAATGCTTCCATCCAGTCCCGTCACTCCTACATCTCGCCACCCTTACCCCTTTTCCCCTCATTCGCATCCCCCGACCCCAAACTGGAACGTACTGTCCCAGAACAACGAATTCCACCCGTCGTCCGCTGCCTCAATCGCTGCACATTTGATGGCGCACAGCAACTCAGTCACTCTGAGTCCTGCTCCTTCGGTAGACAGCCAGGCAGGCAGTCCGCAACACACCGAAGTGGCCCAGGCATTCAGCCATTACGTGTTCAACTCGAACGGGAGCAGTAATGGTAGCGGAAGTAATCCTTCGGATTCTGACGAGGATGCTTTCGAGAAAAATGGGACTGGTAGCCCTCCAACTACACCTAGTGCCTACTGTTTAGCACCTCCGGCCTCTTTGGCTACCCCTAAAAGCCCTAAAGAAGCCACATCGGGACCGGGTGTGTTTAAGTTTATGAAGAGGGAATTCTTTCCAAATGAATCTTCTGAGCCAAATACAAGTAAGTTTTTTTTATTGTATCATATGGGGCGTGATATTTATATTTAATTATTGTTTTAGATGGTCGTCTATTGTGGGATTTCCTTCAGCAACTATTGAATGATCCTGCACAACGATACACGAGTTATATTGCGTGGAAAAACAGAGAAACGGGTGTCTTTAAAATTGTAGATCCCGCTGGTCTCGCAAAGTTGTGGGGCATTCAGAAGAATCATTTATCAATGAATTACGATAAAATGTCTCGTGCTCTGAGGTACTACTATAGGGTCAATATTTTGAGAAAAGTACAAGGGGAACGACACTGCTACCAGTAAGTCTTAAGATTGCCGCCACTCACATTAGTTGATTGTATTAATTTGTTTTTTAATTGTTTCAGGTTTTTGAGGAATCCTACTGAATTAAAAAATATAAAGAACATTTCCTTGCTTCGGCAGCAGATGTCTCCAACAAACACGAAACCTGCAGTACAAATTCACCCTCAGATAACAATCAAGGCGGAACCCATGGAAACAATGCAACATGAGCATGGAATGGGGAGTCACTCTTTTGAAGCTGTGAAGCAAGAGCAGAGCAGCTCGGGACACGATTACGATGAGAAACCCACGGATCTTAGCATGGGGTCTCTGACTGCTGACTTGAATCCCAAAAGCAGACATTCGTCGAGTGCTTCTTGTTCATCTGAGACATCGATATCAGTGCCATCTTCATTATCAAGCAATAGACAGATTAGTATAGTCTGTTCACCCGATCCCCCTGTGTCGACTGCAGGATCCCCTCAATAGTGTTAGTGTTAATAAGAAGAATAAGTGCAAATAAGACAAAGTGCATTATTTGTGTGCCAATATTTTTTAAAAGAAAACAGTTTATGTGCAAGTAATGATCATTATACATATTTCTTAGATGGGAATAGAGGAATAAGGTTTCTGGTTGCACAATTAGTGAGAAATTTTTTATTCCTAAGTGTCCGGTTGTGCAACTGATGAGCCCCTATTATTATATTAGTTTAATTTTTAAACTGATGTGATTTTTTACATCGATTTAAGTGAATTTTCTTTCTGTCATGTGCCAAGATAGGAAAAATATGGATTATTATTGGTCACAGTAGTTGCGACTGCTTTGGGCAGCTTTAATTTTTCCATTTCATTTGGAAAATGTGGAGAGTTTTAGTGATTGATGAAAGTTTCAGCTTTAAGTTAACTCGATTTATGAATATCTAACTACGTGGTGGCGTCAGGTTGTTGCAGTATTAATTAATGAAACGTTGAAGGAATTGCAGTTGAAGTTAACTACATACATGTTAAAATTCCATCTATTTTTCTTAATTTGAGAAAGTAACGATGACAATAATAATTTAAATAAATCTAAAAATGGAATGTAATTTCAGAGTGAATTCAAATCAAATATTTATTAACATTGTAGTAAGCACATTCCAAAGAATCATCACTGATGCCTTAAAAATTTTCTAAAAGTCGATATAATAATTATTATATAGCCAATAATATGGCAGTGCTGTTCCCAGCTCTATTTCTGTGATCTCTTCAAAATATTTGACTCAAATTGTGTGATCATCAAATATATTTCACTATTTTATGTATATTTGAAAATGTATAGGTATATTCAGAAATTAAGATTTTAAATAATAATTTCAAAATTGGGTAAGCTTACTTTTGTCGAGTTTGTGTCAGTTTGGTATTTGTTCCATTTTCAAGGTATTCAAAAATGAAACTGCTTGTGATTGACCATAAATTAAAACCCTCTACCAGATGCATAAATATCATATTTTCATTATCATTATCTTAATTCATGTTAAAACTGCATGTTCGCTTAGCAAAGACAGATAACTTTTCAATTGATGGTCAATCACAAAGATTTCATCTTTGAAGATTATCATTTTATTGTACATATTGTAATTAGTTCAAATATATATAATTATTTTTACACATTTGTGTATTATGTTTTTTATTGGAGATGAATGTATTTTATCGTTGAAAACATAGTTTGAAATAAACCTATTGAATAGTTCAGCTGAAATTTTTATTTTATCTAATCCGCTGATTATTGATTCATCGATGAAAAAATTATCAGGAGATACCATTAATTTTTTTGAAACTTTCAGTATTTTTTCTGTAAAATGACTTGCTTGTTATTGTAGAAAAATTTCCATATTATATAACTCCCTAATGTCTTGTAAAAAGTCCCTCCCCAACATCAAAATCCTAGTTTCTTGTGGAAACATTTTCTGTAATTTGGGAATTTCCAAAGATATTTAAAAATGATATGGATTCTTTTAAATTTAGTAGCCTAGACCTAAAAACTGGATGGGAATAGTTTTTCGACTATAGTGTATTTAGCAATAAAAGTTGAAATGAATTATTATCACTTTTGCCCGTATTCATCAATAAATATAACCCCTGGGGCTACATTTTGGAGCATGTCATTGGTTTAGAATTCGTAGGGTTTGACCATTAGACCAATCAGCTGTCAGAAAATTCAAAATATAACCCCAGAGTTATATTTTGAAGTTTGATGAATACGGACATTTGAGGATTAAATAGACTGCAATACTTGTTGAATGCAATAATGAAATGACGGTAGAATGACAATTAATCTAAATGTGTTCCTTGAAATAGATTACTTATACTTCTGGAATTGACTGAGATTTTTTCTGTTAGAATTGTTCCATATTTAATCTGTCGGCATCTCTTCACTGTACCAACAGTTCATGTGAAGATTAGGAACATTAATCATTGATCACTATTGCATTGAAATGTTTTGAATACACTCTGGCATTTCATATATTTATTTTGTCTTGACGAGAACATGCATGGTGCTATATGCCTTTGATAACACTGGATCATAAGTTCATAACCATAACTCGGAAAAAGAAAACATCACATTCACATTATCGGTGTTTATTAGGCTCTGTTATTGCTATTACAATAATTATTATTGCACACAGCACAACACATTGTTCAACAGTTTTTGTATCCAATAGTAACGCAAAATAGGACAACTTAAAACACCATATACCTCTTCCTAAATTCATCGTTCATATTCATACAGACCTAATGAGAACACTTTGAGATCCCATGACATCATAAAACGTACGGCGGCGAGGGGGAACCTGCGCAATATCATGTCTTTTAAATTTTATTATATCGTCACAGTATAGAGTCACAATTCAATTGTTAACACTGTCCATTTTCATGTAAAGAAAGTAAACAATGTAAACAATTAATTTAATATGAAATAAGGTTTATGAAATCTTAGATTTAAAAATTTATCATCACATATAGGTAGGTACTTCCAGGGATGGGCGTGTAAACAATTAATTGTAAACAATTCAACCATATCTCATATACAGGTTGAGATAATCGAGCCGAATAAAAGGCATATTATTATAATTTCCCAAGCTGTATAACATGACAGCATGAAAACAACCCCCACTTCAACATCCCCTAAGTTACAGCCCCCGCCCTTAAAAAAATGAATACCACCTGTATACATATATTTTTGTATATTCAAAACCAGTATTCGATTGTCTATTCAGATGATTCTTCAGATTCAAAATTGGTTGAGAAATAACCAAGAAAAAAATTAAAGTCCAAACAATTTATTTAATAATTCTGATTTATTGGGAAATTTTAAAAAATAAAACAAGAGACAAAGCACTTTATAATATCATGAACCTTAATGATGACTGTGACCTGCTAATTAAAAACTATGACCAAAATATTGATAAATTTTGACAGCTAAAGTCATTCAGACAAAGTTCAGATAAAAAGTCATGACCACCTTGATGAACCTTTTCTTGGTTATTTCTCAACCAATTTTGAATCTGAAAAATCATCTGAACAGAAAATCGAATACTGGTTTTGAATATACAAAAATATATACAGGGTACTATTCATTTTTTTAAGGGTGGGGGCTGTAACTTAGGAGATGTTGGAGTGGGGGTTATTTTCATGCTGTCATGTTATACAGCTTGAAAAATTATAATAATATGGCTTTTATTCGGCTCGATTATCTCAACCTGTATATGAGATATGGCCTGGTCAATTAAGTCTGGGACACCCGGAAGAGCGTAAAGAAAGTAAACAATGTAAACAATTAATTTTACTATGAAACAAGGTTATGAAATCTTAGATTTAAAAATTATCATCACGTAGGTATACCTACTTACTAATCGTCCACGTCTACTAATTTTTTGAATAAAGTAATTCATAAATTGAATAATAAAACGATTTACAGGTTTACATGTTTATAAAATAATAGTTGGATTCAGTTGGCTTGGCTACAACCTATTTCTACTTCTTCCGAGACTACTTAGCAGTAAATAGTAAGTCTCTGATACCTACTAATAAAACTTAAACTAAACCATCTTCTCAATCTTGTGCTCAAATCTTAATAAACCTAGACTAGCTTGTGTAAATTTGGCATGTGAAACTTTTCACACTAATGACGTCACTGATAGCAGTGACAGCGACAGGCGACAGCTGACACCCTTGTTTAAATTCTTTACATTGTTTATGAATTCTTTACATTTTACGTATTCTTTACATTGTTTACGTATTCTTTACATGAAAAGTGTAAAGAATATTTCTTTACACGTAAACGCCCATCCCTGGACTACTTACTAATCGTCCACGTCCACTCATTTTTTTAATAAAGTAATTCATAAATTAAATAATAAAACGATTTACTGGTTTACATGTTTATAATAAAATAATAGTTGGGTTCAGTTGGCTTGGCTACAATAACCTGTTTCTACTTCTTCCGAGACTACTTTTCTTCTTCCTTCTGCTTTGCCTATGCGGAGGTACCAGAGACGTGAAAGTATAGTAAGTCTCTATATATTTTATATTTCGTATGAATTATTACATTTTAAATTAGAAGGATGTGGATAAATATGATTTATACAATACGTCGTGTTGTAGAATTTTCTTATTTCATTATTGTGGGGGGTAGAACGGTTTGTAGAATATAAGGAATGAGTTGTTGACATAATGGTGAAGCATTCCGCTTTTCCAGCCAGTCTAGGGAAAAACCCCATAAAAAACCTAGACACACCATTCAGTTCATATTGGTTTTAGACTTTGTAACCAATCTATTGCATCTGGAGTAAGGTGGTGGATGTCATTGAAACCGCCAAGAAGTTTAGTTTCTGGACACTCTTCTACAATATTAGTAATTGTTTCCTCAACTTCGCCACAAGTGAGATAATTTGGACTTGGAACTGAGCTAATGAAATAAGAAAATTCTACAATACGACGTATTGTATAAATCATATTTATCCACATCCTTTTAATTTAAAATGTAATAATTCATACGAAATATAAAATATATAGAGACTTACTATACTTTCACGTCTCTGGTACCTCCGCATAGGCAAAGCAGAAGGAAGAAGAAAAGTAGTCTCGGAAGAAGTAGAAACAGGTTTTAGCCAAGCCAACCGAACCCAACTATTATTTTATTATAAACATGTAAACCAGTAAATCGTATTATTATTGAATTTATGAATTACTTTATTAAAAAAATGAGTGGACGTGGACGATTAGTAAGTAGTCCAGGGATAGGCGTTTACGTGTAAAAAATATTCTTTACACTTTTCATGTAAAGAATACGTAAACAATGTAAATAATTAGTAAAAACAATGTAAAGAATACGTAAAATGTAAAGAATTCGTAAACAATGTAAAGAATTTAAACAAGGGTGTCAGCTGTCGCTGTCACTGCTATCAGTGACGTCATTAGTGTGAAAAGTTTCACATGCCAAATTTACACAAGCTAGTCTAGGTTTATTGAGGTTTGAGCACAAGATTGAGAAGATGGTTTAGTTTAAGTTTTATTAGTAGGTATCAGAGACTTACTATTTACTGCTAAGTAGTCTCGGAAGAAGTAGAAATAGGTTGTAGCCAAGCCAACTGAATCCAACTATTATTTTATTATAAACATGTAAACCAGTAAATCGTTTTATTATTTAATTTATTAATTACTTTATTCAAAAAATGAGTGGACGTGGACGATCAGTAAGTACCTACGTGAAGAAAATTTTTTAAATCTAAGATTGCATAACCTTGTTTCATAGTAAAATTAATTTGAATAACATTGAGTTACAGCGTCCATGGCCAGTTCTTAAACGATTCAGTTTACTCCAGAGCTTTCTCGGTAGGTCGAATCCGGGAACTTCCTTTGTTGGATCTTTGGATAAGGTGATGATTGAAAACATTCTGAACTCTCCATTCAGACTTCCAAAAATCCAGTGGGGAAAAGATCTCATGATTTTGTTGCCAAAATGGATTTCGAGATTTCAGTCTTGTTGTAGGAGGATTCTGAAGATCATGCCAGATTGGAAATTCCGGTGTGCATTTGTCGAATTCTCACTTAGCCGCTATTTGTCTTCTGATTCTTGGTGGTATAATCATAATGTTTGTAATTACCGGCAGCCAAGGTGTTGGAGTTGACTTAATACAACCATCAGTAATAACTGGCATGGTGGTGTTTAATTCAGAATCAATTTTATGGACATGAGCGATATTCATCCAGATTGGGCAACAAGTAAGTCTCTGATACCGACTAATAAAACTAAACTAAACTATCTTCTCAATATTGTGCTCAAACCTCAATAAAGCTAAGTTTGTGTAAATTTGGCAATTGAAGCTTTTCACAGCAATGACGTCACTGATAGCAGTGACAGCGAGAGCTGACACTATTGTTAAAATTCTTTACATTGTTTACGAATTCTTTACATTGTTTACGTATTCTTTACATTGTTTACGTATTCTTTACATTGTTTACGAATTCTTTACATTGTTTACGTATTCTTCACATTATTTACATATTCTTTACATGAAAAGTTTAAAGAATAATTCTTTACACATAAACGCCCATCCCTGAATTCGTGCCTACTACTCGTGGTGGGTGTACGGACTGTACGGTGAGCTTGTTACATGGGTGTACTCCTCTGAGGGGGTTATGTTATCAGTGATTCTATTTTGAGTTTACTGAGCATTAGGTATATTCCTGAGCCAGTGCCAGTACAGCGAATATAGCGAGACAGAAATGTTAGAATCCTGGAACGCTCATTTTCCTGCAGTAAGTGCAGTATTATGTTAACATATCATTCTTGAATTTTTAATCGAGTTAATCAAGTAGGTACACCGTATCGGTAAATAGTTTTTATGACAAGACTAAAATATTCGTACCTAATCGCAAATTAGGTAGATATGAAAATTTAGATATCACTACTGATAAATGTTCTTTCAATTTTGTGCCCAACTATGAAAATAAAACCTTCAAAGTAGGTAGCAAACTACCGCGATGCGGGGGAGATTCGACATGGCGGTTTCCGCCGCGAGCACTTGCAATTATTGACAGTATAGTTCTTCCGGATGTTCTGAGTTTCAAGGTTTGTATCGAGTCTCGACCTCTCGTCTCTCGTCTGTTTCGCTCAAGGTCACAACTGTCACAAAGTCTGCTAGTTTTCTTTTTATTCCTTATTTCTTTCATGGCCTTTGAAAAATCACGCATTTAGCCAAATATATTTACTGGGTCTTTTCGAATGACGTGTCAAAGTCATATATTATGATCTAATTTCAGAACGTCACAAATGTCAAACTACAAAAATTTCAAAACGGAAAAAGAAGAAGATAAGAAGGAAGGAGGAGAAAGGAGAAGAGAAAACAAAACAAAACATTTCAAAATGCACATGAGCACATGCAACATGCAAGAAGAAAGAAGTGTAATAATAAATACTAGTAATGGTAGGTAAGATAAGATTGGCGCCAAATTCTTTATTTTTATTATTAATCATCCAGCAATCAACAATTTGTTAATTATATTATTTTTATCCAGATATTGATTTAAACCCGTTCTGTCTGTGCTCAAGTAGGATATTTTCGAATTCATCAGAACACCAAAACCACCATTGAAAACTCAAATAATGGTTCAATTAAATATAAGAGGGATTCCAATCGAATTCCCATATGAACCGTACGAAATACAAAAAGATTACATGGAAAAAGTGATCGAATGTCTACAAAATGAAAGCAACGGCGTGCTAGAATCACCGACGGGTACAGGTAAAACTGCCTCTTTGCTGTGCGCTTCTTTAGGATGGCTGCAAATTAAGAAGGCTCAGATCCAAGCCCAGAGGCAGCTGGCTGGTAACGAACATGACAGCGAATTCATGGTCGCTTTGAAGTCAAAACTGGAGAGTTCAGGTGGGAAAGGAATGTCGGGGAGAGCCTTCATAGGCTTACCGACAATAATATACTCTTCAAGAACACACAGTCAGTTATCTCAAGCCATGCAAGAATTAAAACGGACAGCTTACAACCATATGAAAGCCGTCGTTCTTGGATCAAGGGAACAGATGTGCATTCACCCTCAACTGACGACAGAAAATAATTCTATGAAGGTCTCAGAGATAATTCTATTTTTTAATATAGTTTTAGTATTATGTGGCAGTAATAGTTAGAAGGTACGGTCATTATTTACATCTGCGGCTCCTACAGTTTCACTATGGCACCTATATAGGGGTGGAGAACATACCTATAGTAACACCAGGAAGGTATTCATTTGCTGGGCAAATGAAAGATAAGCGAACAAAACGGCATCAAAAGAAGGTCTTCCTGAGTGCTGGCCTGTTTAGAACAGTGAATATCATAATAAACATGCAAGGTCAGAGTGTCGAGAGGACGGCGGAAACTCGTAAACAACACCAGAGCCGGTCTGGTAACAGACGCAACATACGCGGCATGCAAACGTAGTCAGAATATAATAGCGAGCGATGTCGCGTATTTTTGGAGTATAAATGCAAAATAAATGCAAATTTGAAAATAAAAAGCGTGCTACCGTTATTCTTGAAGATATTCCTTGCCCTGAAAGTGGAAAAAAAATAGAAATTCGACCGTAGTGCCAAAGAGGCCTTAGTGGTGACCTTGATATTAGTTTGCCCTGGCTGTTTTTAGCTTCTTACCCACCCAGCACCCCTATTTCGCTCCTCGGTCCCGAAAAAATTGATGAAACTTAGGAGCCGCGGATGTAAACAATTACCGAAGGTACACCTCTACAGATTGATTGCTTTATGAATGAGAATCTACAACTTTTTTAAATTTAATTTAGTTCCTATTATAGTAGGTATAAAGTAGTTTTAGAAAATGCATCACTTTCTTTTACATCAATACAGTGTAGATTGGTCATTCCTCTATACAGAAAACAAAAAGAACTCTTGTCAGGGCATGCTTGATTTATTAAACATGAAAATATGTTAAAATTTATTATCTAATCAAGCAGGCCTTTCTTCTAATCACAATAATAACAATTGGCAACGATACAGTAATTTGCAATTAACATTTTTTAAATTTATTATTGCAGACACTTCTTTGTGGAGTGAAGGTGAAGACTAGAAGCTGTCAATTTTATAATCGAGTTAATAAATGTAAGATGGATGCTCATATTAATCAAATGAATGTCATCGACATAGAGGATATCGTGAAAATGGGCCAGCAATCCAAGTTCTGTCCGTATTACATGAGCAGGGAACTAAAACAGAACGCTGACATACTTTTTGTGCCTTATCAGTACCTGTTAGATCCCAGAATAAGGACTATGTTGGGTAATTATAAATTTGAAAACAGATTCTGAAAAATACGAGTACAATTTACGCAACTGAAATTAGATCCCTCACTTTGGTAAATGTAACATTGTAGCCAATTCTTTTTTGTCAGTCCTCTTCATTATATCACCCAAATCAGAAAGGGCCGGTTGCACAAACGTAATTAAAAATATTTCAGATAATTACTTACAGTGGGTATTATAAAGGCTCATTAAGTTAACGGGCATAAAAATGGCCCCATAAATCTGCCCGTTTAAATTAACGAGCCTTTATAATACTGGGTGTTGGTGATTTTAAATTGCAAAATTTGAAAATATGGTACACATAACTCTTCTTAAATGAAGTAAAATTTATTTCCAGCAATATCAGACCAATATTTCGATAATACAGAGCGTTTTAAATCAGGAATTATCTGACAGATTTTTAATTACGTTTGTGCAACCGGACAAATAAAGACTTTTAGATTTAGAAATCCATAAACCAAGCGATTTGCAGAAAACTTGCTTTGGACAATTTGTTGAATTTCTGAGAGTACTATACCTAGGTGTGCAGAAAAGAAGAGGGGATTCAACACAAACACAGTATCTTTCAGAATCTACTATTTGTGCAACATTTTACTTTTATCAAAGACACCATCAATTATTACTGCAGCTCTCAGATAAAGATATAATTTTTACAGGTGTGGAACTAGCAAATAACATAGTCATCTTTGACGAAGCTCACAATGTCGAAAAGATTTGTGAAGATTCGGCCTCGTTGCAAATCAAAACGAGTGACATTACATTATGTATCGAAGATGTGACAGCTGTCATGGAGCGCATGGCCGATCCAAACTCTTTCCAGGATCTCGAGGAGGAGGCTCCAAAAGACTTTAACGCTGACGAATTGATTGCTTTAAAGCAGATCTGTCTTGATTTCGAAAAAGCTGTAGACGAGATCGATCTGAAATCTGATGACACGGCAGTTTTGGAAGGGACTTACATGTTCACTTTATTCGAAAAATGCGGGGTTCGTAAAAATTTGAGGGTTAAAGAGCAGGAGTGTCTGTCACAATATAGTTTAACTACACCATTTCCAGGTGTAATTAAGAAACAGTTAAATGTAATTGAGAATAGTGAAATGTAATTCAGAATGCGTTAATTGTAATTGAGAAACCATCAAATGGAATTGAGAAAGCGTTAAATGTAATTAAGAAAGTTTCAAATGGAATTCAGAATGGATCGATTGAAATTATTGAGATAATGTAAAATTCGTAAATTTCACATCCAAGTCACAGCATTTTATGAACGCAACACAAATGGGCCTGGAGTAGCTGAACACTGGTTGCTTTATTTAACTATTCTCAATTACAATTGATGCATTCTGAAATTAATTTAATAGTTTCTAAATTACAACTGGAAAAGGTGTAGTTGATTTTTGTAAAGAAATGTTCACTTGGTGGAATAAAGAAGGGAGTATTATCATTTTTTCCTGACATATCTTCTCTTTATAGATAACTGTTTCCAATTGCGATCAAGTAACAAGTTTAGTTGAGAAAATTATTCAGTTTTTGGCGGTAGCTTCTGAAGGACCATTTCAAAGGAAGGGTAGTGGATTGAAAATATTTCAAGACCTGTTACAGATTGTTTTTGCCGGGCGTTCAGAAGAATTTAAAAAAGAAATACAGAAATCTTACAAGGTAAAAAGGCCATAATTAGATAAATTGTGTTCTGCTGTACACTCAGCATTAATTCAGAATAATTAGCATTGTTGATGATTGATTGAAAGTTTTTTATTTATTTAAGGTTCACCTGGAATTAGAGCAATTGAAAGAAAAAAAGAAAACTTCAAACAACTGGTTATCGAAAGCCACGACCAAATCGAAAGGGAAAGTACTGAGCTACTGGTGCTTCAATCCAGGTTTTGGGTAATTCGATTTTTTTATAAGTACCACGGCAATTTAACTAATAGAACAATACATAAAACATTAATAAATCATTGGGTGAATGACTCACCTATCAAGCTCCAGCTCAAACCGCTTGAAGAGAAAGCTGAATTTCGTGATAGTGATTCATTTTAGGCAGGGTGTAAGGACTGTAAGGTAGCCGATAAGGAGAGGATATTCAAAATCCAAGGGGTCGTAAAAATAGCCTCTGAACAAACATTTTTTTTCTCAAAAATTGTCTGCTATTTTTAATAACACTGAAACACTCTATTTTTTTTTCTTTTTAGGTAGAAATCAATTTTTTATATACTGGAGAGAGAAACTTGCAAGAAATTTGGGCAGAAGAGTTTTGAATTTGTATTTTCCAAAGTTGAGCTTATCCCCATATAATCCACCATCTTTCGAATGGCTCAATAGACTGAGTTTTTGACTTCAAATCAGAAGATCCTGTGTTCAAGTCCAGATCTTGCAGTAATTTTTTTATGATTTTTTTAGTTTTTTCTATTAGGGTTCCTAAGCGAAGATAAATATTGCTCTGCAGTTTGGGTGCAAATTTAGATTAGTCCAGTCATTGGAGGTAAAATACGGCAATACTGTATAATTTTGCCCAGCAGTACCGATTTGCACAAAAATTTGGATTTAGGTGGCTCTATTTGAAAGTTGACAATATGCTGGTGGTTGCTTTTTATTTTTTAAGGGTGAAACTACCCCTATTGAAAAATAGGTTTAGAATTATTGTAGATTCAAGCATGTAATTGATTGAAATCATCTTTAAATAAATTGAATGAACGTCAAATTAAATTAATGGACATAATTCACGATTTATTAAATAGTTTTGTCCTTAAAGTCCCTAGAATAGTTATAATTATTAAAACATCTTCAAAATTTTGATGCGAATGAGATGGAACTTTGGTGAAAAAAACTAAATCAAATGTCATCGTCATAATAGTCTCTATCTACTCACCAAGAATTATGTCTGTATGGTTATCAATTACCATACAAAAGATTATTCTGTGGCTTGGTCGAAAAAGGGCCTAAGTGAAAAAACACCGTTCTGAGTAATTTGCAATTTTAGAGTAGATTTTTCAAAGGATTATCAGTCATTCAGTTTAGTTCGCAAATTGTAGAAATTTGAAATATGAGTCTGGTAGCATTGTATTTTTGCACAGAACAACTGTTTTTTGTGGTACGTGGTAAATAAAAAAAAAATTGTTGTATAATAGTCCTCTGATGTAATCATTTGCTTTCAGATAGGCCTAAGAATTAGGGCCCTTCAACTGCACTAGGCCTAAGAATTAGGGCCCTTCAACTGCACTTTGTCCCTGAATTTTGTTACTATGGTCCTTGTGTAAAATTTTGTTACAGTTAGGCCCATTTTATAGTATGAAAAGCTTGTTTGGAAGATTTTTTTATACATTTTGATCACCATAATTATTAAAAAAGACTACCTTCTTGCAATATTAAATAAAAAAATTCCTTTTATGGAAATAGCTTCCTCATTATAAATATTTAATAAGCAGTTTTCATCTGCCTGATTGTTATTTCCGGTCTAAAAAAAATTAGAAAAAACTTGAATAACTAACATTTTTTAGACAATTTTGGTATACTTAGCTAGACAGCATTGGTATACTTTCAAAAAATAGATATTAGTCATCAGTCAAAACCGGTAAAAAAAATCATTTTTTCTATTGTGTAAACAAATCCTTGTTCTACTAAATCAATAATGTGTTGTTCGTCATCAGCTTCAACTATATTCTCATCTGCAGAAATATTCTCATATTCAACAAGATTAGTTTCTTAGAAACCTCATTTGGCTGATTTATGTGCTTTGGAGCCCATGTATCAAGCATTTTTTGACCCCGGTTACGGTGCATTCTTTATTATCTGTGAATATACTATTATTTTATATATTTTTATTTAATATTCTAACTAAAAACAATTAGGTGTTACTATTAAATAACTAAACTATGTACTTATACATTAATAACAACAAAAAATTAACACTTTTGTAGCACTGACTATAAGAGAAAAACCACAAAGGGACTGTTTTGCACAACAAAACAAATATTAAGTACTTTTTGATTATTGTCCTCTTGTCTTATAAGCAAGTGGCCAATGTGACACATTGGCTAGTATTAGTAAGATATTTTAGCTTAAAATGGGCCTATGAGGTACATAGGCTTTTATTGTTTCGTTATCACTAAATTGAATAAATAAATAAATAAATAAATATTTATTAAAGTGAATCACTGTTTGTATATAAAAAAATTTCAGGATGAATATGCTCAGCGGCCTTGGCTTACGATGCATGATTTTGACCAGTGGGACTCTGGCACCACTCCGTCCCTTAATATCGGAACTGAATTTAAAAGCTCAAGTCTGCCTAGAAAATCCGCATATTGTAAAGGGTGATCAGATTTGTGTGAAGATTATAGAACGTGGCCCTGACGGAGAATTACTGAATTGCAGCTTCCAAAACAGGTTATATTTCAAACTTTCCACACAAAGAACCTGTTAATAAAAACATTTCCATGATTTCAGAGAAAATATGAAGTATATCAATTCGCTAGGTAGAACTCTGGTTAATTTGATAAGATTAATCCCGAACGGGGTGCTGGTGTTTTTTCCTTCATACCCAATTATGCAGAAATACGTTAATTTGTGGCAAGAGATGGGTATTTGGGAGAACATGTGTAAGATTAAGGTATGAATAGTGTTTTAATTGTAATTTTATTCTAGTACATGTTTTATTGATATTTTCAGGCTGTTTATGTAGAGCCCAAACAAAAAGAAGTCTTTAATAGCACCATGGTTGAATATTATGCCAAAATAAATGACCCGAGTTTAAAAGGAGCAGTATTTATGGGTGTTTGCCGGGGGAAAGTGTCGGAAGGTTTAGATTTCGCCGACATGAACGGTCGAGGGGTTATCGTGATTGGTTTACCATTTCCGCCTCTAAAAGATCCGAGAGTGATACTGAAAAAAAAGTACTTGGATTTGTGCAATGCTCAGAATAAAGAGGTATGTAAGTGTGAAATTAATTAAACGGTCTTGGTGATCTGCTTTATGTAAAGCAGGGTTATAATCAATCTTTTATGTTTTAGTATCCTAGAGGTGACGAATGGTACACTCTAGAAGCAACAAAAGCTGTAAATCAAGCTGTAGGCCGTGTCATAAGACACAGACACGATTATGGTGCTATTCTTCTATTGGATTCGAGATTTAATAGTCCTAGAATTAAATCACAACTTTCTTTGTGGTTAAGAGATCACATTCAGGCCGTTTCTAATTTTGGTGAAATAGTTAGACATCTTAGTAGTTTTTTCCGGAATGCAGCTATTAAGGTAACTTCTAATAACCATTAATAATAATTTAAAAAAATGATTTTTTTGCATAGTTTCCAGTTGAAAATCAACATTTGATGCCGGATGAGACGACCGAATCTGTTCCGGCAGAGTTTGAAATTCCAAAAGCGTATAAACAGGGAAATTTTGATTTCTCCAACACGTCTTTTGACAGCCAATCGACATCAAGTTCTGAGTGTGAAGTTGTCATCAACAAGCGTAATCTACCCAGGACCAGTAGCTCATCATACGTTGCTAAGAAGAGAAAGATTACTTTAATTCCTAACAAAGTTACCATTGATCCTGCAAAGTCACTTGAATTGTCGTCCAAAGAATACATTGTGATGGTATTTATGGCTGTTCTTTTATATTACTGGATTTTCTGAGAACAATAGATATTTTAGGTGCAGAATTCTCTAGGTAATGAATGCTTTAAGGAGTTTCTGGAAAGCCTAACTTGCTATAAAACCGATCAAAATATTGCAGAATTAATAAAGAAATTAGATGCAATATTTGGACCTAGACATCAATTCCGGTACTTAATAGAAGGACTAAATTCGTATATTAAGAACGAAGATCGGGCAAAGTTTAAAATATTTTGTGATATGATTATGTTGACATGATTTTTTTTATATCTATTTTGCTACTTTATGTTATTGTATATAGTGTATAATTATTTAACTTTATTAAATACATTTTTATTGCTCATTTCTTCAAATGTGAGGATTGGGAATTCTGTTTTCACTTTTTTCAGGTCAATTTTAGTTTCTATTTTATTATAAAAGTATTTAATTAAACATTAGAATTCAACAAAATAAATTATTTTAAGCTTACATTTACATGTGTAGATCCTAATAATTTAAAACACTTTTTTGTGATTAAGAATTTGGATTCTGGAAGAAAATGACATCATCAGCATTGATGGCTGTCGTGTTCCTTGCTTTCCCGTCTTCGCCTTTAATTTCACCATAAGTGATGCGTCCAGTGATGTGAACTCTTTGGCCTTTCTTCAAATAATTTAAAACGGCCTCCCTTAAACCTGGCTTGAAACATACAATACGGTGCCATTCGGTTCTTTGCAGAAATTCTCCTGAGTCATATCTGTAATTGGAATGAGTGGCCAGTGAAAAAACTACACATGGGTGTTGATCTGTGCCTCTTTTTTGCGGATCTGCTCCTACGCGGCCTAATAACTGGACACTATTGATGGCTAAAACAATTGGTATAAATTAAAATTTAGAATTATGATCAGCTAAAGAGAAGACAATAATTGAAAGAGTTGTTTATTTGAGCCCATCTTCTATCTTGCTGTCATTTTTGGCTGGGGATGTGACTATTTCAAGCAGCACTTTTATCATAAATAAGACCGCTCATCTCTGTTTATGATGATTGATGAAGAATGTTGTCTCTTCATAATTATTTATAGGTACTTACTCTTTTCAATTTTTTGTGGTTCTTGGCTAGATGTAGCACTAGTGTTTGCTGCTCTGACTGAATGCACTAGAGAAGTGCACAGTTTGATATTTCTTGAAACAATCTGAAAATTCCCCTAGTAAATTTCTGGTCAAAATTCCAAGAAAAATATGATTTGTCAACAAGATTTAAAAAAAGTTAAGACATACCTTGGATGATAACATTTTATCAACAAATAACAACTACCAAAGTAACAAAAAGTGAAATTTTTCCCCTCAAAAAATTGATTTTCTAGTAAAAAATTTGCTTGGACTTGATTTATTTTTATTTTATAATTTTATAGGTTAGTTTTTCGGGTTAGTAGAGAAATGACATTGAAAACGTAATTTATGATTGACATGTGAAGTTTTGTGACAGGGAATAGCAGAATACAAGCGTCTAGCAAGAGGGCAGAACTATGTTAACTCCTACAGTCCAGCTGCTTGCGCATTACAATTTTCATAAATAGCAATAAATATGATATGAATAAATGGTTGGTTAGAATTATCTATATCTATAAAAAAACCTTCTTGCGCATCAATCGCAGAAATAGTGTATTTTTATGCGATTCGATTATGAATATTTTCACCGCTTTTTAAATTATTGGCTTTCTGAAATTTTCCATAGTCATGTCATGTTAGCGTAGTGCTTTAATGTGAAAAATTTTCTGTGATAATTTCATTTCATTTCGTTTCAACACGTGCCTTAGAATGGATTTTTAAATTTAAAAATCAAAAAAATTGGCAAAATTTTACAATTTTGTCCCTTTTCCTATGCCCGCCACTGGCTAACTTTACTTGAAAAATACTATTTTTTACACTACCTTTAATAAATTCGGAAAAAACTGAAAGGAGAGTTTTGAAAACCGAAAGTTTGAAATTTTAGAGGAATAAACATCATTTAAAAATATTCGAATATATCTCCGCCATTTTTATATTTGCTTCTTGAAATTTTTGAAGGTTAAATGCTATTAGTATAGTTGTCTACTATCAAAATTTCCGTTCTATTCCTTCAAAAATAAACTCATGAATGTTTATAGAAATGTAGACATTTTTACCCTTTTCCTATCCACGCCTCTGGCTTATTAATAGAAATGATGCAAATTGTATTGCATTAGCTCAAATTTCAAATAAGTTTATTCCAATCTTGTTAGATTTGTTTAAAAGTTTTTGATCTTGCCTATTTAGGGGTTCAAAATCTAGCCATTTTCCAAAAATTGAAAAGGCCGCCATTTTGGAATGTCTTTACCTATTTTACTCAAATACAGTACCAGACGACTACTTGAGGGTATCTTACTACCAAAAAAATTTCAGCGCTCTAGATTGAAAACTTCGACCAGAAACCGTGCCTCACGGACGGTTTTTTTTCTGAAATTCGGAGGGACATCCTGTAGAAGTAACACAACTCTAGGAAAATGTTTTTTACGAAAATCAAACGTCAGCCCTAAGGTTTATAAGAGTAAAAAATTTCGTTCATTAATCTTGAAAGATGAAGCTACAGGAGCGTTTTTAAAAATTTAGAGAAATTAATTTAAAAAAAACATCATGTAAAAAAAATCGAATATCTCCGCCATTTTTCTTATTTACTTTTTGGAATTCTCAAGGGTTGAAGTCTATTAGTATAGTTGTCTACTGTAAAAATTTCAGTTTAATTACTTCAAAAATGTGCTCATAAATTGTTGGAGGAATTTAGCCATTTTTACCCTTTTCCTACCCACGCCACTGGCTTATTAATAGAAAAAATGCAAATTTTGTTGCATGAAATTAAATTTCAAGTCATTTACTTCCAATATTGTGAATTTGATATAAAACTCTTTTTCTATCTAGCTTATAAAGGGGTTCAAAAAATAGTCCTTTTTCCAAAAATTAAAATGGCCGCCATTTTGAAACGGCTCGATCGATTTTGCTCAAGTACAATACCAGACCAGTTCTTATATATATCTTACTCCCACAAAAATTTCAGTCCCCTAGATTGAAAACTGCGACCTGAAATGAGATGACAAAAACGGGATATGGGGAATTTTGAAAGGACACCCTGTAGAAGTAACGCGACTTTAGGAATTTTTTTCAACGAAAATCTAACGTCGTTCCAAGGCTTTACAAGGATCCAAAATTTCATTCACTAATCTTGAAAGATAAAGCTACAGGAGCGTTTTTAAAATCGAAATTTCGCGATTTTGGAGAAATATATATATATATATAAATATATATATAAATATATATATATATATATCGTGGGCAGGTGAATTTTGGAAAACCACTTTTTCGTGATCTGGGGGTCATGATCGGTGGACATTTGATGAGTTTGGGTGATTTTCGAAAAGTGATGTCGTCCTCAATAGTGTATTTTTTTATTAAAAAATACACTAATACAAGAATAGTATACATGAGGTTGTGCGCAAGCCTCACGAGTTTGGTGGTCGAATCTGATGGCTTGTAGCATGAGCATGGTATACAAATAAACAAGAAGGCATGTCAGCGCGCAGCTTGTGACGTCAATGTGATCATAGCTACGTCATTATTACTGCCGAGTCGCATCTAAAGTTGCGATTTAGTGGCTTATTTCGACGTTTGAAGAAGTTCCAGTAACTTTAATAAGTTTGACTTCAGTTTACCTGACTGTCTGATAGCAAAAATGGTTAATTGTATGATAAAACAAAATATCATATCATATTACTAGCAAGCACTTTTCATTTCAACCCAAAAATATTGACTTCCACCTTCAAATATTTTCAATGCTTCCGTTAGCACTCGGATTAGAATCACCACAGTGACATCATGCGTATAGTCCAATAAAGTCTAAAAAGCACGGTGTAAGATAACTAAGGTGTTGGAACAAGACTCCCCAGTGCGACCCGATATCGTCACCACTCGTCACGTTACATCTATTTTGCCCATTTGTTTTGTTGCTCTCGCTCGCAATGGTTAGTTCTGCCGTACTCTTCTCTCGGACAAGCGCACAAGCGCTAGCATAAATGATTCACGCATATTCGCTGATAAACGCGTGCTCTTATGTTCTAATTTTATTAATATTTAAATGTTAAAATGTCACTCGATGAAATACCCGTTATAGTTTCATCGCATCAACTTCTACAATTAGGCAAATCACAGTTTCTACCCATTTTTGCTTATCGCTTCTTCAGAAAAAAATAAAATTGAGTAGCATGACACCCTGATAATGGCAATTTGCATGTGTCAGAGCAAGAGGTCAGAGCCCAGCTGGCAAGACTCTCTCATACACTGAGGTTCAGGTTTTCGTCGCGCGTTTTACTGTTGAAATACGTGCTTCGTTCACTCACCTATATATCTTACACCGTGCTAAAAAGTCATACGTATCGATTAAGAATACACATCCTTTTGATAGTTCGATTTATTTTGTTTCATGTACGTGTTTTTATAGTAACCGTCCAGTTTGTCTAAACACTCCATCCCGCATAAATAAGTATACGTCAACATTGGTTTTAAATGAGAATTAAATGCACAACACAGAGGATAGAATGTCATTACGTGAATAAATTTTATGTAGTTGTCAGTGGCTCTCAAACTGACGTAAGCGGTTCAATTTATTTTTTGAATGATTCTTTCAATAATTACGCTCGTTCACAACTTGACAATTAACTGTTTGACATTTTCTGGTGAAATTAAAAATATTAATTCGGACGGTTAGTAAGACGTCACATCTGACTTTTTAAAGTTAATCCTACTATAGCGCGGTCGAGTTTTCAGTTTCACGCTGACATACCTTGTATAGTTGTGTCATGGCATGGTTACCATGCCGCATGGATCATGGCTTGTAGGCGTGTTCAATTATTCTTGGACGTGCCCGTAGGAGTCGAAGTACCGGGTGTCCCAACACTAGTGTCCACCCCCTAAATAGAGCTTAATTTTAAAGATAAAAAATTGAAATTTTGAGGATTTGTGTACTTGATATAGGACCAGGGAATGGCATACCTAATCAGTTTCATTAAAACAAAATTAGTTCGGGCGCCAGTATATTATAGCAAAAACTATAATATGGTGGTATATTGTCGAAAAAAATCGATTGTTTTTCAATACATACGTAGAAATCGATTAATAAAATCAAAATCGCTTGAAAGAAATGTGAAAAAACTAATTATAATGCTTTTTAATTAAATAAAATATAAGTATATCAATGACAGGTATAGAAAAAAGATTTATGATGTGCAGTACGGTGATCAATATAATCTGAAAACGGTAGGTGCAATAAAGTTTTATGACAAAGTAAATAAGGCCCAAATAAATAGAAGGACGCTTGCTGGGCTAGCCGGCACACCGAATCTGCACTGGACAGTGTCGTAGTATGGAGTCATGAAAAAGGTTATTATTAAAAAGATATTAAAAATGTTTTTTAATGAAACTAATTGTCCCATTCCGTGGTCCTATATCAAGCACACAAATCTTAAAAATTTCAATTTTTTATCTTTAATATTAAGCTCTATTTAGGGGGTGGACACTAGTGTTGGGTTGGGACACCCGGTACATTCGACGAGATAGAGATAGACGAGATAGATGTCTGAATCGTGGTATTTCCCTGCATGTTCAGATATTAAAAATAAATAGCGGGGGGCTAGCAATATAGTAGTATTAAATATATTCGTTCAATTGACATATAGACTGTCAAGACAGCGACTTTGCTGTCAACTCAGCAGCTGACGGCTGCGACTTTGATTGAACGCAACCACTCACTCAGTGATGCGAATTGTATTATACACGTTGTATTATACACTTGTATAATACGTATTTTTTGTATTATACCAGGACATTTTATACCGGTATTAAAAACAAAAAGAAGAACTCTCTGAAATAGACCTTCTCAAATGACAGAACTGACAGAAGTGACAGAACCGAGACCATCCATATCATGATTACTTTTCATGATTTTTCAAAAATTCAGCAAAAAACAAACCGCGGTAGGTATCTCGGTAGGAATTCCTTTATAATTACATAGGTAGTACCTGGTACTAGGTAGGTATTTTGATATGGCATCTAACTATAAGTTTATGAATTTAAAATGAAAAAAACTTTTGTATTTTCGAAGTTCCCTGTTATTTATTTGACTCCTGCTGATTCGGCCTGAATTTCTGATTAAAAGGTAAGTGTGTTCGTCTATTTAACTATTTATCAAGTGTGCGGCTGGCTGGATGAGCTTGCTTAGGATAGGCTGGATAAGCCAATAATTATCGGAGAGGAACGAATTTGTCTTATCTACACAGTTAAGAGGTTAAGACCGAAGGAAAAGAGGAAGATCCCTCTTTCTTATCTTAAATAACAAAATAAAAGCTTGGTTAAGAATTTGTAGTCTGGATAATGAATTGATCAATGACAGGAGACAGCTGACAAGTGACCGTAATTTTTGGTAACCTTCAAATTTGTATTATACGGTATTTTAAACCGTATTATACGCTGTATAATAATAATAATAATACCATTTATTTCAACAGTAATTACATAAAAACTAAAGTTGAAAACACGTCCAAAATAATACAAAAAAAATAAAATACCGTATTTTTGCATCACTGCACTCACTATACAGAATGACGTCAGTGGTCGGGGAAACCGGTTACGGTTCCAAATAAACAAACATTTGACACTTGCAGAGTTGCCAATTTCACTGTAAACTTTTGATTACAGTAAATGTGGAGTTTTTAGTGATAAAAATTAAACTACCGACAAACGGCTCGAGCTCCACGGAAACCGAAAATATGATTTGGTTCAATTCAATTGATGGCGATCGCAGGCCGATGCCTGAAAACAACCTCAATAAGTCAAACTTCAGGACCACGTGAACTTAAAACTTCAACTAAATCACGACAACTGACAACAATGGCCACGTGAATGGTTTGTTTATAGCTGATTTCTTTTGCTGGCTCAGCCACTTCGAATCATGTATCTTGAAAGTTGAATCCGGATCACTATACTTATCGCGACGAAAAAACAACAAAGGGAAGTGTAAAGCTGATTGGAATTATTATTGTAAGATAAATGGAACAATTGATAAAGTCGAATTATTAAAACGATATAATAATTAACAATAATAACAAATTGTTAATATTTTTTATTCTTTATAATATTTAAAAATGGCACGAAATGGATGTGGTAGGTATACCCGTATACCCAATAAATAACCCATCATAATATTCTAAATGTAAGACTATTCCATTACTTTCGAACTAAAACATATTTTTTTATCAAACTAGAATTCGAACGTCGCACGTAAATATAAATAAAAGTACCCAGGAAGTATCTACACATGAACAAAATAAGAATAAACAAACATAGTATGAAAACGAAAACACATTCTTGGGAATCTTAGGTTACGTTTTTCGGATCCGGGATCCGGATCAATCCGTTCCGATTCTAAAAATTATATGATTCGCAGGGGTGAGGGGGTTACGGATCACGATCCGAATTTGGCAAAGAGTGGGGATGAATCCGTTTACAAAGGAACACGATTGTTTGAATCCAAACGCGTAAATATAACGCGTTCGGATCAAGAATTTACGTTCGAAAGAAAGCAGCTTATTTGGAACCGTTTACGCTTAGCCCAGTCTAGAACGTCACACTGTTTATCAAATAAGTAAATCAAATGAGGCCAGGAGCACCAGGTAAGATCCAAAAAGAAGACATGACAACTCGGTAATCTTAACCTTAATTTTTTTGATTGCCGACTTCCGTCTTTCGTCCTTAGGAAGTTGAATTATTTAGTATTGTTTTATTGTGACAAATTTAGAAGAATTATTCATTAAAAGTTTGGGTCGTACAGGAGAGACTTTGCATTTGATTATTCTTCACCTAGATAACATTATTCATCAATTTTATTTACGTTATTGTAGGTGTATACTTGGTACCTGTTTATATGAGTAAAGGTTTTGCCAACAAGACAGAAATTATTAATTTTCAATTTCTATTCATAATGTCTTTATAAATTCACAAAATGGGTTTAATAAATTTTGATATTCCACTAAGACTGCTGTTCTTCTATACGTCAGCTTTTTGCGTGTCTGCTTTATTGACGGTAGGTGTCAAAAAATGTTATTTCTCTTTATTTTTTATTTGTCAAGTGTATCTTTTCTTTGTTTTAGTTTTGCATATTTTTAATAGCAATTTCCAAGACTTTCCCCGACATTTATAGAAGTAAACGAGAGAAGCTCTTCTATGACTACATCAAAGGAAAATATTACCCATTTCCTTCATTAGATGATGAACCTACAGTTAATCTTAGTGTAATTGTTCCAGCCTATAATGAAAAAGACAGACGTAAGAATAACTAGATAATGTCAGTGTGTCAAAATGGTGTAGTCTACCCCTTGATAATAATGAGATTAAAGGGATGATTTTTCTTTTAATTATTATCTCAGAATTATCCCTTGGTTTCTATTTTACCTTTGCTTTATTATAGCTTTATATTCACAAAGAAAAAATAAATCATGATATTTGACTTCCAATCATATTGGCTTAAATTTGACTTTGGCTAATAAGCGAGAGCACACTATTATAATTTATAGATAAGGCACTTTTAATATTATTGTTCTGATTTTCATTTTTGAATAATTACAGTTCCACCAATGCTTGAAGAGTGTATAGAATTTTTAGAAGATAAAACAAAAAATCCGAATTTTAAGTACGAAATAATCGTTGTCAGTGATGGAAGTAAAGACAAGACCGTACAAGTGGCTAGTAAATACTGTAAAAAGATAGGCTCTGATAAATTGAGAATATTAGACCTTCGAACCAATAGAGGAAAGGGTGGTGCTGTCCGCTTGGTTAGTATTTTCCGTTTTTACTCCTGTTGAATATGGTCACTGAGCCTTATCAGTTATTTGAGTATTTTAAGCTTGGCCATTATCATAACAAAAATAAAAATAAATGTTTACAGGGAATGTTAAGTGCAAGAGGAGCTCTACTACTCTTCGCAGATGCTGATGGTGCTACAAAATTTTCAGATTTCACCAAACTCGAGCAAAGTATCACAGCAGCTATAGAAAGTAATTTTTCAGTTGGTCTGTTACAATACAATGGATGATTAACATTCATCAATTTTTGCAGCCGATTACTTGGCAAATCCATCAGTGGCTGCTTCAAAACTGGCAATTTCAATTGGATCTCGAGCTCATTTAGAACAAGAAGCGATCGCAACGAGAAACATTTTCAGAACGTTTTTGATGCACGGCTTTCATTTCCTGGTTTGGTTTTTCGCTGTGAAGGGCATAAAAGATACACAGTGTGGTTTCAAGTTGCTAACTCGAGAAGCTGCTCGAGTGTGCTTTGAAAGCTTGCATGTTGAAAGATGGTATGAAGTTCGATTTATTCTTATCGGTATTAAATATTTACATTTTTAGGGCTTTCGATGTCGAGTTGCTTTACATTGCACAACAAATTAAAATTCCCATTAGTGAAGTTCCCGTACATTGGACTGAAATTGAAGGTTCAAAGATAGTTCCGGTGTTAAGTTGGCTGCAAATGGGAATGGACTTGGCTTTGATTTGGCTACGGTACTTAATTGGTGCATGGAAAATTCGACATATGAAAAAAGAGTGAATTAATCTGATATTTTATTGATAATTAATAAGTTTTAGTCAGTAAATTATTACAATCACTTATTTATAAACTTGCATTTATATTAAAATTAAAAAGATTTTATTTTAACTCATTCTGTTTGTTATCAATTAATAAAACTTCCAACTTCCAACATATTTTTTTTACTGATTCGACTACAGCCGAAAATTGACTACAATGCAAATTTAAACACTAAAAGCCCCAAAACTGCACTGTCTGTTGTTTATTAATATCTTCCCAATTTTCTGTATTTGAAGCAGAAATATTTGCCCCACTCTGCTTGCCTCATTACCTTTATGAGTCCCAAGCTCTACCAATGTTTTATGATCGTTTAAAAAATTTAGCGTGAGTTCAATCTACAGAAGTGATTGGATTGGTAGCAAGTTCTATCTCAAGGAACGCTCATGAATTTTCCTTTTTCAGTCAGATTTGTCAATATAAACCATGTAGACGAATTACAAGTATTTGTAATTTTTTGTGAATGCGGACCTATCATAATAAATCTGTTGTGTTTATAATAAACTGGTTGCTACATTTTATTGAACCTTCCTTTATGTATAATAAACAATACTGTTATTAATTGGAATTTAATTAATTTAAACTGTTAAAATAGGTGCTTAAATATTGACTCTTATTATAATTTATTTTATAATAGTAACATTTTATCATCTCTAAACAAACCCATCATCATCACATATTAACCCGAATTTTTTCAACACTGCACAAACTTCCTCTTCAGCGATTCCCGACCTAATAGTCCGATAACATCCACTATTTGATAAATCAATAATCGTCGATCCTTCTCTAGTTTTATTCACTTGCCCACCATCAAAAATCACAGGTAACTTGTCCCAGAGTTCACTGAAGTCGTCCACAGTCAACGCTGAAGGGTTGCTACTGACATTGGCACTTGTCAAAGCTAACGGGTTGCGTAAACCCAATGCAACTTTCCTTATAAAGTTGCTATCGGGTATTCTTATTCCGACTTTATCACGGTAAGTTAACAATTTGTTCAGTCTACCACGACATGGTAGAATTAAAGTAACTGGACCTGGTAGGAGCGAATCCAGAAGATTTATTGGTAAGCTGTCTGTGTTGCCCCATTTGTGAACGTCGCTAATTTTGCCCACGCATATTGCAAGGGGTTTATTTTCGTCGCGATGTTTTATGTGGAAGAGTTGATCCACTGCCTTTGGATTGGCAGCATCGCATGCCAAACCGTAGAGGGTGTCAGTTGGTAAAGCAATTACCTGGCCTAGTCTGAGGGAACGAACAGCCTTTTCTACAGCTGATTCTTGGTTTTGGTGTATGGACACAAATTTATCCAAAGACATCTTCAACACTTTGTCCACCATTCTCAAGGAGTGAATTCTATTCATTTATTTTATTAGGTTTTATGCAGGTATATCACATTATGTATTCAAATGATAGTAGAGCACTATCTACAACATTATGATGTATTTCTTATGATTAAAAAATAACAAACAGGTACCATTTTATGCAATTATTTAAACAGGCACCTTATTTAAACGAAAAATTGTTAATATTTAATAAAAACCAATTCGAAAGATAATTTTCACAATTTATATTTACAATTTACATTAAAATACAAAAGTTCAAAAATTAAAATTACCATAACCTCAAAATGTGACTTTTGTTCTTTTTTATATTTGTAAATTTAATGACCACGAAAAATTTCGTACATTTAGCTAATCAATATTACTTAAAATACATTTTGCGACGACCACCTGCGAAAATGACAAATATCACTCATCGGTACGGAAATTGTGTACAGTAACTGACATTTCCAAGAAAGTTATTTCAGAGAAGCGGCAAGCAGGAACTTTAGTTGCAAGAAAAATTTTCCGCTTGCCGCTTCTCCGAAATTGCTTTTTTAGTACTGTCAGTTACTGTATTAAAGTAAAATATCCAGACGCGGGTGATATGATTGGTCAATAAGTTATTTAGTACCCCGTAATTTAGGCAACCCACAATACAGCTATGCATAATAAGGCATTGCCAACTTTCCGCAACTTTGATTTCAAATAGAATTTTATTTTATTTTACGTTTTTCATGTAACAAAGTTTGTTTATTAATGCAGACGCAAAGCAGTAAAATCGAAAAGTTTATCTGACGTTTTCTAAATATTATAGCGAATTCGAGTTGGCTGCACTTGCTCGGAGCGAGATCGACCTGTCTCTGAATCTGTTCTGCCCAGAATTCTGCTCCAGTCCGGAGCAGAATTTTCGCATTTCGACTCTGTATGGAACCGAACTGTGTCAGGTCAGGCCAGAACCAGAACCAGAGCCAGAGCGCCAGGCACCGGTGCAATCTGGAGTGTGCAATCCAGTCTCCCTCCAGTCTGCATTTTCGTATAGCCTTCTATCTATCCCTATCCTATACCTATCATGGTTGTTTGTTGCTATGATGTTATTCTTATTATAACAAAGTCGTAGAACTACAAGGCGTTATCCCTTTTAATTATTGTAATAAGTTGTACTTCATACAATACGTAAATTAAATGATCTTATCCACAAATTTTTGATGTAAGGAATTACTAGGAATCAGTAAAGGAATCAGAAGTTAATTTTCCCGCTATTTCTAACCTCTAAATTTACGGGAGTGCACCGTTGCACCGTCAAATTTGACGGTGCAGTTTTTCTTGCTCCGGGGCAGTTCCGCCCGCCTACGACTCGAACATATTTTCCTATGCACTGCCAGAGAGCAAGTGTAACTCGAACACAATTACGATATGCACCGCTAGAGTTCACTTTAACTCGAATACGATTACGAAAAGCACTGAAACAGAGTCCTACAAATCGAACACGAAATGCCGTCTCGGTGCGCACCCGGAGCAGAAAAGTGCAGTAACTCGAATTCGCCATTAATTTCAATTAAAGCACATATTCATTGGTGCCAATCTTATGTTATCCTCGATATAGGTACATAATAATGTAGGTAATACCTACGGGGTTCATATAAATAACAAAGAGAAATCTCTCTATTTGTTGCAAACTCCATAATACAATTAAAATTGTAGTTCCCTAATAATAATAATATGACCTATACTTTCAATTTCTACAACTCTAAATTATTGTTGTTATTTTTAAGTTTTTCTAATTCAATCATTATTGGTTTTCTTTGTAAAGTTTTCAAATAAAAATATGTAAAAAAATTAGAATTTGCACTAATCTGTGGTCGTAGGAAAAATAGTGTACATCACTTGTGTGGAAAAGTGTCATTTCATACTCGTGGGGATTGTCGTACTTGGCTGTCGCCTCGTACGATACCAATCTCCCACTCGTAGTAACTCTATACTACGAAAGCTACTATTTTCGTTATTTTAAAGAGGACGCCCAAATATTGTTATATTTTTTATTTCATACTAATACATTATAACTAGATAAACGCTTGGTTACCGTAACTATAAACATATTCATAACTCCCTTGGGACTGTTATGAATCCATAACTCCCTCTATTATTACTATTTGTTTAATTCTGGTAACCATTGGATGTTGGTTTTGTTATTGCATTGTTGGTTGAATATTTGGATTTCATATGTCATTTTCTACAAACTTTCCAGCTGATATATCCATGGTAATCAATAATCATGCTTACTCAATTATTAAAAACTTTCGTTTGATTTTAAAAACCAACAGATTTGGTTTTTATATTTCATTTTGTATGAAATAAAATAAATTATGTAGCACGGCGGGAGTTATTGGATGTTAATAACCTCAGGCAACTTAACAATCCCTCGGGACTAATGTTGCCCTCTGTAATTAACATCCTCATAACTCCCTTGATACATAAATAACTATAAATGGTTTGAGAAAATCGAATGCATGCGGTTTTTATTGATGGAGTTTAATTTGAGTATACCTATTAAGTGCGTTTTAAACTTACAAATACAATAAATATATGTGAAAATTTCACGCCATCAATTTTCAGCCAATAAAGTACGAGCATTGCTTACCGTTGCCATGGTTATTTGTGTATTATATCGGAAATTTTCTCCTGCAGGGGTAAGCTGGAGAGTATTATAGTGGAAATTTTTTTGACGTTTAATAGTGACAAACCGGATCTTTATAAATGTCAACTGTTGGCTGTTAGTTGTTGTTATTAATATTAATCAACCAATGCGTTTTGTTGAAGTTTCTATTATAATTTAATATTAAAGTGATGTTTTCGCATATTACCACGTATGAAATCACGGATTCACTATCGAAAAAATGATCTGAAGAAACCTAATTTACCTAATTTAGTAATTCTATGTGAAATAGGTAGGTACTTACATAATTTTTCGGATTAACTCACGGCGAATTCATGGGGGTTCGACCACTTTATCTTTATAATTAATAATTGTATTATGGCACTCTTTGTTGGTAGAATCCATCTGCTGAGCAAATCCTTGCGCTTTGGAAAGAATGGCATCTAATCAATACTATTGTACTATTTACAATGTACTATTGTACTAATGTACTAATGTACTAATGTACTATTGTACTATTGTACAATAATTACTATTGTACCGCAATTGTCGACTTATCATTATCAAAAACCACACTCGGCTGATGAAGTTTAGAAACTAAAATTTGTGTTTGACAGGGCTAATAATGGCGGCGCAGTTATTAAACGTCAGTTTGGCGTTGTCACGTGATTATGTTACGCCGCCATGTCATATTTTTATTTCACAATTAAATTGTAATTTTTCTATTCAAAACTAATTTTGTTGTGAAATTTTCTTTCCAAATACCACTCGAAATCAAATTATACCAGAAAATTTTGTTCTCGCTCACGAATATTTTAAGAAAATTATCCCTCGCCTTCGGCTCGCGATAATTTTCAAAATATTCGTGAGCTCGAAAAAATTTCCGGAAATAATTTGACCTCTAGTGGTATTACATGTGAAAATTTCAATTTTTCATTTTCAAAGCAGAGCTTACTGATGTGTTATTTATGATTTAAAGGGTTAGGTACTGGAAGATTTTTCTTAATACACGTGTCATGGCGGTCCATGCGCCTGCACCATCCACAATCCGGCCGCTGTCCTGGCATAATATTATAACAGTGTTGTCACTCGCTACTAGAACTCCCTACCACTAATACCTACTTACTGTTTCATTTTTATTTAATTAAAATTTTTATTACACAATAATAATGTGGTGAAAAATCTGATAGCCGTTTCCGATGAACACGGTTTTGAAAATGAAAAAAAGCGAAATTTCACTTGTTTAAGGAACTATACAGGGTGGTTAACAATTCGATGCTCACCATCGGGATCTCGGGAACGGTAAAAGATACAGGGTGGGTTAAATTAGAGAAAAGTTGCACAATTTCATGCTTATTAAGAATCTGAAAGAAAATTTATGGAAACTTCAGGCGTTGCTGAAATATCCTGAAAATACTTGAAAATGGAGATTTCTTACTTCAATCATATCTTTTTTATTATTGAAAAGAAATGACACAAAAAAACAATATGGCTCGGCCATAAGAAAAACAAAAGTTGACTATGAAAACTCTGCGATCTAGTAGTCCTTCAAAATTTTGGAAATGACAGATGATAGCTTTTGATGACTTATGTAAACCTACAAAAATATTTTAATTTCTTTCCGATAATAAAAAAGATAGGTATGATTGAAATAAGAAATCTTCATTTTTAAGTTTTTTCAGGATATTTCAGCAACGCCTGAAGTTTCCATAAATTTTCTTTCAGATTCTTAATAAGCATGAAATTGTGCAACTTTTCTCTAATTTAACCCACCCTGTATCTTTAACCGTTTCCGAGATCCCAATGGTGAGCATCGAATTGTTAACCACCCTGTATACCTGCTCAAGTTAAAATTCCATCAATACAAACCACCTGCATTCGATGTTTTAAGCCAATTTAAAAATATAATTATGTAATAATATATAGGATGTCCCCTTTAAAATAACGAATAAGTAGTATGTAAGTATACAGGTAAGTCATTTTAATCTTCAAACCTTCAAATATCTCTGGTAAGCCAGATACAAAAAAATTATGCAGACAAAAGTTGTTCAGGACAATGGGGGCCATCTGACTGCTCTGATGACTTTGACCTTGTGGACCAATTTCAAGTACATTTGAAGGTGAAGATTATTTTTTAAATAGGACACCCTGTATATTTATCTTTTTTCATATTTCCAGTGAAAAAAGAATAAGAAAGGTTTTTACAGCGGCAGTGTAAAATGAGTAGGTTGCGAGTTATAAACAACTGAAAATCGCAGTTTTTCAATTTAAAAGCAGTGTACATCGGAAACAACCCCAAATTATCAGAAAACGGCTTACATGTTCCTATCTTAACTTTTCACATGGTATAATTCTACTATGTGGTTTAAACTGTAATAGATGGTGAAGGAAATTACCAGATTTTTAATCACCATGTATAAAAATTTCAAGTATACTGAAGGTAACCCATGAAAAGTTAAGATAGGAACATGTAAGCCGTTTTTCGATATGTATTTGGTGCCATTTCTGATGAACACTGCTTTCAAAATGAAAAACCGTGATTTTCACTTGTTTATAACTCATAACCTACTCATTTTAGACTGCAATTGTAAAAACTATTCTTATTGGATTTTCTCGGGAAATATTAAAAAACAATAATACAGGGTGTCCCAGCTTATTCGAAGCGGTCTCAGTAGGCCAAACGATGGACTTTTTCAAAAAAAATTTTGAAAATTCAAGTACAGAATCACAATCGCCATAATTGAAAATTATTTTGGAGTATACAGAGTGTCCCATATGAGAGTGGCATATCAAAGTTATGTTTTTTTAAATGGAATGCTCCTATGTTATTGTATTTTTAGATTGTCCGAGAAGAGAAAATAAGATTGGCTTTTACAGTTGGTGTTTAAATTCAGAAGTTTTTGAGTTATAAACAAGTGAAAATCGTCATTTTTCAAGTTCAAGGCCCTGTACAACGAAAACGGCTAAAGATAGAGAAAAACGGCTTACATGTCCCTATTTTAACTTTTCATGTACTATCCTATGGTATAGAAACATTTGTACTTTCTTTGATTTTTTTATTTGGCGACACGTGGAGAAATCTCAGAATTTTTCAAATTTTTTATCACCCTGTATAAACATTTCATCCACATCATACGATAGTACATGAAAAGTTAAAATAGGGACATGTAAGCCGTTTTTCTCTATCTTGAACCGTTTTCGTTGTACAGGGCCTTGAACTTGAAAAATGACGATTTTCACTTGTTTATAACTCAAAAACTTCTGAATTTAAACACCAACTGTAAAAGCCAATCTTAGTTTCTCTTTTCAGACAATCTAAAAATGCAATAACCAAAGAGCATTCCATTTAAAAAAACATAGCTTTGATATGCCACTGTCATATGGGACACTCTGTATACCCCAAAATAATTTTAAATTTTGGCCATTGTGATCCTGTACTTGAATGTGCAAATTTTTTTTAGAAAAAATCCATCGTTTAGCCTACAGAGACCGCTTCGAATAAGCTGGGACACCCTCTATATACAGGCTGTCCTATTAAAAAAAATATCCTTACTTTCAAATGGCTTTGAAATTTGTCTACAAGGTCAAAGTCATTAGTACAGTCAGATGACCCCCATTGTCCTGAACAACTTGTGTCTGCACATTTTTTTTTGTATCTGGCTTACCAACAGAGATATTCGGGTTTGAAGATTAAAATGACTCACCCTGTATAATATAGTTATCCACTTTCAGTATTTTCGGAAGTGCGTTCGGCCATCTTAAAAATATTTTCAGTAGATTTCTGAATCCTTACAACCTCATTATCATGCGAGCAAATATGAACATTTAATTTAGTCATAGGCTTTGTAGGTAAATAAATCACGTCTGAAATTGAATCCGTAAAACTGTAAAGCGAAAAATTATGATTGTTTACAATTTTACAGATTGCACTATACCTATAATACCTACCTAAGTACATTTTGTTTTCATTGGCTCACACGATATTTGACTCAAGCGAAAAAGACAATTTTTTTCACCCCAACAACGGGCAACAACATTTATTTGATTTTGGCTGCAACTAAAATAGATATGTGAGCTACTGAGCTAGCAATTTTTTTAATTGTGGTAAAAATTTCAAATCGACAGCTATTATTTTCAGAGAAAATGAGTCCCTTTTACGGAACCCTAAAAATAAATAATTGAAAACTATAGAATAAATACACAAGGTTTTATAATCAATTTTTTTTGTTTGGCTGCGAAGTAAATAATAATTTAAATATTAAATTTATTTTGTAGGTACATTAACAAAAATTTGCAGAATAACATTTTTCAAAGCAAATTTATGATTGAAAATATAATCTTCTTTTTGCTTCGTGCAGTGAGAACATTTAATATTTTATAAATCAGCTAAAATGTTTGTAATTGTTCAATAAATGGTATAAATACTTCATCGAATCTATTCTTAAAATCTTCATTACTTTGGTATTCTGGTGTTAAATATTTCTCGCGATTCATATACATAAATTCCTTAAAAATATTAAAATCTTCAAGAATTTTTCTAATCAGTTCATTGGGTATGTAAATATTAGTTCCATATAAGACAGCTTCAACAAGAGTAGGAAATGCGTAATAATTCAGGCTTTCTTGAAGTTCTTCCCATGGTAAGAGAGTTTGAGGCTCGAGTTGGTGACGTAACAGTTCTTCAGAGAGTGTTTCATAGTATCTTTCTATAAAATAATTTTTCTTGCTTTCGAAGTCTTCCCTTGACAAATTCAAATACAGTGTGACCAAAACATCATAACCTGGTGGGGAATATTTCGTCAACTGAAAATCGATGAAAACGCAATCTAATTTTTCATTGAACATCATATTGTTGCACCATAGATCATCGTGAATTAAGACATTCCTGAATTTTTCAGAAGCACAAAGGTAATACTTCGGCATGTCTTCGAATATTATTTTTTCAAATTTACGGCAAAGTTTTTCGCCGGTGTTTTGGTCAAATTTCAATTTAATTAAATTTTTCACTGCTTCAGTAACTGCAACAATCCATTTGTATCTTGGATGACCTTTCACATAAGAAAAAGTGCTATCTACAGTTATTTCTGGAAAATGCTCATTAATTCTGTATTTCTGTCCATTCACACTTCGATGTTCTTCAAAAATTAAGCTTGCAGCATGAAATCTTCCCAAAGTTTTCATCGCGGAAACCATTTGGTCTTGATTTAAGTAGTTATTATTGGAAACTTTAAACCCCAACTGCCCCAAATTTTGTAAAACGAAAAACTTTCCCTGCTCGCTGAAATAACACTTGGCAGCAAAAGGTACACTGACTAGACTTAGGAATGGCGATATAAGATTCTTGTAACATAAAATTTCTTTGTTGAAAACGTTCATACCTTTCACATATTCTTTTTGGTTTTCGTTTTTTTCAGGTGTAACTTTGACGAAAAACGATTCTTGATTAATTGTGGATGTTTTAGTTGACACATATTTGATGTGAAGAAAGTAGTACTCTCCCAAAAAACCAAGATTGTCGCCTTCCACTATGGAGACATTAAAATTTACCAGAGATGAAGGCTTATTCGAAAAATTATACAACACTTTTTCAGCTACTGCTTTTGTTATACACGAATTTTCGGTCGCAGCTGACATGGTAGTTTTTCAGTTTTACCTTTACCACAACTGAGGAATAGTTTATTTTGCTTTGTTTTATAGGTATAGATACGTATTTACTGTTCGTTTGTTTGTTAGGAATAATCATTTCTTACGTCACTTTCATTATACTTACTTGACAATTTTTTTGTATTTTCAGTAATTTGCAATTGTATTACTATACATACACCTTATATGAATACTTGTAATGTTTATTTTTTGATTGTTACAAATCCCTTTCATATTAAATGTGAGTATCCAGATAAATTTATTAATAAAAAATGAAGGAAAACTACATAAATTAAAATTAAATATGTGCACCTTCTACAATAATAATTGTTGTTAGGGAAGAAAGAACAATCATGTAAACTATTTACATAATAATCTATTAGAATAAATAGATTTTATATACAATAATCTGAATTAAGTAAGTAAACTATAAGTAAATGACTGGTTATTAGCGTTAAAATACCTTCAGTTCTTCAACCTCGCAATACAAACAATCAGATTACTGAGCCCAAAAATCAAGTCGTACTGGACTGAAAAATCAATCTTTGGGTACCTAACGGTTGTAAGACCATAATGCATGATTTGTATAACATGAGCCCATGAGCGGTCTTCTTAGTAAGTAAATCAATAAATAAGTTTTCAAAGTTCCTCCAGAGCTGAAAAATAGCTTCACGAGTATGATGGAAAATTATTTTTAATTATTTTTTTGAAATTAGGTTCAAAACCTTCCTTTTTCTAAAAAAACACTTATTAGCAGTGACAAATTTACTGGTTAAATTGAGGAATGGTGATGTAAGATTTTTTATAGCCATTTTATAATACTCTCCAAAAATTCTCAACTGGAGAGACGTTGAAGTTTATTCGAAAACTTCGATATAACTCCTCTTTCGATCGACCTGCTGCTCTTTCGTCAAAAAAATTTTTTTAGTAGCATTATACTATACAACAGAATACCCTTTCTTTGTTTATTTTGTAATTATTTTTGATTACGTTGATACAATGTGTGGGTTTATCAAAATTGAGATTTTTATTTTTAATATTTAGGTTTACTATTGTTTTTTATTATAACTTTTTGCTATTGTCAAAAAAGAGCAATCAAGTAAACTATTTACATAAGTAATAAAAATAATAATAAAAAATCTTTTACATATAAGAATAAGAAATTTAATTATTATCAAAACCTACCAGAATAATAATTCGTTCTATGACTTCATGGATTTTACATAAACATCAAATTTTATCACAAATTACCTAACTTATTCGTCAGAAGCCATATGTAATCAAAATTTAAAAGGAATACCAGATTCCATCTTCATCTTTCCATTTCCTGGTTTAGCGAGTCTCGATTGATTTCATCCGCAGCACTATATCTAATTAAAGGATGTTGAAGAACTTGCAACTAAGTCGAGGGATTCATAACTCTTCCAACAAACAGCAAATTATTGGCATCATTCTTCTTGTTAACAATTGTAAAAACAAAAGGATGATCGGCTATAAATTCGTTCATAGATAATGATCGACTTTGAGTGACTAGTCCTGAAAATGATAATTTTTAATGACAACTGTGAAAGAAAAATTTAATAAAAAAAAGAGGGAACTTTCAAAGTTTTGGAAACTACGTGAAAGAGTCGCACCCCCAAATTTTGTCTGATTTTGATTGGGAATAACTTTCGAAATTCTCAAGGGATTTCGGTTTTGTTTTCGCATGTCAGCGGTATTCTTTATTTTTCTGGTTTACTGGATATTAACTCAAAAAAAGTGTCAACAAATTTTCTAAGATGATATGTGAAAACGTGCATAATCATTCCTGGGTTTTCGTACCCCCGTTTTCCTAATAAAATTTTCTTGTTAGTTTGGGTAAGTAAATTTCGAAGCTTGATGTCTCACTTCGGATAGATTTTAGATTTAACATCTGTATTTACAGGGTGATCTCGAAAAATCAACTGTTTACTCTGCGAAGTGCGTATAGTTTTTTTGAACCTCATTTTGAAGCTAAAATTTCAAGCAAAATTCAGGGACAAAAATTGCCTCAGGACAAACATAAAAAAACAAAGAATTGCATAAAAAATTACTCAAATTTAGGTTTCTTCTGGAAATTGGTTTCGGGAGGAAAACTGATGGAATCAGCTATCTTTCTTACCAGAGAATGGTTCGTAACCATCGTTGTAACAATCGCTAGCTCGTTTTAGTCAGTACTGCATTGTTGCAATTTTTGTAATGATGGTTACGAACCATTCTCCGGTAAGAAAAATCGCCGATTTCTCCTGATTCCATCAGTTTTCCTCCCAAAACCTATTTCCAGAAGAAACTTAAATTTGAGTAATTTTTTTGCAATCTTTTGTTTTTTATGTTTGTTCTGATCAATTTTCGTCCCTGAATTTTCTTGTCCAAAGTTTTAGCTTCAATATGAGGCTAAAATTTCCAAAATCAGTTGGCGAGGAAAAAACTATAGGCTTGAAGAGAAAACATTTGATTTTTCGAGATCACCCTGTAAATACAGGTGCATGTTAATCCAAAATCTAAAAACCATTCAAGGTAAGACATACTCGCAAAGCTTCGAAATTTACTCATCAAAACTTACAATAAAATTTTGGTGATTGTTAAGAACAGGGGCCACTCGCACTCCAACATACTATATATACCACGCGATAGGTCTACTCACTAGGAACTTCGTGGTAAAAATCTTATCCGCCGGTAATGTATAATAAGGGAGTTATAGGGTCTAGAAGAAAACGTGTGTAAATTATATCTAATACGGATCTGGCAGTAGATAGGTAATACACTAGTAGCAGCCGTAGTGACTAAGGTCACTGACATCGCCGGAGGATGCAGGTTGCGTCAAGATCATTGAGTTAGACGGCGACCCAGACCCAACGCCGGAATGGGTAATGGGAAGCGGAAGGCGACCCTTGAAATAAATGGGAATAAATTCAAACACGTAAATAAACAAATATGAATCGAGATCGAACGATACATTCAACACAGTGGAGGGGGGCCAGCGTAGGGGTAAAACCGTCGCGATAGAGCAACTGATCATTCAACATGTAATAGACTCGTAATCGTATCGGAATTCGGAAAGAGTTAGTTTAAAGTTGGCCTGGCTCATTGAACGATGTGAACGCTCGTAGGCAGGCAGGGACTTCCCCGCGGTACCGTGAGGTGGGGAACGTCGCTTGCTGATGTAGAGGAATCAATTACGGAGGAGAGGGATTGTGGCATTCTGATCTAGCCCACGCCGGAGGACGGATCATTTTATATTCATAATATTTACGATTGTTCACCTTTCCTTTCATATACGGTCTACATTAAAATACGTTCACATTTCCATTTGTGCCTTTTCGTGCCTTTTAATAGAGACTCGCATTCGTATCGGAAAGTGTTAGTTTAAAGTTGAAGGTGTCGAAGGGCGCGATCCTATCTACTTATCAAAACGAAAAAAAGCAGTGCGATATAATACGTGTACGGGGTGTGAGATAAGTGATGGAGCGGGGTATGTTTTGTTTGCGGACGAGCGGGACAGTTTTTCCTTGCCCTAACAAATTGTCAACTGGTGTAACCGGGATATTATGGAAATATGTACATCAGGTGAGTGTATAATTAATTTTCCATAAATGCGTAAATCGTTCTCGCAATGCACTGTATTCTGTTGCTTGGGAAGGGAGATAACAATGATGGGAGGGGAAATGGTGGTAGGATAGGGGGGGGGGACAAGGGGAAGTAGGCTACCACAAAAAGATGTAATATTGTGCAATATTATGCGCAACGGTACGCATTGAAATTTAAACGGCGACAGGGACGGACTGAGGAAGCTATCTGCAAGCGGTGATGCCTTTCTGCTCGGATGACCTTAGCGAAGCGTCTCTCTCTTAGAGAAAAGTGACCTTAGTTTTAAAGTGACCTTAATAGAAGTGCTCAAAACTAGCGAAAATAGAATCTAGTGCGTGTATTTTACCCACCCAGCACCCCTATTCGCTCCACGGTCCCGTAAGTTTGTTGGGATAACACCGGGAAAAAACACCTTCAAAATGTGAAACTACATAAAAATCGCAACTGAATAGTGTAAAAATCGCAAGTCAATGCGAGTGGCCCATCTCCTTAACATTTACCAAAATTTTATTTGGAAAATGGGGGTAAGAAAACCCAGGAGTGATTATTCCCGTCTTCTTGATATGCACAATCAAAATATTATTTCATAAAATCCTTGAAAGTCAAGAATTGAGTAAAATTAATTATTATTTATTTTTGACAAAACAGGACAAAATTTTTTACTCTTCACGAAAACGACCAATTTTTCTCCTTGGTGGAGTGTCATAAAAAACTAGTCTCGTGTTGGTCAATTGATTGACAATTATGTAGATAAAAAAGTGGACAAGAAGCTCAAAATTCCCAGAACTTTGGACATTCTCCATAGATATGGCTGCATTCTGAGCAGCATAAAATATTTTACCTGAAGCGCCTGCTGCTTCCAAACCGTCTTCATCTACATTCAAGTAAGTCGCTGTCTTGACTTTGGTGACAAAAAGTGGTTCTTTATCCTGGAATATTCCTGATAAGTCACAACTGGAAGCGTCGAACAGTTCTTCGAGACCGAGCTAAAAGTGAAGAGAATTTCGATAATAAATTAATTTGGAAAGATATTATAAATGTTTTCAACTTACATGTTTTAAAGCTTCTTCAATATCGATCGAATCTTCTATTTTAAATTTTGGAAAATGTATTCTAACTTTTCTTCTAACGCCCTCAACAAAATTAAAATTATTTTGAGTGAGTTTCTCTTCCAATTCTTCAATTCCATTTTTATCAAACGGCAAGAAGGCGATCATACTAAACTCTTGATTGGTAAAAGGTAGTTCTATAACTTTGGCTCCCAAAGTGGGATCGTTATTAAAACTCACTCTAGCGTCAAGATACATAAACGGAACTTGCACTGCAGTATTTTTATCAACATAAAAAGTACCGTCTTGGGTGACTTCTTTCATGAAACCATTGTACCAAGATCCTTTGAAATAAATCACATTTGCCAGTACCATATGAGTGTCCACGTTTAGAGAAGAAGGATCAATAAGCTTATCGATTCGATTTTCAGATCTTTCCTTCACCCACGAATTTATTTTTTCGGCTGCGTCTTGATTATCGGAGAAATCAACGGATTCAACCTCCGAGTGAAACTGATTCGTGGTGACTTGCTTAAATTCCGAATTGAAAGCGTGATCAGATTTGACGTAAATTTTATTCGCAACTGACAATTTTATATCCTTCTTGTTGTTGAGATCGGTAAAAATCTTGTCAAAAGTTTCAGCACTTGACGTCTTTTCGGGAAGATATAAAGCTTGTTTTAATAAAGCTTTTGTGGAACCTTCTGCACCTTGATATATCGTCGAAAGAATCGAATAGACACTGAATGGGGAATAGAGTAAGTTTCCAGGCTTATTTTTGAGGTATGTGTGAAGATTTGATGTGAATTTGATTTCAGAGGATAGAAGCTCATTCTCGGAATTTTCGTCTGACTTTGAATGGTGTAACAAACTGAGAAAAATCACCGCGTAAAGAGCGGTGGCTACAACTGTTAAAAAAACAAATTAAGTGACATCATAAGTAGGTAGAGTATAAATAAAGTATAAATAAAGGTAAAATTGTTTTTTACAACAATTTTCATGTTTGATTTTTATGTAATCAGAACTCACTTATTATAGAAGTGGTATCGTGCATTGCAGAAACTGTTGCTTGGTGGGGATAATGTAGGCAGGTGTAGCTGTAGCTATACGATTCTTTTCCGACGGCAGGTCACATGACAGCACCCTCTTCGAGAGGATGCCGAAAAAAAGGGGAATGACCAGGTATCTTTGAAAATTAAGGCATGAATTCTTTCTTTTGGCATTTTTTTACAATAGAAGCAGGTTGGATATAAAGTCAACGAGTCAAAAGTGGTTTATTTTTGTAGAAATTCCCTAAATCTGAAGAAATTATTATACAAAATAATTTTTAAATGAAAGTAAAACATAAAAAAAATCTGCAAGTCAACCAGCGTCTTCAAGAGTTTTTGCCTCTTGAAGTTTTTCTTTAACTAAAACGCTTCTTTTACCCGAAACTAATCCATAAAGTTTACACATTCTTGTTTTTGTCATTTGTTTCGGGAGAAGGGACGAATTTAAAAAAAAAACTTTGTAAAAAAACAACCAAATTGCTAAAATGTTGCTAAAAAATAAAAAATCATGCCCGAAAATTGAGGAGTTTTTCGGAAAACATTTTACCAGCCTTTTGTTGTCAGCTTCTCCATCTGGAAGAGGACACGGTCGCGTGACCTGCCGTTTGGAGGAGGGGGGGGGGAGGAATCGTAGCCAGACACATCCTAACAACATCTCCACTAAGCAACGGCGTTAACGGTGCACGATATTATTTAATAATAATGAAATTTCTCAAAAATATTATTGTCCGTGCAAAATTTCAGATTTCTAGTTGAAATAATAATTAGGTATTATGAATGGAAAATTATGTATCAATATATTTCCACTTTTTATATTATGGAAATATGTTTTTTTTTATGATCGATGAACAAACTCCACATATTAATTCAAATAAAAAAAGCCGAGATTAGCATAGTTACATTCAGAGGCACCCGCGTGTGTAATTTTCTTTAGGTATGCAATTAATTTGACTGAGAAGCAAAACAAAGCCATGATAGTGACGCAATATAAATAAAACGCACCTAATAATAGTAGCATCATAAAAAATTATTTATACTTACATTTACTAGCAGTTTTAGTCCCCATAATGAGCTCACTAAATAAATTTTATCTCGTCAGAAGTTAACTAGGCCAGACAGTCCATCTTCAATCAATTTAATATCAGCTACTACCTACCTACATACAGTGCAGAAAATGAATTTAGTACCTAATTAACTTGAATATTATGGTGAAGAAATTATTTAAGATTGAAAGGTCAATAATGTGAGTAGAATACCATTAGATTAAGTACCTACTACTTAGTACTTATAATAGTACAAGTGCTCGTATACACTTTTGCAATTACTTACCGCTATTTCACCAGGTATAAGGTTGCAACGAAGAATAAATTTATAATAAATCAGTAAGTACCTACTATTATTGTGAGAATAGTTATTATGACTTACGAATGAGAATTTACTAGAAAAAGTCAACACTTTGTGCGTTGTTTTCTATTCATGCAACAAAAACAACTGGACAAATATTAATATTATTATTTATTTCAGTCAGATAAACTGCTTGAGTAGCGATTAATAATCAAAAATTCCAGTGAGTAATAATCGGACATACGAGATGATAGTGTAGTGAGAAACCTACAATCAGTTCAAATTTCATGGAATTAATTCCTTAAAATATTTAAATTATGTTCTTTTGCAATGACAAGAACAGATTAATGTTTCCTTGCATTAATTTATAAATTATAAACTGCTTTTTTCTTCAAAACGTGGAACGATTATTTGAAAGGACTTTAATTACACTTATCACAAACTAATGGACTAAATTTATACAGTGTGGAACATCCTAATGGAATAAATTCCATATCTCAAAAATATGTGAATATTTATGAAAACATCATAGACAATTCGATTTTGGATTCTGAAATGACATCACCTAACGTACTGAAATGGATCGCACCTAGGTAGGATGATAAGGAAATTATTTCCATCGCCCTCGTTAAATCAGCCCAAACCGAAAAAGCAAACAGTGCAAGAATAGGTACGTAAATACCTGAAGGTAAAATTGTTAGGAAATTAAATCGCAACTACGCGCCCTAAAATCCAATGAAATATTGAAGCCAGCATATTAGATATTCAGAAAAGAGAATCGCTCTAGCTAAAAATATTCCAGCGCTTTAAGAAGACATCCGAAGGACCGGCAAAGCTAGGGTAGAGACGCACCAGATGTTAAGGCAGGCATTGTATCAAGACACTCTCGATCCGCGTGACGGAGAATGGGTTGACCTACATACAAGACCGGGTGGAAAGATTTGTGAAATCGTGAATCAAACAATAACCCCTTGCAAAGACAATAGTAAGTCGCTAGGTATTCCACCCACGATAATGAAAATTAAACCAATCAATAAAGCGAAAAAATAAATGAAGGTAGCCGGAAATTCATCGCGATCCCGAAATAGCAAGCAGGTGAAAACGCGAGATGAAAGTTAAGCCGGTGTAATTATAATAGTTAGGTACAATGAAAAGACGAAAACGCGTCGGTCGATTTTAAGGAAAATTTAGGTAGTTGAAGTTCAGGACGATTCAGTAAGGTAGCCGCGAGATCAACTTGCCAAATCTTAAGACCAGTGAGATATGATAAGGAATAAAACACATAAAATCACGATATAAGGCAGTGCCAATAAGGTGCATTGTTGCGTGTTGTGTTTAGAAAGCGGGACCCTGCGTCTATAAAAGCAGACCACTTACAGCAGCTCAAGACAGATGAAGATCAGCTTCCAAGTAGGTCGCATCTAACTCCTTAACCCTTTAGTCGTTGTCCAGAGATGGCCCAGGCAGCGACTCCTTCTGTAACCAACAACTCGGCCAGAGACGACTTTATGTGAACTCCAGCCGAATTGTCCTCCTTCAACCTGAGAATTGCCATTGCCAATTTAGTTAGGGTCAAATCGCACCCGAACAAACTTCTAATCACAATTCTTAACCAGCAGTTCGGCCAGAGACGACTTTATGTGAACTCCAGCCGAATTATTGTCCTTCTTCAACCTGAGAATTTCCATTGCCAATTTAGTTAGGATCAAATAGCACCCAAACAAACTTCTAATCACAATTTTTACCAAGCAGTTCGGCCAGAGACGGCCTTGTGTGAACTCCAGCCGAATTGTCCTTCCTAAACCCAGGAAAACCCCTTGAGAAATTAGTTAGGGCAGATATCATTTCAACCACATTTCCGACAACGTAAAACAATCAACCCTATCCGCAATGTTCACGTGCACAGGCCCCATTTTAAATCAAGTAAAATAATCAGTTAGGTATTAGGCGGCACAGTAAAGAGTAGGTACCTGTGCAATTACGTCAATAAATAGAAGGAAAGAAATACTTCAACAAATAATTACAAATTCACGTATAGGAAATCGAGAGAGAGCTAGGAGGAAAGTAGGAAAATCAAACCCAGGAGGAATAACATGTGAATAAAACGGCCCATGATTAGAAATAATTCAACCATCCTATTTATCAAAGAGTCCGAGTTTATTTAGTGCAGATGTAGGCAATAAATGTTCCTTTAAATTATACGATATTAGAAAGTGAGAGGAATTCCTTCGCCATTGTATGGCACCATGAATGAAGATCACAATACATAGCAGAGCACCCTCCGATATAGAACAGGTCCAGATAGAACAAGGCAGCGTTGTCAGATGTAGCACCTTCTGCTCGCATACAGTATTAGGAATTACTAGTTCCATTACAACACCCGATTAGGATTTATAATAGGTACTCGATTACCACACGTTGGGGGAGGCATTCATCTCGATGTCCAGATGAAGACCTCGGGTAGCCGGTAAAAGAGCATGACTCTTTAAAGTGGAAATCGCAGCACGCCACGGGGCAATAAAACACCCGCAGTTGTAGGATAGGCAAATCAGCGAATAGAGAATCAAAATCACCAAAATTAGACTGGCCTCGAGAGTGGGTAAAGCCAAGTTAGATTCAAAAACCAAATTGATCATTATAAGGTCGTTTTTCCGAATCTTTTCTAACCAGATTTTATACACACCTAAATCTTTATGTGACAAACGCTATTATTATGTTTCTCATCATACTATCTACGCTCTTTGGGGTGATAGGCCGACGTACTCGTGTTACTGGCGGACAGGTGGCTGGTACCGATACAAAAGATTAAGTAATTTGTCTGTAAACAAGCCTAAACATGAATGATAAACAAAAGTCCAGCATTTTCAATCATTAACTAGATTAATGGTTAAAGAGTCGTGGTCTGTAGTATGGTCAGATAATAATCACGTTGAGGAACAAAGATTTTTGAGAGAAAGAACGGAGCCAACATGCTCTGGATAATTAATTAAGGTGTGTAGTAAAATCTACAATTATACAGTTGATCGAGGTTTCAATCTGAAAAGCACTCGAATGACGAGTAAGGTAATATAATTATGTGACGTAAAAGTCGCCTTACGGGGCAGCATCGACAGGTGCAATAAAAGGTATAACAGTGACAAATGCCTACGGGCAAGGTAACATATGTGACATAAAGGTCGCCTGACGAGGCAGCAGCGACGGGTGCAATAAAAGGTAGAACAATACAAATAACAACAAGGTATACAAAGTGATAACTAAATACGGTATCACCCAGGTTATGATTAAAGTAAACGGAGGTGAAATAATTCACATTCCTAGGTAAATCAACTGTGAAACTAAAATCCTTAAGTAAAAGAGAATCGGAAGGAACGATTTTATAAGAGATACGAAATCAACATTTAGGAGAAGTGGCAACCCCGTACTCGAATGAGCCCTGAAAGACTAGAACATCTTAAGCGGCCAGAATCGCTGTAGTTCGATAACTGAACTTGCCACCAGCGGCCTAGGCGCGAAATTCAACCCGAGTCAGACCCACAGGGCGACTCCGCTAGATCTACAGGGTGATTCTCCCGATTGAATATACACGATAAATTCGTACGAGAAATTGAATAGGTAAACAGACAGACATTTCCGCAATATACCGGATAGTCTGTAACCGCAATGGTTGTTGTCTTTAATTAATTCAAGCAGTTGCTTGAAATGAAATCAAAGAAAATAGGAAAAGGAAATTAGGCAAAGAAAATCGTTGAGTAGGTAATCAGACAGACATTCCCGCAATATACCGGGTAGTCTGTAACCAAAACAAAAGCAAAACAAAATAATAAGAAAGCACAGGTGTGCAAAAGAGTGGAATCCGAAATGGATTGGAGTTTGAAAAATACATGAAAGGGATTCATCATTCGCTTTCCATTGTTTTGTACTCTCTATGCAATATCACAGCCCCTCTCGCCCTTCACCATTTTACGCCCTTGCAAACGAATTATCTCGCTCATCATTCGCTTTTAGACATCTAATAGGAAGTCCACCGTTAACAACAGGTCTTAGATAATTTCCCCGCTTTTCTGTGGGAAATCCCAATCAACCGAGGTAGAAGAAAATCCCAGTAGGTTCTTTTGCGCATCCGTTTCGGCCATAGTAATCCTGGCATACCTCAATCAAAGAGCAGGGGTGACTACGGTAATGACAACGGTAAACACAACGAGGAAAACACAACGGTCCTATTAGGGGAAACCCAGGGGTAAATAGACGATCACAGTGGCTTTTCGCGAAAGACCATGGGACCCGGGGTCGTGTCGTTACAGTACAAATTTCATGCCTAAGTTCAACCTCCTTCGAGTGGCTGTTATTTGTAACATTACGCGAGCCCATGCAGGAGCAAAAATTTTTGTCTCATAGATTTTACGCGTATATTGTCTGACCTGATCAAATTTTTAAAAATTTTATCAAAAATGTTACCGAACTGTACCACAGGAATCTAGCCATCTAGCAAAAGTGCCATCTAGCGCTTCGGGGCGAACCTAACAACGATTTAAACAATTACTTTCGTGAATAATAAAATGAAACTACTCTCAAAATTACTTCAGGGAGGTTGTGTGAATTGATATCGAAGAAAAAATCCAATTCACGTACTAATTTTGGTGTTAGGTCCGCCCTGAACGAATAGATGTCGCTAGTCTCAGTGTCGTCGACAAAATGTGGATTTCAGTGAGAGTTTCCTATAATTTAGTTCAAGGTATTTGCTCTAAGATACCGAAAATACATTTGTGAGACGCCAGCAGAGTAGCGCGAACCCGGGAGGCAACTTAAAAAAAATAAAAATGAGACAAAAAAAGTATCATAGCAACTTCACCTCTTTCACTAGTGAGTTTGTTTGACTATGAAAGATAGCTCTACTTACAGGTGAAGTTGTAGCGGTTCAAATAAATTTACCGAATGAGCAATGCTTGCAGGAGATTGGAACAGCAACTCAGTCATTTCTCTTCCAGTCTTCCACGATGTCGGACAAGTATCGTATCTGTTATAGATGATGCTGCCTGATGGCGTGGACGTCACAGGAACATTTATTGCATTAATTAATTGAGTCTATCAAGAACACAAATTTCACGACTTCCGTTGTTTTATTTAATCGTGGCCAGGAAGATGCTTTAAAACGAATATGATTAACTTCCGGTAACACTTTTGTTTATTCGCATGTTACGAATTGACAGCATTATGACGGCCGTCCGCGGATATCTTGTTAGAAAGCTAATTCTCGAAACGGAGATTAACACTCGTTGGACCTTCGGTCTCGGAAGCGAATGTGGTTAGGATAATTTTGTAGAAACGATTTAGTTTCTAGATATGGAGATAAGAGTTAACATAAAAATGGTAATAGGTAAGAAAAATATAATGTGCAGAAGAGGCTTGCTGTTCTCGTTCATCCGACCGCTTTCTTCTACTCGCCTCTCCCTTCTGTCTCTCCGACGCTCTCTGTCTCTGCTCTACCGCGCGTCGCTCGTCTCTTCTCCAATGGCGAAACCTTATGTCATTTTCAACATACCCTATTCGCAACTTCTCACGCGTATGTTCTCTTCTCTTTCTAGATTACCCCTTTAAGTATGTGCGGTGTATGCATCAGATTATGTCGTAATCGTAAGATCGCAACTAACCGAAGGTCCGTAAATTTAAACACGATGTTGTTTTAGGAAAGGTTGTTAACAATTTTTTTGCTTGAAAGAATAATTTTTATTTTGAAGTTAAAATACGCGTAGATAGACTTTAACTTCCCATTAAAAATTTAGGGGTTATAAGTGCCACTGAAAATTTGTACCGTGCAGGTGTCCCAAAAAAAAATTGCAACAAAAAACCTGAAGGAAGAACTCTTACATATTTTCCAGGAATGACCTAAGGTTTAACATTTTCAACATTTTAACAATCATTTAGTGTATCTTGGAGTTCTTGAACGTGTATTTCCCTGTAGTTCCCAGATACTTCACACGTATTTCCCGGTTAATATCAGGTATTCCCCGGTCATTAAAACGTCAGTTAACTTATGTAAACTGTAAAATGTTTACAGTAACATTTTTTGATTGAAGGTTGAGCAGCTGCACAAAAGGATGTTTCATTAAAATATTACAGCCCGTATATTGCAGCTCTTTAATAGAATAAAATTTTATCGGGGATTTTGCAAAATTTAAAATTAGAGAAGAGTAATATATTTTTGGAAACTAAATAATTGTATATAGTTTTTTGAAAGAAACTAAAGAAAAGAAGTTCTAGAAAAGAAGAAAAGAATGTTATAGCTCTTGATGAACAAACATACCCACTACACTGCTACCTTTTTGACCAGTCTTTTTATTTATTTTTTATTGGAGGGGTAGTAATAAATAAGTATTAATGTCTTTTTGAGCTTTATCTGTATGATTTATATTACAAATCATTTCCTTGAAAGAAATTAATTGAAAATCCCTAGACTTACTAAAATTTTGAGTCAACTTCATTGCTCGTATTCACAAAGAATTCAAGATTTGGTTTGTTAAATTTGAATTCTATAAGATCTGATAGGCTAAAACGTCTAGCAAGTCATACTTAAATGTTTATTATTTTTTTATTAAAAAAAAAACTATTTTACAATATAATTAAATGATAAAAAATAATATATGAACAAGTAGGATTAATTTGTTGCAACATCATAATATAGTGATAATTTTTAGAGGTCCTATTAATGCCAATTAAAAGATAAAAAGGTAAGAATAATGAACTCAACTTAACAAATATTTTCTTTACAGAACTATTTTGATACTGATAAGTAGTAATAAATTTTAAGTGCATAATTTACATGTAACATAATAATAGTTTCTCTTCACTAGCTCTCTGTGGGATTTAATATTCTTCCTCCATAAATGAAATGGTCCTGTTCATTTTTCCAGTGCGTTACAGAAAACAAAAATGGATGATCGGCAATAAATTCATTTTCGCTTGCATTCAAATTTTCTTCGACTGGGTCTAAAACGCATGTGTCAATATTTTATGTACCTATAGGTATAATATATTTAAATATTATTATTACTTACCAGATTCAGATATTTCACCCAAACCCCGCTCATTTAAATTCATGTAAGCTTCATGGGAAATTTTGTTAACATAAGTTGTCTGCTCTTCAAAAATATTAAAAACATTTTTGGTTGCATCAAAAATGTCACCAAGTCCCATCTAAAAACAAACAAAAAATTATAATGTAATTATTATTTTTGCAATGATTTTATTTTATTACCTCAGTTATAGATGTCTCATAATCAATAACATGTTTAAGATTTATTTTCGGTAAAGATACTTTAACTTTTTGGATTTCCAAACCACTACGAATGTTTTCAGGTTTGAGATCTAAAGTTCTGGCTTCAAGTGCTTTTAGACCGTCCTTATTAAAAGGTAATACAATGAACATGCTCACTTCGTCGTTGTTGAAAGGTAGTTCAATAACTCGAGCATTTAGGCTTTCATCAACTTTGAACTTAAAACTTGAATCAAGAGTCATCATTTGTGCACTTACGCTCGTGTCGTTGTCTAGATAAAATGGTGCATACTGTGTGTTTTTTTGATCGAATTGCTTAGCCCAAGCTGCTTTACACTTTATAGAACTTACAACAGTTATACCGGGTTCTTCTGATGATTTAATTGAAGTACCAAAATTACCCTCTACATCAGTCTTGAAATCTGATTTAATTTCTTCTGAGTTTTTAACACGAAATTCATTGACTATGTCAATGGAAATATTTGGAAGATTACTTAATTCGTCTAGGACGTTATGGAAACCTGTAGATGTGGAACTCTGATCGGGCAGAAATAATACTTTTGCAACATTTTCTGAAGTAGGTGCTTTTGTTGCCTGATAAATTGAAGCTAGAGCTAAATGAGAACTAACAGGGGAGTAAACAATATTGCCTGGAGCTTTTGATAATATTATGTACCAAAAGTAACAAAAAGCTGTGCTTGCAAATTTTACCGTATCTTCTAAGCTTTTCTCTTGAGCAAAAATTGCAATAATGACCAGAGATAGAGATAATATAAGGACTGTGAATTCTGCAATTAATTAATAAAATTAATTAAAAATATTAAAAAAAATATAATTTTGTGGGTACTTACTACTCATTTTGATATGTTTTCAGGCACCGACGTCAACAGATGTATACACACTCAAGCAATGAAATGCAGTGAGTAATAAATAAATGATATGAAGAAAAACAAGAAGACAAAAATTTGATAGGATAAAGTTTAAAGAGATAACATTTCTAAAAACTTTCATACATTATTGTATCACTCGAATAACATAGTTGAATAAACTGTTTTGAAGAACTAGCCACTAAAGATTAGTTTATCATATCTCGAAGGAGACCAATTTTTCCAAACCTTTTTCAATGAGAATTCCCTAACAATAGAAGAAATAAATTATTAGTTTCTTTGTTTAATGTGTTTATTAGTTGATTATTTAATTTATCGAAATGAATGAGTTACTTATTACAAGAGCATCCAAACTATTTTATGTCTGGACAATTTAGAGACAATTTATCCAACAATATAAACACTACATTCCTCATTATCTTTGATGGTTTCACTTTTTGACGATAAACACAATAACAGGCTAGTACCAACCACTAAATAATTTTATTTGGTAGCGTGATAGGTACATGTTTTGAAATATTTATTGTTTTCTAAATTAAGTATTTGATTTCGTTAAAAAAAATGTAAAATATTTAATTTCACAATCTACTTGACCATTGAACTACATAATCTCAATGGAAGTTAGAGGGTAATTTATTTGACAAATTACAGAAAAAAAAACAAGATCTGAAATTTTTTATAAAAATGTCTAGCAATGGTTATATTAAAACTGAATCTATTTTTTTTTTGGTTTAGTGTTTGTCACTCTTGCTTTTCATGTTTTCATAAAATAGCAATTTCCTGTTTTTTTTAAATATTATATTATTTTTATAATTAAATCGAAGGTTTCTATTAATAGTAGAGAGGGTCTAACTTTCAAACCGCCTTGGACTCGAGAATTTTTTTTATTTATTTTTTTCATAAAGTTGGACCCCCTCTTCATTTTGGTGGCATTTTCAAAAATTTAATCGACGCCCTGGCGGAGAAATGTGCATGCGAAGACATCGGCAATGGGTTTTTTGCACATAACTCGCCTAATTCAACTCTGAGCATAGTAAATATCCTGTAGAAAAATGAAGAGCTCTCGAAGACGCGTAATTTGAACTTTGACTGGTCCAAATCGGTCAAACGGTTCTCGAGATATCGCATTTTCAATTTTAAGGCCCTTTATTCAGGGTTCCGCCGCGGTGCGAATACACCGCCGTCCGTGTTCGCGTGTTTTGCATGGAAAAAATCTACTTAGGGACTTAATTTTTTTTTTCATCGACAGACAGCAGTGTCCTCAATGATGTCTGAAATTTTGAAGTCGCTATCTCGATTAGAGAGGGCGGGGGAGGGGAAATCATAATTAAAATTCAAATTGCTATAACTCTCGCTAATATTGAGGCGTCGGGCCCAACCAATGGGAGATGACACTTTGGAATGCCTACTTTAAAATGTTTTTTTTTTTCTTCGATTCCGCCAATATTGGCAAGATGCCCGCAGAAAAACCGATTTTACTGCCCCTTTTTTTTTCTTAAAACTGTTTTTTTGCCATGAAAGAAGGGGGTGGGGGTAACTTTTTTTCGTTTTCAGACGGGAATTTTTTTTATCTTTGATTTGAGCCCCAGTAGACCTCGATCGGACCATTATTAAGGTCACAGGGTCACCAAACGCGTTTGGTCCTGTAGAATGGCAAGGATTAGTGTTAGCGGATTCCGCTACCCGGCATTTTTTAGGGCTAAGTGTCCCCTTTCAAGATTTCCTTACCCCATGTCGCTATCTCAACTAGGGCCTGCACGCGGACGTGATATGTAAACCAATTAATCTAGCCGCGGAGCAGCGAGAGCCGGGAGCCAAGCCTAGCGCTCCCTCTCCTTTCTCTCTTCTCTCACAGACACACACGCTAGATTAATTGGTCAATATTGGCGGAATCGAAGAAAAAAAAAATACCATTTTAAAGTAGGCATTACAAAGTGTCATCTCCCATTGGTTGGGCCCGACGCCCCAATATTAGCGAAAGTTATAGCAATTTGAATTTTAATTATGATTTCCCCTCCCCCTCCCCCTCTAATCGAGATAGCGACTTCAAAATTTCAGGCATCATTGAGGACACTGCTGTCTGTCGATGAAAAAAAAACTAAGTCCCTAAGTCGATTTTTTCCATGCAAAACACGCGAACACGGACGGCGGTGTATTCGCACCGCGGCGGAATCCTGAAGAAAGGGCCTTAAAATTGAAAATGCGATATCTCGAGAACCGTTTGACCGATTTGGACCAGTCAAAGTTCAAATTACGCGTCTTCGAGAGCTCTTCATTTTTCGACAGGATATTTACTATGCTCAGAGTTGAATTAGGCGAGTTATGTGCAAAAAACCCATTGCCGATGTCTTCGCATGCACATTTCTCCGCCAGGGCGTCGATGAAATTTTTGAAAATGCCACCAAAATGAAGAGCGGGTCCAACTTTATGAAAAAAAAAATCAAAAAAAATTCTCGAGTCCAAGGCGGATGGAGCCTTTTTTTTTGACAGACCCTCTCCACTATAAGTAATGGAACCTTTTCTGTTGGTAACTAGGTATATAAAAAAAATAATTTATGTAGGAAGTATGTAAGTATATAATATTTCGAGTCAAAGAATGAATGCATGTGAAGGTACATTTGTATCAAAAACGCCCTATCATATAAACACTGTATTGTTCATTATCTTTTGTCTCACTTTTTGACGGTAAATACAACAGGCCGTTTGCACCAATTACACTATTTAATCTGCTGCTGATTTGGTTCCCTGTTGATTCTGCAAATACCTTCCCCTGGTCGTTGCTTGATAACTTAACTCTCACAAATTCTGGTCTAATATCATTATTTTTCATGTGCTTCCCCTGTAAATAAATAGACTTTTTAAAGCTTGTCAGAAGTTTAAAATATTTTCATTTTATTATTCAATTTTTTGTTTCTGTTTGACAGCAGTTGAACCCCGAGATAATCCTAATTAAAGTTGAAAAATAAGAGGACAACGCGATGAAGAGAACGATAATTAGTAAAAATGAAAGTAAAAAACATTCTATTCAGTTTTATTCCAAAATTTAGTTTTCTTCACATATGAAAAAATTAGGTAAATAAAGCTCCTTTGAGGGAAATGACCAAACAAACTAAAGTGGCAAAAAAGAGCCACTTTTTTACTTTTTGGATTGTATGACATATTAATTTTCCACTTTTATTTTAGCATTCTCTATATTGTTCAATATACAGGCTGATCAGTAACTCGCGCACTCTGTATACAGTGCGTCATAGAGTCCATTTAAATGAAGAATAATTTAGAGACGTTTCGTTCTATTGGGTTGAAATTGTTTTTTTTTTAGTTATCTTCGTTACAAAAAAAAATATTCGATGATAAGTTTTTGATTGAATCCCTCTATAGTCTCTGGAACGGATTGTGATTCATAAATTTTTTTCACAAAACCTCTATAGAGAAATGAAAATGTTGAAAATTGATAACATACCCAGGCAGCAAGGAATGTTCACTGAATGTTCCCTAAATGTTCACCGAATAAACAGACTTTCCGAATATTCAGGCAACGTTCAGATTCTAATGTTCGTTTTCAGACGTTGAATAAACATTCACTGAACATTAGATACTGAACATTCAAAATGCAATGTTTAATTAACATTCATACAATGTTTTAGATGAAATGTTTATTGCACGCAATTACATACAGGTATACACTGACATCAGGTATAAATAACATATACCAAAAAAATTGGAAAATTACATGCTGAAACGAAAATATTTGGCTTAAAAGTTGATAAAAACCAGAATTATATTTATTATAATTATTACAAGGAGGTGTTGCGCGCGCAGCTCTCTTGTCTATTTCATTCCCAGTATTCTCTTGTCTTGTGTCCAATATGTCCGCTATTCTTGGCATTTCATCTTGTTTTTCTAAACTATGAATATACCTATGTATGTATAGGTATAAAAGTCACAATAAATTATCAGCAAGCTAAGTATTTTATGCTTGTCTGGTCGGAGAGAGAAGGTGCAGAGAGTGATGCAAACTAATCTAATTCTTCATCCCAGGTATTATAGGTAGGTATTATGATGTAGACAGGAAGAAGAAAAACAACATGGAAGAGCAAATGTGACCTTATAATAATAATAATAATTTATTGTTCACTGATGGATTGATAAATGGAATACACCTACCTAATAAGTATTATTTTTTTCAGCTTTTCAGCTCCATAGGTAATACAATTCTTAGTGATGATCAGTTTGATAAAAAAAACAAACATTCACTCAACATTTAAAACTAATATTCATTGAATGTTTACAAATCTGTCGTTTTTCACATTGGCTAAATGTTCATTTTTAAATGTTCAGTAAACATTCATTCATAAATGTTCACTAAAGCTTAAATCTGAACATTCACTGAACATTTAAAACTAATATTCATTGAATGTTTACGAATCTGTCGTTTCTAACATTGGCTGAATGTTCATTTTTAACATTTAGTGAATGTTCGATTGCTGCCTAGGTACCTAAATCTGTAAGAAATTTGAAATTTGGCAACATATCTTTGGAAAAAAGGAACTTACAACAGCATTGCGGTAAGAAAATTTACAACTCTTCAAAAGTGAAGTGTATCAACGATTAATCAGTATAATCAATAAGTAGGGTCTGGCTATAATTCAAAAATGAAGAAAAACTAGGGCCTTTTCAACAGCACTATGATTATGATAATGTTTACTCCTTTTTTTAAACCTACCTTAACAAACGCTTGTATTTTGGAATGAGAAAAATTAACATTTCTCTCGAAACTCTTCACAGCTGGAAGAACAAACAGAAGACAACACACACACGCCGATACGGGATTCCCGGGTAAACCAAACACCATTTTTTCTTTATGATTAAAACTCAATGTGGCAAACGTTGTCGGTTTCCTGTAATCTCAACATCAATAAACACAAATAATTTTTTTTTAATCCATACCCGGGTTTCATGTTAACCCTACCAAAGTGGACTTTTGCGTTGAAATCTTCAATTAGAACTTGCTTTATAACATCAAATTCACCCATGGAAACACCCCCAGTTGATATTAGGACATCGTTCTTCTCAAGGGCTTGAGTTATACTTATTTTAACTGAATCTGGACTGGAAAAAAATTGTTACATCATTTTATTATAGTTTTTTTGCAGTTTTGTCTATACAGACAGAAAAAATACAGGATGTAGTGATCAACTTATATGATTCTAAATATTACTCTTGATTAGAGTCAATATTACTTTGGTTGGACAAGGACAAGACATATTTATGAATGACATAGGTATTGCACAACAATATGCCATTCATTGATGCCGCGTTGTGAGTTAGAGGTGGAAATTCTAGACACGTGTTTCGTCCTACTTGGGACTCATCAGTACAATGCGTCTTTTTTAACTCTCATTAAACAGTGAGAGGATTAATGAAAAATAACTTTTTTTTTCAATATTACTTTACTTTCTGCTATGACTTACTTATCTTTAGCAATACCACAATCATTTGCAGCAAATCCGTGTTCTTCTAATAGATTTAAAAGCATAACTTTATTGCTGTCACGAATTTTGCCAGGGCTTAGATCATCATGAAGTGATACCAATTCATTACCAGTGGAAAGGACTCCAATTTCAGGCTTTCTGGAACAAAAAATTGTTGTAGAAAATTGCTTTAATTGCTTACTCCATATAAACTGACAGGAATATCCAAATATCTATTTAAAAACGTTCAAATTTTTTTAACAATGCTAGCAACTTACCTATAAACTGCAACTTTACGTTTCCCTAAAGCGGCCAAAACACCAATTGATGGTGCATCAATTCGAGCACCCTTGCACAACACCAGAGAACCTTTAGGAATGTCACTGCCAATTTGTCTGCAAAAATTTTGCACTAATTATATAAAAATTGCTCAAAATAAATAATAATCTAAACAATTCTACCGAATATCCAAGTCTTTTGTTGGAGCTACATCAACATTTATGATCAGTTCAGTGCTGCCATCTTCAGATACTTCTAAAAGAGTCGTATTTTCAACTTGGACGACAGCATTTGCTCCATTAGGAATCGCTGCACCTGTACTGATTCTGATCGCTTCACCAGGACCTAAACAAGTTTTATTCGGCTGAAAAATAAAAAAGCGACTTGGAGTTTAATTTTTTCACAGTAAAACCTTCAACACATTCAATGTTGCAAAAGTTGTCCAGATTTCATGAAACAATCATATATCTTTAAATTTTTATTTCATATAGGTAGGTACATACCATATCACCAGCAGCTGCAGCATCCTTAACATTTCTCTGTCCGGAACCATCTTCAAATCTAACAGCATAACCATCCTTAATTGATGCTGGAAAAGCCGGAAAAGGTTCATTAGCTATGATATCCTCAGCTAATATTCTATTTCTGGAAATTTCAACAGAAATACATTCTGTTGACTCTGTTGACTGATTGCATGATTCCAGAACAATTTTTAAAGCCTCATCAACTTCTAACAATGGATAAGGCGATGAACGTGGTCTTGCAGCTGCATTGTTTGTTTGCACCTTTAAAAAATAATTGAACTAAAAATGTTACCTATAGAATTTTTTTTTTTCAATTTATAAAAACAATACCATCCCTACAAGAAACCTGTCTTCTTACACAGTGTCAGTTATTTTCATCATACCTTGCTTGGTCCAATTTGTCCAGTAGCAGCACTCTTCTGAACTTTTTCATGAGTTATAGCAACAGAATCAGCATCATCCCTTAACAGTTCGACAGCATGAGGAATGACAGTACTGACAAAATTAAAACATTCGGTTGCTCCTTTAACACTTCCAGGTAGATTAATTATTAAAGTATTATGTCTTATACCACACACCCCCCTACTTAACATTGCCATGTCAGTAACAGCAAGACTTTTTGAGATCATAGAATACGCAATCCCACTAGCTTCACGTTGAATAACTTCTTTGGTAGCTTCGGGAGTAACATCTCGACGAGAAAACCCGGTTCCGCCTGTTGTCAGAATTACCTCACAAGGTTTCTTTCCTGGCATATGATGATTTGTATGGGAAACTTCGGACCAAAGCTTCAAAGTTTTAGATATTATGGATTTTTCATCAGGTACAATCGATGTGAATGTGGTTGAATTCGGGAAGAGTTGGTTTATTAATTTGACCAGAGCTGGACCAGAGGAATCTGTTTTGGTTTTGTTATGACATGAGTCACTTACTGTAACAATATTTCTCTCGTTAGAATAAAACGTCTGCATTAATATTACCGCGAGGAAGGTATAGGTACTTTATATAGGATGTTTCAAAACATGTGTCGAAAAATGAAAGGTGTGATTCCTTGACGTGTTTTAAGAAAAAAATCCTATTACCATAGTCCGTCAACCTACCGCTTTCGAGAGACAAATTTTTTTTTAAATTTTTTTGACCATAATATGAGATATAAAAATGAACTTTTGTACACATCTTATCTTTAACAAGATTACTACTGTTATAAGCGCTACTTAAATTTCTTTCCATATGACAGTGGCGCAGATTTTAGGGTTGCTTGAAATTTTTTTGCACCTAATTTCTCAGACACTGGGAAAATTGGCATTCTGAAAGCACCTTTTAAATTGTTAATATTTTTTTCTCAAGCGGTTCCCGAGATATCTTTTAAAAACTGTAAAAATTAGCTCTTTTTAACACCCTGTATCTCGAAAACGGTACATTTGCGGACCAATGTTAATAGAAATTTTTTCCTAGAACGAGGCAGCGATCACACCTTTTATTTTCCGACACATGTTTTGAAAAACACTGATGTTAGAATTTTGAATAATAATTTTCGATAAATCCGTAAAGTTAAAATGAAACACCCTAGTCCTTACCTGTTAGAACACCAAACCTAATTCGAAGATCGGTCATTTTTAGAAGGTACCTATAGGTACTTTAATACCAATCCAGTATCAGAAATAGAAAAGAATAAACGCAGGTATAGCAGTTACTTACTGATTCAAAACCTAAAACAAAAATCCATTTATTTCAAGTCTTTTAATAAGTAAATAGTTATAAATGAAAAAATTAATAAAAAATAAAAAAGTAAATAAATATACATATACTTATACCTCACGGCCGAAATAACGTGCAGTAACTAAAGAAAAAAGACTATTTCGGAGAAATAGCAAATAGAAACTTTTCAGGAAGAACATTTTCATTGGAGGAGAAGAGGCAAATAGAAATGTCCATCCTGACGTAAGTTTCTGCTTGACGTTTCTGCTCGAAATTGATTTTTTTGTAATGTCAGTTACTTCACGTTATTTTGGCCGTGAGGATAGGTGAATGTTCAAAAAGGGAACACAATTCATTATCGAAGGTCTACTTTTGAACAACAGATCCATAAATAATTTTGTAATTATTATCGGCAGGCAGTAAAACAGGAAAAGTTATGAAAGATGTTTTTATTTTGAGATTTAAATAAACGGGGACACTCTATCACTACTGCTCGTCTAGGTTTTTATTGCAATAACTAAAAAAAAAAAAACGAATCAAGGTTTCGAATCAAGTAATCAAGGAATCAAGAACTTCCGGTTTTCAGATTAAGGCTACTCTTTGGTAGGTAATTGGCTACCCAAAATAGTGATCTACAGGGTTGTATTTAAAAATTTTGCAAACTCTTAACTTAATTAAAAGTAGCATATCTTAGAACTGTATTTTTTATATTTTAAATTACATTTTTGGAAACACGCACCCCCTTACTTAAAAACAATTTTATTCTTGATTTAATTTACTTTGAATCAAACTTAAAACTCATTTTGAAATTAAAGTAAAATTAGGCGTTATTTTGCTTGATCCTGTTGAGCCAAAGATGATTTGGAGTGTTTTCAAAATTTAACATTAGCTAGTTTCAGCTAGCTCCGCCGTCTGCATAACAACTATAGGATAAAAAAATTGAACGGAGATTCAAAAAAGTGTACTACGATCTTATACATTGACCTACCATATAGTAGGTAGATAGAACATTTGATACCATAGGAAGTCTTTTGTTGAGGTATCAGCGTTTTCTTGAAACAGCATAAAGCTGTTCCACCTTATCGGCGGAATTTAGAATTTGAAAATATTTTTTATGTTTTTGAGTTATAAACAAATGAAAAACGCTATTTCCAATTTTTAAAGTTTTTTTTTCATTAAAAACGGTTCAAGTATCGGAAAACGGCTTACATGTTCCTATTTTAACTTTTTATGCATCTATGACGCACTTAGATGCTAGATGAAATTTTTATACAGGATCGATCGTGAAAAATCTGATAATTTCATCACCCTATATAAAAATTCTAGGTATCTAAAAACTGTAATATAACACTGTAAAACTCAAAATAGCTGCAAAGTAATAAGCATTTAAAGGTAAGGCATTTGAGATATTTGGAGCTGTTTTCGATGCACAACAATTCAAAATTGCGATTTTAATTTTAATTTGTTTATAACAACTCATATAGCCCACTCCAATTTAAACTGCAACGGTTACAAACCATTCTAATTGGATTTTCTCAGGAAATATGAAAATACAAATAAAATACATAGGTATACAAATAAAAAAAAATAGACAATGTCGTCAGTACTGAGCCAAAATGAACAACCTGTATAAAATTTTGTTACATCACTTTAAAGTATATGAAATTATAAAATTGACCTTTTTTTCATTTTTTTAAACTCAAAATTTAAGGATTTATTGAGGAGTACCAGTACTTTTTTAAATTTCAACACCCCTGTAAACCTATGTGAAAAAATCCGGCGACTTTCTACTTTCTATAGTTCTACCACTAATTAAGTATTCATTTATTAATTAGGTACTAGGTAGGTATATGCGTGTTGTTATTCTTTACATTTTGGAGGGTAAGCTTTACAAATGGCAACACTGCAGACAAATTTAATGTCAACTATACGCGATCACAATTAACAGCCAAGTCGATTGTTTTCTGTTTTCGCTCTAGCTCTCTCAAACATTCGCATCAACAACAACAAGTAATGCTTAACCTCAAATAAATATTATATCCATGTAATTCTAAGTACCTACTCGATAAAAATAATGAAGGAAAGATATTTTTAATTTATTCCTTTCGAGTGTTGAAATGGCCGAGTTACCTACCTAATAAGAGACAGGCCAATGCAGCTCTCCGATTAAGAGGAAAGAAGAAGAAGAACCCTTCAAGGGGTAAGGGGGTTTTAGTAACCTATAAGATATAAGGGAGGGGGGTTACCCGGTTACCCTTGCCGGGGGTTACCTAATAATAAGTAGGTAGGGTAGAGGTTTTGGGTGTTGGGTCATTATTTACATCTGGGTTAATATTAATATGATTGTATGTACGCTGAGAACAAGCTTAATGCGGAAGACGTTTTGATCAATTTACCCCATAGCAAATTGGAAAATAATAATTACCTAAGTACTAAGTAGGTATTGCAAAACTGCAAGTTGAGACAGAAACATTTAATTTAAAGCGCACTCGGTACTTTAAAGAGTTATAGTAGGTACCTACTTACCTAGAATAAAAAGTTGTTTAGATGCGTAATTTTTATCAAACTTTAATTGAAATCATTTATTAAGGAACTTAAATCCCATTGAACGTGTTTTCGTCTAAAGGCGACCAGAGATGAGCATAATTTTGTCCCACATCGTATCAAATGAAAAGTATTGATAATGATAGGATAGGAGGTAGGTTAGGTCACTTAGGTACCACTTCCAGGCAGCAGAGGTCGAGATCGAGATTCCGACAGAGTATTTTTTTTATCTTATTACAGTTTCATGGCTTGATTTATTTATATCTAGCAACTACAACCTTGAGTTCCCAAACATAGATGGAGCCAGGCAGTCTAAAATAATGTACGCAAGTACATTCAAAATAAATCCCTCATCAATCATTTTTCTTACGGTTCATTTAACATGTTTACACAAACAGGAAATTGCGGAAGCTGATTAGACAATATTTTTTATTTAATGTCCTGATGCGAAATGATGCACTTTAATAAGAGAGAATTTTTTTTTAAAAGATCCTTTGCGCAATTTATTGCAATAATAGCGCGAGGTAGTATATACAGGATGTTAACTACCAACTAGTACAAAATAAAGAAGGTGATTCTACGACTTATTCTAAGAAGAAAAGTTCCTATTAACATGGGGTCCGCAAACGCACCGTTTTCGAAATACAGGCAGTTCAAAAAAATTGTGTTTTCTTATTTTTTTCTCAAGAATCTCAAGAATCGTTTGAGCTACAGGCTTCAGATATTTTACAGACTTTTACATTAATAATAGCTACTTTTAAGGCTCCAAACTAATGTTCTAAGGTATGTCTAAGTGGTGGAGATTTTAGGGTGTTGTGTAAGGGTCTCATCATCCCTCCAATTTTTACGGCACTGGAAAAATTAACATTTTGAGAGCAAATTTCAAATTGGTTTATTACACAAAAAAGTATTCCTGGTTAAATAGGAGCCACCATTCTCGAGAAAAACTGCATTTTATGATCAAAAACGTACAAAATTCAACATGAACAAAAAATTTATTTTCAAAATGTTCCATAGATACTGTGACATGGCACAAATTCAAATTTGCACCTTTTTTTCTTGTGCTTGTAGCCAGATTGTTTTCAACTTCGTCGAGAATAAATAAATAATAAATAAAATAAAATAAATACATTTCTGTTTCTGTTCTTGTTGAATTTTGTACGTTTTTGATCATTAAATGCATTTTTTTCTCGAGAACGGTGACTTCTACAGCTTTTGACCGGGAGTACTTTTTTGTGTAAAAAACATTGGCGCTTTGAAATTGGCTCTCAAAATGATAATTTTTCCAGTGTCGTAAAAGTTAGGGGGTGAAACCCTTAAGAAACCCTAAAATCTCCACCACTGGCATATCTTAGAACATTACTTTGGAGCCTTAAAAGTAGCTATTATTATTGTAAAAATATGTACAAAAGCTGAAGCCTGTAGCTAGAACGGTTTTTGAGATAGGTGTAAAAAAAAACCCTGTATCTCGAAAACGGTGCGTTTGCGGACCCATTTTAATATAAAACTTTTTTCTTAGAATAAGTCGTAGAATCACATCCTTTATTTTGTACTAGTTGCTAGTTAACACCCTGTATAGGTACCCCATTCAGAGATTTTTAAGTTTTCCTCCTTCTAAATTCATACAGGTAGGTAATAATAGTAAAATTCTAGAACTCGATTGATGGTGCTATAAGGAAGAATATAATGCATTTCTAATGTATAACATAAAGAAATAAAAAATTAAGCTTAAAAAATATTGTAAATTTTTTTTCGTCCTTTGGAATAGCATCCCAAGCGAAGTGTTTCCTATAAGGAATACAACCTGCAACGATTCAAAGTGAACGTGAATCGATATCTCCGCTCATGCACCGCTCCCAGACCGCCATAGGTATTTCCTTGTTGTGCATGTGCATTTTCAATAAAAAAATCGGATTTTAATGGCTGTTAACTCTTAATGGCTTATGTATAAGCCTACAAAAAATTATTTATTAATCTCCAATAATAAAAAAGATATGCCAAAAATAAGATTTCTCGATTTTTCAGCGTTTTCAGGATATTTCAGGAATGGATGATATTCCTGAGTATTGGCAAAATATTTAAAAAAACTAACAGCGGGTATTATAAAGGCTCATTAAGTTAACGGACTGATTTCTGTGCTCGTTTTTGAAGCTAATATCGACATCAAATGATTTTGGGTGACATTTTCGTAATCCCTTTCATGCCAGGAATGACAAAATTGCAATATTTTCCACACAGAGTCGATACCTTCAGAAAAACTTCAGAAACGGCCACAGAAATCAGCCCGTTAAGTTAACGAGTCTTTATAATACCCGATGTCAGACTTTCTCTTTTTTTTCGAAAACCAATCAAGCTAGCTGTTTTTAATCGATTTTTAAACATTATTATAATAAGACACTTTTCAACAAGTAAATCAAAAATAATTTTATTTAATAAGTTATTTCTGTGATTGCAAGTCTAAGCAGAGATATTATACCATTATCAATCATCGGAAAATTTTCATCAAAAAATGGGTATTTTCCGAACCACTGACTGCAATAGGATTAGGAAAAGCGACCCAGCTGGACCGTAAAGTCTTTACAGATGGAATATTCCAAATTGGAATAATCGCGTTATTTCCCGAGAATAAAAATGCGCACGATAAAATCGGTTTCATTTCGGAAATTGTCATTTTCAAACCGAAACAGCCTCGAGCAAAATTTCAGTTTCGGAAAAATTTACATTCTCTCCACCACTAGGTCAATTTTTGTCAGAACTACGTTCTGACATGAAAAAATAAGGCTAAAGAAGTATACCAAGGTAACGAGCATGTCTGTCAAAAAATCGTTTGTATAAAATTCGACACTAAAAACCTTCACACCAAAAATAGCATTCATCCTCTACCTAGAAAACGAGGAAGCTAGAGAACCGGAGGTCTATTATTTGAGATTTTCCCAAAAAATTCTTGAAAACTTTTAACCCATAAATTTACCACTTTCTCTACAAATATCACTGCATCTTGTATCAAGCTAATATAATTATTAACTTATGAACGTTTTTTCACCTTGTGACCTATCAATTACCCGCGTCTAATTACAGCAATATACATCAAGTGATTTTATTACTGCATGGGAATCTTGAGGTGAAGTTCAATTCAGAGTCTAGTTGAAGTATTACTTTGGATTGCTCGAGTTGTTTCGGGTTACATTTTTTTGCGGTCAAAATGAGCTTAAAAAAATTGTTCTGCTTACTTACGGTCATCTATGGTGTTTGTTCGTGTGCCGCGAAAGTTTGCTCCTCGATGGATATCAGAAATTATATCACCGACTTGGAGGTTTTGAGGAATTGTTCAGTGATCGAGGGGTATCTAAGAATCGTTTTAATCGAGAAAGACACTAACATGTACGAATATCTTCTGTATAGTTATCCAGAATTAACAGAAATCACTGATTACCTAATGATTTATAAAGTGGTAAATCTGGTTAGTCTCGGTTTACTTTTTCCAAATTTGAAAATTATCAGAGGAAACGTGCGTTTTAAAAGTTACAGTCTGATAATTTTCGAAAATCCAAATCTGCTAGAGGTAAGAATTTTTTAAATGCTCTAAACAAGTTGATGTATGATAATTTAAGTTTTTTTTCTTTCGTTAACTTGGTCAAGTGATCACAAACGTTCTAATACACAATTTACGTCTGAACCGCAATAAATAACTATGGTTGAACAAATTTTACTTCCCGGGACAAAATCTACGAACCATGCGACCATTCTATTGGATCTTCACAATCAAGTGACCTGAAAATTTGATCTGTAATCAAGATGCTGACAAAAAGCCATAATTCCTATTAGATTGAGAGCTGGCGGCCGCGAAGTACTTTATGATCGTATCGGTTGGGATTTTGTGAAATGGTTGGCGCTGTCATCCGCAAGGATTCAACTCAAAACCTCTGCAAAAGACACGTCAGACGTCGAAAAAATATCACCCAAAACATTTTGTACCTCCGGCTAAAAATTTACTAACCTATTACTTGTTTGAAGTTCATAGATCAGTGTAATTCGTCAGACGGCTAGGTCACTGCTAAAGGGGGTGTCAGACGTCCTCAAATCTGCAATAAGAAAAAAATTCCGTAATAATGATACTGTATCTACACCTTGTAGAAGAATCCTATTAGTAATTTTTTCATCACTATCCTACCACAATAATAGCGTTTGACATCGTCAAAATGCATTGAACTCTAACCCACACGGAACTGAAAAGGACCCGTGGATTATCTACGACAACAAAAAAGTTATGATAGAAAAATATGGAGATACTACACCACTAGTGCATGTTGCTTAAAAATATCTTGTGCTACGATATCTAATCATTGTGAGTCCTCCTGACCAGTTCCAGCGTCCTTTCTAGACGCTTGTAGATTGGCATAGAAACGTCAAAGAGCATTTTAATTCAGATTTCAGCAAGATTTATGCTTTATTCGTTTTAAAATTCAATACCATAAACTTTTCGTCGAAATATTCCAAGAGGAAGACAGGGCACTCTACGAAGGCGTAGAAGCGTCCCACCAGTTCTATTTTTTTAAAATTCCACGGCCACACCAGTTTTATTTTTAAAATTCAGAGTTTAAACTCGGAATTCCGTAGCACTCTGCCTGAGTTAGCAAAAATCGCAAATTCTACCATCTGCCAGGACTCGTACGATCGAAATCTAGCTAAATTATGACTTTGCATATCAACGCTTGATGCTATTTATTCCCAAATTGATTTCTTACCTTATTTTTTCATACAAAGCTTGCGATAAAATCGAATATGTCACCCGCAATATGCTCCTTTTGTATTTAGCTCAATTGCACGGCCGAGGCGATTGAGCTCAAATGATCGTTTTCTACTCCTAGTGACATAATATACTATTGTCACCTCGCCGTCTGACACAGGTAATATGTAAATTTTCAGCCGGAGGTAGGTACTAATAATTTTTCTAGGATTTTTTTTCCACTTTGAGCCGTCTGATGTGTTTTTTTCAGAGGTTTTGAGTTGAATCCTCGAGTATGAAACTTCTTGATGGTTCCACCAAAAAAAAACCACCTCACAAAACCCCAGCAGGTGGTACGATCATAGCACCTCGCGGCCGCCAGCTCTTAGTCTATCTATAAATATCAGTAAATAATAAAGTTTAATAATACATTATGAGGATGTGCTATCATGTTTTATGTCAAATTACACAGAAAGTTTCCTCCTATATACTTATTCATAGCTTTATGCACTCGTAATAATAGATCTGATTTATATTTTAAATGCTTTCGCTTTTAGCTGAAATTATGCATTGCTGAAACGTTTTCAGAATTTTTACTCGGTAAACATGGGAATAGTTTTAAAAGTATGCTGATGATAATATGTTAGAGTTATTTATACATACTTATAGGCACATGCATAACAGTCAGGAAAGTGTTTTATTCAGAACAAATCGTGTCGTGTAGTTGGATGCTTCCGAATCCTGCTACCTATACAATTTACTGATATGTTATTAAATTTTTTTTCTGAAACTCGGTAATAAATGATAAATCTTCGAAATTACAGTTATTTGTAGACCTACCAAGGACGCAAGTGACATAGGCATGAGACAATAATTATCGAGGAAGGAAAGAAGTTCGTGGTCGAGATGTTTACAATTTTTATGCAACCGCATACTGTGAAATATAAAATTATGTATTCTTATACATAGTTGAAGAGATTGAAATAATTGAATAAGATAATATATGCCAGGAGAACTGTATATCGAGCAGGTTAGCCTCTTTTTTACTTAGACATGAAAAATAAATGCACTAATTATTATTGCATATAGAAATTGTTTTAAATGAAATTCCTTTAATGGCCATCGTCAAGAATAAAGACCGTAAAATGTCATTGGTGGCCGCTGCCTCGTGTTTAGGCAGCAAGATAAAAGTTCGCAATCGTTATAGAGCCTTCGAAGCGGTCATATGATGAAAAAATAATATGTCCCTGTTTACTTAGTGGGTATCACTTCTAATGTTTTTTTTTTACTCTTTGTCTAAGAATTTGATTATAGGTAAATACCTACCAAACAAAATACTAATAATTAAACTGTTGGTTACATTTAGACAGAACAATAATTATTATCGTGAATGTATTTTTCTTGGAAATTAATTTAGTAAGTGGAAGTAGGTAGGTACGTAGGTAACAAACAAAACTAAAAATAATAATTTGATTATTATGCTCTCACCTACAATCGGTTGAATAAATTTGCTTGAATTGCCTGCTCGTAAACTTATCCATATTCAATGTCATCAACATTCGAATTATATCGGATTTAATGGTTTTCCAGTTGTTTTACAATCCAAATAAATTGCAACGCAACGACCGCGAAATTACGATTAGGTATGTAGAAGGTTTCATATTTATTTTATTACCTGCCCACAGGAAAACGACTTTAACTTTCCATAATTTTCATTTCCCCGAATTTCTTCTTAGTTGCAAATCTGACACCGCTGCATTCATTGCTTTTATCAACAAACTAGCACGTGTTTATATCACTTTTACTCTGCGTTCGGCGTTCTCCGGCGTCACGTCAAACTGAACATTCAATTTCGACCGCGCCGCAGAAGTTTCCTCGCTTTTTGCGATGCCGCTCGAGTTTTCCCACGTCCAATAACTCTATCCGAAGCAAACAAAATAAACAAACCGAGTTTCTAGTTTTCTCTTCCAATCCAATGTCGTATCCGTCCTTGACTTTTGTTGTTGTTTTCGGCGACTTTTCATCTCTGTCACGACGATGATTCAGTGTTACGCGCGCGAAGTCTTTAATTTTGTTTTAACGTGCGATAGATTATAAGCTCCTAGATCTAGAAGTTCGGTTCAGATCAGCGGAAGTAGACGGGACCAGAGTGTTTTGTAGCATGGTGCTTCCCAGATCATGCCGAATGATTACACTTTCACTGCCGGAACAACTGCCGGAGTCATCATTGTCTTGTGCTGTTTATCCCCCCTGCAGGCCAGGATATGCGGATCTGTTCATATCACATCGGATCACAAGAGTTTCGAGACCGCGCTTAAGAATTGTACCGTGATTTTGGGGTACTTGAAGGTGGTGACGGTGGAACTTGCTAATGAGACTGTGCTGAATCAGTTGAGTTTTCCGGAATTGACTGAAGTAACTGATTATGTGGCGATTTTCTTCGTGAAAAGCCTGAGGAGTGTCGGAAAGTTGTTTCCCAATTTGAGAATTATCAGGGGAGAGAGTTTCATTCATGATTACTCACTCATTATTTACCAGAATAATGATCTGGAAGAGGTGAGAGAGATACACTTTCGTTATTATTTTTAATGTGGTTACTTATTGAACCTTTATAATTATTATTAACTGAGGAGTACAGACCTACGAGTATTGAAAGTTATGTAAAGAAGATGATTATTACCCGAAAAAAAGACATTGAAGAAGTACGGTAAATTTTACACCTATCAAATACCTAAATAGAAAATTAATAAACTTGTAAAGAGAAAAAGAGGTAAAATTAAAAAAAAAAGAAAAAACACGTAAATTTTATAATTGAATTTACTTTCTATTCTTTTTTAAAATCGTACAATGATCTATAGGATAGTACAGAAATAAAATAGGGACATGTAGGCTGTTTTACGATTAACTTGAGTCTTTTTTAATGTAAAAAACGTTTCAAATTGAAAATTGCCATTTTCATTTGTTTATAACTCTTAACCTACTCATTTTAGACTGCAGCTTAGTTGTAAAAGCTATTCTTACTAGGTTTCCGCAGTAAATAAGAAAATACAACAATATACCGGGTGTCATATTAAAAAAAATTAAACATAGACTCATTACTGAGTCAAGAAACACCCTGCATATTTTTTTATATCGATAGAATGCAAATTAAATAAAAAATTGGCTTGTTTTTTCTTTTTTTTTTAACTCAAAATATGAGGATACATTGAGGGGTACCGGGACTTTTTAAAGTCATAAAAATTTGTCAAAAACTCGTTTATTTTTTTATTTTACGTAAGCTTAGTGTAGATAATTGAAAATTATTTTTGATTACTCCGATAGAAAATATTTTTAAACATATCTAAGTTATTAATATCAAAACTAAGGTCCCAATAAAACTTCAGTTAAATTCAGTAACTGAGCAACAATTTTGTAAATATTTCCCAAACGTAGCCTGCATGATTTAAAAAAAGTTATTCTCTCTTTGCTTAAAATGCTTAAATGTCTAAAATACAATTTTATACATGACGTTGATTTTAGGTGGCCATTTACTAGAAAAAAAAACATTTGCTCAGAGCAGTTTTTGTTTTACATTTTTGAAAATATTTCCTAAACGAGGCGTGATCTTGAAAAAAAAATTCATTCTTTTACGCAATCAGAATTTTGTACATGACGTTTCATTTTGGCTGTCCAGTTACCAAACAGCCTGTATCTTAAACCGGCTTGATGGGGGTGATTCTCGAGGTGATTGAAGATCTCAAAAAAATATTAATAAAAAAAGTACTCAAAACTCGTTTGTTTCAAAGTTTAACAATCTTTTTTCGATTATTTTCACATTTTTCTCTAAAGAGCAGGTAATTCTTGAACCAAATTTTGTGCACATGTTTTCCTTTTATGTATAGCTTGGTTGCACATTTATGGAAATATCCTCGGGAATATCGAGCCTCACAAGTCACCGGCAACCAGTAGGCCTTACAATCGCGTTACCATTAAATCGATCAAAAACATAAATTCTTATTATATACAGGTCGTGTTTCAAATAAAAGCTGTGATTCCCGAGGTGATTCCCTGCCTCGTTTTAAGAAAAAAATTCCTATTAACAATGGTCCAAAAACGTACCGTTTTCGAGATACTCATATGTAAAAAAAAAAATTCAGTTTTTTTACGATGGCGATATCCCAGGAACCGTTCGAGATATAAAACTGAACGAAACAACTCATTAAAAAAAATGCTGTTTTTCTCGTAAATGATTCACATTAAAGCTTTTGCCCAAAAGCACTTTTTTATGTGGAAAACATTGACAGTTTAGAATGTGCTTTCACAATGCCAATTTTTCCAGTGCCGTAGAAATTAGGGGTAAAAAATTAAAAAAAGAGCGCTGTAGCTATTATCAATGGGAAGAAGATGTGTAGAAAAATTCAGTTAAATATCTCAAACGGTTCTTGAGACATTGTCAAAAAGCTGAAAATTTTTTTTTTGACACTCTGTTGGGTTTACGGACCCACGTTAATAGGATTTTTTTTCTCGGAACACCAAACATACCCTTCTTTTTCCGACACATGTCTTGGAAAACCCTGTATAATTTTTGGTAGTATAAATAAAATAAATCTTATTTTCGTGACTCGTTTTAATCTTCATCAGAGTTTGGCCGAAAAGATAGATTTTCTGTTAATTTTACTTTTTTTTTTTAATTCTCCAACCTCCTACACTTGATTCTACATATTATGAGACCCTGTAAATGTGGTAATCATAGGTAAGATTATCTGTCATTTTTTGAAACGTGGCCAGATATAGTTTAATTACTTATGTCTTGTGATATAGTATTGTTTAGTGTAACAGTCCCTAAATAGGGACCATGGGGCGAAATGGGTGGATAAGAAGCTAAAAGCAGCTAAAATACATTCAATAATGACTGATGTCGTTGTGTAAAAAGGTTATTGTATCACGTCTCGCTGACTCTGCATTATAATAATTGTTTCACCGATAATAATAATCTAGGCAGGACGTAAATTTAGTCTCGCCTTATCTATTATTCTAATGTTTATAAAGAATTTATCAAAAAATGTAACCCAACCCGGACCAATTTCTCTCCCAGTTTTTTTAAACAATTATTATTTTATCAACAAACTAACATGACTAGAACCCGCGCTTTTCTTTGCATTCGAAAAATTTCAAATTGATCTGTAAATTACGAGAATTAAAAAATTGATCAAAAAATAGATTGTATAGCAGGTTTGATAATTCTCTCCCAGGCCTTATGTACAGTAGGTGGTAGGTATAGTACCATTATGATATGCTGATAAGTCCATCAGTAGGACGAGACATTCTTTTTTGGATCTCGTTTCACAAACCAAGCAAGACTTTAATGTTCATGAGTTGACACCAATTTTTCTTTAATTTCATTTTGGTACTTAATTAGTTTTGACTCAAATTAAATTGTTTATAAGAATTTAATTACGTCACTTTAAAAATAAATTCGATATTCTAATATTCTCGCTAATTTTGATCGTTTATCGTCGTTTTCTGCACAGCTTAACCCACTCAGCTGTTTTTTTTCTAATGTGAACTTTTTTCTCCTGACTATTTCATTCATCTTATAATTTTCAAGTAATTTGACCAATCAGAAACCAAAGAGAGCTCTACTATTTATCGCGATAAGCAGAGCTGGATTTCAATTATTATTCTGATTTGTCTATCAGTGTGGTCATTTTCAACGACGCAACCATGCATGGACATGGATCGCTTAGCAATGTAAAGTTTGACAGTTCGACAATGAATTATTGTAGCTGCGCGTCAAAATGAATTGAAATTTTGTGACATTTCACTTTATTCGTGAAATAGTTTAAAAAAATAACGACTCGTGATTAAATTTATTTTATAAGTCTGTCTTTTTTTTCTAAACTCAGCTGAGTTGCTTAAAGAGAACACCATACTCGTCCTGCGGACTCGTGGTGTTTTCTTTAAGCAACTCAAATAAATCGACAGGCTTATTGCAAAAATTCAATCACTTGTGATATTACTGCTAAGGGGACTGCGCCATGCCGTGTCTTCTAAATATCTCGTTTCTATTAATAAATTGTTTATTACTTTTTTATGTTTATATTTAATCGAGTAGTTGATGTAATTTTGAAGGTTTATAAATTGCTGTTTGTTTATTATCTTAGTACTGCACTGCAACTAACCGGAAAAGTCTATTTTAAGCTTCAAGAAAAATACATCATTGTTGTAAAATCAAAAATACCTGCTTTACATTGAAAACGCTGAAAAATAGGGAAAATTTTTTTCATTCTCCCCTTTACGAAATTGTAACTTTCTGTCTTGATAAGACAACCGAAAGCGAAAGTAAAACATGCTAGGTGATAGGTTGCTAGCTATGAAAAACTTTCGTGCCCTGGACGGAAAAGTAGAAATGTCAGTTTGGTTGACGTTTATTTAGATGGAAAATTGAATGTAAAACTACAATAAAAAATTCCAGTAAATCTTTCTGGAACATACAAATAATTATTATTGTATGTTCCAGAAAGATTTACTGGAATCTGCAGCTTCTTGAATGAAATTCATTTTGAACTAAACTACGATCAAAGATTCTAAAATTATAGCGGCACAGAGTTTTAAACTTGACAGTGTCATAAATTAATAATTTAAAACTATCTCGTTACTATGGTAATGTTAAAAACATGGCACCTTATAATAATTCCATTGTTATCACTGAATCGTATTATTTTACTCATTTCTTCTTAATCCGTGGTTCAATATGGCAAGGGGAGAATGAAAAGTTTAATACATTACACGCTACGAAAGCTCTTTCAGGTGCTCGGAGTTTTTAAATATCCTCGGCTACGCTACGCTTCGCCTCGGCTATATATAAAAACACCTCACACCTAAAAGTGAACTTTCGTAGCTTATAATGTAAATAACTATTACATGTCCCTATTTTGACTTTTAATGTGGTAAATCCTATTGTGTAATCTATTACATGGTGATAAAAAGTCTGCAATAAAAAGTTAAGATAGGTAAGCCGTTTTAAATGTAACCTGGTTTGAAAATAAAAATGGCGGTTTTCGTTTATTTATTATAACTCATAAATTATAACTGTAAGACCTATTCTATCGAATTTTTTCAGATCTCAGACAATATGAAAATGTAATCTTATACAGGGTATCGACCCTGTAAAAACGACCATTTACGGTTAAAAAAACTCGCTTATTTCAAATGTGTTGGAATGCCAAATGCATCAATGTGTAGGTACCAAAAGTGAAATATCAAAACCAAAATGTTGGATATCGTTGTACAAAACGAATTCAAGTAGCTTTCGAATGATGTATCACTTGATATATCTGTTCCGTATGATGATAAGCGAACGGATACCTACCCCTGCCAAGGGGATGAATTTACATGGTTAAATTTGTTACCCAAAGAAGTTCCCTTCAATTATATTCAATAACATAATAATTGACCTGTTTCATGTTTTTTCGCGTACCCACATTTTTTTAGGCCTGTTTCGTTTTCGTTGGGCCGCCATTTATTAGCTCACATAATGCATTTATTGTTAATTTAAATGATTTCATTCAAATTCGATTTTACAGAAGTTTGTCCTGTCGTTCAGTTATAAATATAAACTAAACGCTTCGCTAAACGCATAAGTAGGTACTTGGACTTGCTTACCGTATTCGCATGTTGTTACGTCGCAGCCTTTTTTGCTCTTATAAATATACATACATAGGTAATGTACCCATATTTCGAGGCCTCTTTAATATTGGGAATAAATTTACTTCCAGGGGTTTCTTTATCGAAAAAAGTTCTTGGAAAATTATCCTGACCTTCAGATTGGCGACATTGTCGACAACAAATTGTTCCGTTTAGTCGCATCTTTCCGACCTAGTGACCCAGTTCCCCAAACCTCCCAAACTCATTTCAACCTAAACCCTAATTATTGTGTTCCGATATCGGTAAATTTGGATGCGGCTCTAAATATCTAATAATACGTCGACATACTCTGCTGGAGCCGGATTTACCAGGGAATAATTCGTTTTGGTCAATGTTTTGAAAATTATTTTTGGTCATATTTATATTGTTTATACAGGGTGTTCTTAAATACCAGGTACATACGAAAAGAGGTAATTATTTGGCTTATTTTATGAACATAGGTCCGCAACCGCCTCGTTACCGGCCTACAGGGTGTTGAAAGTTGAAGATTTTTTCTTTTTTCTTTGGGAGAAATGGGAGATATTCAGGAAAAAAATATCCTTGTAAATTCTCACAACCATTAGTAATGCTCAATGATGTAAGCTCTTCGCGTAACTTGTATTCCAATTTTTTTTTTTTTTATTTCAATGTACCTGGTATTTAGGAACACCCTGTGTAAATCTTTGACTAAGCAATGAATATCAGGTATTATAATCAGAGCAGCTAGATAAAAATTAATTAATTCGATCGTGCATGAAGCATCAGCATAGTAACTGGTGTGGTATGGAAATTTTAGAGAAGTTAATGACTTGGAAAAAAATTACCACATTTTGGCTAGACTAAATAAAAAACCGTATTTTTATAAATATTTAGATATTATTATAGAAAATATAAATACATAATTTGTAGCTAAAATAAATATTAAAATGAAGAGACCATGAAAGCAGGTCAACAATCAACGGTTTTCCGGAATGTATCCAATATGTTCTGTAGCTGGAATTAAATGTCTATTAATATGCGAAATATTATAATTAGCAACAATAAAATTAAATAAAAATAAATTATCAAAATTCTATTATCCAACTGACAGCCATTCACACTGAAGACGAATCCTTGGTTTTTATTGCTAAGAAGCAGTGTCAAATTTTGTCTATCAGTATCTATCAATATAATCTAAAAACCAGTCTTCAGTACATATTAATTTTTTAAATGAAATTAATAGACTTTATTTATTTTTCATCAATAATAGGTGCTTTAAATTTTTTCGCGCCACATTGTGATTTGAAGTTTAAAAGGTATCGATCAGGGGGTTATTCTCGAGTTCGTGGGAATAGAACGATGACCGGAGATCTTTCCCATGCAAAGCACAAACTTCACATGAAGATGTTTGAACAGCTGGATGTCATATTTTTGGCACATCTGGTACAGGCGTCGGTATCAAGTACAGTGAAAACCGATTATAACGACATCGTTTAGTACGACGTTCTGGATATAACGACCAAATGTTGAAGTCCCAGTTTAGTCTCATAAAAATCACCTTACATAGAAACCGTTTAGTACGACATCGCTTATTGCGACGTATCGGTAATAGCGACGTAGTGATCTTGGATTTTTCACGGAATCGTGTCGGTTATAACGACCGACGGATGTTTATGCTGTAAATTCTGAATTTCACGCTTCCCGTCGTCGGGCGAGGGCCTGTTTTTATTTGGGTTTTTATTGCGTGATCGGACAATGGAGGTGATTTAGGTATTTCTCCGAATAGGATGGTTCAGGAGCGAACTGGAGGCTTATAAAATACATACATACTAAATACCTATGTATCTCAGAACATAATAAAAAATTAAAATTGTACATACCTACCTGTATCCTCAAAAATTAATAAATTTTTGGTAGATAAATATGTATTTGAAAATTGTGATGCCTTTATATACGTATTATTTATTTAAACCTCAATTCTTTGAATTTACATACATAATATCATGTAGTATATGGTATGTGGTGTCAGTTAGTAAAAAATGCATTTAATTGCCTATAACGACTATCGGCTATAACGACCGCATATTGATGGTCCCCTCAATGTCGTTATATCCGGTTTTCACTGTAGTGGAAAAAGCAAAGTTTGAAATAAGAAACAAAATATTAACACGACTAGAGATCGTGGATTTTAAAGGGCATTAGAAACATTACGTACGGGTCTAAGAAGATGTAGATAAGAAACTTCCCATTAGATCTTTTTGATAACGGCAAGTGAGAGCTCCGCAGTTGACCGCTCCCAGATAGATACCATGTTTCAAGCAAGTCGAAGCGCGCTAAAAAAATAATAAATTTATCGATTTGATTCTGTATGATTTTTTAGTCTTGATAGGTATCTAACCTAGGTACGTTGATTCAAGTTTTCTGTGTTCTAACGCAATCATAAGCCCATTTAAGCTGACCGTCCCTCGTTATACGCTTGGGCCGATAACTTCATACTCTCAGAAATGGACTACGTTCCGCCCTTGATGTATAATGTACTATTGCAGTCGGTATATAGGGCCCTGTAAAGGGATCAATTAATGATTAAATGATTAAATTAAACCAAGTAATAATAATTATTAAGAAATAAAAAACAATTAATAGAATTGGAACATTTTTTCTTATCATAATTAAATCAAAGGTCTCATTTGTAACGACGAGGACCCCGGCCCGTTGGTCTGTGGCGAAAAGCCACTGTGATCGTCTATTTACCTCTGGGTTTCCCCTGATAGGACCGTTGTGTTTACCTACGTTGTGTTTACCGTAGTCACCCCTGCTCTTTGATTGAGGTATGCCAGGATTACTATGGCCGAAACGGATGCGCAAAAGAACCTACTGGGATTTTTCTTTTGTTGGAAAAGCGGGGAAATTTACTGAGACTCGTTGTTTACTGTGGACTTCCTGTAAGGGAGTTTAAAAGCGAATAATGATCGAGAGAATTCGTTTGCAACGGCGTAAAATGTTGAAGTGCGAGATGGGCTGTGATTTTGCATAGAGAGTATAAAAAAGTGGAAAATGAAGATAGATATATTTCATATATCTTTCACACTTTTATCTATTTCAATAACCACTCTTTTGCACACCTGTGCTTTCTTTTTGTTTTTATTTCGTTTACAGACGACCCGGTATATTGCGGGAATGTCTTATTACTTCGTTTTGCTTTTGTTTCGGTTACAGACTATCCGGTATATGTGGAAATGTCTGTCTTGTCTTGGATGTCGAGAGCAGTGTTGCCATGTTGGTTTGATTTCTTATCTTTATAAAATCGTTCCTTCCGATTCTCTTTTATTTAATGATTTTATTTTCACAGTTGATTTACCTGGGAGGATGAATTATTTCACCTCCGTTTATTTAATTCATAACCTGGGTGATACTGTGTTTAGTTATCACTTTGTATACCTTGTTGTTATTTGTCTTGTTCTACCTTTTATTGCACCCGTCGATGCTGCCTCGTCAGGCGACCTTTATGTCACATATGTTACCTTGCCCTTAGGCATTTGTCACTGTTATACCTGGTGATTTACCTTACTCGTCATTCGAGTGCTTTTCTGATTGAAACCTTAATCAACTGTATGATTTTAGATTTTTCTACACACCTTGATTTATTACCCAGAGCATGTTGGCTCCGTTCGAAAATCTTTGTTCCTCAACGTGATTATTAGCTGACCACACTACAGACCACGACTCTTTAACCATTAATCTAGTTAATGATTGAAAATGCTGGACTTTTGTTTATCATTCGTGTTTAGGCTTGGTTACAGACAAATTACTTAATCTTTTGTATCGGCACCAACACACCGGTCCGCCAGTAACACGAGTACGTCGGCCTATCACCCCAAAGAGCGTAGATAGTATGATGAGAACATAATAATAACATGTGTCACATAAGATTCAGGTGTGTATAAAATCTGGTTAGAAGAGATTCGGAAAAACGACCTTATAATGATCAATGTGGTTTTTTTATTTATGGTGTCATATAATGGCGAGAAACTCCTTTCACTTTCTAACATCGTGTTTAAAGGGACAGCAGATGCCGGTCTACTATTTGTTAAATAAAAACTCGGACTCTTCGAAGAATAGGATGATTGAATCATGGGCCGTTTTGTTTACGGATTATTAATTCCTGACCTGCGTCTGTTTTCTCTCCTAGCTATATCTCGATTCCCTATACCGGGATGAAGTAGGTACCTAATATTATTGGTGCTGCCGTCTGTTTCCTTACTAATTGTTTTGCCTGATTTAAAATGGAACCTGCACACGTGAATGTTGCGAATCGGTTTGATTATTTATTTATTTGGATTTTGTTTTGAAGAGATCTTCCCTAACTGGTTGTATGTGGAAATTCAACTGGCGTTGGTGGGGATTTGTGAATCAGTATAATTTATTTATTGATTTGGATTTCGTTTGAAGACTGATTAGTTCTAACTGATTGTATGTGGAAATTTCCCTAATCGTAAAGGAAAGAGCGTATGGAGTGCATAGAATCTACCATCTCGTTTACGCTCCTTTTGGATAGGAAAATTCACAGTTTTTCTGGGTTGATTGGTTAGGAAATTTGTAGCGAGTGCATAGAAACTACCATCTCATCTACAAATTTGGTTGAAAGAATGTCAGACCTGGAGTGCGCTAATAAAAGCCATCTCGTTGATCTTCCAAGCAAGGGTTAAGGAATATGACAGAGCTCGATCGAAGTCTGATCTCACTCTGTGTCGAGCAGTGGTAAGCCGTTTGCTTTTATAGATGCCGCAGCCCGCCTTCTAAACACGATGCAACAATGCACCTTAATGACATTGCTCTCATGCAGTGATTTAGTCCGTAATCATATCTCATTTGTCTTGAGATTTGGCGAGTTGACCTCGCGGCTACCTGACTGAATTTTCCTAAACCTGCACTAACTAAATTTTCCTTCAAATCGGTCAACGCGTTTAGGTACTTATTGTACCTAGCTATTATAATTGCACCGGCTTAACTTTCATCTCGCGTACTGGCTTTTCCAGGACCGCAGCGAATTTTCGGCTATTGGGGTTTATTAATTCGCCCTATCGATTGGTGTAATTTTAATTATCGTAGGTATGATATCCCACGAGGTACCATTGTCTCTGCGAAGGCTTATTGTTTAAATTCTGATTTCACATTCCTTCACACGGTCTGTTTCTTTCCATCCGTTCTTGTATGTAGGTCACCTATTATTTCGTCACGCGGACCGACAGTGTCTGCCCTAACATCTGGCAATGGTTTGCCCTCGCCGTTGCCGCTTTCTCGAAGGACTGAAATGCGACCAGCTAGAGCGATTCTATTTTATGAATATTTAATGTGCTGGCGGGATCGTTTCTATTGATGTAACGGCGCGTAGCTGTATTTAATTTCCTAACATAATTTTTGCACGGTTTGCTTTTTTCGATTTTGGGCTGATTTAATGAGGCGAAGGAAATAATTTCCTGATAATCCTACCTAGGTGCGATCCATTTCACATTATCTGGTGTCAATATTATGTTGATCAGGTAAATATTTCTATTCATTTCAAGTATGTAGTCTGTCATCGATTAATATGAAAACAAATAATTTAGATCATGATATTCAGTCTGAGAATGGTTATTAGGGATATTTTTGGAAAAAAAGAATATGAAATTCTCTTCTAATATGAAAAAGATCCAGTTCATTCCAGGTGCAAGAAACCACTTTTCTTAAAAATGTAGCGCTCCCCTTTGTGATCAGTGATCACCTTTCAAGACTCTTTTGGACTTTACAGCACTAGTACCGTAATGTAGCTTATAATTAAAATTTTTTAGACATAGATAGATGAAAACTTTTCTTCTACCTCTGATGATGTTATTCTTTCTGAATAATATTTTTCAGAATAAGTGGACGAAAGTCTACTTATTTTGCGATTCTCTGTCACCTCCTAAAACGATACTGTTAAAAAATGGAACACCCTGCATGCGTTTTAGATGCGTACAGTAGGTATAATCCATACTTACTTAATTATTTTATTTGGAGCGAAATTCATCTGATACCGTTATTCAAATAAATGATGACGCATCCACTAACATAATTTTCTCCTATTCAGGATCAATAGATGAAAAATTACCTAAATTAATGGATATAGGGACGAATCGTGATGTATAAAAACCACTCTTTCAGAGCAGCTTTCGAAAAATCACTTATAGGTATAGCTTAATTTAATTGCATGAATACTGGATGTAATGTAGAATTGACGTTTGAAAGAAGTGCTGGAAATTGATATGCATTAGGATACGATGCAGTTTTAGGGTGTGCTAAATTGAGGCATCTGTTGATTTTTTGCTGTCTCATTTTCGCTCTTGTGTGTTAAATTAATGATTGCTATCTACGTCTATTTTTCTACCTAATGGATTATTTGTTTTGTAATTTTATGTTGCTAACATATTTGTTCTTCAATTTCCTTTAGAAGCAGCATAAATAATACCTCATTTACCCCTATAAATAATACATCATTTCTCTAGTACTAATGATAAAGAGGTAATCGGAAGGAAATAATTTTTGTCCCCTAACAAATATGTGATATTTGTTAGGGGACAAAATGTTAGAAAAATGAAGGGGAAGAATGTTTAGGATAGCAAGAGAAAAAATTATTAGAGGGGAATTTAAGAAGTATCTGTCAGAAAGAAAGTAAAAAGGGTAAAATAATTATTTGTAAGAGTTAAAGAGATGAACAAGAGATAGCGACGAGAAAAAGGATTAGAAAGGAATGAATTATTAAAGAAGAGAGGTTGCCAAAAAGAAATAGAGGAGAAATTTTGAAAGCAGGAAGATAAGTAACGGAAAGGAAATATTTATTTGTAAAGCGAAGAGAAGCAGCAAGAAAAGAAGAAAGAGACTACGAGGACCAGAGAGGTTTGAATTGTAAAGAGGACCAGGAAAAGTATTTTGGAGAAGCGCTGTGAGAGAAAGAGTATAGAAGAAGTATAGAAGAAAGAGTATAGAGAATTGAAAGATCAAGAAAAGTAATATTAGAGAGGGTGCCAAAGAAAAGTGGAAATGGAGAGAAGCAGCAAGAGACGGTGGAGCCAGAGAGAGAAACAGGACCAGAGAGAGGTTTATAAAGGAAAGGATATTGTAAGATTTTGACATTGTTACCTATTAGTTTAAAATTTTAGAGTGTAGTTTAACAAATTTAAAAAAATCATGAGCTCAAGGTAGTGTTTGTAATTTTCAAAATAAAAATTTTGATAAGTTACAGGTCATAAACAATTAAATTATTCTATAAAATTTTAAATTTTCATTCAAGCTTAGTTATACTCAACAATTTTCAACTGAACTCAACTGGGATAGAGAGTGCCCTCTAATAAAATAGTATATTGTGAAACAAGTGCGGAAAAGAGAAAATTTCTCACGAGTGTGAAACAATTAAAACAAAACACTCGACTTCGTCTCGTGTCACAATTCACACGAGTGTGAAATTTCTTTTCCGCACGTGCTACACACAGTACTTTTCCTACGACCACAAACACATTGACACATAAATTATTTTTTCTGACAATGCTCTGCTTTTATGACCTTTTCTTCAATTTATGAAATGTTTATAAGCAGATTCGTATTTTTCTCTCGAAACTATAGGTAGCAAATTCAAAGAACACAAACCTGCTTGTTTTCTGACTTCAGCAGGTGGTGTATTTTCTGCTTCAGATTCAGAGGAATCGCAATCCATTATAATGATAGGTAACTAAAGTTTATTTTTTCAGACTACCTAGGTAGGTATCATTTTCAATTCTACCAATGACTTTTTAATATTACTATTATATACTGTTAAATCATTGAATTCTACCGACAATATTATTATTATTTATTATTAGACTCCGTATCTAAACTAAAAATAAAGTAACGTGGTAGATATGCAACTTCCACACAACGCAGGCGCAGTCGTGGATTGAAGTTAGAGGTGTGCGAGTTTTCACGTTCGTGAATTTGATTGAAACGCTACCAATGCTGTTATTAGCGATCAACTCGTAAATTTTAATAATTACGCCACAAGAGTAAGTATATTATATTTTATAGTCTTGTCGGGTTCTATCTTATCCCATTTGTGTTTATTTTATTACCTTGAAGCTTTAAATGAATAGTTATTCCATTAACAATAAGTAACAGTTGAGTTCTCAGTTACCGCCCATCACTATTGTTTACATTAAAACTGTACGGAAACGATTTTTGGCTATGCGTTATGTCACTTTGTCGCACAGTTTTGGATACGTGAGAAATCTGCTAGTTTGCGCACAAAAAACGATGCGCAAAGTAGTGTTTTGTATAGTGGTCGTAGGAAAATATTTTTGTTTATGGCATAAATTTGTTGAAAAATAAAATCTATAGTAATTACGATAAATTAGAAATTGGGAAAAAGGGAATACCATAACAGTACCTACACCATGCTTCCGCTAATAATAATAAAGAAAAAAATTGCATGTTTTAAAGACTAACTTTACTTCACTGTCTGATGAGATGATAATAATTCTCGAACTCACATAATATGTGGGAGAAGAAAATGATCGAAATCCAGCGGACTGTCGAACCACATAAAATCCATTTTATGGCACGTTTTCAAGCGAAATGAAATGAAATTTTCACAGTAAACCACTACCTACGCTAATATGACCTGACTATGGAACATTTCAAAAAGCCAATTTAAAAACCTGGAAAATACACATAAGAATTCACTATTTATGCGATTGATGCCCATCAAGAAGGTTTTTACTTTATGCGCTCTTCATGATAATCATACATTTTATGAACTAAGAAACATATAAAAAAGTGAAATTTATAAATCACTCGTAGATAAAATTATAATTATACATTTTCAGTTTCACAAAAAAATATTTAAGCACTAAAATTTATTTACATTTTGGATTAATGAAAAAATATGCAATGCAAGATGATACAGCAAAAACTCCATTGTTTAAGTGCGAATTATTCCTATTCGTGCTGCCAATAATCTGTCACCACGCTCCATGAATTATTTCTACACATTTATCTCCGTTAATTTTTTTTTACATGTTTTTCCCAAATCATTGTCACAAATTGGGTAGGTGCAAGAATTGATAAGCATGAAGTTCCGATGTTTTTTTTTTAATATTTACCAAAAGTAAAAGATAAAATACTTCATGACATTATTTCATTTCAGGGTAAAACATAATAATCTATTTACATAATAAATAAAATAATACAATATCGTAGAACTTCGATTATCCTTGTGGTACAGATTATCCATTAATTATTATTGCTTTGTATTTTTGATGTCTCACCCGTAACTATTTTTATAGCAACAATAGCTATACATATTTTTTGGAAAATAATGTAGTTCGTTCGGCTCTCTTACCACTTTCTAAACGCTTGTATGAACTCTGATAATCGAGGTTCTACTGTTGTAATACATATTACTATAAGTAGTACAATATACCAGAGAAGAATTGCTAGAATTAAATATCATACAACGTTCTCCGGATATCTTAATAAGAGAGTTTTGCAGTAATTACTCTAAGTTCTAAAGGTAAAAAATAATGGTAGGCAATTAGGTACCTACTTTACGGTAATACAGAAAGTTCCTTCATTAAAATAATTATTGTTTGACTTTGATGACTAGAATTTGAAATAACTATTATGTTGTCATAATGAATGCACAATGACAAAAATATATAATTGCCCTTTATCGGGCAATGCTTTCAAGCAAATTGCATATTTATGTCTTTCTCAATTCTTAAATGATATTTCCCTGTCATAGATTTTTTTTAGTATAAACATGTAATTATTTCACTACCGTGGCGAAAAAACACGCCATTGGTAGAAGCCAATTATCTCAGGCGAAGGGGCGAGGAGTGCATGATGGGAACAAGCATATTGCTTTTGTTTTTATTGGAAATAAAGTGTATGGTTTAATGATCCAGGTAATGTAATTTTTTATGAGTGCAATTAGCGCGATTTAAACTGGAGTGCTCGAAAATTGATCATTAATTTTTGATCTTGTATGCTTGAATGAGTTACTGAATTATTATTACATGAACGGACTCTCATAAATTGAACGTTATCGATTTCTGCAAATTGAATGTTATCGATTACAACAATCGATAACGTTTAATTCGAGAGTCTGGTTGCTGGTTCCTTTTCCCCAGGAGGTCCAGTAATAATAAGAAGCAACATTATTAGCTGTTCGCAATGTGTTCAATGCAATACCTAATACTTTGAGCCAAACAGCAAACTTTCAGTTTTTAACCAGTTATAACAATAATAATTGGTGGTGGTCCTTGGTCCTCGATCCTTGCAAATCAGTATTATGTTTCTTATCGCCTCTATTCGATTTACTCTTACCTATAATACAGGCTGTCCCAGCTCATTCGAATCGGTTTCTGTGGGCCAAACGATGGATAAAAAAATCAAAATAAAGAGCGGCAAAAACTTTTTTAGATTGTCTGAGAAAAAAAAAATAGATTTCTTTTTAGAGTTGGTGTTTACTGAGAAGATTTTGAGTTAAAAACAAGTGAAAATCGCAATTTTAGAATTTCGTGGCAGTATACAACGGAAACGGCTCAAGATCAATTGCAATTATCAATAGAGGAAAAAGGCTTACATGTACTTACCTATCTTACTTTTTATGTAGGTACTATCCTATGATGTAGATGAAATGTTTATTGTATAAGGTGATAAAAAATCTGAGATTTCTCAACGCGTCGCTAAATAATGATAATAAAAAAGATGATACAAATGTTTTTGTACCATCATAGTTTTATGGTAGGTACAAAAGGTTTAGATTTTTTGAGTACGGCCCTGGATATTTTCTTGCAAAAATTTAAAGATATTTTAATTACCTATGAATTTAATGATATTGCACACATAGTGGTTCAAACGTGTTTCTGAGTATAATTTTTGACATCATCAGTTTATTCCCCCTTAATACGGATTTGTGCTCTTATTAAACTTCTTGGACTTGTATTACACTCATCGTCATCACAATCCGACAACTCGAAAAAGTTTCGCATATCCGTATTTAGGTGAAATTAAACTGATGATGTCAATAAATATAGTGACCGAATGACGTTTGAACCACTATGTATATCATTAAATTCAGAAAATAAAGAACCCAAGGCCGAATTTAAAAAAATCGAAGTTCAGTCCTGCCTTGCAAATATAAACCGTAAAAATAAAGAGACATCGTAAAAATAAAGCTGGTAATATAGTTTCAATAAAAATATGTTTTCAATTTTTCCCAATCTTCAATAATAACTTCAATAAACAAGATAAACTAAAATTAAAAATAATTTTTGAAATTTCTTTCTGCCATTGCATCGTACTTCTAGTTGTCGAGCTTTTCCCCCATTTAACCGAGCCTGTGTCTTTCAAGGTCTTCTCATGAAAAAATTAATCCCATCTCAAAATGACGTTTCATTAAAAAGATGCAGGGTTCAAAGTTTAAAAAAATATAACAGTTTTTGGTTATAACTCGGCGTGTAAATTTAAACCGATTTTGATGAAACTTGGCATGAACAATTATTAACAAACAAAGCTTTTTAGTTTGGCTACTTCAGGTTTTGTAGACTTTTCCAGTGGCGTAGGTATTCAGGGTTGCTTTTCCCTCCCTATCTTTCACTAATTTTTTTGCGATGGCAAATCGTTACACAACATGTCCAATGCATTTTGAAACACAAAGTATTCCTTATTTTTTTTCACATGCCACACCGTTTTTGAGATATTTGAAGTTTTCTCAACCAATGTCACTAATCATTAAGCGTGTCAGATGATTTATTAAGCATGGTATACATATATCATCAAGCATGTAGAAATTAAGGAATACTTTATTGTTCTAAAATGCTGGGGCATATTGACTAACGATTTTGAAATTGCAAAAAAGTCAGTGGCGTAAAATATAGGGATGGAAAAATGATTCTGAATACCTCCCCGTTTAAATTTACAAGAGTTTTAATAAAAAAACTGTTATATTTTTTGAAACTATGACACCCTGTATCTTTAAAACTAAACGGTAATTTTGAGCTGAAATTTATTTTTTCGATTTGTATATTTATGAGAGCAGGAACTACCTCTTAAAATTTAGTTCTATATCACTGAAACACCCTGTATAGTCACTATTTTTGGTGCTCGAAATTCCACGTACTTAATTAGTAATAAAGGAAAAATCTAAAAAATTGTTAAAAAGGTATTATGAAATTCCAGTTCGTTCTTATTGTGGCATGGTAATTTTTTTATTATTATCCGCGAAACACAGGGTATTTCGCATAAGAACCGACACAGAGCAAGGCGACGTGTAGGGGAACTCTAAATATGATGATTTAACGCAACTTATCTGAATAAAAAGTTGTATCCCTGAGAAATTATAGGCCTTGAAATAGGAGTTTCAAATTTCGAAAAATCAATATCTCAGTTAAACTTGTACTTAGAAAAACCGAATTTGGTATACGTTTTGAGTGTACCAACAGCGTTCATTGACAGTAAGTACCCATAAAATATTACATAATTTTAAACCCGTTGGCATATTTTAGAAGCTGTTGTTTTATTTTTTGGGGAATTTAATTCTCAAACTTTTATTGCTCATGTTATTTTTGAAAAAAACTTTGTGGTTTTCAACAAAAACCCGAATAACTAAAAACAAAAGAATTGCAAATTGATAGTGTTATTTAAAACCATCGAAAATTCAAAAGTTTGCTTTTAAATGGAATGTCGGAGGTGACGATTAATGGGAAATTTCGTCAAAGATCTTTAAAAAATAACAAGAGAAAAGGGCCTATAACTTTTATCGGGACAACTTTTTATTGAGATAAGTTGCGTTAAATCATCATTTTTTTGGTTCTCCTACCATGCCCCTGCTCTGTGTCCGTTCTTTTGCGAAACAGCCTGTATTGAGGCCGACATCCGATCTTTTCATGGTGTTAAATTTAACTTCTAAAATTATGGTATATACAGGAAGAATATCTACAATGAAAAAATGTCAATTGTCAGTTTTACAGCTTGTAAGAAGTTGTCTACCAGATGCAGTAGTTTTCTTTACCAGATGCAGTAGTTTTCTTTATATTATGCAATGGAATGCGACAAAAATTTGCTGAAGTGCATTATGTGGTAAACAGTCTTTTCATTACTGCAGTAGTTATTCATGCACATCGCAATTCGCGACAACTTCACGGTTAAAAGTCTTCATGTTCAGCAATAAAATTATTTAGTATATGTATTTATGTTCCTGTTTACGTAAGCAATATTTTATATGCAACGATAACATTAAATGACTAGGCATACCTACTTTTATAATAGACAGAGACTGAAATTATTTTTTGTTTATTTTGTTATAAGTATAAGTTTGAATCGTCGTAAATAATTTCATTCACAACGTGCTTCTCGAAAACGATTCGAGATGTGTAGTTGATGATTTTTTTTTTATCTCGTCTAAAATGGAGACAAAGTACTTACTTACTTATCAAAAATTATCATTCAAGAACATAATATTTATATATTCTTATGTGCACATATCAGAAATATTGAGTAAGAATTGATTATTTTTTAAATTAAACCGTATTATTAGTAAGCATTGGAACAATTAATCAAAATATCGAATATTAAATTCCATGATAAAATATATTGGGGAATTGTTTTTTCTACATTTTGTGTGATAAGTATATGGAAAACTGTAGCAAACTTTTGAGATGTGTATTTTTGGAATCTCTGATATAGCCTTTGACATTGACATGTCAGGAAAATATACTCAATATACCCATAAAAAAATCGAAAATTCCGTTCAAATATTTTTTTAAGATCAACTAGTTCCAGAGATAGTGTGAATGGATGTTTTTTATATTTTTTCATAAAAGATTACCTCGAAAAACACTAGGTGAATATTATGGGTAGGTGCCAGTTTGGGTACTTTGCGTTTGTATCAAATTTCTTCTCGATGCCATCATCCAGATCCGAAAAATTCAAATGTGAACGACGTGTCAGACAGACAGACAAATGTTTGATCCTTTAAAGGCTCCTTTAAATAACTACTTTCAAAAAATCTCAAAAAAAATTGTCTCTGTCGTTATTATGATATTCAATTTTAACAGTAAAGTTTTAAAATTTTAATTACTTATATTTAAAAAAAAATATTATTAAGGATCTACAAATTTAACAAACACGGCAGTCAAAAAATACATTGCCACAGCTATGAAACTATAAAATCATCATAAAAGACCTGCTCTTTTACCCTCAAAATAATTGTTTTATACGATTACAGGTTTTTGTAGTGTTTTAGCCAAGCTCACCCTGTAAATTTTAATGATTAGGATATACAGAATTGAGTGGCAAAAATTCGGCATCATATGGGAGAAATTTCTATTTTTGTTAGTATTGGCTATTAAAGCCAAGTCAGCTCCTATCAAAAAACGCTACTGTACCGTAAATTTTTTTTTGTTAAAACGTCTCATAAAGTTGCCTATTTGATTTTTTCAAAAAGTGAGTTTCGAAAAGTGCCTAAAAGTGACATTCTTTTACTCCTCAAGGTGATATTAAGTGACAATTAAAAGAAAGTTTTCATTAAAATTCATGATAGGTACTGTCACTTTGATAATACCTCTATAAAAAAATTCTCTAGAGCTCATAAAGTTTTTGACGATTTAACAAAAAATGTGCGACATACGTTGCAAAAGGAGTGTTTAAGCACTTGACGATTGTCAAACTCTGTCTTCGGCCTCGTTTCACAATTTTCTTCATGCCCTTAAAACACTCCCATTTTGTAACTTGTATCACAAATACCCAAATCAAGTTAGCCACGCTTCGGCCAGCTACACTTTCGGCCAGGAAGAGGGACTTCTAATAATTTTCAACAATTTTTATTTTCGTTATTCACGGCTTTAATTGAAAATATTTGGTTTGTTCACCCAATAAAAATCACCGTAAACTGGAAAAAACCCGTAATTATTGAAACGTCCACCACGCTTTTGGCCACGACTAAAAAAAAACATTTTTGGTGAAGTTTTGTTAATAAAAGTTCGACTTTTTATAATAATGGCTAGCCACACTTTCGGTCACGAACTTTATAAACTGAAAAATTAATTTTTGCTGAAATTCTGATGAGAAAAGTCGGAAATTTTATAATAATGACCAGCCACGCTTTCAGCCATGAACTTTATAAACTGAAAAATCATTAAATTTTATAATAATGTCCAGCCACACTTTCGGCCACGAACTTTATAAACTGAAAAATTAATTTTTGCTGAAATTCTGATGAGAAAAGTCGGACATTTTATAATAATGACCAGCCACGCTTTCAGCCATGAACTTTATAAACTGAAAAATCATTAAATTTTATAATAATGTCCAGCCACACTTTCGGCCACGAACTTTATAAACTGAAAAATTCATTTTTGCTGAAAATTTTTCTGAAAAAGTCCGAAATTATATAATAATGGCCAGCCACGCTTTCGGCCACGAACTCAATGAACTGAGAAAATAGTTTTTGCTGAAAATTTGCTGAAAAAGTCTGACATTTTATAATAATGTCCAGCCACGACACACTTTCGGCCACGAACTTTATAAACTGAAAAATTCATTTTTGCTGAAATTTTTTCTGAAAAAGTCCGAAATTATATAATAATGGCCAGCCACGCTTTCGGCCACGAACTCAATGAACTGAGAAAATAGTTTTTGCTGAAAATTTGCTGAAAAAGTCTGATATTTTATAATAATGGCTCCAGCCACATTTTCGGCCACGCACTTTAAAACTGAAAAATTAATTTTTGCTGAAATTTTGGTGAAAGAAGTCAGAAATTATATAATAATGGCCAATCACACTTTCGACCACGAACTTTATAAACTGAGAGAATCATTTTTGATGAAAAAGTCCGAAATTTTGTAATAATGGCCGAAAGCGTGGCTGGCCGAAGCGTATGGCTAACTTGACTTCGGTATCACAAATAGCTATTTTCCGCAAGCGTTCGTAAATACTCCAATTGCGATAATCTATACATCTCGTACAAAGACTATTACGTTACTTGAAATAATTGTTTCATTATTGCACTAGTACAATAATAGGTTTTGACATTGTCAAAATGTGACACAATACTGATATTATTGAAGTGAAATTATGGCAATTATAATCACTGAAGAACATAGGTAGATTAACAACTCTAGTTTTGAAACAAGCGTGTATAGTCCACGCCACTACGCTCGAGGATCCCACTCTCGCTCTTGGCACTAGGTCTGTACGTTATCCTTATGATTAAAGTTGACATTTAAGTTGGAAAGAAAAAAAATTGTTGTAATTATTGAACTGCGAACTTCTTGCTCATAATATTGGCTGAAAAAGCGTCTTGTCTTCCTTTGTCTGTTTATTTTTACGATTTATTTACAATATTTATTATATTCTTGCTGGTAATGTTATTTTTCTTCTTAAAGTTTGAAAAAACTGGAACTTTCCTGTGAACTGCGGCTATAACTCATCGTTAATCATGTGTGCATAAGGAAAGTTACTTGAAACCAACATTGACTTGTATAAAAATTGAAATTCTCGTACCACCATAAAACATTTGTTAGACGTTTATAACTAGTGCTTATATCGTTGTCATAAAATATCAAATTTCAGCGTGTAACGTTTTGCTAGCTTCATTATCTACATTATGTATATACCTACCTAATTATGATAAAAATATGCTTTTCTGCCTACCTCATTTAAGCCATTTATTGTTTTTTTTAATAGCTTTGTAGAATCTCATAATAGTTTGTATAGGTAATCTACATACTCAGTTTTTACTTGAAATATGCTAAAATAGGAGAATGAGCACTTTTGAGAAGTCTTATTCCTAACTAGGTTAGTCACGTAGGTAGGTAGTAAAAGATAATAAAATATTGAAACATGGCATTTTCGTGAATTTTTAATAAGAAAAAATCTTCCGATCGATCTGAATCATATTAGTCTGGATACAAAAACTGTACTGTTTCATACTTATAAAGACTCGTCAGACTGCCATATCAGACATCATGAGAGATACCAACAAGTTCGTATGGAATCCGTGGAATCCGTAAAGACTGATGCTTATAAGTTTACAATTTTGATTTCGATCAGCACATCTCTCAGGATGTCTTTTATGGCAGACTGACGAGCCTTAATATAGACAAAAAGGTGCCACTTAGATCCATGCTGTTTGTGTCGATCGGAGCGTTTAATTATATTTTTTTGATAACAAAATACCCCAAGGGTATTAGTTCCTTATTAGAAGCATATATAACTTTGTTTGAATTGAAACTTGTAGGGAATAATATACCATAATGAATAATAATAATTATAGAAATTTGACAAAGTTGGTCAAGTTTTTCATGTTTGTCACTTTAAGAGCTTTGTATCGAAGTGTCAAATTTTGACAGTTAATAACTTTCTAATTAAAGACGAAGTTTCTGAATCACTTCATTGATTTAATTACATATTATTATCAGACCACAATCAGTAATCATCCATTCTATTCCGGGAGTATGGGAAGGGTTAAACTAACGTATAGCGATAAAGGATTCGTGTCTGAACCAGGCCAATAGAAATTTCTCTCCGCAATTCTCATAAAAGAAGGAAGGGGAGGAGAGAAGGATGAATTATTATTGTTTAGAAGTTGTACCGTTATTGTTCCTGTTCTAATTAGCAATGTTGTAGGTATGTTTAGAGTACAGGGTGTTTCAAAGATGTTAGGTACTATTTTATGGTACGTCACATATTTCAGTGTCACCTGTCACCTGTCACCTGAAAGGCCCATTTGATTAAGATTTCAAATTTATTTTTGTCTTTTTTATGTCATGAATTTTTTGAGATATTCGGACAAATGTTCTCAAAATTTTATCGCCCTCCTCCTCTCTTATCTGTACGAATTTTTTTTAAACTTTTAATTATTATAAATTCTGAAAGATAATAATTATAGGGAGCGGACTCCAGTTCGCATTTGTCGTTTTTGTTTATTGTTTCATGATTACCTAGTAAACATTTTTATGGTGTTATTAGGACAGTTTAACGATCCGTTGCAGTTTTAAAAAATCGATTACTGTAAATAGAATGTTTGCGTCAGAAAATGGCATCAAAAATACCTACAATCAAGCGATTTATCAAAATAAAAAAACCTTCTTGCGCATCAATCGCAGAAATAGTGTATTTTTATGCGATTCAATAATAAATATTTTCTTCCTATTTTGTTTTTATAATGAATATAATGAAAAAATAATCCGATTTTTTTTTGGGAAAACCACCTACCTACCAAAAAAAAAGAATGATCCTCTCGTGGTTTCGAACCCGCACCAATAGTTTACTACGCAAGGGTGTAATGAACTGAGCCACAGTGCGTTTCAAATTTGTAGGGCTGATCGCGTAGGTATATGCAGTACGTCAGGTTCCTACACCTACACATTTTATTTTTTAAACTAGTAATATCTTAGTTATTAAAAAACCAATTTGAATACTTTTTTCACCTGCATGTAGGTGATTTAATTGTCGTTGCGATTGCTTTTCTAATTTTCAGAACCATTCATAATTGAATGTGAAAAAAAATAAAAAAGAAATTGCGAACCATTTCATCAATGTAATAATTTTATATAAGTGTAAGCTAATTTTGCACAAGCGAAAAACTTTTTTATTTTTCGTTTAAAGTGCTACATTAATCGAGACGAATTGAAGCTAAGACATCAAATTATATGTTAAAGCAAAAAAAAATGGAAAATTTCGGTTCAACTTGATCAAAAATGGACTCATAAACGGTTATAGAATTTACACATTTTCACCCTTTTCCTACCCACGACACTGGCTTAGTAATGGAAAATATGCTAATTTTATTGCATTAACTCAAATTTCCAATAATTTTCTTCAAATCCTGTTAATTTGATTTCAAAGTTTTTTTGCCATCTTGCTCATACGGGGGCTCAAAAAATTGGAAATTTTCCGAAAATTCAAATGGCTGCCATTTTGAAACGGCTCGGCAGATTTTGCTCAAGTGCAATACCAGACCACTCCTTGTGGATATCTTACTCCCACAAAAATTTCAGCCTCCTAGATTCAAAACTGCGACCTGAAATGAGATGACAAAAACCGGATATCTGGAACTTTGAAGGGACACCCTGTAGAAGTGATGGGACTTTTGGAAATTTTTTCAACGAAAATCTAACGTCATTCCAAAGATTTGCAAGAATCCAAAATTTCGTTCACTAATCTTGAAAGATAAAGCCACAGGAGCGTTTTTAAAATCGAAATTTCGCGATTTTGGAGAAATATATACAGGGTGTCCCAATATTCCATGGACATGGAGCAACCACAGATTACTGAGGTAAAAAAAAGTCGCTCGGACCAAACTTATCTCTATACCAAAGTGCTTCGTTTGTCCGTTAGAGGACTTCAAAGTCTTTTGAAAATTTTAGTTTTCTTGAAATAGCTCAAAGTCGGCTCATTCCAATTCGATGAAATTTGGTAGGTAAATTTCTTATTAAAAGTACTAATTTCTGATGTACATGATAATTTGACGAAAACCCGGGAAGGGGTGAAACTACCCCTACCCTCCACTAAAATCGATCGTAATTGTTGATAGGGTAGCAGGAACGCTGTTCATGTTTTTTTGTTTGAAAGATACATCGTTTTAGCCCATTTTTGGTCTCTTACAAAAATCTGTATCTCTCCGAGGTGCTATGTGATAAAATAAATTAGTCGATAATAACAAAAATTTTATTTCATTCTTTTAATTTGAAATCAAATTTTCAATTGTCAGGTGATTATTTGATCTAATCTCATAAAAGATGCTCGATGTGGGCGCCGGTTTGAACCCTAGAAAGTTCCATCCTGCGCAAAAAAATGATTTTAACTTTTCTTGGAACCTCGTCGTTTTCCAAACTGTTTACTGCGTTTGAAAAAAACCGTTTGCAAATACCTGAAAAAAAACCGAACCATACTAAACATCTTTTATGAGATGAGATCAAACAATCACCTGACAATTGGAAATTTGATTTCAAATTAAAAGAATGAAATAAAATTTTGGTTAGGTATCATCGACTAATTTATTTTATCACATAGCACCTCGGAGAGATACAAATTTTTGTAGGAGACCAAAAATGGGCTAAAACGATGTATCTTTCAAACAAAAAAACATGAACAGCGTTCCTGCTACCGTATCAACAATTACGATCGATTTTAATGGAGGGTAGGGGTAGTTTCACCCCTTCCCGGGTTTTCGTCAAATTATCATTTACATCAGAAATTAGTACTTTTAATAAGAAATTTACCTACTAAATTTCATCGAATTTGAATCCGCCGACTTTGAGCTATTTCAAAAAAACTAAAATTTTCAAAAGACTTTGAAGCCCTCTAACGGACAAACGAAGCATTTTGGTATAGAGATAAGTTTGGTCCGAGCGACTTTTTTTTACCTCAGTAATCTGTGGTTGCTCCATGTCCATGGAATATTGGGACACCCTGTATACATTTATATAGGCAGGTGAATTTTGGAAAACCACTTTTTCGTGATCTGGGGGTCATGATCGGTGGACATTTGATGAGTTTGGGTGATTTTTGGAAAGTGATGTCGTCCTCAATAGTGTATTTTTTTGTTAGAAAATACACTAATATAAAAATAATCAGGGTAAATAATATGTAATATGTAAGTTTTGTTGCGATGTATAAGTAATATTATATAAATCAAAGCTTGAGTTGGACTTTTAAATGTTCCTGACCTTTTAAAAATTATTAATAAGTAGGACTGAATGATGGTGATTTTCATTAATAAAATTGAAATGGGAGTTTTATTTATTTGTTGATACTAAGTAGTTCAAATTTACAAACGTCGACCTTTTTACAACAAGACTAGGATATGTCAAATATTAGATAAAATTAAAATAGCCTCTAGTTTAATAGCTATTGTTGGCTACCATAGAGAAGTTTATGATTGTGTGTACTAGTTAGAATAATTATTGTTTCAGAAAAGCTATAAGGAAGTTACGTGTTACGTTACAACCAATAATAAGTTATTGTATAACTGTTGTTAATAATATTTGCCGACAAAAATTCATCAACAAGTGAAAATAACAATGTGTGTTAAAAACGTTCACGTCCCTTCCGTTCCCGTACGTAATGGCATATCTAACAAAAAAATAAAAATTTAATTAAATAAATGAGCTATACACCGTGTTTTATATTAAGTCGGCACTATTGCTAACTTCGTTATTATTTAACCTAGAAAGTCGGTTAAATTAGCAAACTAGTAGTATTTTTGCCGCTGAATAAAATAGCGAAAGCAGAAAAACAATTGAACATCGCGTTTTCGAGATATTTTAAAAGATGTAATTTTTTTAATGGAACACCCTGTATATTTTTAGATGGATCGATTGCAAATTTTTTTTTAAAGGGAAAAGTCTTTATACACTATGATCCTAAAATAATAAATTCATTAATTATTCATTATTTTATTACTCCCAAAGTAGGCTGCGACAATTATTGTAATTTAGTGTACCTACGTAATGTAAGGTAAAAAAATTATGTCGTCCTCAATAGTGTATTTTTCAATAAAAAAATACACTAAAAATAAAAGTTGTTACCTTGAAAAGGATTTAATTTTACATAAACAAATAACAGAACTTGTTTGTGTGTAAAATTTTATTATTTTAGGATCATAGTGCATAGAGACTTTTTCCTTTAAAAAAAATTTGCAACCGATCCATCTAAAAATATACAGGGTGTTCCGTAAAAAATATCATTTTTTTTAAATATATTGAAAACGCGATGTTCAATTGTTTTCCTGTTTTCATCGTTTTATTCAGGAGAAAAAATACTACTAGTTTGCTAATTTAACCGACTTTCTAGCTCAAATAATAACGAAGTTAGCAATAGTGCCGACTTAATTTAAAACACAGACAACTTCTGTTATTTGTTTATTTAGAATTAAATCCTTTTCAATATAACAACTCCTTTTTTTGTGTATTTTTTTATTGAATAATACACTATTGAGAACGATATATTTTTTTACCTTACATTACGTAGGTAGGTACACTAAATTACATTAATTGTCGAAGTCTACTTTGGGAGTAATGAAATAATGAATAATTAATGAATTTATTATTTTAGGATCATAGTGCATAAAGACTTTTTCCTTAAAAAAAAATTTGCAACCGATCCATCCAAAAATATATAGGGTGTTCCATTAAAAAAGTTACATTTTTTTAAATATCTCTAAATCGCGATGTTCAATTGTTTTTTGTTTTCGCCATTTTATTCAGGAGAAAAAATACTACTAGTTTGCTAATTTAACCGACTTTCTAGGTTAAATAATAACGAAGTTAGCAATAGTGCCGACTTAATATAAAACACGGTGTATACGTTGTCTAGGTTTACTTATACGTATTTTTATAGCGCCCTTAATTAAGTGGCGTAAGTGTAACTCAACCAGTATAACATTCGAATTTCATATGGTTTAAAAGAGTATCTGTAAGACATATTTAAAAAAAATTCATTGCGGATAACTCACATTTTTTCATGAAAACAAAAAATGTAAAAAAATAGTTTAGTTTGTAAAATAGTTGCTCCAATAATTCCATTTTTTGTATTCTGCAGTTTTATATTTTTTTTTGTCCTGTAAAATACATATTGAAAATACTAGTTGCGCCACCATGTTTCGACCGTTGTCACTTTAACAAGGTCTGTATATTAAAAGTGAATACATCTTAAAAGCGGATTCATAATAATATGTAAAATTGACCATTAGGAGCAATAAAAAATACTTGCTATGACGGAAAAAAAGAGTTATAGGGTAACAATAATTTACAAACCCTTAAAAAATAATAAGAATTATTATGTACTTGAAAAGTGGGGAAAAATTCTATGATAGGTACTTTTTTATGTAGAAACTTTTTCAGGCTCTATATGTAAGTATTACGAAGCTAAGGCGTTTAGATTGGGTATTTTTGAAAGCTAACAAGAAGCTTGATAAGAATTGTTGAACCACTTCAGCTCAATAATTGAAAGGTAGCAAACACAGTCTGGCCTAGTTTTATGAAAGGTAAACAATCTATCAAGTATACCACCTACATTGATATGCCTATCTAACATGAACGCAGTTTTATAATTATGGATGTATGTTATGCAGGAGAAAAAAACTGTTGAAAGAAGTTATATAAATGGAACTCTTTTATTAATAAATAAATTGTTATAACATTTTAATTTTAACGTTTAGTTAATGAATTGTGATCTTTTTAGTAATTAATCATAAATCCAGCACTAATATGAACTGAAACTTAGAGGATCCTCGACTGAAACTAATTTTAATAATCCTTTTACTCCACGAGAAATTGAAATGATAACAGGCATATTATTGCAAATGGTGATATTGCACTTGTCTGTCATGTATGTATACAAGTAGAAAATGAAAATTATAAATGTTGTTTATGACGTATAGGTGAAACTATTGAGTACCCTGAGGTTATGGGCCCAGACTCCCAAACCCCTGTATAAGTCTCTTGGTAATTTCAAAAGTTTTAAAATTCTTTTATGTCTTCAAAAATTTGTCTTCATGACGTATGTTTTTAATTCAGGAGTACCTAATGAAGTTAATAAAACAAGTATTTAATAATTTTCAATAAAAAATTAAAAAAAAACTGATCAAGACTGTTTAATGTCGGGAACTACTACATAATTATTGTCAGTGCCTATGTAAAAAATTTAATAGGTATGTAAAAATTCAATTGTTATAAGTACCCTATAACAATTTTCCTCTAAATACTTGTTCTCTAATAAAAAAGATAAAAAAAATCACCATTTCTCATTATTATTTAACACAGTTGGAAGGGGTTTAAATATTAATATCATGAAGACCAAGAAACATTTCAGAGGTTTCACTACTTATAAGTACACTGAATATAAATAGATATTAAATAATGATAATTACACTTATAACGTGAGCCAGTTGATGGAATTGGTAGCTCCTTAATTAGGAACAATTTGAATGTCGTTGAACATGTTTATACAATTTTTTTATCTAATACAATATGTAATATATTGCGTTGTCGTTGTTTGTTGAATTTTGGAACTACTTCGCTAATCTGATAAAAATTCCGACAAATATTTGATCAGACTTATAAACACACATAACAAAGTCAATTTATGTGTTCCAAAATATGTTGTGGTAATGAAAAAAATAATACTTATGAAGATATTTAATTCGTCAGATTCGTATTATTGCGTAACTTGTTTTCAATCGATAACTTTTTGCATTATCAATTTTTAAATAGAGATTCTAAGAAAATAACAACAAACAAATATAATGAAGGTAATCCCTATTTACTTTTTTGCGCTATGTTTTGTAACGATTCGTTATTTTTAAGGTTGGTAACTAAAACAAGGGATTGGGTATTGGGAAAACAAGGGATTGACCTTGATTAATGCGGAGAATCCTTTGAAGAACGTTTTATTGATTGTTTATTTATTATTTCCATGAAGATACTTAAAATTTGAAAATGCGAAGATCATGTACCTATATTGATGCTATAATAATTACGAATTATCAACTTTATTAAGGTATGAAAGACATCAAGTTCGTATAATAAATATTTCAGAACTCAGACATAATGTAATATTCGATAATTAAGCGCATACCTTACTCCTCCTGGAGTTATACCTACTTAATAAGATTAATCTTTAGTCAGTGGAGGATGGAGCCTGGGAACAATAATTATGTCTGTGGAACTCAAAATTTAATCAACTTATGTTTAAATCATGTGAAATGGGAAGACTTATAATTCAGTATTTCTTTTAACCTTAAGCGCTTTATTTATATTCAAAGTATCACACTACTTTCTTTTTAAAATATTAGGTACCTATAATAATAATAATTAACGTTTTTGTCGTGAAATAGATATTTGTACAGAAAGAAAGTTTCAATTATTATTTATGGGTAAAATAATCCTCCCTCATTTTATGGGGTAAAAATCGAAAAAATTGGCTTAGGGGAATTTTAATGATCCAAAATTTAGTAGGTATAGGTAACTACTTAGGTAGCTATTTACCTTGAGAAAGTATTTTTTTCTTAATACATACCTTTTTTTCAGTTTTCGATATACATGCTGAGAATGTTGAAAAATGCCCACCCCCACGTCCTCCTATTTTGAAATTAGGGAAACTGAAAGTTACTGTTTTTTTGTCTTCTTCCGAAGAGTAGATATAGAAAATGGGAAAGAGCTGTTTTGATTGGAAAAAAGGTACTTCGATTATTGTTGAAAAATGCCAATCCCCAACTTTCTCCCCCATTGCTTGAGAGGAGAGAAGAAAAAAATTCCCAAAGTTAGTTTGTTAGCAGGAAACTTTGATAAATAAAGTCGTTCTGATTTTTTCATTTTTTTTTTGTCATACGCTGGCGTGTAAGGTTTTTATATTGACTTTTTTTTCTTGAGATCTCTAAAACAATTTTGTTCGCGTACTTTTTTTTGAAACATGAATATCTCCTTCCGAAGATATGGAAATTATTTTTAATGTAAGATTTTTAAATTCCAAGTATTTTCAGTTTCAGAGATCGTTTGAAAATGTTAATTCTTATCTCTGTTTTATTTTGAAACTGTATGAAAGTAAAAGGTTACCGAGAGTTTTGATAACTGTTAATAACATTTTTGCAATCCCTTTCATGTAAAGAATCACTAAATTTCCACATACCTTTTCTAGAAACGACCCCAGAAATCTGCCCGTTAACTTAATGAGCCTTCATAATACTGGCTGTTGGTGTCTTGTCCTATACTTTCCACAAAAATTCAAGCAGTTATATTTTTTCTTTAAAAATAACAGAAAATTCAATTTTTTCGAATTTTTGGTAGCTACCTGCTCAGGAATACGTCAAGAATTACCATTCCGACTATTATTTTCAAAATTAATGATGCTATTAAATTTTTTACTTGTTTGAAATTTGCCTATTTTCCAGATTACGCTCTAAAATTATTTTCTTGAGATGAATAATTATAGATAGATAGATAGATAGATAAAAAAAAACGAATTGAGGAAAGGTGTTATTAAGGCCCGGTTACACGGTCCGTCTCGACGAGCCGCGAACCACGCACCGTGTGACATAGGTGGCTCGCTATAGGCTCGCGGTTCGTGGTGTGTGGTTCGCCGTATCCATCGGGAGTCGGTAAATTTGCACAGAACAAAGCGGGCGAACCGACAGGTTCGTGTAGATTTGTCGTCGGTTCGTGCTGGTTCGCCATGTTGCGAACCAATGCTCAGTTTTGCAATTTATTTTATGCCAATAATTGAGTCTTGTATTGCATGCAGGCGGGAATTAAAATGTAATCTTCGATAGTTTGGTATTTGATAGCAAGCCTTCGTACATTACTTTTTATTGCTATAATCGTAATTGATTCCGGGAACTTGTGCCGTGGTCCATGGAAATTTTCTCCGAATAGACATCATCGACGATTACATGTACACTGATAACTAATTCATTCTTGGACATTTATTTATAAATTTCAATAGCATCACGATATAAATGGGTGTAGTAGTGCGAAGTAGTGGACATGACTTTCGTTTCTTCAAAAGCAAATGGCATGGTGATCCTGAAGCACGGCGTACTCCGCGACAGCTAACTTACTAACTTGTCATTCTGGCCCAGCCGGCAGTTTCTGTTATGTTCGGTCACGCGGGTGTTGACGTTGCGTTTAGTAGTTCCGATGTATGCGTAAAACATCGGAACTACTTCAGGATCATGCCATTTGCTTTGAAGAAATTAAAATCGCTGTCCACTACTTCACACTACACCCGTTTACATTGTTATGTCCGTATTCACAAACGATAATTTCCTAAATAATTACGTAATTAATTAAATGAGTGAGATGGAGAGATGCAGTTTTTTGACAATAGAATGAGCTGGAGATAACTGATTACGTAATTATTTGGTAATTATCGTTTGTGAATACGGGCATTAGTCTATTAAACCTTATAAACATTCAAATAATTTCAATAGGAAGGAGGAAGGAATGAAACTTCCGAGGATTTCGTATCCGGCGTTAAGTCACACTCAAAAAAGTCATCGTCGTCTGATTCAGAAATCTATGACATCATCGGAGAGATCGGCCGTTGCTACAGTGCAGATAGCTAGCGGAAGGGGTATGACGTCAGCAGACCATCATCCTATAAATAGTAGCGCTCTCCCAGCTGTCCAGTCATGTCCACACATCTCCAGCTGTCTACACGTAACCGCTGATGATGTCTAGCACATCTGTAGACGGAACGTTCCGAGCAAGTCTCCACGGACCACGGCACAACAGCACGGAATCAATTACGATTTCATTATCAAACTTGCTTTCAATATAACAAACTAGGTTCCATGTTGTCTCGGCGAACCGATTGCGAAAGACAACTAAACGATCCACGAACTGTGTGACCACCCCCGGTTCGCTAAAGTGCGAATCTCTGCCGAACCACGCACCAGTTCCGTGGTTCGCCGAACCACGCACCGTGTAAAATTAACTGGGCCTACGCACGCCAAGCGATTAGGCCTTCAAGGAAGGCCCTTCCCGTCAGTCCAACTGACGGAAAATAAATCCGAAAAATCGGGCCGAGCCACTATCTAAGTCTATAATTTTACCCTTGCATGTAAGGAACAATTTAAAGATTAAGTACTCGTGGACTTTTGAATCTCAAAAATTCCTCCTTGCATTCTAAGTCACGAGGATGCTACAGATGAACACGAAATGAACTTTGTAATAAGGTTTTACACTTTAATTTTTCTATATCAAACTAGCTTAAACGTTCAAATTTCGTGCCATTTCTAATAAAAAGAAGTGTCTGTTATTTCTCTAATATAATTCTATTAATCGCTAGCTAGTAAAATTGCCGAGTCAAAGTCTTCGTCACTTTGTTGTCGTTCTTTTTACTCTCCAAAAGGAATCAGTCTCTCTCTTTTTTTATAATTTCTTTCTAATTATTCAAAATAAGACGCGGTGTTTTAAATTTAAGATAAGGGGAAATTGTATCCTCACAATAATTATTGTAGTAGTTTGCCAGAATGTCAAAATATTCGACGTTGGAACCGTAAAATTTTTGAACGAACATCTTTTTCGTATTGAAGCTTTAACAGGGATTTTTATTTTTTTATCGTGTGTTTTTTTTTAACTTCTAAATTTCATTTTTCCCTCAAAGGTTGCATCCATTTTCTAATATGGTCGATTAAAAATAGTGATGCAGAGGATATTTTTTGGTGATCTATGCTAAATTTCAGGTTCATTATCTGCAACATCGGCCGAAGATTTGAAAAAGTTTAAATTTTGAGCACAGTAGTGTAAGAGTAAGAATCACTTGTACATTCTTTGTACAATTGTACAATTGTAAAATTACATTCTTTAATATGACACAAACCCCTAATTCTTTGAGTAGTTTTTTCAAATAAAATTATAATTGTATTCAAATTGCTTCAAGGATTCTTAATTTTAATTATCTCACAAGTGGCTTGTCTTAGTAATTTAACGCCATGAAATCAAAGTTAGTTATATTAAGCTTGAAATTCTAATTACTGTTTGTTCGATTAATTACAGATTGGATTATATAATTTGATGTACATTGGGCGAGGTGGCGTAATAATCGACAAAAATCCAAGACTGTGTTATGTAGACACAATTGATTGGCACTCGATTGGAGCCAGCAAATTCGACTACAGTGCTGTTGATTCCGAATATTGTAAAGAGCAATGCGATCCATCATGTAATGGTAAGTGATATTATTGGGGTGTTTTTATGGACGAATTAATTATGAATATTTTCTCTTACGTCAGTAATACATATAAACGAATGAGCTTAAGCCACGATTATACAGGGTGATCCCGAAATGGCGGACACGGACAGCACCACAGCATCCATTGTGGATTAAAGATTCTAAGTTTTATTTACTGTTTTCTCCAGTATGGCTCCCTTAAGAAGATATGACCACTTTTGTAGAAAATAAAGTCACAACGCTGCACTGGATAACCTTCTTCAGGCAGAAAAATAATGTGTAGGTCTACAATACCCAGATAGATGTTACCATGGAAACATATGAAATGGAAGCACAACAAAGCTTAAAACAATAATCGTTGCGCGGATACATATATTCGATAATATTATGCAAAATCTCGAATTTAAACAACGATGCCACATTGAAAAAATTTGTTGAACACAGGGAATAGGTAAACTTTGAATGCCTGTAATTCCGTTCACGATAATAAAAATAATAAAAAGCAAACACTATGGTTATAGTTATGTGAAACCATGTATTTTGCCAATGGAGGTTGTTTAAATTTGACCGTCATTTCGATTTAAAGTTTAGAAAAAGGACACCCTATATCTCGGTAGCGAAGCCGAGGAACCCATTTTTGTTTTAAATTTACAATCTTTCTGAACATCCTCTACAACACCCTGTATTCCGTGTCCGCCATTTCGGGATCACCCTGTATTTCGAATATTTAAAATATACTTTTACTTGCTTATACAGTTCATGTACCTACCTATTATCGCAACCCTGAGGGGTTTTGCTCTACTCTTTTTTGCTATAGTAGGGGAAAGAAAAAAGTAAAAAAAAATTATAACAAGGATTAATGTTAACATAATACAGATATCCATCGATCATCCCTCATATGGCATATTAAGGTAAATATAAAAACGTGCTTACTCTTTTTACATACCAATACATAACTTGCAAGCAAGTGGTAAAAGCGTCATTTGCAAGCAGTAAAAAATTGGGATTACCAAATTCGATTTTTCAAAAATTCAATTGGATTTTATGGGTAAGTGCCAGGTATAATCAATCAACTTTTTTCACTTCATTTTTTTAGCTCTCAGAGTACGAGTCTCACTTGGCTCACATAAATCGAACCCACTCCCCCCCCCTCCCACGTTTATTTACACCTCACGTTCCATTTCTAAGAAAGCTTCTTGTTGCAACAACTATCTATTTTCTTTTCCTCGAGATACCATCTCCCTGACGAAGATTACAACAGCTATGGTAACTTCTTCCATGTCTTTATTATAATTATTAATGAATGGTTATTCAGTCTGGTTTAGTCAAGGATATACCTCAACCAATATTTATAAAATATAATGTTTTCCTTTATTTTTTCATGTTTACTATACAAACTGTTTTTAGTGTATTTTTTAACAAAAAAATACACTATTGAGGACGACATCACTTTCCAAAAATCACCCAAACTCATCAAATGTCCACCGATCATGACCCCCAGATTACGAAAAAGTGGTTTTCCAAAATTCACCTGCCCACGATATATATATATATATTTATATATATATATATATAGATCTTTCTATCCTTCCTGAGCCAGTCGAAATTTCATACCATCCTGAACCATGGCTTAAATAAGCAGTTGGAGCCCGTCTCTCGGCGTATATTTATTTGTCATTATTCGAATATCATATTTATATATATATTTATATATATATATTTCTCCAAAATCGCGAAATTTCGATTTTAAAAACGCTCCTGTGGCTTTATCTTTTAAGATTAGTGAACGAAATTTTGGGTCCTTGTAAAATTTGGGAATGACGTTGGATTTTCGTTGAAAAACTTTCCAAAAGTCCCATCACTTCTACAGGGTGTCCCTTCAAAATTCCAGGTATCCGGTTTTTGTCATCTCATTTCAGGTCGCAGTTTTGAATCTAGGAGGCTGAAATTTTTGTGGGAGTAAGATATCCACAAGGAGTGGTCTGGTATTGCACTTGAGCAAAATCGGCCGAGCCGTTTCAAAATGGCGGTCATTTTAATTTTTGGAAAAAGGACTATTTTTTGAACCCCTGTGTAAGCTAGATGGAAAAAGAGTTTTATATCAAATTCACAATATTGGAAGTAAATGACTTGAAATTTAATTTCATGCAACAAAATTTGCATTTTTCCTATTAATAAGCCAGTGGCGTGGGTAGGAAAAGGGTAAAAATGGCTAAATTTCTCCAACAATTTATGAGCACATTTTTGAAGTAATTGAACTGAAATTTTTACAGTAGACAACTATACTAATAAACTTCAACCCTTGAGAATTTCAAAAAGTAAATAAGAAAAATGGCGGAGATATTCGACTTTTTTTTACATGATGTTTTTTTTAAATTAATTTCTCTAAATTTTTAAAAACGCTCCTGTAGCTTCATCTTTCAAGATTAATGAACGAATGTTTTTACTCTTATAAACCTTAGGGCTGACGTTTGATTTTCGTAAAAAACATTTTCCTAGAGTTGTGTTACTTCTACAGGATGTCCCTCCGAATTTCAGAAAAAAAAACCGTCCGTGAGGCACGGTTTCTGGTCGAAGTTTTCAATCTAGAGCGCTGAAATTTTTTTGGTAGTAAGATACCCTCAAGTAGTCGTCTGGTACTGTATTTGAGTAAAATAGGTAAAGACATTCCAAAATGGCGGCCTTTTCAATTTTTGGAAAATGGCTAGATTTTGAACCCCTAAATAGGCAAGATCAAAAACTTTTAAACAAAATTAACAAGATTGGAATAAACTTATTTGAAATTTGAGCTAATGCAATACAATTTGCATCATTTCTATTAATAAGCCAGAGGCGTGGGTAGGAAAAGGGTAAAAATGTCTACATTTCTATAAACATTCATGAGCTTATTTTTGAAGGAATAGAACGGAAATTTTGATAGTAGACAACTATACTAATAGCATTTAACCTTCAAAAATTTCAAGAAGCAAATATAAAAATGGCGGAGATATATTCGAATATTTTTAAATGATGTTTATTCCTCTAAAATTTCAAACTTTCGGTTTTCAAAACTCTCCTTCCAGTTTTTTCCGAATTTATTAAAGGTAGTGTAAAAAATAGTATTTTTCAAGTAAAGTTAGCCAGTGGCGGGCATAGGAAAAGGGACAAAATTGTAAAATTTTGCCAATTTTTTTGATTTTTAAATTTAAAAATCCGATCTAAGGCACGTGTTGAAACGAAATGAAATGAAATTATCACAGAAAATTTTTCACATTAAAGCACTACGCTAACATGACATGACTGTGGAAAATTTCAGAAAGCCAATAATTTAAAAAGCGGTGAAAATATTCATAATTGAATCGCATAAAAATACACTATTTCTGCGATTGATGCGCAAGAAGGTTTTTTTCTTCTTATTATTATTTATTATTACTTTATTATTCTTTCCTAGTATGGTGTGTTAATGTAAAGTGGTAGTATACCATTTCTACGATTATTACAGGAAGTAAAATGATCATTAGTGTGGAGAGAGCAAAAACTGAGGATTACTTCATATTTCATTGAAACTATATTTTCGGTGCTATTCTTGTAGAAGTGAGAAAATTAGGATTAAAATTCTGATTTAATTGTCTACATTAAGAATTTGACGACATTTTCTCAATTATTAATTATTATCGAACTAATAAAATACGGTTGTTATTTAACATTTTGATAGCGTGTTTATTTCTGATAGATTGTGTAGGCATATATCTAATACTTCTATATTGCTAGCGCCCGTAAGTGGAAGTGTCACGAACAGAGTGGGACAGTATTATTGACTGCAAACGGAAACGACTACTTCTATCTGTTTTTATTTGTGTACTCGACCCTTTGTGCGCAAGCGTCACGAGTCTGGTGGTCAAATCTGATGGCTTGTAGGCGTGTTCAATTCTCGGACATGCGCGTAGGACTCGAAGTACATTCGACGAGAGAAAGATAGAAAGCTATGTCTGCACCATGATATTTCCCTTTATCTCCAGACCCACACTAGCAATATAGTAGTATTAAATATATGGATGTAGGTAGGTAGGTACTGCTAACTCTTTTTTTTTATTTTTGCGTTTATCGATTACGCGTATCTCGCTACAGCCGACTAATTTGCTTGTTAACTGTAATAAGATCCAAGCCGCGTTTCTTGTTTTGTCCTACTTTCCTGATCGGGTTAGAAACATTATTCCGATCGGGATAAAAACATTCAATCCGTTATCCATGGAAATTTCTCCACAGCTACGAATATATTTTCAATCTTATTTATTGAGCCTTGAAATTTCAATTTATAATTATCCTCCGTACCTACTTACCTACCAGTAAAATAATAATAGATTCACTCAAATGCTTGATTGAACTCTTCCCTTATTATTTGCTTTAATAATTACAACTAACTACTCTCGGTTTTTAATTTTTTTTTTAGTTTTCATAATTTCCTTGAAGTCACTTATACAAGACGAACCTTTAATGGCGCATTTCCTCAACGATACATTGTAGGGGGCAATTCGTGCAGCACAGGAAAAATAGTAAAAAAAATTCTTGTAAATTGAAGAGGTAAAGTTGAGAACTTAACTTCTTTAATGTTGACTACGACCTCTTCATATCTCGGTCAATTTACAAGATTTTTTACTGTTTTTCCTAATGCTCCACGAATGTATACAGTTGAGGAAATGCGCCATTAAAGACTCACCCTGTATAATTATTATTAGATTTCTTGGATTTCAGATTTTTCTGAGCACAATAATAAATAATTAGATTAATTTGATTCAAAAAATTGAAACTATCAATTATAAATATGATTTATTTTTATTTCAAGGCCACTGTTGGAATGCCAGGTATTGCCAGATTGTCAATCCGGAAGGATGTCACAGGGAATGTATCGGATGTACCGAGTTTGGGTCTCCGAAACACTGTCTTTTGTGCAAGAACATGGAAAACGATGGCGAATGTGTTAGAGAATGTCCTAAAGATAAGTAAGTTTTATGGCCCATTAGAAGTGTGACTCTTTTTACTTTTCCTGCTAACCAAAAATTGTGTTTGGAGTTTAGAGAGTAGATTTAAGTATGTGTTCCTTTAATTAATAACATACTTTCAAACGGTGAGGTTTTGTTAAAATCGCTGCAGAGTAGATCGAACGCGAACGATATTTATAAGTCAATATTTTATGACGATATAATTAGGTACGATGCAATAATAATTATTAGGTATTTTAAAATAATTAATTTCAACCTGTTAGCCTTTTAATTGCTTCAGGGCCGGTAAATTAGCACCCATTAGCATTTCTGAGAATCTGGGGCGTGCATGTTGTTTTCATTCCGCATTCGATCTACTTATATGTCAAAAACTATATTCTTCTTCATTCCTGGAAAATCTGCCACGATCTATATTTGCGGAATCTACCTAAAAATTTAAAATGTTTTTTGAAAATTTACGCTCTACGCTTTCCAAGTTAATTGATGACTTCTTGAATTAATTACTCATCATAGCATTGTCTGTATGCAATTTTTGAAGTTCTCGCTCATGAAATGGTAATTTTATTTGCGGATGCTGATTTGATGGTTCCTAATGGAACCATGCAGAACAGTTCTGGAAAAAGTTCTGCAAACGGGGACTTCTCCTGATCCTTACTTAGTATTCCCCACTTTTTTTATTCTCATGCATTTCTTATTATTTTTTTTTTTTTAATTTTTGATATCTTATATTTCTTATGACCTTGGTTTCTTCTTATGTTTGTGTGATTATACTATCTCGATTCATAAATTTTATTTGTTCCTATGTATTGATGATCCTTGAAGGTGCTTATGAATATGATGAAATTTTATACTGACCGTGGTGATATTTCATACTTCTTAGCGCAAACAGTGACTATACAGGCTGATCAGTACCTCGCTAACTCGAAGCATGGTGTGATAACCTTCACTTTTTAGAAATAGTAAATTTTCTTATCGCAGTGCTGTAACTTCTTTTTTTCTAAAGATATGACCATTTTTGTAAAAATCAAAGTAGCAACACTGCACTGAACATGTGAATAAGTTGCTAGACTTCAAATTTCTTTAAATTTGGGTATGGTATCAATTTTCGACATTTTAATATACATAGATAGGTTTTCTGAAAAAAAGGCTCTATATAACGTCCTGTGCTCGGAGTGCGCGAGTTACTGATCATCCTGTATGTTTTGATATCTTTGACACGCTTAAATATGGCCAACCTTTTAGATTTAATGATTTAGAAGATGTTCGAGGTTAGCTTATTGTTTATTTTTAAATTAGACGCCGTTACATTAAGCTATTGACACAAGCTTAATTAAACAATTTCTAATTATTGTGTTTATTATTTCTTAACTTTTTATGTAAATGTTTGCTTATAGGAAGTTCGCCATTGGGATCTGACACACGTTAGTGGTATGGATGGTGGCTTCAAATATTCTCAAGGTACTGGAAGTAGAGTAGCGGAGTAGTTAGAAAAGTAGAGAATTTGTTCATTCAAATATTACTTTAAAAAATGTTTTGGTCAGTTTATATTTTTTCTCTGCTGGTTAATTTTGTTAGAGATATATTTCGTGCATTATTTGTGTACAAATTTCTCTATTCGGAAGCTTGTTTCATCATAAAAGACGAATCTGTTCAGTTTTTGGACAAAAACTACTATTTTGTGTAGTTGCTATCATAAACAAGATGGAAGGGTAATAAGAAAACCATAAAATAATTGAGCTGAAAACGTGAGGATCCTAAAATAACTGATTCAGAACTCGATTCAACGGCAAAAATGATCGTCTTTCCAACTTTCAACCTGAAATGTCGTGAATGGAAAACCGCTCGCTAAAATAAATTTTGATTCCGGCATTGCCATTCTTCAATGCGTCTTCTATCGATTTTTTTAAAGCCATGTTCATGAAATTTCCGCAAAATATACATTTCTCTACCATTTGGTCGATTTTCGTTTAAATAATGATCTCGTACCCGGGGCTTAGTTTTTGGATTCACGTCAATACATGGATTAAAACGCAAAAAAGGTCTAAATTGAAGGAGCGTTTTTAATCCTTCATTGCAAAAATTACATTCCACATGCATGTACCTCGAAAAAGGGGATATGTAGCTGTAGAAGAACAAATTACAGTTTTGAGCTCCTCATAATTAATTTATAAAGTTTAAGGCAGATACTTTACGAAACGAAAATCATAAAGTATAGAGAAAACGTTTCTTATTCAGAATGGGGCTTTTTTTTTGTAAACACAGCTGACTGCAATACAAATCGTTATTGATGGTGATATTGATGTAGGTTTTGATTGAATTGTAGGTCGTTAGTTTCCTCAAAAACCGCAAAAAACTCATGGCTCAAAAATCATGATTTTTTGGAGTTTTTTTCGGTATTTCTCGAGAATTCAAAATAGCATTGAGAATCCCAATTAATTATCCTGTAATGTACGCTACAGTTGCTATAGACAGTCGGGATTTTTTCACCACTTTTCGAAAGTAGCACCCCTACTCCTGCTTCACTCTTGGAGGCGTCGTTGAATGCTGGAAGGTTGGGAGAGGAGCAGTAACTGATAATTTGATGTGTCCTAATAGCGATTTTCAGATTTCTGGAGTTGATTGAATGTTATTAGGATGGTTTGGATTTAGTTCTAAGGTCCTCAGGAGTTTGTTGCCTGGATTTTTGGAGCAAGCAGATATTCTAGCGAAGTAAGTCAAGAGTATTGTTGGTGTAGAAGAAAGGGGGGAAGTTCATGATGGGGCTCACAGTAGAGGCGTTCTGATGGGCTATAGAAGTCCCCAAGACATTTTCGTAATGCCATATTATGCACTACATTTGGCCGTGCGACATATGTTTTCGACTTGTCGACGACATGTTGCAGACACGAAATGAAATTCAAAAATGTGTTGTAAATGGTGACGCAGAGTAGAAGAGTGACAGCCATAGTCCAGTTTGGATCTTATTAGTCTTAGTAGGGATTGTTCCTCTGCTTTTCAATGATGATGAGCGAGAGTTTTTTAGAATTTTCATTCTATTCATTCTATTTTTTGGTTTCTTGAAGATGAAATTTAATTGTCGAAAAATTTACATTTATCTTCTACTTGGTCGATTTTGTCATGAATAATAAAGTAGCTCGGGGCATGGTTTATGAATGCCTTTCGTTGTCATCGTTTGAAAAATAACGCAAAAGAGGCAATAAGAAAGACGTGTCAAAAAAGCGTTTTGAAGAAACACTTGAGCAAAAATCTTCAGGCACTTTGCTCGTTCACCTCGATTACATGGATATCTTGCTTACAGAAAAACTGATCACAACTTCTTGAATTGTCTCGAGTAGTTTTATTTGTAGAAAATTTGTATTATCCCATTGTAGGCAAATCCCTATCCCATTGTAGGCAAATTTAAACTTGTATGTAAACTTGGAAACCGATTAGAAGTTATTAGAAATACACTGCATGTGTATTAAATTTACTGAACATAGAATTTTTATTACTTTCCAAATTATTCTATTGTTTCTGCTATTTTATTGTTTCCATGCAAATAATTCCCAGCTTTTACCGATCACATGAATCAACCTCTTTGAACCCTTGCATATACTAAAAAACAAGAACTATCTACAATAATTAAAAAATAATAAAAACAGAAAACAATAATATGACTACCTAAACCTAAATAATAATCAATCTCCTTCTGATTTCTTGAGGATATTTTGGGACAAATTGCTATCTGTTTGTGTGTAACCGCTGACCATTATGTCTCTAACTGTTAGATCCCATGAAGTCACAAATTGAATAATGTTCCGGTTGATGTAAGAATAATAAAATGTGACAATTTTTTTCAGGTTCACACATCAGAATTACAAGCGCTGCATTTCCGCAGTTGAATGTGAAACACTTTTGGATGGTGCGTATTTAACATTCAACGGCACCTGCAGATCTAGATGTCCGACTGGATATGTAAGAGTTCCATCCAGTGAAGGCAATTGCAGAAGCTGCGGTGATCATTGTGTAACGTACTGCCGGCCACTTGTGATCAATAGTTTTGCAAAGCTGCAGAGGTTCTACGGCTGTACGCACGTTAATGGTAGCTTAGAGATTAGAATTAGTGATGCAGCAATTGTACCTGAGCTTCCAAACTACTTGAGTTCAATTAGAGAAATTAAAGGCTCACTGATAATAGCCAGATCGAAGGCTATTACTTCTTTGGAATTTCTGAAGTCCCTCAAAGTTATAAACGGAAGTCGACTGGAAAATAACAGATACTCAATTTTTGTTTACGAAAATCCCGATTTGAAAAAGCTGTGGGATTTCAATAACTTCTCCTTAACGATAAGACACGGCAACCTGACTTTTTTCAACAACCCTTTGCTGTGTACAGAAGAAATCGATAAATTAGCTAACTTGACTAATTTTGATAATTATACAAATGCGGAAGTTTTGTCTATGTCAAATGGTGACGAATCTGATTGTAATACTTCGGATATAAATACTAGAATTTTCGTGAACAGTACAAACGCGACTATCAGTTGGGATGAGCCTGATGAGATAAAAGGAAATGAAAGCGTTGTTACGTACGCGATTTATTTTGCACGAAAAGCAGATCAATCTCTCCAAAAGGAGTCTGTATGCGAGGTGCGAAGTTGGAACAGTAGCTATATCTCCAACAATTCGTTTTTTATGGAAAATCTTATACCCAACACCGAGTATATTTTTTACATAAAGACAATGACACAGGAAAAAAATATGCTTAAAAGCAGAACGAAAAGTTTCATCACTTTATCGGACGATCCTGACGAACCGGAAGAGTTTGAAGCCATTTCGTACAGCTACGACAGCATAAAACTTATTTGGTTACCTCCACTGAACCCTAACGGAGTGCTGAAAAGTTGGCATATCAGTGTGTATGTAATACCGGATAATGAAACTTATCTTGGTGAACGAAATTATTGTGAAAATCCTCACAAGTCGACTGTTTCAAACGACCTAATGATGGAAAATGAAACATTTAACGGGCCTAATTGTTGTTCAAAAAAGAAGCAGGTAGAAATGTTTCTTCACGAAATGTACGCCTTCTGTGATATAAGGGACAATTCTATACATAACTACGAGAATAGAGCATGTTTTAATTACTTATATAGCCCCGATATTCCAGCATATGAGAGGGATGACTTTAATGAAATTGAGTCTCTGATATCGGATAACTCGACTTACCGTGAAATAGCAGTCAATGATGGAAATGCTACTGAATATATAATAGATGGCTTGAAACCATTTACCTCGCATGTATTTTTCTTATCAGTTTGCAATGAGAATCATACAGAAAGACAACAGTGTAGTCCAGTCTTAATGTCTTTCAGTAGAACTCACAAGCTAGAAACTGCTGATGACATTAAGTACATTACTTACGAAATGAAAGAAAATTCAGTTATAATTCGTTGGGAGGAACCGGAAGAACCAAATTCAATTTTACTGGCTTATACAATTCAACATAAACGTACCGATTTGGATCATTCTTCTGTTCTAAGTCATTGCATCACTCGAGACCAATTCCTGAAGAACAATGGTATGTTTATGTTGACAAATCTAGAACCGGGAGAATATATGACACGAATTCAAGCTACCTCATTGCCGGGTAAAGGAAGATTTTCTAGGCATCTAAGATTTATTATTCCCGATAATTCGGTGCAAAGTGAATGGTGGTCAATTCTGACAAGCGTCGCCTTAATGATAATAATCATATCGTTAATAGCGTTTTATTTATATTATCGAAGAAAACATGTCGCAGATAACATCCATTTAATAACGAACGTTAATCCAGATTACGCTGCTCCTATTTATGAGGAAGATGAGTGGGAAATTGACCGTGAGGACATCGACATGAATGACAAAGAGCTAGGTCAAGGTGTTTTTGGGAAAGTGTATATTGGATTCCTGAAATCCAAAGGGATAAATTGCGCTATCAAGACAGTCAACGACAATGCAACTGAGAACAGTATTAGTTCTTTCTTGTACGAGGCCAATGTAATGAAGTCGTTCAATTCTCACCATGTCATAAGATTAATTGGCGTCGTCTCTAGGGGTTACCCGCCTCTCGTACTGATGGAACTTATGCTGCGCGGTGATTTGAAAACTTTCTTGCGGAAATCTAGAGACTCATCTCAATGCATTACCTCCGTCGAGATGTACAAGATGGCCATCGAAATCGCCGACGGGATGGCTTACCTGACTGCAAAGAAATTCGTCCATAGAGATCTGGCCGCCAGAAACTGCATGGTTGCCCAGGACGGTACCGTGAAAATAGGAGATTTTGGAATGGCGAGAGACATATATGAGACTGATTACTATAGGAAGGAGACAAGAGGTTTGTTACCCGTAAGATGGATGTCTCCGGAGAGTTTGGCCGATGGAGTTTTTACCAGTGACTCTGATGTGTGGAGCTATGGCGTGGTTTTATGGGAGATGGCGACTCTTGCCGAGCAGCCTTATCAAGGATTAGCTAATGATCAAGTGCTGCAGTTTGTCATAGGTAATTTTTTAAGCTATTAATTTTGCCACAAACTTTCTCAATTCATTGAAAATTTTCTAATTTTACATCAAATTTAGAAATCTAATCATTATAGTTAGATAACATGTGCAACCATAAGAGGTATAGAACAGGAGGGGGAAGACAGAAATAAGTTAGGTGGAAATGAGGAAAAGAGAGATGGGGAGCAGAAGATTGAATGCGGAGGGAGGAAGAGATATAGGAAGAGCGAGAGAGAAGATAGCAGAGAAAGGGAGCGAGAGGGAGAGAGAGCCGCGAGAGCAGTAGGGAATGAGATAGAACGCGAGGGGGAGAATGAAAGGAGAGAAGGTTTGAGAAAGAGAGGGAAGATGAAAGTGGGAGCCAGTGAGGGATCGAGAGAGGTAGGGGAATAAAGACGGAGTGAGATTAGGAGACTTGGATGAGATTTATAATACCAGGAACAATTCACTCTAGGCGCCTTCTCTTTAGACTCGAGTAAATGTTGATTGATACTTGAACATGCTGAACTAATGCCCAGAGTGTGTTCTGCTTGATGTTTTAGAAATTTCATCTTGAAATTCTTGCAAACGAACTGAAACCCTTGGCATAGGGTGCAGTAGCGATTTTTAGTCACGCGACTGTGCTCTCGAAATTGAAACATTGATGTTTTAATGAATACAAATCCATTATGCGACTAAATAATGGTTCGACTAAACAGTAGAACTTGTATCCGATTGGAATGATTTATCTGTTTGCAAAAACAAATCGTGCGACAAATAATCGCTAGTGCTCCTCGGCTAGCCTAATACTGCACAAGCATGCCAGAAATCTTGTTCTAAGCATTTTAAAAAGATGTAGCGAACTGCTTATTTGTACTACTGATTGACCAATGATCCCTTATTGGTTTTACCCTTAACATTCACACAAGGGTTATTTACCAGTCCAAAAAGGGTTCTAAGATAGATAGGTATATTAATGATTCAGTGCGAGAAATTGTATGGGGTGCGTCGTCCTTATTGTTGATTTTCTTTCAGCTCCATTTTCCAATATGTAGGACACCGATGCTTTGTATGCATAATGTTGATTGTAAAATTTTCTCTTAAAAGCCTAAGGAGTGACAGTGAATTTTCAGCACGTAAATATTACGTGCTGACTTTTTTGGGGTTTAATTTAATACATAAATAGGTACTATAAGTAAATGTCGAAAAATTTATATCGTTTATTGATTTACGGAATGTGGAGACGGTGTAGACACTAATATCTTGTTTGACACTTTCAGGCCGTGGAAAACTACAAAGACCAACAGAATGTCCCGATCTTCTCTATGAAATAATGCAGGAATGCTGGCAATGGAGCCCATCCAAAAGGCCGCTATTTTTAGATATTGTAGATAAACTGCAGAATTTTGTGGGAGAGAATTTCAAGTTGGTTTCATTTTTCCACAGCAGGGAGGGCGAAGAGCATCGTATGAACACCAAACAAAAAGTATACAACCCGCCAGCGATGGGTTTACAAATGCCTTTAGGTGCATACTGTCGCTTCAATGCTGATGATGACATGGTGATGACGTTCCATGAAGATCAAAACCTTCTTAATACCAAATTGTTGCCTACTAAGGGAAAAAAATCGAGTCGTCCTAGACCAACCAGCTCAAAAAAGGCGGTTACATTTCGCTCCGTAGGAGACGATTTTGAAAATTAATGTTCCTTATTTTATGTACCTATAATCAGCTTTTGAACCCTTGCATGATTGGACATCTGAGCTTTAGATGGGAAGATTGAAGTGAAATCGTATAAAGTTGAAAAGATTGAGAGCATTGAAATAAGTGAAGCAAGCAAATGTACAAATTAACATTAGATAAATGATAGGTATATTATTAAGGGGTATTCACGAGGCTCGTAAAAGGCGTGCAGTTTTTTTGAAAATTTAACAAATCTGATTGGTTATCTGAAGTATGAAGTGATTATTTCACAAAACTACACACTACACGCACTTTACGAGCCTCGTGAATACCCCCCGGGCCCCAGGATTAGGTATATTGTTAGCGAGATTGCTATTTTTGTACTACCTACCTGTCAATTTTATTCCAGTTTTTTTTTCTTTTGCTGTAGAAACACATTTATGTGAAGAGAGAAATCGACATTTAATTATTTCAGTTGCAGTTTCGAAGAAATTTTCAGAAACAGTTATCCTAATTTATGACCAAATATTTTTCCAACTAAATTTGATGACTTTTTAATTTACTTCGTATTTGAACTTTTACCAAATAATTGTGATATTTAATGTAGAGAATATTTAGGTTATTTAATTTCATCTTTTTTTTGTACTGCCGTGTAATATGGGATCAAGAATAATATTTTGAAATTATGTTCTGAGTGTATTTTTTTACCCCTTTTACCTTTTATTATGATTTCAGCAATTTATGCAAGACTATAAACCGATTTCACCCTCCTCTTTCCCCCTCCTCCTTCCCTTTTCCTCCCCCTCCCCTTCACCCTCTTCCACCACCACTCCCCCCTTCTTCTCTCATCGAGAGGTTATTGATACAGAGCACTCAGAGGCCAATTATTGCTCCCAAATGAAATTGTGTCAATATACAGCCAAGCAGAAGGAACAGGACGGCAGCAAGCAAGGCCGGAGAACCACGCATAACGAGAATACCTAATTAATTTTCTTCTAATTCCATATTTCATCCGTTTGCTCAATAGTTTATCATTAACTACAGTTTCAATCCAATATTTTGAACAATTCGATGAACAGTTTCAGTATGTTATAATAATAATTGTCTGAGACGTGGTAAATAATTGTAATGTAATAATTTGAGGGATGGATTTGATCAGGAATAAACAATAATTCCAAGTTGGTCCGCGGTTCTTAGCGAACTTGGAACGAGCCGTGCGTTGATTTTAATTAAAATCACGGGATTTTATAATAACTACATTATTTAGTCTCGGGCCAATTAAAAAGCAAATTTAGATGTTAGAAATATATTTTCCTAATAAATTACAAGTTCCAATGTATATAAATACAATATGTATCTTCTAATATAAATGGAATTGATATGTGTGTTGTGTGTGCACTTATAAATAAGTATATAGCTTGATATATGTAAATTCCTACTATACACGCTGATGTGTACCTATATCTATTTTGTATACATAATGAAATGGCACGTAAAATTGAGCTTGTGTAAATTATAGGCCCCCCTAATTGTTTCAGCTAGAAATGTTCAATGTATAATTTGTTTACAATGGAAAGGTTCTCTTGCTGTGTTTACATTTTAGGTCTGTTGAGCCATTTTAAACTATAATATCCCTAGGATATTGATAATGCACCAGATAATTTTATGACAATCGAAAGCACTACTTGTGAAAACGAGAAAATTCATATAACATAATGAGGCATTTATCAACATAATGAGGCATTTATCAAAGACTCATCAGAAGGATATTCAAACGGTTTTTTTTTAAGTCTCGGTGCCTTGAATCACTGAATATTTTCATCAGTTAAAAAGAAAAGATTGAGTGATTTATATCACGTGAAAAAAATATAACAAAATTTCTTTGGCTGTTAGAACTGAGACACACACATTAAAAATCGTATCAAAATTTTCTTGAACAAATTATTCATTTATCACTTATTTCTAAAACAATAATTAGGTGGGAGGGGGGCAATAATGACCAAAGTTCTGTTTTGCATTTGTATTCAAAACAGATTTTGTGGTACCTACTTTTAATGTATTTAAAAATGAGATGTAATAAATTAATGACGTGGGGAATCCCCTAGCTGCAATATACCTATAATTCATGCAATCGTAGGTATAGGTAGCTATTTTCGAAAGAATAATAGTTTTCTTCAATGTCTTTTTTTATTTACGAGAATTATTCTCGTTTTAATTATGGAACCTTATATTACCTACTTATGTGTAAGTTAATTCAGTAATTTTGTCTTCTGGTTGTCTATGTTACAAAATAAAAAATCACATCTTTTTCAATCTTCAGCCGAATTGTGTAGTTAAAATCGTCGTAACTAACCCACATGAAGCTCAGGGCCGATTTTTTTATTAGCCCCAAACTTACGTCACTTTTAAGCTTTGAATCTAAGGTAATGATTGCTTTTAAAGATTTTGGGAAGCAGTTTTTGCAGAGCCAATGGAAGTATCAGCTCTCTCTTGTGTTCTTTGCTGCTGTGATAAATAATAATTTGGTCCTGTTATTGTCTCCACGGAACATATTTTATTCGATGAAGTTTCACTACCTTCACTAACATGCCAGAAGATGTCATCGATGTAGTAATCAGCAGGATCGATTCCCAAAGATTTCAACGATGTTAGAATAAGTCCTGAAAAACAAAAAGTGGATTAAAATACAACAAAATGAGCATCTCAAAATCCTAAACTGCCTACTTTTATTTTTCGATCTATACGCCTACCATATAACATATATATATTACAAAATATCTCAAGCATGGTGGTGTTTAGTCGCATACAACATAACTAGGTACTATTTTTTATATGTGTTCAAGGTAATGTTTCGAATTTTTATCACAGTTTCAGTTTTGCTGCTTTGTCAGAGCAGCGCAGTTTTACACCAAAGGATCAAATTGCAAGGACGAAAATATTTTTTCTGAAAAATGGTGTACCTAGTTGTTATTTAATATCAAGAGATGCCCATTTAATAATTGAACCTTTATTTATGAGTTTAGCAACATCAGCTAATTGTGCAGTTGTCTTAAATTTCTATTAATTTTACCTAATGCAGACATAGAAGCGTCTGTAATAAAAAATCCCTTCAACGGAATGATATTGCTGTCGGTAGGAATATGAAAAAAAAAAGCTAGAGCCGAGAGAAATCGCCAAGTAGACACGAAAACGCTGATAAAAATGAGCGACTATAGAAAAGCAACACCAGAGCGAGATGGAAAGTTCAAAAAGACTCAAAAACGACGGAAAAAGCTTACTAGAGTTAAAGTGGAGGATAAATTTTCGGGGAAAACCTGAAGGAATTAAAAGAAGAAGGAACAATACGTCACAATTGCCGTGGTAGAAGGACCTAAAGTGGATTTTCACAATTCCTTTATGAAGATAAGCAAACACCTGATTCTGGTATCTGATCGTCATGGTACCCCCTCTCGATTGTCATTTTTGGGTGAGCAGCTCAGCTCAATCGGCCAAAAATACACAAACTCTTTCTAGCGCAAAAATGCGGAAGTACTCGTTCTACGATCTAAGTGCGTGTTACAGATCTACTTGGGGATTGCAACTCTGCAAAAACTACGACTATATCTATAGAATTCACCAAATAAAATGGTTTAGTTCTGTTTATGTCGATACCTAGAACATTATCCCGGTGTTGTCGGTGTTTTTGACGAAAAAGTGCAAGCTAACATCGATCTACTTAATACCAGTTGTCGTAAGGCCTTGTTATTGTGGTCCGGCCTAATGAATGGTCTTAGAGCAAATATAGGTATTGGGACTCTCGTCATAGACATAGACGGCTTGATGCTAGTACTGGATATTTTTTTAACAGCTGAATCCGATTCATGAATTATCCAGAATGCCGTGTCATCA